>JAQPPZ010017194.1:4800000-6000000 GCA_028583015.1 Wollemia nobilis | reverse complement strand
TGAGATTCAGGTCCTAATAGGCACGGATAATGTTTAACTACATTTTTCTTTTTTTCTTTTTTGTAGGTGAATGGCCTGATTGTACAAAAAATAGGCATCTTGGGAGACAAGGCCTAAACTGGCTCAGCATCCATTAACCTGCACATTTTTTTGGAGGAAATTATTATGATCTGAGCATGGATGTGGGCACCAATTCCCTGCAAAGAAAAAAGTATGCACCCATGTGTTTGGACGATGCATACAGTGATACAACACAAAAATTGTAGAAGGCCTGATCAACCTTGCACCAATGAACATGTCAGCCGCTGCTAATTTTTCAATAGTGGGAGAACACCTTACTCTGGCACCTTACACAGGTTCCTTAATCTGGCACCTTACTCCAGTGCCTTACTTTGATGCTTTACGCAGGCACCTTACTTCGATGCATTACTTTGGTGCCAAGCAGACGCCTTACTTCGGTGTCTTACTCTGGTGCCTTACTCAAGTAGGCACCAAGTAGGTGCCTTATGTAAGTAGGCACTAAGAATGTGCCTTACTCAAGTAGGCACCTTAATCCGGAGGTGCCTGAGAGTTCCTTCATTTCAAAAAAAATCAAGTAGGCACCAAGCATGCTCCTTACTCAAGTAGGCATCAAGTAGGTGCCTTACTCAAGTAGGCACCAATCGGGCACCTTACTCAAGTAGGCACCAAGCAAGCACCTTACTCAAGCAGGCACCTTACTCAAGTAGGCACATCGATTGAATAAAAAACACATGCGCAACTTGGCAATACGTGGAGTGGCCAAAGCCAACATCATCACCTCATGTGATGGAAATTTGAAGGCACCCAAAAATATTTTGAAATCATTGGGTAGGATTTTTGCATATCCCAAGGCCAACCATCAAAGGAAATATGTGTCTCAATCTAAACCAATAAAATCCATTATATTTTCAGCATAGGATCTCGAGCAAACTAGAATTGCATTGACCAAGGTAACGTAATCAACATATGGGAAATACACCATCACCATTATCATGGATTACCCAATCAGTATGCTCCAAAATGCATGAAACAGTAAATTAGGTATGCACATGATTTTTAAATATATACATATTTTTTCATGGAATAATGCTTCTCTAAAAATAATATTGGTTCAAGAACTGCATTGGCCCCTCATGCTTAATACGTCATGCTGAATATCAATTCGGGTGGCATACCCTATCAACCCAAATACATAAATAAGTTGCCAGGGTATGCGCATTACTCTATAAGAAGGTGTCTTCCTATGAATTCAAACTAGATAGGAAAATATGAGAATTTTCCATGGGAGGCCAGTCAAACCATGCACTCAAAAATCATGAGCCTAGTGGCACTGAGGGGATTAGAAGAGAAGTCTGCAATCGGATCAAGGTGGCTGGGTGGATGGATTACTATCACCTAGTCATCTAAAACTAGGACATGGAGGTAGAAAAAGAGTTTACTACTATTGTGAGAGGAGATGTCACTCGATTGCAAGGACTAGAGATTCCAGTCACTCTCGAGCACATCTCTCGTGTTACCGGCATCCCCCTCACTGGGGAATGCACATATAAGGGTGGTGTAGCAACCAAATGCGTATAATTATTACTTGGGTAGGATAATTTTCAACTCCAACATGGAGGGATCCCAAAGCAAGTACTTCCAATGTACCTATGGAAACTCTTCAAATAGGTGGCAAGATACTTCACATGCACAGGGAAGTACTCGTACATGAACTAAAACCACATGAAGTTCCTGAATCACCTAGTGCATGGGTGAAAGATTAATGTTCCATTCTATCTAGAAAGTGCCCTGAAGGATGAAGCATCATGATACCAGAGAGGAGCAACCTCTACCCTAGCTCATCATAGGATAATTAAAGCCCTAATACGACATGCTAAGGAATATAGAGGAATCTCATCGTTAGTAGGAGTCAAACATTTTAATGCACAAGAGCAAGCAATGGCCAAAGCAGGGCAGGAGGCCAAATTATGAGAAACGATCGAAGAAGCAGGGGCTGAACATTCTGATGCATAGAAGAAGGTAGGTACTGAGGTAGGGAATGAGGATAAATTGCGAGGAATGGCCGAAGAATAAGGGGAACAATCCCAAACCTCACTAGATGTTATAAAAGAAGAGCAAATTCCTTTTCACAATTATAGAGAGGATAGGCTAAAGTACTCCAGTCCTAAATTTATAGCTCATCAGACAGAGTGAATATGTGGCTAGATATGCTTGTGGTAACTAATTTTGTCAAGCGAGGAAGAAGAAGAAGACACAGAGGTTGGATTCATGGCCTAAAATTTATATAATTTGGCCACTCGTAGTCCATAGGACCTATAGTCTTCGGCAAGCCTGCAACAGTAGCCTGAGGTACCGATGGAAGAGGACCGCATTGGGTAGAGTGAGAACTTCATGATGTAGGCGCTATTTTATGAATTCAAGGAGATGATTGTAAGGAAATTTCAAAGGTAGGAGGCCACTTTCGCCTAGCTATAACAACTAACTCAACATCTCAAGATAGAAAATGAGCAGTTGCAAGCCAGGGTGATCGAAAGATGGGATACCTCCACCCAAATAGATTGGGCAATTAAGGTGCCCAAGAACTCTCCAACATTTCTAGAAAGGGTACTCTCATCTGGGGCAATCAGGTCGAATGCCAAAAATGAAGAATCAAAAGCAGGAGAGGGTTCGTGCACCTCTGACAAAGTGATCGCAAAGGAATGGGGAAACTCTATTTTTTAAACAGAAAACCTTGTAATCGATATTGATGACAATGAGGAGCACTCAAGTCGAATTTAGAGGCAAAGTACTCAACCCGATGCCAAGAAGGACTCTTAGGAGCAATGGGTATCTAAAATTGAAGGACCCGTACTGGAAGGACCCATAAAGTAGTTGCTGGGCGACCATAAAATAGGGAAGACAACTACGGGTGAATTAAGACCAAGGGGTAGATCCCTGGACCCTCTAACAATAATAGAGAAGCATATCCCATGGGAAAGTAAGATATCCCCATGCAAACTATAATGATACCAAAGAGGCCAAAGGGGAAGGTGCCTCAAACATCATAGAAGAGGGCCAAGAAAAAGGCCAAAGTTACATTCATCGAATCGAACCCCCAGTCAGACGAAGAATGGGCAGAAGGCATGTAGGCTTTCACTGAGTGAAAATAAAAATTCAAAAAACTCTGTGAATAGTTTGAGGCAGCAAAAGTAGCTAGAAAAGCTTCCAAGAAGGCCGAAAGAGGGCCTAGCATCTATGTGGATCCTTCTATAGACAACTAGTTTTGGGAGATATATGGTTTGTCACAGGGCTGACCCTCCAAAATAAGGAAATGGTTAGAAATATGGGGGGTACTCAGACCATAGATAGAGGTAGTAGCGATTACAAAAGAAAACACTAGCCTCACACCTAAAGAGATTCACCTATACAAGGCCAACATAGTCACACAATAGAGGGACGACTTCGATATTCCACTCAAAGGATTATGCCCTCAACATGCTAACCTATGGTAGGAAGCAGAGGCAACATTATATAGAGGATAAATGGTTGTGGCCATGGTACCCAATATAGGTGTTGGGCTGAGAAGGATAGGGAGGTATAGCCAGCACAACAGGAAACCAGCACAGCCAGAAGCCAGTGTAGCCGAAGGTTACTGTATCCCAAACATGCCCCACATCAAACCAATTCCCCTTAGTAAAAATGGAAGCCTCAAAATGAAGATAAATCCAAGACCACTAGTAAGAAAAAAAAATAGGAAGATGCAGCCTACGGGAAGGAGGTGATTACCGGTTTTTGGTGCCACAAGGGCATGGCACATATTAGGCATGGGGGGATGATGAGCATCAAATATGCTCATATTTTTGTATGAGTTCTAATGGTTTTTGTGTGGCAATATAATATGATTTGTATATTTTTATGAATCATTATGTATTTATTTAATGAAATTATGTGCATTATCTAATTTGTGTGTGAAGTGTGTTTTGTGTATTTATTCACTGATTTTGTTATATTTTGCTCAGTCGAGCTCCTACATGTACCTAGCATGCTTCTACTTTATCGGTCTAAGGTGTATTAAGTAGGTGCCTTACTCAAGTAGGTGCGTTACTCAAGTAGGCACCTTACTCAAGCAGGCACCTTACTCATGTAGGTGCCAAACAAGTGCCTTACTCAAGTAGGTTCCTTACTCAAGTAGGTGCCAAGTAGGCACCTTACTTAAGTAAGTGCCAATAAGGCACCTTACTCAAGCAAGCACCAAGTAGGCACCTTACAAAATTATTATACACATTAACCAGATGGCTACAGAAGGACCCTATTAACCATAGTAAACCTTCAGTTCTGTTGAGCAAGGTGCAGAAACAATATTGTCATTGTTGTCAACACAGACAAATAGATCAATTGATGATGCAGTGGACAGGAGTTCAGAGGTCAGTCAGAGCATGTATAGTGAATTTCCAAGAAGACGGAAGTGGCCCAGTTTCAAAAGATCAAAGAAAAAGACAAGTAAGAAAACTGTCGCGATATCGCGACATGTTTTCTGTCACGATTTTGCGACATATCGAAGGAGAGAGAAAATGCTGGCAAAAATGTCGTGATATCGCGACATATCGAAGGAGAGAGAAAATGCTGGCAAAAATGTCATGATTTCATGACATATTGGAGGAAAGAGAAAGCGCAAGGAAAACTGTCGCGATTTCGTGACATGTTGGACGAAAGAGAAAGCGCAAGGAAAACAGTCACAATTTCGTGACATGTTAGACAAAAGAGAAAGCGCAAGGAAAACTGTCATGATTTCATGACATGTTGGAAGAGAGAGAAAGCGCAAGAAAAACTATCACGATTTCGTGACATGTTGGAAGCAAAGAAGGCAAGTAAGAAAAATATCATGATTTCATGACATGTTTGAAGAAGAAGCGCATGCAAGGAAAAACTATCGCGATTTCGTGACATGTTTGGAGAGAAGGCGCAAGCAAAGAAAACTGTCGCGATTTCATGACATGTTTGGAAAGAAGGTGCAAGAAAAGAAAACTATCACGATTTCATGACATGTTCGAGGAGAAGGAGCTTGCAAAGAAAAGTGTCACGATTTCGCGACAATTTGCAAGAGTAAGCGCTAAGGAGAAAAAGTGTCGTGATTTCACGACATGTCGGGTTTTCGCGATCCGATGAGAAGAAAAACGCTAAGGAGAAAAAGTGTCACGATTTCGTGACATATTGCAGGAGAGAGAAGGCAAGATAAAAAGGTGTCACGATTTCACGACATATTGCAAGAGGAAGAGCTCAAGAGAAAAAGTGTCACGATATCGCGACATGTCACGTTTTCGCGACCTGAAGAGAAGAGAAGAGCTAAGGAGAAAAGATGTCGCGATATCGCGACATGTCGCATTTTCGTGACTAAGAGAGGAGAGAGAATGTACGGAGATAGAAATGTCGTGATATCGCGACAACAGCAGAGAGGAAGACTCCGAAGGATGAAGTGTCATGATTTCACGACAGAAGCAAAATGAAAGAGCATGGAAGCAGAAGCGTCGCGATTTCGTGACAAATTCAAGGAGGAAGAGCTCAAAGGCGAAAGCATCGCAATTTCGTGACATGTTCCATTTTCACGAGCGAAAGGCAGAGAAAGGTAGAAGGCAGCGAAGATGTCACGATTTCGTGACATGTTCTATTTTCGCGGGAAAAATGCAGAAGGCAGCGAAGATGTCATGATTTCGTGACATGTTCCATTTTTGCGAGCGAAAGGCAGACAAAGGCACAAGGCAACGAAGATGTCGCGATTTCATGACATGTTCCATTTTCGTAGGCGAAAGGCAGAGAAGAGCTCAAGGCAGTGAAAGTGTCATGATTTCGTGACATGTTCTATTTTCACGGGTGCAAGCCGAGAAGAGGATAAGAAAGTGAAAAGTGTCACGATATTGTGACATGTCATGTTTTCGCTAGTGCTTGCAAAGAAGAGTGTACGAAAGCGAAAGGTGTCACAATTTTGTGACATGTCATGTTTTCACTGGTGCATGCCGAGAAGAGTGCAAGGAAGCAAAAAGTGTCACGATTTCGCGACATGTCTTGTTTTTGCTAGTGCAAGCCAAGTAGAGTGTACGGAGGCGAAAAGTGTCACGATATCATGACATGTGTTTTCGTGCATGCAGGCCGAGAAGAAGACAAAAATGCTGTCAGAGCGACGGTTCTACTATCAGAAGCTGTAAGAGAATAGAAAAGGTTGTCAGAGCTGTAAGAGAACAGAAAAGGCTATTAGAGTCGTAAATAAATAGATACAAAGTTCAGAGCCGTAAATGAACAGATAAGAAGGTCATAGTCATAAATCAGAAGGTAAATCTGTCAGAACGGTGGATATACTGTCAAAGCACCAAAATGAGCAGAGAAGGCTGTCAGAGTGCAGAGAAGGCTGTCAGAGCATAGTAAGCAGAGCCGAAAGAATGTTTTCGTGTATAGTAAGTTAGGGTTAGGGTTGAGCTCTACAAGGGGATATAGTGCTGAAACATACAAAAAAGAAAATGAGATAGAAGAGAGGGCTGTAAGAGAGAAGAGTAGAACTGAAAGAGAAAAATACAGTAGAGCTATAAGTATATGCAGTTCTTGTAAAAGAGCAATAGACCAGTGAGGGTCTTGTAAAAGTGAAGGCATATTTATGTCAATCTAAGATTCAAAATAGAAATCCAAGTTGGTGCTTGGAATCAGGGGTTGGTGCTCCTTCCAGTTGGTGCTGGTAAATCAAGGGTTGGTGCTCCTTTCTGTTGGTGTAGATAAATTAGGGGTTGGTGCTCCTTCCAGTGGGTGCTGGAAAATTGTTTATAAAGTTGGTGCTTTGCAAAGGCTAGATTTGGATGGGTGTCCAAGTAGTCTAATTTTTGAGGAGTAGCCAAAATGGTGAACCTCGTTAAATTATGTGTTGTGGAATGCTCTCTTGTTTAATTACTTTATCTGTTATTAAGTTCTCCTTGCTTCAACTTTAAGAGTTAAAGTTTTAAGTTTTAAATAGCTACATTGATTCACCCCCCCTCTCAGTGTCATTGTGAGAATATCAATTGGTATCAGAGCAAGGTTCCTGAACAAGCTCAATCAGGTAAGGTGATCTTGGAAGAAACACAATGGCCGGTGGTGAAGGATTTTCATCCAACAAAGCTCCTTTGTTCGATGGAACTAATTACTCTTTTTGGAGACTCAGGATGCAGACATATCTATGTGCTTTGGGATATGACATTTGGGAGTCAGTAGACAGTGGATACACAATACCCTCTACTCCTCCAACAGATGCTACTGAGAAGAAAAAGTTTGAGAATAACTCTAAAGCAAAGAATGCTATAATGTGTGGGTTAGTAGACAGTGAATTGATAAGGATCATGAGTTGTAAAATGACAAAAGACATGTGGGACAAACTGCAAAGCATTCATGAAGGAGATGGCAAGATCAAGGAAGCCAAGCTACAAACGCATCGAGCTCAGTTCGAAGCATTAAAAATGAATGACGATGAGAACATAGAGGCCTATATGTTGAGAGTCAATGGAATCATTAATGCGATTAGAGGACTCGACGAGGAAATGGAAGATGCGATCATCATGAAAAAGGTACTAAGAACTCTTCACAAAATATTTGATTCTAAAGTTTCTGCTATAGAAGAAGCTAAAGATCTAAATACTTTTAGCATGGATGAAATGCATGGTTCTTTAACTACATACGAAATGAGAATAGGACAAACTAAGCCCTCAGATAGAGAAGTTGCTTTTAAAGCACACAAAAATATAAAAGCTAAACAAGAATCTGAGGAAGAAGAGTCTTCAGATGAAATAGAAGCAAACTTTGTTAGGAAACTAATAAAGGGAAAAGGAAAGTACAGAGGAAAGTTACCGTTTAAGTGCTTCAACTGTGGAGGCATCGGGCACTTTGCAGCTAATTGTCCAATGAATGAGAAAAACAAAAATGGTGAAGGGTCACACCAAGAAAGAAGTGATTGGAAGAAGAAACCACATTTTAGAAAAAGCAACTTCAAGAAGAAAAGTTTCATATCCAAGAATGTCAGCTCTTCTGAAGACTGCTCTAGTGAGGATTCTAAAGAAGAAGCAAGTGAAGCTCTGTTCATGGCATTTGAAGAAAGAAAAACAAAGGAAAAATAGGAATGTAATGAAAAACTTGAGGATGAGGCTGAAGTGTATCTGGAAGGTGAGTTGGTTGCTGCACTTAAAGAGCTGAGCACAGAAAGGAAAAAGAATAAAAATGTTTCAAGAAAGCTTGAGGATGCCAATGAAATAATAAACAGCTTGAAAGTATAGACAGACGAATTTAAGAAAATGTCTGAAGTTCTCGAAGTACAATTAATCGTAAAGACAGATGAGTGCAGCAAGCTAGAAGAAGACATTGTTAGGTTAAGGATGCAGCTAGAGGAGATGAATCAGAAATTGAGTTGTTATCATAAGTTTGAAGAAAGTTCTGTAAAGCTGGATAAAATTATAAATAACCAAAGGCCTTCTGGCATCAAATTTGGTTTGGGCTTCGATGAAGGAGAATCATCAAAGGGATCAAAGGCCATAAATGTAGAACCCATAAAGAAAGAAGATAAGATCAGGGTTGATCAAGAAAAAACAATTCATGCCAAAGAAAGCAATAATGCCAGACTCAAGAGGAGTACCGACAAAGATGGATTCACAAAAGTCACACATCCAAGAAGGAGAAGATTCATGGCTCCTACTTCAAAATGGCAAAGACCTTCACCCAGGTTTAATCATTCCTTTTTTGGTTATTGTTTTAAATGCAATGCTTATGGTCATAATATTTTTGATTGCAGTTATAATGTAGCACAAAGGAATTTCACCAGTAGAAATGTCTTTTCACCATTGATGGATTATGCAGTAGAATGTTATAACTGTCATAATTTTGGACACATTGCAAGAAACTATAGAAGCACTTTTGCAGCAAATAAATATCAGGGTAGAAAATCTCAACCAAATGGATTGAAACAAAACAAAAAATTTCCTGAAAAGCAGGCACAAGCTAATGAAAGGGGAAAGGCAAAACAAGAAGCCAAAACTGCTACCAAACAAGAATGGAAAGAAAAGGAGAAACTTCAGAAAGAAAAGGAGAAACTCTAGGAAGAAAAGGAATATTTGATTGTTCAGACTACTTTTAAAGCACAGAACAAATCTGCACCATGGATACTTGATAGTGGATGCTCCAGTCACATGACAGGTGACAAGCAAAATTTTGAGAAGTTAAAGAATTACGAAGGTGGTTCTGTGAAATTTGGAAATAATGATGGAGCAAAGATAGTTGGCAAAGGATCAGTCAAGATCAGTGACAAAAAGATCAAATCAAACGAAGTCTTGTTTGTGATTGGTCTGAAGCATAACTTGCTCAGCGTAAGTCAAATGCGTGACGAGAGGTCATGAAGTAATTTTTAAGAAGCGAGGGTTGTGAAGTGAGAAAAGCTAACAATGGGAAGTTGATTGCTACTAGATCAAGGACTTACGGAAACCTGTATACTCTCTCAGAGACTTCTGAAGGAGCATGCTTGATTGGACAGGAAGATGAAAATTGGTTGTGGCACAAGAGGCTCGGTCATATCAGCTTTGACAATTTGGTAAAAATAAGCTCAAAAAGGGTAGTAAGAGATATACCCTCCATTGGCAAACCACTAAATAGTATTTGTGCTTCATGCCAAAATGGGAAGCAAACTAGAGCCACATTTAAATCAAAGGAGTACTTTACCAGCAAACCTTTAGAACTAATACATACTGATTTATGTGGACCCATGAGAACACAAAGTATAAATGGTGACAAATACTTTATGCTATGCATAGATGACTATTCTAGAATGACCTGGATATTTTTTTTGAAGCATAAATCTAAAGCTTTTGAAATGTTCAAGACTTTCAAAAACCAAGTTGAGAATGAAACATGAAAGAGGATCAAATGCTTAAGATCAGATAGAGGAGGAGAGTTCATCTCAGAGGAGTTTGTAGAATACTATCAAAAACATGGGATCAGAACATAGTTTTTAGCAACAAGGACACCTCAGCAAAATGGTGTTGTAGAGAGAAAGAATAGAACTGTGCAGGAAATGGCACGGACGATGTTGACTGAGAGCAAAATTACAGATAGATTTTGGAAAGAGGCGAGTCCATACTACGGTTTATATCCAAAATAGGTGCATGTTGAGGGCGCATGAAAGCAAAACCCCTTATGAGCTGTGGTTCGGCAAGAAGGCAACAACAAAATACTTCAAAGTCTTTGGCGGCAAGTGTTACATCAAAAGAACTAAAGATAATCTTGGTAAGTTTGAAGATAGAGATGATGAAGATATTTTTGTTGGCTATTCGTCAAAAAGCAAAGCTTACAAATGCTACAACAAAAGGCTAAAGAAAATTGTAGACAGTGTCGATGTTAAATTTGATGAAGATAGGAAACGAGCAGTCAGTTGTGAAGAAAACTACCCTATTTATGAAGAAGTTATTGAAGGAGATGAAGAAAAGGAAACAAAAGAGAATTAAAAAATTGACCCAGATGATTTAAGTATTGATTCAAAAGTAGAAGAAAACAAAAAATTCAAAACAGGAAGCTGGCAAAAAAATCATCCCAGAGAGAAAATTATTGGGGACCCCACAGTTGGTGTTAAGACAAGAAGAAGAGTAGTAAGTAACTACTCCCTATTATCCAGCATTGAGCCCAAAAATATTGCTGAAGCAAGCACAGATGAAAGTTGGATGAAGGCAATAAACGAAGAACTAGATCAGATTGAGAAAAACAAAACCTGGGAGTTAGTACCAAAGCTTGCAAATAAAAACATAATCGGTACTAAATGGATTTTTCGAAACAAATTGAATGAAGATGGATAGGTTGTAAGGAATAAAGCAAGATTGGTCTGTAAAGGCTATGCTCAAGTTGAAGGTATTGATTTTGAGGAAACTTTTGCACCAGTGGCTAGACTCGAGGCAATCAGAATGTTTTTGGCTTTAGCAGTCCACGGGAATTTCAAAGTTTATCAAATGGACGTGAAATCAGCATTTCTGAATGGAAATCTTGAAGAAGAAGTTTATATTGAGCAGCCAGATGGTTTTCAACTCGGTGATAATCCCAACTTTGTTTGCAAGTTGAAGAAAGCTTTGTATGGCTTGAAATAGGCACCCAGAGCATGGTATGCAAGACTAGACAACTATCTCACTGAACAAGGGTTCAAGAAAGGTATGGTGGATAGTAACTTGTATGTCAAAATAGACAATGGCCATCTTATTGTCCTTGTTGTTTATGTAGATGATATAATTTTTGGCAGCGACAATGATGAGTCATGTAGAGACATAGCAAATAAAATGCAGAAAGAATTTGAAATGTCTATGATTGGTGAACTTTCATATTTCCTCGGATTGCAAGTTAACCAAAATGAAAAGGGCATTTTTATTTCTCAAGTTAAATATGTGAAAGAAATGCTGAAAAAGTTCACAATGGAGGATTGTAAACCTGTTAGCACTCCCATGACAACGAGGTTGCAAGTTGAGCAAGGATGACAAATCTCCGGATGTAGATCAAACCATGTACAGATCTATGATTGGAAGCCTGTTGTATTTGACAGCTACCAGACCAAATATCTTACAAGTAGTATGCATGGTAGTAAGATTTCAGGCTAGTCCCAAAGAGACTCATGTGACAGTTGTGAAGAGGATTTTTAGGTACCTCAAGGGTACTATGGAGTATGGGTTATGGTACCCAAAAGGTAAGGACTTCACTCTTATTGCATACTCGATGCAGATTGGGCGAGGATGTATAGATGACGAGAAAGAGTACCGGTGGAGGTGCATTCTATCTTGGAGACAGGTTGGTAGCATGGCACAGCAAGAAACAAGAATCAGTCTCTCTATCCACAATGGAGGCAGAATACATTGCAGCAACAACATGTTGTACACAAATTTTATGGATGAGACAAACCCTGAAATATCTTGGCATTAACTTCAAAGAGCCAATCTCAATTAAATGTGATAATACCAGTGCTATTAACATCTCAAAGAATCTAGTTATGCATTCAAGAACCAAACATATTGCAATCCGGTATCACTTTTTGAAGGATAAAGTTGCAGAAGGTGAGGTTAAATTGGATTTTGTTCCAACTATAGAGCAAGTAGTGGATATCTTCACAAAACCGTTGCCCAAGGAAGTTTTTGAATACCTTCGCAGTAAGTTGGGAGTGGTCACACTACCCAAGAACTGACTAGCTATCGGGAACACATTCTCAGGGGGAGCATTTATATATTTGATTATCTGTTTGCTCATGTTTGTAATTTTTGCTAACTGTATTATTGTGTGCTCGAGAATGTTGTGCATGGACTCAGCGGGAGTCTGCAGCAGCCCTTTGGTATTATTGTCAAAGGGGGGAGAAGAATTATAGGAAATTGCACATGTGTTGCCAACAATTCCAAAGGGGGAGATTGTTGAGCAAGGTGCAGAAACAATATTGTCATTGTTGTCAACACGAGATAGATAGATCAATTGATGATGCAGTGGATAGGAGTTCAGAGGTCAGTCAGAGCATGTACGGTGAATTTCCAAGAAGACAAAAGTGGCCCAGTTTCAAAATATCAAAGAAAAAGACAAGTAAGAAAACTATCGCGATATCGCGACATGTTTTCTGTCGTGATTTCGCGACATATCGGAGGAGAGAGAAAATGCTGGCAAAAATGTCGTGATATCGTGACATATCGAAGGAGAGAGAAAATGCTGGCAAAAATGTCGTGATTTCGTGACATGTTGGAGGAAAGAGAAAGCGCAAGGAAAACTATCACGATTTCGTGACATGTTGGACGAAAGAGAAAGCGCAAGGAAAACTATCGCGATTTCGTGACATGTTGGACGAAAGAGAAAGCACAAGGAAAACTGTCGCGATTTCGCGACATGTTGGAAGAGAGAGAAAGTGCAAGAAAAACTATCGTGATTTCACGACATGTTGGAAGCAAAGAAGGCAAGTAAGAAAACTATCGTGATTTTGTGACATGTTTGAAGAAGAAGCACATGCAGGAAAAACTATCGCGATTTCGTGACATGTTTGGAGAGAAGGCGCAAGCAAAGAAAACTGTCGCGATTTCGCGACATGTTTGGAAAGAAGGCGCAAGCAAAGAAAACTATCATGATTTCGTGACATGTTTGGGGAGAAGGAGCTTGCAAAGAAAAGTGTCATGATTTCGTGACAATTTGCAAGAGGAAGCTCTAAGGAGAAAAAGTGTCGCGATTTCATGACATATCGGGTTTTCGCGATCTGATGAGAAGAAAAGCGCTAAGGAGAAAAAGTGTCACGATTTCGTGACATATTGCAGGAGAGATAAGGCAAGATAAAAAGTGTCATGATTTCGTGACATATTGCAAGAGGAAGAGCTCGAGAGAAAAAGTGTCGCGATATCGCGACATGTCATGTTTTCGCGACCTGAAGAGAAGAGAAGAGCTAAGGAGAAAAGATGTCACGATATCGCGACATGTCACATTTTCATGACTAAGAGAGGAGAGAGAATGTACGGAGATAGAAATGTCGCGATATCACGACAACAACAGAGAGGAAGACTCCGAAGGATGAAGTGTCATGATTTCGTGACAGAAGCAAAACGAAAGAGCATGGAAGCAGAAGCGTCATGATTTCGTGACAAATTCAAGGAGGAAGAGCTCAAAGGCGAAAGCGTCATGATTTCATGACATGTTTCATTTTCAAGGGCAAAAGGCAGAGAAAGGCAGAAGGCAGCGAAGATGTCACGATTTCATGACATGTTCCGTTTTCGCGGGTGAAAGGCAGAAGGCAGCGAAGATGTCACGATTTCATGACATGTTCCATTTTCGTGGGTGAAAGGTAGATAAAGGCACAAGGCAGCGAATATGTCATTATTTTGCAACATGTTTCATTTTCCCGGGCGAAATACAGAGAAGAGCTCAAGGCAGCGAAAGTGTCGTGATTTCGTGACATGTTCTGTTTTCGCGGGTGCAAGCCGAGAAGAGGATAAGAAAGTGAAAAGTGTCACGATATCACGACATGTCATGTTTTCTCTAGTGCTTGCAGAGAAGAGTGTACGGAAGCGAAAGGTGTCACGATTTCGTGACATGTCATGTTTTCACTGGTGCATGCCGAGAAGAGTGCAAGGAAGCAAAAAGTGTCACGATTTCGTGACATGTCTTGTTTTCGCTAGTGCAAGCCAAGTAGAGTGTACGAAGGCGAAAAGTGTCACGATATCGCGACATGTTGTGTTTTTGCACATGCAGGCCGAGAAGAAGACAAAAAGGCTGTCAGAGCGGCGGTTCTACTGTCAAAGCTGTAAGAGAATAGAAAATGTTGTCAGAGCCGTAAATAAACAGATAAGAAGGTCAGAGCCGTAAATGAACAGATAAGAAGGTCAGAGCCATAAATCAGAAGGTAAATCTGTCAAAATGGTGGATATACTGTCAAATCGCCGAAATGAACAGAGAAGGCTATCAGAGTGTAGAGAAGGCTGTTAGAGCACAATAAGCAGAGCCGAAAGAATGTTTTCATGTATAGTAAGTTAGGGTTAGGGTTGAGCTCTGCAAGGGGATATAGTGCTGAAACATACAGAAAAGAAAATGAGATAGAATAGAGGGCTGCAAGAGAGTAGAGCATAACTAAAAGAGGAAAATACAGCAGAGTTGTAAGCATATGCAGTTCTTGTAAAAGAGCAATAGACCAGTGAGGGTCTTGTAAAAGTGAAGGCATATTTATGTCAATCTAAGATTCAAAATAGAAATCCAAGTTGGTGCTTGGAATCAGGGGTTGGTGCTCCTTCCAGTTGGTGCTTGGTAAATCGGGGGTTGGTGCTCCTTTCTGTTGGTGCCAGATAAATTAGGGGTTGGTGCTCCTTCTAGTGGGTGCTGGAAAATTATTTGTAAAGTTGGTGCTTTGCAAAGGCTAGATTTGGATGGGTGTCCAAGCAGTCTAATTTTTGAGGAGTAGCCAAAACTGGTGAACCTCGTTAAATTGTGTGTTGTGGAATGCTCTCTTTTTTAATTGCTTTATCTGTTATTAAGTTCTCCTTGCTTCAGCTTTAAGAGTTAATGTTTTAAGTTTTAAATAGCTACACTGATTCACCCCCCCTCTCAGTGTCATTGTGAGAATATCAAGTTCCATGTCACATAGGCTATCTATGGGAAACCACTAAATGAATGAGTTGTCTTAGCCAGAGTGGATGAAAACATAACCACTCAACAAATTAAAACCCAAATAATATATAGATCATTCAATCGCTAGGAAATGATAAAAAGTTGTTTCTCATGCACTTGTTACAGTAACTAAAAAATTCTAGTTTAAACTGTAACCAGGTTGCCTATTGTAATAGAACTATACAGGAAGTCTTGTGTGTGTTATATAAACACATAGACTTCTTTGAAGAAAAAGAGGTAATATTTCAAAGAACAATATCACATGTAACATTGCATTGCACTATCAATAAAAGCTCGAGAGTTCCTTCATTAGCATATTGTCTTCGTGATTAATCGGGTGGGATCTGCTAGAGCCTGGGCCCACTCCAAGCCAAAATTCCTCAACTTATTTTCTCATCTATTTCTTAGATTTAATTATGTAGTATGGTGTGTTTATTTCCTAGATTAATTTCCTTGCTTTAGTATGGTGTACCTTTTATTTATGCAAGTGTGTTTACCACTTTCAGTGTGGTGTGTTTACTTTCACATACTTTATTTATGCATAAGTTTTATTGGTGTGGATGAATCAATTTCTATTTTACAAACCCCCTATCAATGATATTCTAGAGGACTCATCTCAGAAGTCTTAGTGTGAGTAGTCTTAACCATGGCAATTCAAAATTCTATGAGCTCCCTGGTTTGAAAATTTAAATGTGAGGGTTGTGACATATATTGGATAAAATTAACCAGTGTTTTGCCCCAAAAATAGGTGCTCTCCTTCAAATCATTTCAAATAATGATCATAGTTCTAGGTTTGGCTTGATGACAAACTAGACTACAACACTTTTGATGCCTAATACTCAATGCAAATAACCACAAGATCTCAAATAAATTTGCAATATAAAATATATAATAATAGCAATATTTTACTCATATAAAACTCGTATATAACTACTGTAACAATTCATAAAATGGACACTAACAAATTATCAATAAAATAATAACATGATATTGAATAAAGGTCACATACACCACACTCTCATATTCTCTCGTCATCTCCTTCCTTGTTTCTCATACAATGCTTAGCCACATATACAATAGAATGTGACTCTTCATATGGAGTGCTCTTGGCCTTCACTCTTCTTGAGACTATTCACTTTCCTATTCTAAGAACACATGTGCACTCATACATAAAGGGTACTTATGCACATCTATACTCATCACACTTGCACACTTAACTACATGACACTTATGCATTTCCTGCACATTATTACATTACATAAAATATTTACTCACACTCTAATCTAAGACACACTCCTAATCTAAATATGTACCCAAGGTGGTATATTAGCATATACCAAATAATGCAATATAATCCAACACGCTCTTGTATTACATTATTTTGTTATTGAATACTTTAGTCTTCAATATAGTCTTCATCTTCTATCTTCAATCTATCTCTTTTAGATCAATATCTAAATTTGCAATATATGGTTCATGTTTAACCTTTTTGATGTGATTTCTTCTATTCTTATTTTTATTTCTTCTCTTCTATATCTTCATTTGATATATTCATGATGATCCACCTTCTAAGCATTGTGTTAGAAAATCATCACAATAATACAACTTTGATTTTTGTCTTGGACTCTTCAAATAAGTATCTTCTTTAGGTTCAGTCTTCATTTTGCCTTTCATGATCTGATTTCTTTTCCCGTTTCTTCATTTTTGTAACTTCAATAGTGATATATATTCAATGTAATGATTTAGTGCATCATAACAATAGTATTGACTCAAATTCAATAATTCATTACTAGTATGTTCATATTTCTTTTATTTCATTCCTTGAAAGAATTCAAAAATAATTAATGATAGATAAATTAAAAATTATTATGAATAAAGCATAACTATGTTTTGAGCATTCCACCAAGTCTTGAAAAGTAATTCATGAATATAACTAATCAATGTTATAAAATTCTCTTCTTTTGCTTCCTTGAGAAACGAGAAAAATATTTCCTTTAAATTGGTAGGCAATTATTTGTATCCATAAAAGGTATCTATTATGTTTTGTGAATAAAAATTTAGTTCATGAAATAATTCTTCATAATTTTCATTAAATGCATTCTTAACAATTTCATCCATAGTTCTTCTAAAATAATCTTCCTTGTAACTCCCTATTCTTTAATAATGAATGCCAACTTTGATAAAAAATTTCAAATTTCTAAGCATTTGAGGTTGACCACATTATGTCTCCCTAATTTTTTTAATGATAATTTAATTATAATATTCAACTTCTACTTCTTCAAGGTGAATATCTTATTTATCCCTAGTTATGAATGATCAATCAATATTTTTTGATAAAAGTTTCAATTCTTCAAATCTCTAGGTTTAATATCTTTTATCTCCTAAATTTAAAAAATATGATTTATAAATTCTAAATTTCATAATTCTACGTTGATTTTGAATTCCTTATAACTCACCAATTATAAATTTAGAAGTTTAGTAAAATACATTTGCAAATATTTTGTATTCATAATTTGATGCTGAAATCATTTTCTCCAAAATTATCAATTTGTAAATATTTCAAATTGCTCTTCAAAATTAAATAAACTAATTACAAAACATGTAATTAACTTCCCAAAACATCAAATCAACTTTTCAAAACTTTATATAATTTATCAAAATGCAATAATAAGATATCTAGGGTTTTGATTTTCCACTCATAAACCTTATACCTCCAATAATTCACTTAATCAATGTGGAAATGAATTAATTGCATTCAACTTTAAGAAAAAGAAATATTATTCACTCCTTATAACTCCAACCTTTATAAAATCAAAGCTTAACTTAAATATTACCTCCAATATTCTAAATGTGTGCTAATTTCATTGAAATAGTCAATCTCCAATGTTGAATCTTCAACAACCTTCTTTCTTCATGGTGCTCACTTGAATTTACCAAAAAATTGAGCTTGAATTAATGTGATGTTGTGATATTTTTGGCCGATGCATATAATGATTGATCCAAATATATTTGACTCCCTCAAAAAATGTTTGGCACTCTATTCCAAGTGCCAAGTGGCACACAAACTCTTTTGCTCTTCAAACAATGTTCCTTTGGCACTCCAATTTTACTGTGCTCCTCATAATTCTTGGTAGAAGCATTTTTCCAACTTTGGATCATTTAATTCAATGATGCTATGCCTTCCTAGGTGTTATATCTTCTACAATCCCAAGTAATACTTTAATTTTGAATGACACTTTCAAATCTAGATGTTACCAATTGATGTCTTTCACCAAAGGATACCACAAATTATATTTGAAATGTTTCAAACCTTTGGTTTTCCTTATTCTAGCACTTTATTTGAATTCCTTATTTGCTACAAATATAATGTTCACTTCAAAATTTGACCTTCCTTTAATTTCAACGTCCCTTCACAAATACTTTATCTCCAGCCAAGAACTATTTGCCTCCCCTTGGATTTGCTTTATCTCTTACAACGATGATTTTCTACCTCCTCTACCGTGGTTGTTCGACATTCCAACTTCTTGTGGTTGTGATTCCTTATAAAATTGGTGGCTCTCCTTAGTTCAACTTTGGTTGTCACTCCTATTTCCTTGCTTTTGTGTGCTCACTTCTATAGTATATTGTAGCTCAACTTATCAACAATATGTGAGGGTATTCAAAGGATTTGAGAGCTTCTTTTTCCAAATCTTGGTTTTTTTATATGTTTAAAACCCTTTTGCACTTATTTTTCTAATTTTAACACTTGAAATATACCACCTCATATATGCTTTATCGACGTACCAATTTGTAAACTTTTTGAACTTCTTATGCAATATTTAACTTCTAGTTTTGTTGTTTTATAATGCAGATTCAAGGTTGACCAAGATGCCTCCTTCATCAACTTGGAGACACTAAACTTAGAGTTTATTTTTGTTGATTTAAACTCTAGAATATGGTGCCTATTAAACTTGAATTAAATCCACTCTTTCACATAAAATAAATACACTTTTAAGCACCAATTTTTCAAACCTTTTTGGTATCTTTTGTAGCTTGCTTCTTTGCAAATTTAGCTCACCTTATCGCTATCAAAACTTGCTGTCCAATACATTCAATTTGCATCTCCTTATTTTGCTTAAATTATTGCTCAAAATATGCTCTCTCCTATTTTCAAATTACTCTCCAAAAGTTGTCTTTCATAGTTCAAAATGCTATTAAAAAATAGCTTCTATCGTCTTCCAAATGTGTTGTCCAAAACTTCCCCTTTCTCCTTTTAGAATGCTTTCAAGAATATATGAAATCTGCAGCACTAACTCTTCTTATAATGTTGTACCAAAATCTAAGATTTGCAGCACCAAATGCTTTCCAATATGCTGCCTCTAACTCTTTCAATCTGCTGCCTTTTTGCTGTCCAAAAACTCTGTACTTTGCAGCTCCAAATGCTGCCAATTCCTCCTTCACTTTGCTATCCAAAAATACTTCCAAATATTCCCACAAAATATCCAATTCATAGCTTTATGTATCCTCCAATTGGATGCTAAAATTTGCAGTCCAAAACTCTTCAAATGCTGCTCCAAAATTATGATTTATTCTCTTCTAACTTTCTGTCCTAAAACTCTTCAAATTCTGCCCTGAAATTCTGCAATCTTCATAAGCCTTCAAATATTTAATGGATGCCTTAAAAAATATCAACTCATTGCCTCTTTCAACCTAGTTTCTCCTCCTTAGATCTTACTTAGTTATTTCTTCAAATATGGCCTCTTTTATGGTCTCTTATTCAAGAATTTGAATGTCTTGAAGTCTTCAAAAATACTTTCCAAAATTTGGCAAACTTCTTGCCAAAAAGTTTCTCCTTGAATCAGTTTCACAAATCCTTTTGGGATTTTTATTGGATGGTGACTCCAGTTTGAAATGTATACTAAATATTATATAGAGCTTGGTCTTGAGATATTGTTTCATCATCTGATGCCCATGGATATATTTTTCCATGATTAGACACTCCTTCCAAAATATTTGGCCTTCCTTGAGTTATCTATTCATGCATGAACTGTGATCTTCCTACATCATGCTTTGTACTCAGTTGGCATCATGTTTTGTATGGTATTTTAGCGACCCCGGGCGCACACACCGCTCTTAACTCTACTTGCGATGTTATTACTATACCAAAAATGAAGCTAAAATATTACGAGAAAACATATAACATGGAAATGACAAAGAATGGATCTTTCATTAATATTGAACCCCGGTTACATGTCGGTCCCTCTTAGGGATACCCATCTTGATACAATGATTTACAAGTGGATGAAGAGATGTCCCCTTTTGCAAAAGGGTGGCGCGCTCTAAAATGCTTCCCGGTTCCGCACACGGAAATGTCTGAGGGCTTACAGATGCCTCCTTCTCCAGGTATGTCTCCCGGATGGATCCTCTTGCTCTCGTATGTCATGGATTATGTCTCGTGAACCTGTGGCCCTGTATGCAATTCAAACAACAATACACGTTTAGCTGTCCGAGATTGCCTCCTCGGATAAGGTTGTTAGTAATCAGAGAATGTAACAGAAATATGATAAAATGATACCATGGAATCAAGTAAATCTAAGCTAATGATATAAGAAAACAAGATAAAATATGCTATGTCTATTTAAGCTAAGCCTATGGGCCATTGTCCAAGACAGCGACCGCTAAAGAAAACCTTGCTCTCCTTGCCCCAAAGCTATGGGTCAAAGACTATGATCTGATGTTGAAGAAAGTAGGTGTTATGCCCTTTGATTTGTCAAAGCTCCATCGCACACGTGATCCCAAAGAGAACTCTCTCTCTGAAATGATCTCCTGTATGTGATTCGGGTCTCTATATGTCATATATCGATCATGTGTCTCTATATGTCATATATTGATCATGTGTCTCTCTTTGGTGCTCTTAGGCTTGCACCTTTTATAGTGTGAAACCCTAGGTCTATGTCCAAGCCCTAGAAATGAATTTCTCATGCGTAGTGCAAGTTAGCATGAGAAGCCCTTGTCTATTGTCTATATTTGAAGGCCAGTTAACTGAAATCTAACTGCCCACTTGAGTCTTCTATGCGAACTGTTCGTTAGCATGAGAAGCTTTTGTCCTTTGTTTATGCTTGAAGGTCAGTTAACTTAAGTCTAAATGCAAACTCAAGTCTCCTATGTGAACTGGTCGTGAAAAGGAATGCAAAGTCACTCCCGCTCACCTTTATTGCATGCAGACTACCACTTCCACCCGAGATTGGGCCTGTTTGTCGGCAAACCACTTCTTATGGCTTAGCCGCTGTCATCTGCAGTGGCTATGATCTGGCCGCTGTCATCTACAGTGGCTAAGGTCTGGCCGCTCTAGGCTTGAGCGGCTAGAATCTGGTTGCTCTTGGCTTGAGCGGCCAAGCTTGGATGGCTTGAAAAGGCCCCAAATGAGTGGTGAGAACCACTGTTGGTGCTTGGAAAGTCCAAGATTATGTCTTATGATCTTATGAGTGTGTCTATGTAAGTAGCTCCCCTAAGCATGACATGATTTAGGTGTCTATAGATGCCCCTTTTTGCGACGTGTTGTGTGGAAAACACAACGCTGAGCAAAAATGTAGACTGATCTGTTTGTAGGGTGTATGGTGATCAATGGTCTGATCAATGCTGGATGGCCCAATCATGCAAGATGGCATGCATCCCTTGAATCATTGCCTCAACGTTCGGAGGACTTAGCCCAGTGGCTTTTGCATGTTAAATTGCACTCATTCCTCAAACTCAATCGGGTAGCTTCAGTTGCTACAACAATTTCGATCGGTAGGAGAGCTACAATTGAATATGTCATGTCTGCTTACGTTCCCAGCAAACAAGGGAAATTTGTGATTGTTGTATGCAATGATTCGAAGGATGAACATGATTTTGCTATGATCAAGTGATATTTTGTTGATTTTGATTATGATTAAGTTGAAGTTTTGAACTACCTCCTCACACAATGGATTGGTGAAGAAATGACAATGAATGAAGCGACAAGTCGCTTGACCAATATGACTAATCTGGTTCCTTTCTAGCATTTGTTACTTTTAATGGGCAATCCCACATCCAAGTGTGATTCCAATTGCTTATGATAATCATCCATCCCTATCTCGAGGAGTGGTCCGGCTATCAATAGCCTTCTTAGGGAGTTAGGATGAGTGATTCTATTTATGTTTAGATTGTATCACTTTGACTTAATATTTTTGATGTCATAGGGGAATTAGAATGACCCCTTCGCACCCGTGGAGCAGTCCGACCATCTTGATCTTCTTCGGGTTTGAAGGGTGACATATCGTAATTCCAAAATGAGTTGCTTTTGCCCCAAGTGGCCTTATGGTTGCCTACTCATCTCACCAAAATACATGGAGTGCAAATCATTGCAATCATCGAGTGGATAGAGTAGGTAACTGGATACGAGGCCTACTTGAGATTGTGATTTTATGTGAATTTTTTTGTTGTTTTGAACATTCTGATGATCCTAAACCATCAAAGTGTGATTATTTGTTATTTTTGTTATTCCCTCATTGAAGGAACTACTTAATTTTGACCTATGGGCTTGGCCGTTGTCAGGTCCAATGGCCTCTGATTTCCTTCCTGTGGTCATTGTCGCCTTGAGCGGCCAAGAAGCTCGGGCCACTGACGTCAGTAATGGCCAAGGCATAATTAAGGAAATATAAAACTTGCAATTCTAGGGTTTTGACCTATCATTTTCACTATTGAAGATTCCATTTTCAGAGCTCTGGTGCAGTGACGATGGTTGTGACTTCGAAACTTTGCTGGTGTTGAGGACATGGTTGCACGAGGTGGAGACATCAGTTGCTAGAGGAGCCGGAGCTTCTCGGGTATTTCTCTTCAAAACCCTAGCTCTCTTTTCTTTGCTTAAGTAAAATTGAACTTCACTAAGAAATGAGCAAAATGAACATCACTAAACCTGCTGGCAATGAACAAACTCCGTAATTAGGCTTAGGTTCCTTTTTGCCGTGGTGGGTTGGTCCCCAAATTTACAATCTATTAGTGGCTTTAGCCTAGGGTTTTTGAAAATTTTCCATTATTCCCCTGTTGCCACCATTTTGGGCATTCTCAAACTTAGCTTAGTTTCGATGCTTGGGTAGGGGATTTGTTTTCCAATTTGTTTGCTTTCCCTCCCTTTTGTTGCTTTGCTTAAGTTATTTTGTCAATTGTAATATTTTTTTTTAGGCCAAGGGTTCACGGGTTTGTCGTGCCGCCCCTTGGTCGTTGTCGCTCAGAGAGGTCGGCTCTGAGCCGCTGTCGCTCAAAGCGGCCAAGCTTGAATCCCAATGGTCAAAAATTTGACCATTGGGCCTTGGCCGCTGTTGCCTCCAGCGGCCAGGTTTCGGCCATTGTAGGCGACAACGGCTAAAGCTTGAGCCTTGTTTTTGCATTTTATGTATTGATTTTATGATTTTTTTTTTGAATTTTTGCTTTGCTTGATTAGGTGCAATTTATTCTTCTTTTGCTTAGATTTAGAGTAACTCATACTCTTTTGCACCATTTTCATGTTTATTGTGAATTATGCCTTAGATGCATTGTAGTTATGTTTTGTTTTTCTTCTACTTTGTTTAGATCCTCACTGCTCGGGCTCGGGACCCGAAGCTCCTACTGGACTTGCTTCCTGGATTTGATGACACTAACTGGGAGTGGTTTAAGGCCCGTGGGCTACAGTACGTTATCAGGTTGCCCCACATTATGGCCGACCAGGCTTATCTTATGGCTTTAGCCCACCATTGGGACCCATGGACCAACACCTTCCACCTTCCACCCAGCGAGATGACTATCACACCGGAGGACGTGTACAGGATCTTTCGGATCCCATTCGATGGGGTGCCCATTGTTTCATCGACCACTAATGATCAGGTGGTCGTCTATGATAGGGTGTTTGGGGCACGTTCTACATAGGCTCTCCAGGATACTGGTTCCGGGGAAGTATCTATCAAGACTTGGTATGATGCTCATGTTTTCACAGTGAGGCATGTTGTGTTGCTGATGGTGATCAACAACGTTCTTATCTCGGACTACTCGGGTTTGAGGTTCCCTTGGAACCTCCTAGCGATGGTGCAAGACCTACTGGATAGCGAGGAGCCTATCATCTATGCATGGGGTAGATCACTATTGGCTCAGTGCTATGATGAGTTGTACCACATCCATCGATGGGGATGCATCAACATTGCTTGTAGTTTGCTCTTACAGGTTTGGGGATGGGAGCACATTAAGGTAGATCACCCTAAGGGGCTCCCAGTTGAGATTACATCTATTGAGGCTCGAACATAGTGCTATGTTGCTAGATGGGCTCGGGAGCATGAGGAGCGTAAGAGCCACACTTTTGTAGGGGAGTTGTCCCACTACACTGATGCTTTCACTAGACTATTGGTCGGAGATGTCGTGTGGTGGCCGTATTATGAGTGTCCGGTTTGGGATGATCCAGCTAGTTTTACTGCTAGGACACGATGCAAGCGATGGCTCATTGGCCGTAAGATTGCCATCTAGGAGTATTTCTTCTACTCTCGGGTTCTTCGTCAGTACGGATTGTAGTAGGATGTGCCCTTGGTACCATTCTTGTACAGGCGCCTCACAACAGAGAGGGACCTACCTCCATGATAGGTCATAGAGCTTGCAGATGAGGAGGATGCCCCAACCATAGACCCTACAGATGGTTGGGGGAGTTATAGAGGCCTACTCTCAGTGGTGGGGTGATCGGATGTGGCATGGCATCGGTAGTCTAGGGCGCGAGGATGATGGCGGGGGTGATGGCATAGATCCGGTAGGACGTAGGGTTCGAGCCAGGACCGAGGTATGGGGCCAGCCGATAGAGTAGGTGGCAGTAGAGGATCTTGATGTTCCTGAGGAGGAGGAGTTAGAGCTTGAGGAGAGAGACTCTCCTCTGAGAGCATAGTTGCACGAGGTCGAGGCTGAGCTCCAGGCTACTAAGATCTAGGTACAGCGGAGATGCTATGATTGAGCAGCTCACAACACAGATACAGGCTCTACAGGCTACTATCGGGGGTGGCGATGTCAGGATGCAGTTTGTTGTTCCTGCTTCTACACCATAGGAGGTTCCAACAGCAGGCTCAGGGGTAGAGGTGGGATGACTTCATTCCTTGTTGGATGAGCATGAGGCTCGGATCCGGGGTCTTACGGATCATGTTACCCTCCTTCAGATGCAGCTCAGGAGGCATGGGATTGTCCCTAAGGATCCAGTAGATGCAGGTGGTTCGTAGGTCAATGGGCGCTCTACCTCGGGGTAGTCTTCCACTCATCCTAGCCAGCGGACCCAGACTCGGACAGAGAGACCTACAAGCTCACATCACTCGACTCGCGACACCACCACAGGGGGAGGTGGCATTGGAGGAGGTGATGCGGGGGGCTTAGGCCCGACACTAGATTGATGTTCTACTTGGTTCTTGATCCATTTTTGAGGTCGTATGACCTACATGACTATAGCCCATGGGCATTTTTGTATATCCATTGGACTTGACACATATTTTTATGATAGATTTGCCTTTTATGACTCATTATGTGTATCATTTATTGCTTATGTTTTTGTTGTTATTTTATTTTATGATATGATGCGATGATGATATTATGATGATTTGATGGATATGTTAGATGATAGATGATATTTGAAGATGCTTAGATGGATGTGTAGATGCTTATATGATTTGATGATATGATGCAATGTATTTTTGATGATGAATGATGAATTTATGATATGCAAATGGATATTGCCTGTATGTTTTATGATGTGGTTTATGGATGATTAATGACTTGTTTTTGTGGATGCAAATGTTATTGTTAAATGCATGTTTAATTTTTGCTTTAATTATATGCATCTAACTTATGTGATGGAATGGTATAAATGAACCTGTATGCTCTAATCATTAAAAACATACGGAATGCATATGACATTGACAATCTTAATGGGTGATACCACAAAAAGTTTAAAAATAATCATGAATTTAAATAATCACTTCTATCATAAGAATTGATTAAGTATTCATATATGAGATGTAATGGTGTGTAATGTATCTTCTTAATAAGTTTCTGTAAATTAAAATATATAAAGTAGTCAGTGGTCGTCTATATACTATTTCTAATATATATGCGGTATCTGTCCTACTATGTTGATACCCCCTAATTTATAGAATCTTATAAAGAAAGTGATGGTGTGAATGATTTAAATTTTTGTTGCTATGTAAAAAAAATTTGGGGCTTTTCGGAGATTCAAACACTCTAGTTCCCCTATCAACAGTTGTCTACTTACCACTTAGACTTTTGAAAAGTAAGGCTTTTACCATGGACCTGGTTTTTCATGATCTCTGTGTGTGCATGTGATTGTATATTTTGAGGTAGAACTCAAGCATTTCCTCCGATGTCAAGCGGGATTCTTTCAGCCCATTGCTAAGATCAGGGATCCTCAAGTGTTCATCTCATCCTTATGTTGGACTTAGTTGGACTATACCACTAGGCAATATTTGGTTACCTAAGCTAGCTCATCCACATTCAAACATTGGTCTACACAAATGCATGAAGCAATTGTAATAGACATATCATCATGCGTAAGGATTTCTCCTTCCAGTTTTGTACAATGCTAAGAATTCCAGGGATTCAAGCTTTATTCCCTTCTTTTTGGCTTCTTTTTGGCTTTGGATATTTGCTCATATGTAGTGATGAAAATCACTGTTTATTTTTTATTTGATTTTTTCTTTGAGCGGGAATTTTTTTGTAGTGATGATAATCATTGTTTATTTTTATTTTTTCTTGAGCTTGATTTTTTTGTATTTTGAATATATGATTTGTGTATCGGATTTTTGCTTTTGAAATCTGGATTGTATGCTTGGCCTTTTGAATTTGTACTTTTGCTTTGGGATTTTGCTTATTTTGATTTAAGCAAGGGATTTTGATAGGGTAAAGCTTGTCCTTTTGCCAATTCTCAGCACCTTTAAACCGGTTGCACAGGGGGATAAGCAAGGATAATCCTTTTCACTTAAGGTAACCTAGACCGCTTTGCAACTTTCATATTTTCCTTGTACCAACTAGGATTTTAGTGTTTCAATTAGTGATGGGATCTTGAATATCCAAGGCTTTATCATAGCTAGGCCTTTCTTTCTACTAATCAAAGTTGTTTTCCTCAAAATTTGATAAGATTACTAGATTTGGTTGACTAACCGAAAAGCCTTAGTAATTATGTATAGCAACAAATAATGGTTGTGTTGAAAAACACAATTACACACATGTGGATGGAGGTATGGATATGAATGACTTGTGCGACAAACTGTGGTATCACTTTTAAGACTCTCATGACATATCTTGTAATGTATGTGAAAATGCAATGCAATGATGTGGATGCAAAATGTGAAGTGCAATTGTTTTTGTATTTTTGATTTTATGTTGTTTTTGTATTTTTGATTATTTTGACCAAAGGGCTTATTATGCCTTTGGGGATTTTGTTATTGATTTTGACCAAGCGGTTTGAATTACCCTTGGAGCCTTTTTTATTTGATTTTTGACCAAGCGGCGTGAATTACCCTTGGAGCCTTTTTGATTTGATGTTTGACCAAGCGGTGTGAATTACCCTTGGAGCCTTTGATGATTGATTGGTTTTGACCAAGCGGTTTGAATTACCCTTGGAGCCTTTGATTTGATTTTTGACCAAGCGGTTTGAATTACCCTTGGAGCCTTTGATTTGATTGTTTGACCAAGCGGTTTGAATTACCCTTGGAGCCTTTGATTTGATGTTTGACCAAGCGGTTTGAATTACCCTTGGAGCCTTTGATTTGATTGTTTGACCAAGTGGTATGAATTACCCTTGGAGCCTTTGATTTGATTTTTGACCAAGTGGCTTGAATTACCCTTGGAGCCTTTGATTTGAATTTTTGAAAGTTTGAATTATCTTGGAGTTTTTGATTTGAATTTTTGAATTTTATGTTTTTATGATTTGTTTGTGTTTTTGACATATTTGAATGTTTTTGTGTTTTTGACATATTTGAATGTTTTTGTGTTTTTATGTGTAAAATACCTTTAAGTGAATGATATTGAGAGGTTCAGGCTCTTCAACACCATCTAATGATATAAGGTGATATGCTCCAGGCCCAACTCTCTGTGAAATCATGTATGGACCTATCCAGTTTACCATGAACTTATCTCGTAGATGCGACGATAGATTTGAATTCTACTGGTTTTCTTTGAGCACTAGATCTCCAACCTTGAATTCCCTTAGGTGGACTTTACTATTGTAAGCTCGTGCAAGGCGATCTTGGTAAACATGGAGATGCTCTAAAGCATTGACTCGACGTTCATCAAGAAGCATCAATTGATCAAGGTGGCCTTGTCACGCAACTTCATCATCTATGAAGTCTTTTAGTGCTATGCGTAGAGTCGAGATTTCCAACTCTAGAGGCATGATGGCTTCAGTGCCATATACTAGTGAAAATGGTGTTGCCCTAGTGGGCATCCGTATACTAGTCCTGTATGCCCATAGTGCAAGAGGCAATTGCATGTGCCAATCCTTGTGATTTTCTTGCACTTGTCTTCCTCAAAATGGAGACTATTGTTTTGTTTGAGGCTTCTGCTTGCCCGTTTGCTTGCGGATAATAAGGCATTGAAAAACTATGTTGAATATGATATTTTTTCATTAAAGCATGCACATTTTTGTTCTTAAAATATGGCCCATTATCCGATATTATCTTAGAAGGGACCCCAAAATGACTTATGATATTATGGAGTATAAACTCCGCAATCCTTGGTCCAGTTGTTGATGTTAAGGGGATCACTTCTACCCATTTAGTGAAGTATTCTGTGGCCATTATGATGAATGTATGTCGGCATGAGGATGGGGGTGAGATCTTCCCAATCAAGTCTAGTCCCCATTGCGAGAATGGCCATGCTTCCTGGATGGGCTGCAAAGCTTGCGATGGTAAGTGCGTTAGATTTGCATGATGTTGGCACTTACTACATTTCTTGACATACTCGCAGTAGTCCTTTTCCATTATGGGCCAATAGTAACCCATTCTCAAGATGCGCTTAATGATGGCCATGCCACTAAAATGGCCTCCACATGTTCCATCGTGAGCTTGTGAAACTGCCCAAGATGCTTCCTGGGGCTCAAGACAATGGAGTAATACTCCATCATATCCTCGTCTGTAGAGGATTTCTCCTAGAAAAATGTATCTTGTTGCTCTCTGTTTAAATGTTCACCTTTCTGTATGTGACAAACCTTGAGGTATTATTCCGAGCTTCAGGAAGTCCCATAGTTGGGAAAGCCAATCCTGATAGGCCACAACTTCTATAGAATAGACAACTTGCTCTTCCTGCATTTTTGAGGTAGTGAACACGGATTGAGGAACAACTCTATGGTATATGGTCGCACCACACTCTATGGGTCCTTGGGAGATCAATGACCCCCAAGGTGTTGTTTGCAAGAAACTCCTGGCTATGAAGGACCAATCCTGATTTGGTTCGATGTTGATCATGTTGATTGATTCTTGATTGTCAAAAGCTTCACGATGTATTGCTGAGTGCGAAAGCACTTTCACATGAATGGTTGTAAAATCAGTAGATGGATTCTGAGGGATTAAGGATCCCAAAGAGGCCATAGTGTCTACAAATCTATTCGATGTATGAGGGATTGCCTCGATGTCGTACCATTCTAGTCGGGCTAAGTAATTGTCAACAAGTTCCTTGTAAGTCTTCAGGAGTGGGCACCTGCATTGGAAGAGTCCTTTGACCTGGTTTACTATGAGCAAGGAGTCACCAAAGATATTCAATATTTTAATGCCCATCGCTATGGTTGTTTGGAGTCCCAAGATCAATGCTTCATATTCTGTATTGTTGTTTGTGCATGGGAAGTCTAGTTTGAATGATAAGGGTAATGGAGCGCCCTGTGGTGTGATAAAGACAATCCCTGCTCCGCCTCCTTGTTCACACTTCGAACCATCGAAGAACAATGACATGTATTTTTCTTTCTTAGGTTCTTCGAGCTCTGGTGGATCTGATAATGCAAAGACCGCATCATCAGGCAACTCTATGGTGAGAGGCTTGTTATCTTGAAGAGGCACCTCTGCTAATTGATCTGCTATGACTTGTCCCTTGATGGAATTTTGGCTTATGAACTCTAGATCAAATTCTATCAATAGCATGATCCACTTTGTGGTACGTGTATTGTGATATGTCTTGCTCATCATGTACTACAAAGGATTTTGTTTTGATATGACGTAGGTCGTATGGCTCAACATGTAGTGTCACAACTTTCGAGTTGCAAAGACCACTGCTAAACATAATTTTTTGACATACGCATATCCTAGCTCATAGCTCACCAAGGTGTGACTAATGTAATATATGGCTTGCTCTTTGTCTTGTGCATTATTTTGGGCTAACATGGTGCCTAGTGCAAAATCAGTAGCCGATATATATAGTAAAAATGGTATGTCTGGCCTTGGTGGAGCCAATACTAGTGGCGTTGCTAGATAAGTCTTGATCTCTACAAAGGCTTGATGGCATTCTTCATCCCAATGAAAGGGGACTTCCTTGCATAGCAACTTATTCATAGGTCTGCATTTGTCTGATAATTGCGCGATGAATCTTTTGATGGATGCTATCTTGCCTTGTAGGCTCCTCAACTCCCTAATGTTGGTAGGGGCGGCCATTTCCAGTATAGCCTTTACCTTTGCAGGATCAACTTCGATGCCTCTCTTGGATACGATGAATCCTAAAAGCTTGCCAGAAGTTACGCCGAATACGCACTTCTTAGGATTCAATCGGACATTGTGTTCTATGAGGCGATCAAAGACTTGTCTAAGGACTTCGGCATGCTCTTGCCGCAATAGGGACTTGGCTAGTAAGTCATCCATGTAATCTTCCAAGATCTTATGCATATAGTCATGGAATATGTATGTCATGGCCCGCTGATATGTGGCACCAACATTTTTGAGACCGAATGGCATCACTTTGTAACAGAATGTTCCCCATGGAGTAATGAAAGCAGTTTTATGTTGATCTTCGGGCTTAATCCGGATTTGGTTGTATCCAGAAAACCCATCCATTAGGGAGAGCATTTCATGACCTGCGGTTGCATCTACAAGAGCATCTATGTTTGGCAATAGGAATGAATCCTTTGGTGTTGCCCTATTCAAATCTCTGAAATCCATGCAGATACGGACTCTTCCATCAGGTTTCCCTATGGGTACCATGTTTGACACCCACTCAGGGTAGTCAATAGGAACTATGAATACTGCATCCAGTAGTTTTTGCAATTCGTTCTTTACCATCAAAGTGATGGTTGGATGCATTTTCCTCAGTTTTTGCTTGATTGGCTTCTTCATGGGATCCAATGAAAGGTTGTGAATGACTAACTTTGGATCTATCCCTAGCATGTCTTTGTAAGTCCAAGCAAAAATATTTGGCCTCTCCTTGAGGAGAGGAATCAAGATGGCTTGTTCCTGTGGAGATAGACTTTCTCCGAACTTGACTTTCCTTGGTTGGGTAGGATCATCACTGATGTCCACCTCGAAAGTTGCTTCTATAGCCATATGTGACCCATCCTCTAGCTGATGAGGCATGGGTATCAAATGAATGTCATCAACGGGATTCATAGGACCTATTGACTCAGGTTCCAAACCAACATGGAAGACGTCATACGCACAACTTGATGCAATATGGAATGGTTGTAACATCTCTTCATTGGGGAAGAGGTCTTCTGGCTCTATGGGTGAACTAGCATGATCCCAATCAATAGCATCTATATCAAGATGCAATGATTTGGTAGGATCTCTTGGATTATGAAGTGGAGTGGTCAAATCGATGGAGATCATGTTGATGGATGGGATGAAATCTCCAGGACCACATGGGTGCAATCTTGTCTCAAGGGTTTCTCTTCCATACTCACGATGAGGTTCTAGAGGAATGGGAATTTTTGGATCTGGCCCATGAGCAGGGTAGACAATAGGATCATTGGGCTCTAACTGCTCTCTGAATGTAGGTGGAGGGGGATTAACCATCCGATGAATGGCAGCTAGGTCAATAGGTCTCCCAAAAAATTAGAGTTGAGGGTCTATGGCATGAAGTGCCACCTCTCTCTCTACTAGCTCATTGACTTGCCGCAAGTGGTGAGGTCCAAGATAAGCCATCTCGGTCTCATCCTCAAAGTCATCATCACTTATCCAGAAATCGTTAGCATTGGTATGCGGCCCTAAGACAAAGGGCTCATGTCTTGGCCCTAAGTAGGCCATCTCTATTTCATCTTCATATTCTTCATCACTTATGAAGAACCCATTTGCATTTGTCTCTCGCCCCAAAGTCAGGGGTTGATGGCTTAAGCCTAAGTAAGCTCTTTCTGTTGAGTCTTCTGATTCATAGTCACTTTCATCTGATGTATATTCAATCTCATCATGGATGGACCATGTGAACCTTTGTAAATAGCGAGGCCCTTGATAGGCTAAGCCAAGTTGCGCCTCATCATCACTTGCTTCATATCCATTCTCCTCATCCCATGAGTTGTACCCTATTGGGGTGGAATCAATTGAGGTGTTTGGATGATAAGTTTTTGGAGGCGGTATGTTTACCATGGCTACTTGTCTATTGCTCAAATTTGCTATTCTCAAGGGGTGATAAGGAATGAAATCAATGTCTTCTCCCAACCCTATGCTTAATATTTCCAATGCCACTACAAGCGAGTCATCTCGACCTCCGCTATAATAGCCTAAGCCAAATATGTCGGAAGGAAGCTGATATAGTGGCTCGTAAGGCCTCCTGCGCCCCTGCTCATATACGCCAAGGCCATAGCCATGCCAATGGCAATGCTCAAAGTAGCTTAGAGCAAACTCGGGATTAGAGAGGTAACGAACATTGACTATGAATAATTCATCACCATCTCCTTCTATATCTGAAGACTTATGAGCACAGTCTAGGCTGACATAGACAAAATTGGTTTGGTTGGGAGGGATTCCTAGTGGAACCACTATTCCTACTGGCGGCCTCAAGTCTTTAGGCCTCCCTATGTCCTGTGCAGTCTCAATGATAGGCGTAAAGGTGATGTTCTACACAAGGTATTCCCCTATGCTTGTACTTGCCAAGTGTATTGATGCATGCGATGTGGATGACCCCATGGATGATATTGGTGAAGTAGGGTGATAATCACTATCTTCATCTTGATCTTGAGGATCTTCCTCTTCCATAGGACTTGGCATTTCAGCAATGGCTATAGTTGGCATTTCTTTGGGCCTCTCTTCCTTAACTAAGGGGGCCTTTAGCTTCTGATTGTCTTTTGGTTTTGACGTTGATGGTACTTTAGAAGCATTGATTGTCTTGAGTGCACCAGAAGGTGTTGATGTGCATGGGTCTTTTCTTACCCCTTTGTCTTTGTTATCAACTTGTGTGGTTGGGGATGAAGGTGCCACGTATAGGTGAGTAGAAGGGATCATGAATTCTCCCAGAATATCCACCTGATTAACATATTTAAAAGGCTCTTCATCAGCCAGAACCACATAGACTTTGCTTTCATGCACATACTTGACACATTGGTGCAAGATCGAAGGCACGCACTTCATGGCCCTTATCCAAGGGTGCCCTAAGAGGATGTTGTACTGCATAGCACCTTCCAAGACATGACACATCATGGGGATGGTCTTGTGCCCCACCTTGATGGGTAGGACTATCGTTCCCATAGTATTGCATAAAGCATCATTAAAAGCTCTCAATGTGTAAGTTCCTGGAATGATATTGGTCTTGGGTATCTTGAGGTGCTCTATTGCAGTTGTTGTGATGATGTTTATCGATGAACCTGTATCGACCAAAACCCTCTTGAAAGGTAAGTCATTGATGGCCACTACAATGTTTAGCAGAGGGTCTGGTAAGGCAACAAAAACTGTCTTAATCTCATGATCATAGAATCGGATTACGAGGTTCCTGGCATTCTTGCACTTGTCCCACAAAGTGAGTGAATGCATTCACATCTTGCGGTTGAAGCTCAATTGTTCTTAAAATCTCCATTAGAGTCTCCCTATGCTTTGGGGACTATTGTATGAGCTCATAGATGGATAACTTAGCTGGAGTCATCTGTAGGTTTTGCTCCAATCTACTCTGAATAGTTACCACAGGTCTCATTGGTGGACCTGGAAGGTTGTCTTACCTTTGCCTAGGAGTGGTTGGGATGTTCATGGGAGCTACAAGTGGTTGCGGTTGACCATACCGCCTAGTCCTTGTTGCTATGTTAACGATCTCAACCATCCCAATGCATCCGTGGGTAGGTATGTCAGCTCGAACCTGATTGACTTGGGCCCCTTGCTCTCGAGGGGCTTCATGATTGGGCAATGGGTTTCTGTATATGCCCATGTCTCTGTTATCGGGAGCTAGTGGGTTGTCAACTTTGAGCTCTCCCACCTCAATCATGTTTTGCACTTGATGCTTAAACCCGATGCAAGCCTCAATGTCATGCCCCGGTATCCTATGATAAGGACAAAATTGATCTTCCCTATATCCTTTTGGCTTAGGATGGTTGGGATCTACAAGAGGTATATCAAGAAATCTGATCCTCCTAGCCTCGCTCAACTGATTAAATATTGATTGCATTGATTCTATCAGAGGCATGAAATAATGAGGTGGCTTGCATTCTCGATTTCTTCCTTGATTGTTCTTTTGGTCGTAGTTGGTTGGTGGGGGATGTGCTTGATAGTTCTATGGTTGTTGTGCACCCCCATCCTTGGGTGTAGCCAATACGACTTGATTGACTGGAGCAGGGTTGCCCTGCTTCTACTTGTACTTGTCATTCTTACCATTCTTGTTCCACTCCTTTTTGTTTCGGAGCTTAATGGTTCCCTCATCTACTTTTATCTCTTCGATGAGCTTGGCCTGTGCCAAAGCTTCCTCAAATGAAGGATACTATTGAAGTTGTAGCAAGAGGGAGATATGTTTAGAACAAATTTTGGTAAACATACGAATGATCTCTTCTATGGGAATGGAGAATGATAATTTTGCCATGATTTTTCTCCACCTATTCCCATAATCCATTACTGGCTCATCATCATACTATTTCAGGTTTTCCAGGTCTGAAAGGTTCACCTTCTTCTTAGCACCAAAGGAGAAACGCTTCAAGAATGCGTTTACTAGTTGTTCAAAGTTGGTTATGCTATGCTTAGGTAGTTGGTTGAACCATTGAGTGGCAGCACCTAAAAATGTCATTATGAATGTTCTTAGCATGAGAGCGTCATTGTCTTCAAGATGAAAACAAGCATTGATAAAATTGGTGACATGCTCTTGTGCATCCTCTTCACCTTTAAACTTCTCTAACCTAGGCATCTCAAAGTGCTTAGGATATGGAGGGCTAGGGATTGATGGGCACAATGGTTGATTGTGTATCTTGCTCAATGTTGGTGAGTTCCCAACTGCCTCTTGTTTCTCAAAGGTTTTCATCTTTTCAGCAAGCTCTTGAAATGCCTTTGATGCATGGATTTCCTCCTCGTGCAAGCCTATTCGCATTGGCAATGGAGGTAACTCTCTATCCATTTGATTTGTTCCATTTTCCTCCCTCCTACGAGGGGAATCAGGATTGTGATCTTGATTTGTTATGTTTGCCCTCCCCCCATTAGTTGGATTTTGTTCATGATTTGGTGGGGGGTTTCATTGTGGGATATCTTGTCTAGTGTGCCTTTCCTTAGGTGAGTCAGCGTGTCTTGTTCTTTGGTGGTCACCACCATTTATCTATAAATTGTTAAGAGCTAGCTGCTCAGATTGCTCTCTTAAACACTTGCTCATGTTGGCGCAAGAGTCTTTCTCTTTGTTTCTCTTGTTCGAGAGCTTCCACTAACTCTCGCTCTTTGCGTAATGCATTTTCTAACCGCCTCATTCGGTCAGTTTGTGCTATTGTAGAAGACTCATGTTTATCTGACTCTGTTCTTGTAGTCTTGACTCACAGATTCCTCGAGGGGGTTTCTATTGTATCTGTACTCTTGCTAGTTAATGTGACTTGTTCAGTGTACTATTGAATATCCCTATGATCAGACTCCATGCATCTTCTATGGGGTCACTCTGAGGTACCCCCAGACTGGGAGGTATGTTTAGAAGTCACAGTTCATGAGCTTCCAGATGCAGAGTTCTCAGTAGCTACAGTTCTTTGGGTTGGTTGAGTAGGAAATCGATCCAACTTGTCTAGTTGTCTCGTTCTCCATGGCTGGTCCCGTGGGGTGCCATTTACTCCTATGAGGTCATAGTCTATGGGAATATTTCCTTTTGTGTGAAGGGTTTCTTCTATATGATTCCCATGACTAGATGTAGCTCTAGTTTCTTGCCCTTCAGTGGGTAGACCTATTTCATATGTTTCTTGTGAGTCTTGAGGTGTTGCAATTCTTGTTTGCCTTCTTGATGAAGAGGGCTTAGTGGTGACATGTTTTCTCCATGTGGATGGAGATGTGGCAGTCTCGTCATCCCTATGTGAAGAATGAGTCTTAGAACCTTCTTTATGTCCATGTGAGGAGGAAGCCCTTGAAGTTTCCTCATGTCTTTGAGATGTTTCTGTGTGTTTAGAGGAGGCCTTTGAGGTCTCCTCATGTCTCCTTGATGAGGATGGTTGTGAAGCCTCTTTTTGTTTATGTGACTTTGTTCCATGATGTGGTTCCTTACTTGGGGTTTCTCGAGGAGATCCCCCAAGAGTTGAGTTATCACCCCTTAGGCTCATGGAGCTACGTCTCACGGTCTTACGGGTAGGTCATTCAACATTACTATGACTCCGCCTATGGGTATGAATTGCTTCTGTCTCTCCCTCGACATCAGACCGAGGGTGTTTACTTCTTGTTTTGACCATGTTGTTTTATGACTTGATCTTTTGAGTTTGCTATTTAGGAATGACCACACAATTCCAAACAAATGTTTATCTTGATTACCAATTTAAGTGTGCCCTAAACTATTTGTTGTGTTTTGATGTGTTGTTCTCTTGATTTCTTTGCTCTTGTTCTTGGATTAAGAATGAGAAGACTCATCCATAGTGACAATCAAGTACACTCATGCCAAACATGATTTTCTCAAAAGAAGCTAGGGTACACCATTGAAGACCCAATGGGGGGTTCGCCTAGCTCCTCCACTCTGAACCAATGATTGTTCCAATAGTGGGAGATAGTTTGAACACAAGTAACTTAGTGTCACTATAAGTAAGTTTCCCAATCCATTTCTAGGAAGCTCTAGGGGGAAAACCAGTGGAAGGAGATGAATTCCAACGTCACTGGACTGAATTGAAGGTTGGTGATGAAATCCAACTCTCCAATGTTTAAATGAGATGTGCGTGTGTGGTGTTCATTTTAAGCTTGCGTAACATAAAGTGCATCATATAGCAGCAATGAGTCTTTCCTATATGCCTAAGTGCAAAAATACGTTTCAATATTCAGAAATATGCATGAACTACTATGATTTGTATGAGCGCACTTTATCTCGTGCAACTATGGCCTCTAGTAGGGCCTCAAAGCAAGCAAACAACATACAATGTCTAGCACGTTGGATTCTAGGGTAAAATTTTTAGGCATAAGCCATTGTTCCTAGCAACGCCTAGTGGAAAATTTAAAAGAGGATCTAAGATATGCGAAATGCTTAATTCTTTCTTCTTTATTATTTCAATTTCCAAACATAAATGTGCTTTAAGTTCTCTATTTTGAACACACAAAAGTAGATAGAAAGTTATAAAATATCAGAAAAGCTATACCAACCTTTGATCCAGCTCAGAGAGTCGATGTTTTGACCTCTACTACACTCCAGTCCTGGCCGTTGTTGACCAGAGCGGTTGGTTCTTGGCCATTGTGGCTCAGAGTGGCTAGTTTCTGGCTGTTGTAGATCAGAGCGGCTAGTTTTTGGCCATTGTAGCTCAGAGCGGCTAGACCTGCACACAAAATTAAGTTAGTTTTCTAGTAGAAAATGAAAAATTAGTGGTTGTCCCATCGTGATCACCATCTGTAGCGACCCCGGGGTGCACGCATCACTCTTAACTCTACTTGCGATGTTATTACTATACCAAAAATGAAGCTAAAATATTACGAGAAAACATATAACATGAAAATGACAAAGAATGGATCTTTCATTAATATTGAACCCCGGTTACATGTCGGTCCCTCTTAGGGATACCCATCTTGATACAATGATTTACAAGTGGATGAAGAGATGTCCCCTTTTGCAAAAGGGTGGCACGCTCTAAAATGCTTCTCGGTTCCACACACAAAAATGTCTGAGGGCTTACAGATGCCTCCTTCTCTAGGTATGTCTCTCGGATGGATCCTCTTGCTCTCGTATGTCATGGATTATGTCTCGTGAACCTATGGCCCTGTATGCAATTCAAACAACAATGCACGTTTAGCTGTCCGAGATTGCCTCCTCGGATAAGGTTGTTAGTAATCAGAGAATGTAACAGAAATATGATAAAATGATACCATGGAATCAAGTAAATCTAAGCTAATGATATAAGAAAACAAGATAAAATATGCTATGTCTATTTAAGCTAAGCCTGCGGGCCACTGTCCAAGACAATGATCGCTAAAGAAAACCTTGCTCTCCTTGCCCCAAAGCTATGGGTCAAAGACTATGATCTGATGTTGAAGAAAGTAGGTGTTATGCCCTTTGATTTGTCAAAGCTCTATCACACACGTGATCTCAAAGAGAACTCTCTCTCTGAAATGATCTCTTGTATGTGATTCGGGTCTCTATATGTCATATATCGATCATGTGTCTCTATATGTCATATATCGATCATGTGTCTCCCTCTTTTTTCTTCCTTTGGTGCTCTTAGGCTTGCACCTTTTATAGTGTGAAACCCTAGGTCTATGTCCAAGCCCTAGAAATGAATTTCTCATGCGTAGTGCAAGTTAGCATGAGAAGCCCTTGTCTATTGTCTATATTTGAAGGCCAATTAACTGAAATCTAACTGCCCACTTGAGTCTTCTATGCGAACTGTTCGTTAGCATGAGAAGATTTTGTCCTTTGTTTATGCTTGAAGGTCAGTTAACTTAAGTCTAAATGCAAACTCAAGTCTCCTATGTGAACTGGTCATGAAAAGGAATGCAAAGTCACTCCCGCTCACCTTTATTGCATGTAGACTACCACTTCCACCCGAGATTGGGCCTATTTGTTGGCAAACCACTTCTTATGGCTTAGCCGCTATCATCTGTAGTGGCTATGATCTGGCCGCTGTCATCTGCAGTGGCTAAGGTCTGGCCGCTCTAGGCTTGAGCGGCTAGAATCTGGTTGCTCTTGGCTTGAGCGGCCAAGCTTGGATGGCTTGAAAAGGCCCCAAATGAGTGGTGAGAACCACTGTTGGTGCTTGGAAAGTCCAATATTATGTCTTATGATCTTATGAGTGTGTCTATGTAAGTAGCTCCCCTAAGCATGACACGATTTAGGTGTCTATAGGTATGACATGTTTCCTCACTTACATAAGTTACATCAGTTCTATGCATGTCATATTATCTCTTCATCTGTACCTTCTACCATTATTGAGCCAATATGCCTTTGTCCATTAGGCTATATATTTTGGATAATAATGATGGAGGTGTAGGGGAGAAAGGGGGAATACACTTTTATGAAAAGAAATTGATAAGGTAAGAAGGATGTGCTTTATGAAATATCTAATTACTATATCAGATTCTACATCTGATTCTTAAAGATTTAATCCTTCATTGTACCTTTTGATTTACTCAACTTGAGATCTTATTGTTGTCATGATTTTACTCTTTTATTCTTCTTAAGTATATGTACATAGTAATGTAAGGAGCACACTCATAAATGAGTTTGCTCTACTTACTCATTATAGTTGTAATCAACTATTTTTAATTATTTATCGATTATGTACACAAAAATGTGGCCTATGTGCCCACACTAGCCTCAAATATTTTTCCAAATCTATTCAGTAAATTTCTAATGTCCAAACCATATAGTACCATTTTTATGCTTTTATTTGTATTTCTCATTTGAAAGCTCGCAAAGGTTTTCAATTTTATCCTAAAACCATTCTAATTTTTTCTTTTTACCTAGACATTCTATGCTCTATTTAGGTGTGAGTCTTATGACATCCAAGTCTTCATTGAGTGTTCCACGGTTGAGTATTACGACTCTCGCAACTCTTTATAGATATTTATCCATCCATAGTTTCCTTTGATATTATTCTTCACCCTTATTACTTTTCTCTTATAGTTCCTCTTGATCCTTTGCACATGAATAGAGGGAGTTGAGATTATCTGAATACTAGTAGGATATAGAAATGACTACAAAGTCTTTTTGTGATGTCTAATTTGAAAATATTTGATAGCATTCTAGCTGATTCATCCTTGAATGTGAAGAAATAATTATTTTCTAATATTTTCCCATAATCAGCTTCCCTTATCGAACTCAATTTGTTGTCCATATCTTGCAATGTAGAAAGAGTGATGGCCCTGACTAGGTATATTGATTACTTTATTACTTCTAGAGATATTTACCTAACTTAGTTCTTGATTGAGATATCATCTACCTTTCCCAAGGTGACATTTAGATAGACATATACTGAATAACAAAAGAATATTTATAACCATTATGTCATGTATGATGACCAAATCTCAGTGCCCACATACCATCATCACAAACTCTTTCAAGATACCCATCCTTTTCACTAGCCTTCCTTTGAATTGTAGTCATCTTGGTTCTATTGCATTTATAGTCAATCCTAGATCTTTACAAATCCTTAGTGGTATTACTGAGATTTTTGATCTCATATCAACTACACAATTGTGTAATATGCATTTTCCAAAAAGAGCAATAAATATAATAGGATACAAGGGATCTACCTCCTAAAATTTAATCATCCTTTTATGTTTATTTTTGTAAAAAAATATCAACCAAGTTTGCCTCTAATGATACCAGTAAATCCTCCCTCAAACTTTTTTTAGGAAGTGTAGAGTCTTTGAATATGATTTGGAATTGTTCTATCCTCTCCATCCTCTCTTCTAGGGTCATAGTTAGGAAATATAGTATCCGATAAGCTCCAATTCTTATTTGATTTATAGGTTGCACCATTGGGGTATGCATATAAAAATCTATTTGACTTTTTCCTTCTTCATTTTAGAACTTAAGGAAATGAAAATACTCATAAATTTTGTTCTCTCATTGGTTGTCTATGATCTCCATATTTTCCTGAGATTTTTGTCTAATTGTTGAGTTGAAGGTACCATAGTGTTCCTCTAGTGATGAATTTAGAAAAGTCTTCTAGTAAAATTAATATCAATATACTAAGCGTCACCACTATGATGGAACTGTCACCCTTGATGCCTAGCATTGTTGAATTCCTCTACTCAAACTTGTGAGAAATGTTCTTTCTTTATTTTTTCATCTTGCCTTGATTCCTGGATCATTGTTCCTAATCCCTACTCTTTTTCAACTTGATTTTCTTGGGTAGTGTAAGAAATATTACTTCGAAGTACTTACAATAGCCAAGACTTCACCTCCTTAAGGGGTTAATGTGGGTAGGGCTAGGGGGAGGGTCAAAAAAGGGAGTTATTTCTCTAAGGGATACTTTGCTTGCTATGATTATCATATTTTCAGCACAGATGGCTTCTTGGAAGATATAGGGGGATCTCTTTTCTTTGGATTTGGGTGAGAATATCTAGATCAAGAGGAAATGCATGAATATGATAATGATATGCTTGGGTTGGAGAGGTATGGTTTTCTTGGGGGATTATTTTCCAAATTATTTTGAAGTAGGTATTGAAGTCAAAAAGGTTTTCATGAGAAGTTTTCTTGATGAATGCAAATTGAGTAAGCAACAAGAAAGGATCTCCAAAGTCATCAAACTCATTAATGAGAGCTCTAGATAGATCTACCTAAGTATGGATACTTTTGACCTCTAAAGACCTATACCATAATAGTAACTTTCCTTTTAAGGATAGAACTAGCAACCTAACCATGACATCTTCAAATAAAATGTTATAAATAAAGGACAAAGAAGCTATATCTTGACAATGCTCAAATGCAATTTTCTGTTTTGCTTCAAAGTTAAGTAAATTTCTAAGGGCAACCTTAGGTATCTCATGTAAGATTGTAAAGGTGAAATGGTTTGAATAATATTAAGAGGGATAGTATTATTGAGCCATGAGACCTGACCTAATGAAATTATAAGTAGCATATGGACCTCAAAACATCAAGTTTTATTGCCAAATTTTAAATAAGGGAATGATAATTTTATAATTCTAGATTTTTTATTGAAATAGAGTTTCCAGATGAACATACAATCTCTACTTTGAGGTCAAGACTATCCATCATATCTTGAATTCTCTTGGAAAGGTGAGAACTATGAATTTTTATCCCATCAGGTCTACCATAACCTATTGCGGTTTAGATTGACACCTAAATGACAATGCATTGTAACTATATAATGATTAGTCCTAAAGGCAAGCACCCACTAGTTATAGCCCAAACCAAATATTGAATGAATCAAATTACTTTGACTCAACATGTTGAACGATAAATTTTTTAAGCTCAAAATGAAATGATAAAAGGTTAGGGATAGGGATGAGAAAGGGTAAGGAAATATGAAATGTAAAATGGATGGATGAAGCTAACAACATAGGCTTCTACCAACAACCTCTCACAAATTATATGTAATAAAACCACTAGAACTAACAACATTCACAATTTGTGCTCTTCATAGTATGCCATAAAAATAATTCCAAATATCTAAGATACTACCAATCCAATAACAGTAGAATAAAACAATACTTAGACTAACTGAAATGAATTCCCAAAAGCATACATTTATATTATAAATCATTCTAATAGCCCTAGGATAGCAATATAATATCAGCATAATAGACTACCCTAGCAACTTTAACAAAAATGACTTCACAATATTAATATAATATGATGAAGAAGATCACAAATCTAAGGTAAACATCCCAAGTAATACTCCTTTATTTTATTGTAATAAAAGGTTACAACAGTGCAAGCAAACCTTTTATCAAAAAAGGTACTACACAAACCCCAAAAACTTACATTAACTATAAAAATAAGTAAATCTTAAAGGAGGATCATTGGAGAAAGGAAGAGACTAATGTCTGGTGGAAGTTTAGATACGAGATAAATGATGTTGTCATAGCTTATGGAAATATATATGAAGAAAACAAATTTAGTGAGTTCTCTATCCAAGAACACTCAAATGTTTATATCACTCCCATAGATGAAGTGAACAATAAGTAGGCACTAAGTTAGGCCAAATAGTAGAAATTGTGGAGTCGTAAATGAATGAAATCTACAATGTAGAATACACTCCACCATGATCTAAATAATCCCTAGTCATGGTCTTTATCCATGTACATTCTACCATAGCTATATCATCACAATAGGCATCTCAATAGTTGGTATAGCTAAAAGGGAGATAAATTCAAGTTGAGCCAATCATAGGAACTCAAGGAAGGGCTAGAGGGGATGAGGATACTAAGGCAAAAGAGAAAATAAAATTATTATAGGGGAAAAACCCTCTAGCAATGAAGAAGAAGGAGGATTCCCCAAAGGCACAACCACAAGCCACTTCACTTCCTCCCATAGTAAGTCTTCCAATTACTTCCATTCCAATTATTTCCACTTCAACACCCAACACCACGGTCACATAGATTGGTATTACTTCAATTATTTTTTCTACTACATTTATTCTAAAACCATCCCTTTCCATTACCCTAGTCATATAAAATCCATTTTCATCTACTTCCACCACCCTTACCACTCTTATTATTAATGATATCATTCTCCCCTGCAATGAATACTCCATCAACCCTGATTATGTCCCAAATTTTGTTCTCCTTTCTCCCTATTCCAAACATATTTTTTCCATATTTCAACAGGGTTTTCTTATATTATTTAGATATTTATCCCCAATTTTGTCTATAAAATGGAAACTAACAAGATTCTAGTCACCTCCACCTATCTCTATTGTGTTGTGATAGTTCTAGCAAATTTAGAGCCAAATATTGTAGTATTGTGCTCATAGAAAATGTGTCATTTCTATTGATAATAAAAGGGTGTTACAAGATGTTTCCTTTTACAAAAATTTTCTACAAGTCCTACAATATGGGGTATCCAATATGGAAGCCCTCTTTCAATGAACGAGTAATGGCATCGAAGGTCTTCTATGGGTACCTCAAGAGGAGTGGGCTTATTGCACATTGGCCATTATTAGCTACATAGGTCCTCTAGACTTGCACAACCTAATAAAAAGTACTAGTAGTATAATGTGCCCTATATCAATAAAACCCATTTAAATAAAAGATAAATACAAATGAAATCTAAACTATTTCATTATAAAAGTGTTGTAAATGATCATAAAACTGATCAAGATAGTGTTGTTTACTTGATTTGGGAATTTATGTTGTGTTACAGTCTAAAATAGGTCCGTGAATGGAATGTACCCCTCAGTATGTATGATTATACCTATATATATGGTCAGCTCTATGTTATCCATATAGAAAATTCTTTCATAAGGATGGTTCTATTGAATCTTTTGCTCGAATATAGTGGTCTTCTATACCTATAACTAAGAGCAGTTTACAATACAAAAGGAGATATCAAGAGGAACATGTAGGCATCCATGGTGGTTGATTGAAATTTGGGGTTTGAGTGCAATAGAGGCTAGAGTGATTTTTGTATATTTTAGGTATGCAAGTGTGTCATTATTCTAAATGATTAAAATGGCCTTCTATTTATAGACTTAGCTAAGGCTGGGGGGCTAAGGTGCCCTAAGAGGTGGCATGGTCTGTCATGCATCATAAATGGCTTTGGGTGGAGGAAATTCATCACCCATCCACATGCATTAAATGAGCATGGGTGCACCATGAATCATAAATACATGGGGGAGGAAATTCTTCATCCATTTATCGCATGTGGATGTGGATTCATCAATGTATTCAATGCCTTGAATAGGAAAGTCTTCAAATGCCATTTATACCATTTAATGAGCATAGGGATGTGGGGGGAGCAAGATTTAAGGTTAATTAGGGTTAGGTTGACCAAGTTTGGGCTAGAAGAGGTTAGGCTTAGGTGGAATCTAGTCTATTCAAAGCGGATACTAGGGTGAGATGGCCCTAGACTAGGCTTAGAAGGGTGACCACATGGTGAACAGGGGCTAAGAATTTTTAGGAAAATTATGTAAATTTTAAGGGTTCTAAAAATTAATCAGCTATTAGAACTACACAAGAATAAATGCGATATTTTTATGTGTCTAAATTTGCTCCTTTTTGTATTACATTATGTGAAAATATGAAGTAGTATAGAAACTTATGACACCAAGTTGGTGGTTGATTGTGAGGGAGATGAATTGATGATAGATGGTTATGGTTAACCCATGATTGATTACAGATTTTTGGCATACCACAATGATTTTTGAGGGAAGATACACAAGATTATCTCAAGTTATGAACAATGTAATATGCCCCAATTATGAAATGGGAAAGTATCCTTGAAAAAATTTCCTTTAATAGATTGTTGAGCTTTATTTGATTGAGTTAACTAACTAGCTATTGGTAGGTGTTATCATCATGATTCAGTTGCAAGTGGTCTTATCCTTTGCCACCTCAAGGAAGTAAATTCATGAGTAATCGTATAGTCTAAGTATGGGGTATATAAATATTTGGTTGGATTGGAATTTTGATTGAGAAGAGAAATTTTGATTTTGTTTGCCCTAGCAAAGGAGGGCTTGTGATAATCTTGAGAATTTTTTTTTGGATAAACATGATTCCAAGATTAAGTTTTTGATATTTATCATGCGCAAGATGAAATTAATGTATGATGTCTACCCCCTCAAGAAATGATGAAAGAAGCAAAAAATAGTAGCAAAATGCTTGAAAAAATGTCATTAAATGATTGCATAGTAGTTAGGAATGATTAAAATGAGGAAACTAGAAAATTTTAAAAATTTGTATAGACCATACATATGGGTATAATTGTATACAACTATATGAAGTCGTACAATCAAAACATATGCATCTATAAAAGTGTGATAGAAGGACATGAGAGTCATTTACATAGTGTGAGTTGGAAGATTTGGAAGGAGAGAGATGGGTGAGGGAAAAATAGTGATATAGAATGCTATCAAAGTTAGGATGTGAATGCACTAGATGGAAAATAGTGGTTCTAGACCTAGCATGGGAGGGTGTGTAATACCAATAAGTGGATTTTTACCCTTATTTTTGCATTTTAAGAATAAAATGAACCATAGGGTCCAATTTTAGTGAAATGAAATTGCAGAAAAATATGATAAGTTAGTAAGGAATAATGTTTATATTTGTATGTGTGTGAGGAGTGGATGCATGTTTGAATATTTATTTATTTTGTTTTCATAGTTTACTTTGCAAGTGTATGATTTGTGTGTGAGTGTGTTTGTTTTGAATTTTTGCTTTTGGTTTTAAATTTCTTTGTTGATGGATGGTCATTTGGGCCGAATGGGTATCTAAAAATACCCTATAATTATCTATCGTATGGGTCCATACAATAATATATAGTAATACATGTCTATATGGTCATATGAAACCGTACATATCCATACATATTTTCATGATGTTTGATAGTAGGCAATAATGGCAGGTCAAAGAGTTATAGCCGAGGCACTGATTTAGGTCATTACTTGATGATAATAGGGATGTGTGGAGTATGGTTGATCGATATTGGTTGAGGGATGTAAGTTTTTATGTGGTTATGGATATGGCAACCATTCAAAGTGACCATTATTACCTATCAACATTATGTGAGCACTAGGATCTTAACAAGAACACCTTTTATTTCTCCATTGGGAAAATAAATATCATACTAGAGGATATATGCAAGATATATAGGTTTCCTATGGAGGGTTGTACGGTTATAGCTATGAGTGGGAAAAAAATAGGACTATGATGTAGAGAACCTTTAGGAATGGATATCAAGCAATGGATACATCAAGTGATGATGTGTTGTATGGTATGTAATTTTGCATGCAAGTATTATCATGAAGACATGTGTTAGCAATGATCTTTATCTTGAGCTATGCATTGTCAGACTCATTTGGAGTGAGGTTTCCATAGAAACTTCTAGGTATTGTGTGTGACCTACTGGATAATTTAGCTAGATATTTATGGGTGCCTATGTTGTTAGTGTAAACATATAGAGAGTTGCATGGTTTTAGGATGACATCAATGATAGGAATTAGTTACAACATGTTGATACAATTGTGGGCTTAGGAGCACATAGCAATGTTGATACCTGTAGGGCTACCTTATGAGGTGCATATGTTGATGGGGAAGGATGTGTTGAATGCATTGATATGGTACACTAACATGGATACATGGCTTAAGAGTTCTTACAAGGGATATGTATTACATTATCGAGATATATTCAGTAGTGTGAGGCCATAGGACATAATTTGGTAGTCATGGGGAGGAGCACAAGCATGGGTAGAGGATATAATGGAGCTAGTCCAAGTGAGATGATAGAGATGGATTATTAGTCATCAGGGTGTACATGTGGATTTTTTCCATACACATACATCCTATGATAGTTTGGGTTGAAATAAGGTCTACCTAATCCACTAGTGGTCACTTAGAGGGTCAAGGTAGATCATGAGTCTTGGTCATGGGAGGATCCTTTGGATGTATATAGGGACATTAATGTAGTAGTGCCTGATATTGAGGATGTAAGGACCACTATAGAGTATGATGCCTACTAGGTGACATAGGGATAGGAGCTAGGGAAAGGTTCAAGAGATGATGTGGGTGAGGTTGGAGGTGTAGAAGTAGATTATGGAGTAGAGGGGGTAGCTAGTAGGTTAGAGTGGGTAGTTGGTGGGGGTGAGACATTAACTAGTGGGTTAGAGATAGTGGCTAGTAGTGTAGATGATGAGGATGAGGAGGAGTTATCACTTAGGTAATGAGTGCATCATCATCTAGCTAATGGAGCTAAATCATCTAGGGTAGAAATGAAGGGGGATTATGAGGTGCATCAAAGTATGCACTAAGTGGTGCATTTTTATGAAACACTTAACTATGTAGATAAATTTATTTTGCTTCTTATCAATTTTCAAGTTCCATTCTCTATGAAATACTTGACTACGTAGATAAGATATATTTTTTTCATCAGTTTTTAAGTGTCAATCTCTATGAAATACTTAACTTCATAGATGAAGTTTTTAATTCTTATCAATGTTCAAGTGCCATTATCTATGAAAAACTTGATTGCACAAATAAGATATTTGATATTCATCAGTGTTTAAGTGCCATTCTTTATGAAACACTTAACTACATAGATGAAGTTTTTACCTCTTATCACTATTCAAGTGTCATTATCTATGAAACATTTGACTATGTAGATAATATATTTAATTTTAATTAGTTTTTAAGTACCATTCTTAATGAAACACTTAACTGCATAGATGAAGATTTTACTTCTTATCAATGTTCATGTGCCATTCTCTATAAAAACACTTGATTGCATAAATAAGATATTTGATTTTCATCAGTGTTTAAGTGTAATTGTTTATGAAACACTTAACTACATAGATGAATTTTTTGCTTCTTATCAATGTTCAAGTGCCATTCTCTATGAAACACTTGACTATGTAGATAAGATATTTGATTTTCATCAGTGTTTAAGTGCCATTCTTTATGAAACACTTAACTGTGTAGATGAAGTTATTTTAATTTTCATCAATGTCTAAGTGATATCCTTAATCAAGGAGTGGGCACTTACTTGCGTAGAATAGATGACTGTGTTAAGTTATATCCTTGACTAAGGAGTTTACACTTAACTGCACAGATGAAATTATTTTTACATCTTATCAATGTTCAAGTGATATTGTTGGTAACACTTGACTGCATAGATAAGATTAAATTGCTTCTTATAAATATCCAAGTGCAGTTCTTTATGAAACACTTGATTGCATAGATAATATTAATTGTTGTCTGCAAGCCTTTTCCAAAGCTTTTGAGATGATGTTTGATAATGCTTTTGATGTTTTAGATGTTGATTTCAAAATATTTTGCAAGATAAAGTAATGGTTGCAAATGTTTTACAAAGTGATGAAAATGCTTTTGTGCACTTTTTGCGAATGTTCTACAAAATTATTTTTTAATTGATCTTGTGGTCTTTGCAAGTGTTTTGCAAAGTGATGAGATGATTTTGTAATTCATTATTGTAAAATATTTTGCTATGTAACATTTTGATACTTGCAAGGTATTTGATGATGCCTGTAATGCAATATTTTTGTTATTGCAAAATATTTCGTAACATGGTATTGTGAGATAATTGTAAATATTAGTAAAAAGGATTTCACAAAATATTTGAAAATGAATAATTTGTTTTGTGATGCTTTTGTGATAGTATATTATTTTGTAATATAATTATGTTTATGTTTACAAATGTTTGTATAAAGACTTGGATAATGATTTGGTGTCGTTATTTTATTGTTTTTTGTTTGAAAACAAAAAGTTTTGCTAAGGATAATGACTTGATATCATTGGAATTATTGATACATGAGATAGGGTAACAAGAGTATATAAGTTTGTTACCTAACACATATGCAAATATTTACATGCACATGAGGAATTAGACTTAATACTCGTTGCCACCTCTGATGTGTTGAAATATTTGCAAATTTTGTATTATAAACAAAATATTTTAGAATGAGTTTAACACTCCCATATGGATAATCCTAGAGAATAATAAGCCCTTATCCTTTTCCTAATGCATGTAAAAAGGAATTTATATACTCATAGCATGGTAAAAATAAATCCCCTTGTCTAGGAGGTCCATGTGATACCATTTCCCTTAGGTTGAAGGATCGTGTTTGTATGAATGAGTAGATAACATCCATATTGGATTCCAGATTGTTAGGAGGTATAGGGACCTAATAATCAACTGCTTAATGTAGTCATAAAATATTATGGGTGCACAAAGTGCTGATTACCAACTCCCAATGTTCTCAAAGGACCCATTAGTTAGTATGGATGTTTTTATTTTGAATAAATAAGAAATGATAGGTTGTTGTCATAAGTCAAGATGGATTAAGTTCTCTATCTATTGATTGGCATTTTGTACTAACAAATAGAGAGTATCTAGCATTATTGATGAATGATTACTTTGAGGTTAAATGTCTATTACATATTTGTATAATGAACTAGTTAGAAAAAAATATTTGTTGATCCAATGGCTTATTAGGTAAATAGATGATGAAGAGAGTATGATTTGTGGATGTTATGTTGTCATAGAATACTAGGCAACTATGAAGATAACATAGAACCAATATCTGGTGGGGTATACAAATGATTGTATGTACACCAGGAATTAGGTCTATAGAGCCTCGTAGTCTGATAGACCTATTTGAACAACAATTTATGAGATATCTTGATTTATGTTTGATATAATGCCAATGACAAGAACCAAGCAATTATGAGGACAATATCAATCTAATGCCTAGTAATATTTATAAATAAATAATTGTACATCTACAAGATATTGGATCGATAGATTCTTCAAAATCTGCATGGACTATCGAAGGCAATCAATAAGATTTATAAAATGTGAGTGTGTTGATGCAATAAATCAAAGAGAAAGTAAATATACCATTGATCCATTGCCTAATGAGATTTACAAAAAAATTGTAAACATGTGAGATATTGGATCAAGGGAACCCTATGATCCTTGTGATTTATTATCAGAATAATGCATGGGTATGTGATTATTTTTTATTGCATACTAAAATGGTATGTCAAAAGAGGAAGAGTGCCCATAATCATCCAATCCCATATAAAGTTGAAAAATAATTATTAATATATAGGAGAATGGATTATTAAGGGTTTCTTGGCCCATGCAACTTACTCAGTGAGTAAGTTGGTTATGATATATTAGGTATGATTTTGTGAATTTAGATGATAGGCCAATAAAGGAAGATAACCCTATTCAACCAGTAACTAGCGAGATTCAAAAATGATTATGAATTAATGAGATATTGGTTGAATATGGTTTCCCATACATGGATGGCATATAAAATGAGTTGTATTTGAAGAATGCTTTGAATAGATATCATGATACATTCAATAGATTTCTCTTAAAATTCTCTTATACAATACATCATTTTGCAAGTTTGCAAAAGTTGTTGATGTATTATAGGAGAGAAAAGGTGTTTTTGAGGAGTCTATTAAATAATCGTGAGTGTTGATTGAAAAGAGACTCTTTTGTTGGAGAATTTTTTAGATACATATTGTTTTTTTTTTGGTAATTAAGGTACAAATTATTACAACCGGGTTTTACAGGTTGACCCAAAACCTTTTACAAAATTAGCACAATGCTGAAATGGAACAAAACCTCAATAGGGACAGTCTGTCCTTTGCAATTAGCCCCCTACTGAGGCCACACTGCCAAAAAGGAGCATCGTCCCTTACACAATATTACAAACACCTTAGAACACAGGCAGTGGCCCAACGCATTGCTCTCTTGCTGCCCCATCCGTGAAAATGCAACCTATCACGGAATCGCAATGTCCTAAAGTCTTCTCCTTCACTTGCTCTGAAGACTCGCAAAACGGTAACATGTCACGAAATCGCCACGAGTCATCTCCCAATTTGCACTCTTTCTGCTTCCAGCCGCAAAAATGCGACATGTCATGAAATCGCGACATCCTTAAGTCGTTTCCATATTTTACTTTGGAAATTCATGAAAATGCGACCTGTCACGAAAAAGAGACATGTCGCGAAATCATGACATTCTACCTTCATTCTGCTCCTTTGCCACTGTATGTCATGAAAATGTGACATGTCATGCCCATGAGACATGTCATGAAATCGTGACATTCGTCTCCCATTCTGCATGCCTACCTCTTCCATCCGCAACCGTGAGACATGTCATGAAATCATGATGCCCTTATGTCTTTTCCTTCATTTTTTTTGGAAATTTGTGAGACCACGACGTGTCGCGACCAAGAGACCTGTCACGAAATCGTGACAAATTGTCTCCGGTCAACTCCTTTGCAACTACCTATCGCAAAACTGAGACATGTCATGAAATCATGATATTCGTTGCCCATTTTTTTCTCTTGCCGCTTCCATCCGTGAAGAATCGGCAAGTCATGAAATCGCGTCGCTCTTGAGTCTTTTTCTTCATTTGCTTTGGATCATCGTGAAACTGCGACGTGTCGATAAAATGACATGTCGTGAAATCGCGGTGCTTCTGCCACTTTTACCTCTTTTGTTGCTTTTGGACAGGAAGGAACAACATGTCATGAAATCGCAACACTTTCGCCTCCACGCTCCTTTTCTTGGCTTTTGCCTGCGAAAAACCAACATGTCGCGATATCGTGACACTTTTGCCTCCTAACACATTCTCTTCTCTTTTGGTCGTGACAATGCGACATCTCATGATATCGTGAAACTTTTTCCTTCCTTCTCTTTATCTTCTCTTTTAGATACATATTTTTGATAATATTGTTGTGAAGTTTTATTGACATTAATGATGTGACTATGTGTGAAAAAAAGGAAAAATGTTTTGCATATTACTTATATTGAAGTGAGGGAAGAAGCATGATGAGAGATGGAAGTAAGTGTAATTTATTTATTGTTGGATGCCCCAAGGTTGGGAAAAAATAAAGGGGAAAGGTCATGTCATCAGGGTCGCATATGATCACATCATACATCACTTAACCCAACATAGGGAAAATAAGAGAATAATTATAATAGTAGCAAAGCGAGATGTAGAAGATTTTGTGGACACGATTTTTGGACTAAGAGAGTTTACTCAACATATGATTAGCCTAAGCAGATACAATGTAGATGTATTCATAATAAGGATTGGCTTTTGCATCATAGTAAACCCTCCTGAATCTATGGTATGATCAAGCAAGTCAAGAAAAAATGCAAGGGGTGAAGCACATATGATATGATGATATTAGTTGTGCATTCAATCAAATAAGAAAGAAAACAACTTGATGTTTTATGCATAGTATTATTTAAGATACATGATGTTGATTGGTTATTTATATTATTGGTTGTTCAATGTGGCTATGAGGTAGGCTCCCAATCTGAATTTGGTTGTGATGATCAAAGGTCCTAACAAATTAGGTTTGGACTTCCCTTTTAGGTCAACATTGACATTAGATTTTTTTTTCTTTTAGGACCAAGTCCCCAATTTCAAAGGATCTTGGATGTACCTTCTTGTGGTAGGTACATCAAAGTTATTTGTGGTATGTTCTGAGGTGCTCTAGAGTATTGATGCATTTTTCTTCTAAGAATTATATCTATTGTAAGCGATTTGAGCATTATTCATCTCCTATTGAAGAATATTGTAATAAGAATCTTAGAGAGGGTATTTCAAGTTCAAAGAGAAATATTACTTTGATTCCATAAACTAAAGTGTATGGTGTTGCTCTCGTGGGAGTACGCACACTCGTGCAATATACCCATAAGGTAGGGTAGAGTTACAAATTCTAGTCTCGACCATTTTTTTTACTAGATTTTTAAGAATCGATTAGTGTTTTATTGGAGGATTCAACTTATCCATTTCCTTGTGGGTTGTATGGCATAGACCACTTTTATTGAATTTTGTATTTGACATATATTTTAACAACTTACTTGTTTTTAAAAGGGGTGTTATTATCAGTGATTAGGGTAGAATGTATACCATATCGGTTGATGATTTGATTTATAGTGAACTTCGATACTTGAATCCCTATTGTGGTGGATAGGGGCATTACCTCGACCCATTTAGTAAAATATTTTACAGCGATGATGATGAAATTATGTCCATATAATGATTGAGGGTTGATCTTCCCTATAATATCCAATCCCCAAGAAGAGAAATTCCATGGATACGTGATTGGTTGAAGTTCTTGAGAAGGGATATGAACAAGGTTGTCGTGTCATTGATACTTGTCATATTTCTTGACATAGTTATGAGCATCCTTTTCTAGAGAGGGCCAATAATAGCCCATCCTTACGATCTTCTTGGCTATGGATAATTTGCTAAAATATTTACCACATGCTCCATAATAGGCTTCTTTTATGATGGTTTGGGATTTGTTTGCATTTATGCATCTGAGAAGTATACCTTCAAAGGAGCACCAATATAAGATATCTCCAATGATGACATATTTGCAAGCTTCTAGTATAAATTTTCTTTGTTTTTTAGAGTTAGAACCCTCAATGAATGTTCCTTCTTTAAGGAATTTAAATATGTCCTGATACCAAGTTTCTTGAGGCATAGATGTTTTAATATTGCATATGTTAAGCGGTTGTAGGGATGATTTGATCATGGAAGATTTGTTGATTGACCTTATGATAATAGAAGCTTCTTCATATTCTAATTCAAAAGGTATGATAGATGTAGTTTTAACCATAGCATCAGTGTGATGATTGCTAGATCATGGTATGGATTCTAAGGTAATTTGGTTGAAGTAAGATTTCAACATATTCACAATATATTTGTACAGTTTTAGTTTCTCATATTTAGTTTTATAAGTATCGTTCACTTAGTTGATAATCAATTGTGAATCACCATATATTGTTATGTTTTAAATATTTAGCTTTGTTGTATCCCTAATATCTAGGATGAGTGCTTCGTATTCTACTATATTGTTATTACATGAGAAGTGAAGTTTAAATTATAATGGGATGAGTTGTTGTTATGGGGTGACTAGGATAATACTTTCCCGTGCACCTTGTGCATGTAGCTCCATCAAAGTGCAAGACCCAAGTTTTGGGATCTTGTATTTCTATTAAAAAGAGTGTCTCATCTAGAAAGGATATGCTTATGGGATATTTTTATTCTAAAGGGGATGAAACTAATTGATAAACCATAACTTACTCGTTTAGTGATTTCTAATTTATGAATTCTATGTAAAATTAACTAAGGGCTATGGCCCATTTTGTAGTCCTACCTGATAGATAAGGTTTTAACACGAGGTAGCACAATGGATCTACCCTTTCCAAGATATAAGTCTTTTGACTAATCATGTAGTACCTTAGTTTGAGAGATGAGAAGACAACCACTAGGAAAATATTCTCTAGTGGTGTGTAGTGAGTTTCATAGTTTACTAAAGTTCTACTTATGTAGTAGATTTTCCTTTCTCTATTTTGTTTATCATATTGGGCTAGTCGAGCTCCAAGAGTATGTTTGGTAGCTACTATGTATAGTAATAATGGCTGATTATATTTGGTGGTACCAAGACTGGTGGTGTCAAGAGATAAGTTCTTAAATATTTAAAGGCCATTTGACATCCTTCATCCCATTCAAATTGTGTTTCCTTCTTCAATAATTTGGATAAAGGTTAGCATATGTGTGCAAGTTATAATATGAATCTATGGATGGCTTGTAGTTTACCTTGTAAGATTCGTAATTTGGTTAATTTTTTAGATAGTAGCATGTTTGTTATCATTGTAATTTTAGAGGGATCAACTTCAATCCCATGGTGAGATACAATGAATTCCAATATTTTTCTTGATATTACCCCAAATATACATTTTCTAGGCTTTAGTATGACTCTATAATCTTGTAGCCTTTCAAAGATGCATCTGATATATCGAACGTGGTTTTGTCTCTTCTGGGATTGACCCAAGATGTCATCTATGTAATATTCTATAATTTTATGCATAATATTATGAAATTTATATGTCATGGCCCTTGGATATGTTGCCCCTATATTTTTAAGGCCAAATGGCATGACCTGATAGCATAATTTCCCCAAGGGGTAGTACAATTTATTTTATATTGGTCTTCTAGCGCTATCTTAATTTGGTTGTAGCCTGGGAATCTGTCCATTAGGGATAACATCTTGAATCCTACAATGAAGTTGACTATCATGTCTATGTTGGACAAGCATTTTTTATGTTTAAGAAGTTGATATAAATTTGAATGGATCCTTCCTTATTATCAATAGGAAATATGTTGGATATCCAACCTAAATAATATATGGACTATGAAGTCGACATCTAAGAGTTTTTGCAGTTCATATTCTATCAAAAGAGAAAATCTTGAATGTATCTTTCTTAATTTTTGTTTGATGAATTTGGCATCAGGATGCACTACCAAATGATGGACTACTAGTGAAGGATCAAGTGCTGGCATATCATCATATCTCCAAGTGAATATGGCAAAATTCCTTTAGTAAGTTTTTGTACTTTTTCACTCTTCTTAGGTTAGGACTTTTCCAAGATTGATAATATGAGGGTACTAATCTATTCCTATGTTAACATCTATGATTTATTTTTGTAGACACCAAAATCCAGCCACTTGTAAGTCATCTATACCTTCCTGCCAGCCACGTGTCAGTCATCCATCCTTCCCGCCATTATTTGGCCCAAATCCACACTTTCCCACCATTATTTGGCCCAATTTCACTTTTCCCGCCATTTTTCATCCCCAAATTTATTTAAATTAATATTTATATATATATTTTAATATTTTTAATATATTTTAATATATATATATAAATAAAGTTTAAGTGATTTAATCCGAGCCGTCCATCCTTCATTTAATCTCATCCGTCCATCCATCTTAATCCGTTTCACAACCTAGATTTATTCTCTACCCTTGGATCCACTTTAATCTTAGCCACACGTTCAAAGTGTCGTTAAAACCCTAAAGTGTGCCCTAAGAGTAGATTATAAATTGAGTCACCTTGATGGCTCAAACCCTATCTATCTCTTCGGCTAAACCTACCTATCTTCCCTATCTAAGTCTGGAGTTGGCTATTGTTGTTAATCCTGAGTCTTCTGAGTCTTCTACGGCCCTAAGTCTGAACTAAACCCTTTCGCCGCATCCATCGCCGCCGCCTGGTCTCGCCGCGTTAACAGGAAAAGGTATAGATTCGTCTAAAGCAAGTAATCTTTCTTTATGTATTAATCTGCTGTTGAATTTTGCATTCTGTTTATTTTTATTTCATAAATCTAGGGTTTTAGACTGTTTTGAGGGCTCACACAGTGGAGCCCTCTTATTAGTTTCTAACTCTTTGATAATTTTAATGTGTGCAGGATTCTAGTGGTAGATCTGATTTGTTGATAGCAGTTGCTTAAGTTGGAGTGGTCCGAGCCAAAGGATACAACGAAGCCCACTCATTCTGTTGAGGTTAAGGATACATTCTTCGGAGACGCCACCACATTGTGCCAGCTAGGGTTTCGGAGAACCCTAGCACAAATTGTAACTTTGTATCACGAAAAGGGTTACAAGCCCTGTTGTACTTAAAAGGAGTTTCTAAACTCCATTGATTAATAAAAATCATTCATTTTGTACAACTGTTCTGCATTCCTTTATTGTGATTTCTTTATTTCTGTTTGGCGTTGTATCTTTAATCTCCACTTTTTGCCTCACTCATCTTTTCTTACCCCATCTCTCTTCTATACCATCTTCTTCTAAAGCCCCATTCTCGAGGAGCTACCCATCATATCGCAACCATCTTCCTCTTCCGCTATTCCATCTCATTCACCACTTTCTTCATCTCCTAATCTTCCTTCTTCTTCATCGGTGACCACATGCACATGTGGCCATGACCAATCATCTCTTTCCACGTCATTACCCCCTTCTTCTACACCTTCTTCAACATCACCTATTATTCCTCCATCTTCCCAACCATCACCAGTGATGTTTCACAAGTCGGTGAAGCATCAACCCAACCAAATCCTTCCAATTCTTCTATCCCACATTCTTCTATTCCATCATCTAGTCCATCTCCCTCCCAAGTCAAGGTCCATCTAACCGATGCAGGTATTGGTGAGTATGCCATCCAAGATGTCCACATCACACCGTTCAATGTGCAAAAAGTTAAAGATTTTGGTCGTCCACATGACCAACATTTATCCATTGGATCGGTTTATAACATGGGTTCTATGCCAAATTCCATTAATTTTGTATATGGGGGAATAGAGTCATCTTCTAGTCCTACCACCATACTAGAACCCAAGCATCCAGTCCCTCGCCAATATCGAAAGGATGGAGGGTTTTCCCTCTCGCTATTTCCACAGACATAATTGGCAGCAATTTGGCCTAGGTCGATACGAGCAAGGGGTAACTGAACGCATCGATATGCCATACCGAGAGACCCACCGAGCGTTTTGGTCCGGGCTACCAACCACTTCCATCCCTTTCTTCTTTTGAACAAGCTTTTCAAAGCATTAATCTTAATTCGGAAGAAGAAATCCTCCACCCCGACGAATCCGAAGATGAAGCCTATGAAGAATTTGACGTCATGTCAAATGGTGATGAATCTGAAGAAGAGTCGGCGCCCATTGTTCCCCTCACTGAACAAGACGAGTTTTATCTCCAATTGTTCCCTCTCCAAGAGGCCATCTTTCGCTTGCTTCTTCCACAAGAACGAGGTGAACCACCCCCTCCGCCACATCCATAAGCCATAATCCAAACCTGTATTATATGTATATACTAAAATAGTGGTTTTCACCACTACCAAAAAAAAAAAAAAAATCAGAAAATTCCCAAAAAAAAAAAAAAAAAAAAAAAATCAAAATATATAAAAATACTTTATTGCTTTATGTATGTGTGTAATAGTGGTTTTCACCACTACAAAAAAAAAAAAAAACTCAAACTACAAAAAAAAAAAAAAAAAAAAACTGAAAAACTATGTTGTTTTGCATTTCAGGTCTTCCGAGGTCTTCACCGGTTTTCCCTTCCATTCCGCCCATCCTTTCTTCCATAAGTCGACAATGAATTTTGAAGACTTATTCACCCCGCTCCATAATCCATATGATCCGGATAAGCCAATCCCGATCAACCCAAACTTGATTGACATGGATCGGATTTCATCTCCTCCATCTATTTCAGAGTTCATCCTTTCCGAGGAATTGTTAAGGGCTTCCGCCAACTACATTCCTCCTTCACCTCCACATTCACCTTCATCTTCTAAGCCAGAGGTCTTCCAAGCAGACATAGACGAGAGCAAGGCACAGGAGCCTGATGACATTTTAGATGACATAAATCTGATCCCTACTCCCCATCAGCTTGAGGAAGGTTCCCACATGTCTATTGAAGAAACTATCGATGTAGACCTTAGTCCAGACCAAGATGGCACCCAAATTGTGAAACTGGCTAAAAGTCTATCATCAGAGGAACAAGAGCAAATGATTGCTCTACTCAAGCGAAAGAAGGAGATATTTGCATGGTCTTACAAAGACATGCCAGGCCTAGACCCTAATTTGGTTGTCCATAACCTCACCTTACAAAAAGATGCTAAACCTCGTCAAACGAAACTTAGGAAAATGCATCCTACCGTGGCCCTCATAGTTAAATCGGAGATTCAAAAACTTCTGGATGTTAAATTTGTCGTCCCGATTGATTATCCTGAGTGGCTTTCTAACATGGTACCCGTTCGCAAGCCTAACGGGGGAATACGTGTTTGCACCGATTTTTGAGATCTAAATAAAGCGTGTCCTAAGGATGACTTTCCTCTTCCAAACATTGATACTCTTGTCGATACCTGCGCTGGTCATGAAATGCTTTCGTTCATGGATGGATTTTCAGGATACAACCAGATTCGAATAAACCCTGAAGATCAACACAAAACAGCATTTACCACACCTTGGGGAACTTTTTGTTACAGGGTGATGCCCTTTGGCCTTAAGAACGCAGGTGCAACCTATCAACGAGCCATGACTTATATTTTCCATGATTATATGCATAAGATTATCGAAGATTATGTGGATGATTTATTGGCAAAATCTAAAACTCGACAAGAGCATTTTGATGTATTGGAAAAAGTTTTTGATAGACTTCTAGAGCATAAAGTAAGGTTGAACCCTAAGAAATGTGTCTTTGGTGTTACCTCAGGCAAACTCCTAGGTTTTATTATCTCTAAACGAGGTATTGAGGTGGACCCAAACAAGGTCAAAGCCATTATGGAAATGTGTCCCCCAACTAATTTGAAGGAGTTGCGTAGTTTGCAAGGAAATATTAATTCAATCCGTCGCTTTATTGCACAACTTTCTGATAAATGTAGGCCATTTTGCCACCTACTACAAAAGGGGGTACAATTTTCATGGACGAGATGAGTGTCGAAAAGCCTTTGATGACATCAAGCGAGTACTTAGCGTCTCCGCCGAGTCTTAGCTCCGCCTCGTCCAGGGGTCCCTTTCAATCTTTATATCTAAGCAACGGACTTTGCCTTAGGGACAATGCTTGCACAAAAGAATGAACAAAATCGTGAGCAATCTGTCTATTATATTAGTCGAACATTGGTAAGCTATGAAACCCGATATGCTTATGTGGAAAAGTTGTGCTTAGCAGTGGTTTTTGCCACTAAGAAACTTCGTCATTATATGCTTAGCCATACAACATATGTCATAGCTAGAGAAAACCCTCTGCGTTATATGATGTCTCGCACTTATAATAACACTCGTACCGCTAAATGGATAATGTTGCTTACCGAATTCGATCTTGAATTCATTAGCCAAAAATCCGTTAAAGGTCAAGTTATAGCCGATCAACTTGCGGAAGCTCCACTACCTAGTGATCATCCTTTGATTATTGAGCTCCCAGATGATTCGGTATTTGCTATCACTGAACAAGAAGAGGACATCATTTCGGAGGAAGATGTTGACATCACGCTATTCTTTGATGGCTCTAAGTGCGCGAAAGGTCAAGGCGCTGGAGTTGTGTTTCATACACCTCAAGGGATTCCCATCCCTTTATCATTCAAACTAGACTTCCAATGCACCAATAATACAGCGAGTATGAAGCCTTAATTTTAGGTCTTCAATCAGCCATAGCTATGAGCATTAAGCGTATTCGGATATTTGGGGATTCTCAACTCGTGGTTAAACAAATTACAGGAGAATACCAAGCCAAAGAACCTACCATTAAGCTTTATCATGATGTAGCAATGAAGTTGCTCTCTAAGTTTGATTGGTATGAGATCACTAGTTTGCCTCGTTCGACTAATAGATTTGCGGATGCCATGGCCTCTCTTGGATCATTGATTCCAAAGGACTCCCTTGGAGAGGTACAACCCCTAATCATTTCCACAATCTCTAAGTCTGCAATTGTCCGTGCTGAGTCTAAGGATGAAAAAGATGTTTGCTTTATCCATTCGGATCCATATGAGCCTTGGTCTAGTGAGATAGTAGCCTTCCTCAAGTTTGGAACACTCCCATCTGATTTGTCTCGAACTGCCCGTCGTTGTTTTAAGCAAAAGGCAGCTCGTTTTGTTCTTTTGGGGGATGTGTTGTATAAACGTGGATATGATGGAGTACTCCTCCGTTGTCTAGAAGCAGGTGAAACACATAGAGCTATTGTTGAAGCCCATGATGGTACTTGTGGTGGTCATTTTAGTGGAATGGCCATTGCGAAGCGTATTTTACGTATGGGGTATTATTGGCCCACTATGGAACAAGATTGTTGCAAATATGTTAAACAATGTAAAAAGTGTCAAGAACACGCTAATTTAACCCATATACCATCACAAGTTTTACAGCCCATCCAAAGCCTTTGGCCCTTCTCACAATGGGGTCTCGATTTAATTGGCAAGATTTCACCTGCCTCTTCAGGACAACATACTTTCATCATTACAGCCACTGAATACTTCACAAAGTGGGTTGAAGCTGTTCCTCTAGCCAGTACGACAGGTCCTAGAATTGTGGAGTTTATACTTCACCATATCATTTGTCGTTTTGGTATTCCCTCTAAAATTATTTCTGATAACGACAAGTCTTTTAAGAATAAGGATGTTCGAGCTCTTTGCGAAAAGTATAATATCCAACATAGTTTCTCAACTCCTTACTACCCACAAGCCAATGGACAAGCTGAAGCTTCCAATAAGACCATAATTGCTATTCTTAAGAAACTTGTTAAAGAAAATCATAAAGATTGGCATACACAAATCCCCTTAGCATTATGGGCTTACAGAACAAGCATCAAAACTCCCATTGGGGCAACGCCATTTTCTTTGGTCTATGGAGCTGAAGCAATCATGCCTCTTGAGCTCGAGATCCCTTCCTTGCGAATTTCTTTGCAGGAATTTATCGATGATGATACTGCTAGACAAGCACGTCTTGATCAACTCACACTCATAGATGAAAAACGAATCAATGCTTTAGAGCATTTGCGAGTTTATCAAGACCGATTGAAACGTGCTTACAATGCCAAAGTTCATCTAAGAGAATTTCAAGTAGGGGATCTTGTCCTTAAAGAGAATCAACAAAACACCAATGCATTGCCGCATCTTCGAGATAAATTCGCGGCTAATTGGTTAGGTCCATATATGGTCACCTGAAAGAGTGGGTAATGGAACTTATAGACTTGCCAGTTTAGAGGGAGAGGAAGAACCCGAACCACTTAATGTTATACACTTGAGGGCATTCTACGCATAGTTTGAATTTTATATGTACATATATACATGGCTTGTACAACAAAAAAAAAAAAAAAAACAAATAAAATAAAAAGAATTTGCATTTCATTGCTAGTTGCATACATCTCATTCAAAAACATTGCATTTCATGTGCATACATCTCATTCAAAACCATAACATTTCATTTTCAGCCATAGTTGCATATCATGTTAGAGACCATTCTATCTTTTGGATATAAAATTTGGTCAAGCAAAAGTCATGTTGCCTTAATCAGGGGCACCTTCATAAAATCCATCAAACCGAATTGTCATTCGTACACCCATTTTCCATTTGCACATATTTACATTGCCAAAATGTTTTGAGTCACTCAGCCATTCCTAGTGTTTTAAGCAAACTTCGAAATGCATGTCAAAGTTCTCTAGGGCCATATCACAAATTACACTAAATAAAATCTTGAGTATTGGGAAATGATTTCAAAAGCGGTCTTGAACCTATCACATTTTCACATCTTAAAAACATCTTGTGTCAAAGAGAGATAACACCATCCTTGGGTTGTGCCTTGAAGTGAAAAGGGTAATCCTCGTTTGTCCTATCATGCAAACATAGTCCATAAAACAGTGGTTCTTACCACTATCACAAGCAATCACAAAATATAAATATAAACAGAGTAGTAAGGATAGGGTAAAATTCTCATCATACTTCGGTTGAGAATCCGATTCCCCAAAGCTCTAAGGAAATGAACATTTTTCACACACCACCGATCCCAAATAAGTTGTAAGGATCGTACTACTTGTCCAGATCGGACGGATAGGTAGTCATCCCCAAGGCTTACAAAGGTCAAAAACAACATGGACTATGGAGTTAACCTTCACCGGGGCTATAGACGCTTGACTGGCAAGTGGAGTATACTCATTGCGTGGCGACATGTCTCTCCTCAAAAAGAGACCTCTGAATGCTCATACGGACAAACTAGCTTCGGGGTCTTCTCCATAACAGGGTTACCTAATTTATGCAAGATGAGGTTAATGAACACACTTGCACACACATAGGTTTTTGATTGCCTAGAGTCACTACCATGCTTCTGATTTGGTTAATGAACTCGCATGCACACACATTTGGTCCTAGTTGAATTAGGCGGTGTTAGTAAGTTTGTTTGATACCACTAGCATGTTTGAGTCTTTGTAAAACAGTCTTCCTCCATATCAACCTCCATATCACCCTCCATATCTTCTTCCATATTCATGTCATTCCATACGTCATCCATTCACAAGCCACCAAGTTCGGTGCCCTTGATTAAACAATTATGATAGCAGTTGGCTAAATCTAACTATCTAAAAGTATGAGTGCTTCTTAGTGCATATTTCATTTACTTAGTCTTGCATTAATCATCCATAGATTTACATATCATTTACTTAGTCTTGCATTAATCATCCATAGATTTGTATGTTATATACTTAGTCTCGCATTAATCATCTATAAGTTTGCATTCCATTCCATCACATATGCATCAAAAACATTAAAACATATAAAAACATGCATCACAAAAACATAGGCATTCACACAAAAGAGAGTAAAACACCAAATAAATAAAAACCATGTATATATATATGTATAAAGGACAAACTGTACAATGAATGCCAAAAGGCTACAATATACAATAGAGCACCAAGGCTCATAAAGAGTGCATCTAAGCACTAAGCTAACCATCAAAAGAGGACCCCTGAGACCTAGTAGGAGCCCTAGACCTAGTGGTGTGCCTAGACTCACTACGCCTAGAGACGAGAGGAGGATGGAGGATCGGGCAACACAATGTGATGCCTAAACAATGTGTCCTCCGGAGCCTCAATGTAACGAGTCCTAGACCTAAGCCTAGCTATGTCTATCCCGTGCCGTCGCTCCCGCTCCGCTAGCTCTGCCTGGAGTCTCGTCACCCTGTCATCCTGGGGCACCCTGGTCGCTCCATCCAAGTTCGCCTATAGCTGGGCCATCCTCTCCTCTTGAGCAACTAACAGGGCATCCCGCTCTGCCGCTTGCTTCTCCATCCGAGCTATCCTCTCGTCCCGGGCAGCTAGCATAGCATCGCGCTCCGCTATCTGATGCTGCAGCTGCGCCAGCTCATTCTCGTGCCCGCTAGGGGGTACCTCCCTAGCCTCTCCTGCGGCCTCTCCTAGGCCCTCTCCGCCATCCTCCCCGTCATCTCCGCTCCCCGGAGCCTACCGTGCCATCTTCCCCTTTCGCCTTCGACTGTCAGATCGAAGGCGGGGACCCTCCCTGCGCTTGGGAACCTCCGCGGTTCCCTCGCCCTCTCCAGCCCTAGCCTCGGGCTCTCCGGCTCTACCAGCCACCAATGGTGGCTCCCACCTCGGCTCTGCGGCCATCCATGCTGCATACTCAACTGTCACCCCGACGTCGTCCACGTCGAGGATCTCCATGTCCTCATCGTCCTCTGCCGCCTCCCTCCATGGCTCGGCACATGACAAATCCCCCTCTGATCTGTGCCTCCGATAGCGCACTGGCTCACCGGGGACATCCTACCTCAATCCGACCTGGCGGAGTACTCGAGACATCTGTATGTACTCCGCCTCACCGTGGCTCCGCCCTACTACCCATCTGGCCTGTCGCACCCGTCTCAGGTGCTCTCCATCCCCGATCCACCTCGCCTCCCGCCAGGGCCTCCAAATGACTCTGGCATCTGTCAAGTCCGCCCATAGTCTCCTATACCATTGCCCCGATCTCACGGGGCGGCTCGGTTGTCTCTCCTCCGCCACCGGCCATCTCCTACCATAAGCCCGGCTCACGTCCCAGTGAGCCCATGGCAACCCCTCCGGTCGGGCCACTCCGAAGTGCTCCCGACCCAGCACTAGAGCACTACACTGCAACCCAGGCCCTTCCGGCCCCGTCTCCGAACCTCATACAACTCCCGGTACACCTGCGCCAATAAAGCGGGCGCCCAGGCATACACTACCCTATTAGTGAGCATCTCGCTCACTACACCCATCAAGTTCCATGGGAACCTGCACCCGATGTTGTTCGGGGCCACAATGTTGGCCAACACGAACATCGTCAGAGCCTCCACCGCTCCCAACTCCTTGGCCGTATACATGGCCAAGTATGGGATCCCCCCGCTCTCCGTCCGGATCTCCCTCCAGTCATCCCCAAACACCTTGGCCATCTCCGTGGCCCTATCTCGTCCAACCTCCACCCGCGCCCCCTCCACGGGCACCTTGAGGATGCGGTATACATCCTCAAGCGTCACCGTCATCTCTCCAGTCGGGAGCTGGAACGTCCCCCGATCTGGATCCCACCTCTCGGCCAAAGCCGAGAGGTACCCCTCATCCGCCCGAACTACCTCCAACCGGGCTGCCTCCGCTAGCCCCACTCGCATCCAATATCTCCCAGTCTGCTTGGGACAACGACCTCCTCATCCCCGGAATGATAGGGGAGAATCGGTGTCGTGCCTCTAACACCCTAAGCTGCAAAACAACAAAACAAAAATTTGTTACAAATTTTTTTCGAAAAAAAAAAAAAAAACACATAATAAGTACTTGCTTAAATGAACAAATACCTCAGCTGGCTGCACTGGCGCGTCCGCTCCCATCTCCGCCATAGCTCCCGCGTGCTTCACTCTCCCACACAACCTTTCACTCCACTTCACTCCACTCCCTCAGACGCACTTCTCTTAAGCTCGAACGCACAAATGAGCGAAATTCTCGCTGAAACTGTTTAAATAGCTGATTTTGGTGCCCTGAAATGCAGTAGGGCATTTCATGGCGGATTCAGACGCAGTCCTGCGTCTGCAGAGCGCCTAAACACCGGCGGGCGTCTCTGCCAACCACAAACGCAGACCGGCGTTTGGTGTCAGTATTGAATAAAGGAACAAAACTTACAAAATTGAAGCTTACCTCCTCCAAATTTCATCAAATTGCATTCATCCATTCTTCTTATCATAATAAAACATTTTGTGAAGGTTACAACAGTTTTGGACACAAATTTTGTCATTTCGCTCAAAAAGCGCATCATTCATCATTGTTTTACAAATTGGGTTAAAAATATTCAAAACCTTCACAAAATTAACCACATTCATCAATTCTTCTGATCTATCGTCAATTTCATTCTTCTTTCATCATGCATATTTTTGCCAAATCAAATTAAAGTAAACCTCGTATCTAGTGGTATATTCTATCACCTTGGCGATTGCAGCGATTTGAATCCATGCAATTCGGTAAGAGGATTAAACCACCATAAGGACACTTACCATTTATCATCATCAATTATTTCACTTTTTGAAAATTGGAAATCAATTTTGGGTATTCTACTTTTCAAGTGACCTCATACCAAGATTAATTTGCTCACCAGTTGTCATTGATGGCCTAGTTCATGGGGCCATAAACATGGACAATCTTTCATATCGTCATTATTTTAAGTCTTGCTAGAGATTGTGGCTACCTAGGTTGATTGGTTCCGACCCGAGGAATTATCCATACAGTCACTAGGAGCATCTCTGAGTTCCGGACTCTTTCATGCATCTTTCATCTCTCGCATATCAATGGCGCCAACAAGGCAATTTCATCAACAGTATGGATTCACACACAGGAGTTGGGGCATCCGTTATCAATTTCTAATTTTCCTATAGTGGAATTCATCTTACATGATCATGGAATTTACAGTTTGGCAAAAATCCCTTTATAACCGTTGGGGCAGAAAACGGTCCATCTTTCACATCACTCATATCGTCTTCAATCATATTCTTTTTTGGTTTGTACACCAACCCCTTTTCTATTGGGACATAAACAGATGGTGCATGCACCAACCCTTTTTTTCACCGTTGGGGCAAAAACGGTTCATTATCTTCCGAATTTCTTCCAATTGGCTTGTGAGAACCATTCTCGCTCGCCAATTGAGGGGGTAAGCTGAAAATTTTTAAATATTCTTTTATTCTTTGGTCTTCAAAGTTGTGCTTTAGTCTTGAGAGAGAGTTGCGTCTGATCCAGCTTTTCAGGTGTCTTAAGTTTTTGTGCTACATTGTGTCTTCACACAAAGCAGCTCAAAAAGGGGCATCTGTAGACACCAAAATCCAGCCACTTGTAAGTCATCTATACCTTCCTGCCAGCCACGTGTCAGTCATCCATCCTTCCCGCCATTATTTGGCCCAAATCCACACTTTCCCACCATTATTTGGCCCAATTTCACTTTTCCCGCCATTTTTCATCCCCAAATTTATTTAAATTAATATTTATATATATTTTTTAATATTTTAATATATTTTAATATATATATAAATAAAGTTTAAGTGATTTAATCTGAGCCGTCCATCCTTCATTTAATCTCATCCGTCCATCCATCTTAATCCGTTTCACAACCTAGATTTATTCTCTACCCTTGGATCCACTTTAATCTTAGCCACACGTTCAAAGTGTCGTTAAAACCCTAAAGTGTGCCCTAAGAGTAGATTATAAATTGAGTCACCTTGATGGCTCAAACCCTATCTATCTCTTCGGCTAAACCTACCTATCTTCCCTATCTAAGTCTGGAGTTGGCTATTGTTGTTAATCCTGAGTCTTCTGAGTCTTCTACGGCCCTAAGTCTGAACTAAACCCTTTCGCCGCATCCATCGCCGCCTCCCGGTCTCGCCGCGTTAACAGGAAAAGGTATAGATTCGTCTAAAGCAAGTAATCTTTCTTTATGTATTAATCTGCTTGTTGAATTCTGCATTCTGTTTATTTTTATTTCATAAATCTAGGGTTTTAGACTGTTTCTGAGGGCTCACACAGTGGAGCCCTCTTATTAGTTTCTAACTCTTTGATAATTTTAATGTGTGCAGGATTCTAGTGGTAGATCTGATTTGTTGATAGCTGGAGTGGTCCGAGCCAAAGGATACAACGAAGCCCACTCATTCTGTTGAGGTTAAGGATACATTCTTCGGAGACGCCACCACATTGTGCCGCCTAGGGTTTCGGAGAACCCTAGCACAAATTGTAACTTTGTATCACGAAAAGGGTTACGAGCCCTGTTGTACTTAAAAGGAGTTTCTAAACTCCATTGATTAATAAAAATCATTCATTTTGTACAACCGTTTCTGCATTCCTTTATTGTGATTTCTTTATTTCTGTTTGGCGTTGTATCTTTAATCTACAATTTTATTAAGGATTGTGACTCATCCTCGAAATGAAGAGGGGTATTTATAATCCCTAATTCTTTAAGTTCTTGTAAATCCAAAGATGTTTGTTCCAACTTAGAAGACTGGGCTAAGTCTAGGTTGAATATTTGTTTAAGATATTCTTCTATATTATGACCATCTAAAGAACCTTTAGGATTCTCTTTGGCCATTATTGATTCTAGATGAACTAATTATAACATGTTGATACTACCAAATTGTATGGTTTTATAGGGTTTTTGGTTAAGAAGCAACCATAGTTCTTCCTCATTCTTATCTCCCCATTGGGAGACATGTGTTGACTTGAAATAATTATCTTTATCATCTTCTCTTAATGGAGGAGAAGGTTCATTTTGGTTGGGGATGAACCTGATCCCATATCATGTTGTCCAAGGCTTAGCTTCTAAAGGTTCTTTAATATACTATTCATAACGAGCTAGACCTTTGCCTTGGCAACCTATGTTGGAAAGTATTTTTTTAGCTATGGAAAATGAAGGTGATATATAGCATGAAGCGTATGTTCATTTGTTGGGCATGAGGTTATGTCCTTGGAGATTTTTTTTAAGGGTGGTTCCTCCATGAATTAAAGTACAAGATCCTATTTGGATTTTAAGTCCTTTCCTATTGGGCATGCCTATATCATGATGAGATAGGAACATACTTACTAGTCTTGCAAAGGGATCTAGTTTTTGATGAAAGAAATTGAATTGATAATTAGAAGAGGATGATTAGGGAGTATATTTATGAGAGTTTCCCCTAATATTTCATTTTATTTATCTATTTTTTGTTGATTTATTGACTTAGCTAATTGTATGTAAGGTTAAATATTAATCTCTTCTAAGTTGATAGAGTTGCACATGGCAAAATATTTTAGATCTCCAAGGACAAGGATAATCCTCCCTTGATATTCATATTTGAGACATGATGTAAGGCAGGAGGGACTACCCTCATAGCATGTATTCAAGATCTTCCAAGAAGTATGTTGTATCTTATATCACATGATATGACATAGAAGAGGGTGTTTAGAACATGAGGCTCTACTTTGATAGGTAAAGTGATGGTGTCAGTTACTTATCATTCTTCATTGTCAATAGCTCTAATGATGAGGTTTGATTTTTGAATATCATTCTTCGTTAAGTCAAAAAAATTTAAGAATTTGATATTGCATACATTCAAGGCTGATTTGTTATCTACCAAGACTCTCTTGATATATTTATCACCTATTTGAGTTATGATGTAAAGAGGGAAATCCCTCGATATGGTTTTGAGAGGAGTATTTTCCTCATGGAAATCTAGGATAGTCTTGTTTACTCTATTTAGTCTAACCATGTTGGTGATGTTATTTGGAGATATGTCTTGGGCGAATTCTTGTTCACTTAAGAGTTTCAAAAATATTTACCTATGAGTAGGTGATATTTTTAATAATTCTAGGAGAGAGATATTTGCAGGTACCTCCTCCAATTATTGATGAATATCTAAGGTATGAAAGGTATTTTGAGAAGGTGTGAGCACCAAAGGTGACTTATTAAAGAGTGATTCTTGTTCACTTAAGAGTTTCAACAATATTTACCTATACCTTTGTTCGGATTTTCTATTTTATTGAAATTTACTTTTCCTTCCTCAATGAGATCTTGGATAATATTCTTTAAAGTTCTACATTTGTTGGTAGTGTGTCCTTCTATTCGATGAAAATAAAAATATTCATCTTGCCTATACCAAATTCTTTGGATAGATACCAAGGCTTGATAGGAGGAAGTTCTATTAATTTAGAATCAAGGAGTATTTTTAGCATAGATGTTTGACTTTGTTCAGTGTTTGTATACTATCTTTGGGGTTTTTCCTCTCTTTGGATAACCAACTTCTGAGGAGTGTTCTGAGTAGTGTTTATGTTATTTTGATGAGATTCGGTTACACTATATTCTACAAAATTATTGTTTTTGTATTGCCCCTTGTTAGGGAATTTTTCATCATCTTTCTTGTTATAGTTGAGTTGCCTTCACCTTATGAGGACAACTTCTATTTTCTTAGCCATATCAACAGCTTCTTTGAAGGAGGTTAGATTTGTCATTTCAAAAGTACATGATAATTGTTCATGGAGGTTTTGTATGAAAATATGTAAGAGTTATTTAGAATGAGGAATATATTGAAGTTTACCTACTAAACCTCTCCATTTGGCTAGGAAGTCTAAAAATCTCTCATTCTTAGATTGTTTAAGTTGATAAAGGTCATCTATGGTGACATTTTCACCTATGTAGATAAAAAATTGTTTAACGAAGGCTTCAATAAGTTATTTGAAATTTGTAATGGAGTGGCAAGGTATTTGAAAATACCATTCTAGGTCTAAATCACTAAGGCTTTTAGGAAATAACCTAAGGAGAAGTTTGTCATCATGATTGATGTCGCTACAAGCTATTTGGAATAACCTTAGACGGTTTATAGGGTCTTGCTTTCCATTGTACATTTTAAATTTGGGAGTTACAATGTTCTTTGGAAATTGATTTTTAAGGATGGTTGGATCTAATGTTTCATTGTAGAGTTCTTCAAAAGAGTACTTTAACTTAGATGATCCTTGAAGGGGGTAATTTGATACTCAAGTTATTTTAAGTTGGAGTCCCTCTTTTCTAAGTCCAAAATTTTAGTGTTGATATCTTGAATATCATTTGATGAAGGGTTTAATAGTGTAGGCAATGTTAATGGTTGCATAAGTGGCTGAGTGAATGTTTACGACATAAAAGGTATGTTCATGAGAGTTGAAGAGTTTTAACTTGATGTTATGGTGGGAGGGACTTGACTAGGTCTCGTGTTCTGAGTGTGAAAAGGATTTTTTGTGTTAGTTGTAATGTTAAGAGGTGTTTAAAATGGGTTTTCCATAGCAGAAATCCCCATAGATATAGTTGGAGGTGTTGTGGAATCAATAGGTTAAGTCGTAGCCACATTAAGACTTACCAAGTTGTTTTGAGTTTAATTTATTTGAGAAATAATTGATTGGTTGTTAAAATATTTGATATTATTGTGTATTGTGGTAGATTATATTTATGCTTGTTCTTTAAGTTCATCTCTAAGAACATCTAAAAATATATCCTTATTTCTTTTGATGTATTCTTTGACATGATCTATAGTTTGAAAAAGAAATTTTTTCAAAAATTTGTTCATGTTTCCTAAAAGCTTGTTTGATTTGCTCATGAGAAGATTCCTCTTGAGATGTAGAAAGTACACCCTTATTTCAGGTGTTGTAAGGATGTTGATACATGGTTTGAAAGCTTGGTTTGAAGGGTGTTAATTTATTAGAGTTTTGTTTCTAGAGTACTTATAGAAAAGAAGAGAAAATGTTTAAAATCCTTATGTCACCTTGATAAGCAGCATTCCTTATGATTATTTTTAATCTATTGTGATATACTAGCCAAAGAATATTTCTCCCCTAAGGTACATACATCGATTTACTCAAGGGGTTTTTATCCTTACCCCAGTAGGATTAACAATTGGTTATGTTCTTGTTATCTTAATTTAATGTGATGTAAGCTAAGCAAGAAAATTAGATGATCTTGTTTAGGTTTAAAAAACTTTTATCTTTGTTAAGGTAAAAGGAGAGTTCACATCGGGTTCACCAAATATGTAGATGGTAAAAAGTTCATTTTCCACTAAATTTTAATTTAATATCAAGTATGCACAGGGGAGATTTGTTAGAATATATGCTTCCTCACTTGAGAGTCTCTTTCCAAAGGAGACCCAAAGAATACAAACATTCTCAACACAAATAGACTCTTACTCAATTATTTTCTCTCACGTTATGTATGAGTTGATGTACTCCTTGTTTTTTCAATGTTTTTAATGGGTTTATTCAAAGAAAACACCTAAGGTTTTGGATCTCTATTTATCCAACTCTTTTTCAAGCCTTAACGATTATTTAAACCTAAATCATAAATGAACATCTAAATGCAATTCTAAGTCTTTTCATCACACAAATGAAAGAATACAAGAGCTATCTTATATGCTTTTCAAGTTTGAATGAGCTAAACTAAGGAGATTTTGATTTCAAGGTAAAGCAAGGAGTGCAAGAAGACAATCTAGCCTAATGCAACTAGATGCTTTTCGTTTCTTTGCCTATATATTTTAAAATGATCAAGGAGCTAAAATTTAGCCTAAGGTTCCTTAATTGACCAATTTAGAAGTGCTTTGTAAGGAAATCGAAATGTTTTGTGAAGCAATTAGGTTTTATAAATAATTACAGTTTCTAATTAGGATTCCTTAATTTTCCAAATGAAATGTGATTTCTAACTACAAAAATAGGCAAAAAATAGAATGAAAACACAGAGAAATGAAATATGTAGGTCTAGGAAAGTATCAAGTGATAGGATCACCTCTTTCTAGAGCCTATTGCCAAAAACACCACTGGAACTACCAAAAATGCCACTACTACCAAAAATACCACTAGGGATGGGATTTTGGTATCTGCACTCAAAAGATAAAAAAAAAACATTAGGGTTTTCTGATTTAGGGGACTTTTATGAGTTGTAGGTAAGATGAAACTCTATCTTATCATCTGATCAAACCCCCTATATGTATGATTTCCTCTTGGCAACTAATTTTGGACTTTTGCCAAAAATACCATTGGCATTTTTGGTTAGTAGTATTTTTGGTTCTGAGTGTTTTCTAAAGCCAAAAACACCACTGACTGTGTAGGGTGACATTTTTGGTCCAAGGATGGGATTTTGAAGGTTTCAAGGGCTGTTTTGAGTGGATTTTGATGGGGTTTTGGGCTGATTCTATAGGATATTAATCCTAATACTATTTTCTAGGATTGTGATTGATAGAATCTAATAATTAAGCTACTAATTTGGTGAATTTAAGGACTACTTTTGAAATGCCAAAAAAAGAAATAAAAATGCCCAAAATGATTGTAAATATAATTAATCAAAGATGTGAGAGAGTTGGAAATACAATATGTCATATTAATAATGATGTATGGGATCTAATATATTCTCCAAAAATATCAGATTGACATAAAACAGTGACAAATGAGTGAATTTGATGAAATATGCAAAGGCTGCCCAAGACTTAGAAAAATCTATAGCAATGAGTAAATGAAGAGTATGAGTGAAATTATGGTTTAAATGGAGATATTTTGAACTAAAATCTTATGTTAGGATGTTAGGAGTGATAGGAAATAACTAACTTAACCTATGGTAAAGTAAATTAGCATCTAAGTAATACAATCTAATGAATAATTGCTTTCAAATTTCCAAAAAACAGAGTTATGTATGAAATGGAAGAAAAATAGCATGCTAAATATTTAACATAAGAAAGTATAAATGCATGGATGGGAAACAAACTAATTAGTATACTTGAAATTAAGGTGAAAAAATTATGCAAATGAAAAAAATAGTAGAGATTGAGTGTTATGGAAGCAAAATATATAAAATGACCTTGTAAAATAGAGTGGTTCTGAACAAAACATGGATGATGAAATGAATGCAAGTCAAAGTAAACTTGCAAAATAGATATTAGATGATAAATGGAGAAAATATTCTTGAATAAAAGGCTGCAAACACAATCTTAGAAGGCTGCAAACATAATGTTAGAGGTTGCAAATGAATATTAGATGAATATAACATAGAAATTGTAAGCTAAGAGCATGAAATGCAAAAGAACATAAGCAAGTAGATGAAGTTAGCAATCTAGAAAAGCTATGTTAGAGAGATAAATGAAATGGCAACAAATAGATAAAAGTAGAAATCTATGCTAAGGCTTATATCACCTAGCAATGGCCTCCCCCAAGCATTAAGACCTCCTTGCCACCAAGCCCTCTTGCCTTGGTTGAATCCCCTTCACAAATTCTTACTAAATGGATGAGATATGCTTGATAATGGTTGCTAATTAAGGGATGACAATGCTAATGCTAGATAAATATTGGTAGAGTATTTCTATAGTGAAAATCCTTGCCAAATGCCTACCCAATGGGGTCCTTAAATAGGATTTGGAGGAGGATTGGAGGGAGGAAATGGATAATATCAATTTTAAATTGTTGCATATGATGCATTTTTGGGGCATGTGGGATCAATGGTAGAGGATAGAGGATGGAAATCCATACCCCTCTAGCTTGTGTCAAAATATTCTAAGATATTTGGCCAAAAATGCCACTTTTGACCAAAAACACCACTAGCATTTTTGGAAACCCAGGTGGCGTTTTTGGTCAGGAGACCAAAATGATCTTTTGAAGTTTGAATTTTTCACTTTTTGCCAACATTTCCTATAGCCAAAATTACCACTAGAATTTTTTTTAGGGTGTCATTTAAGGGTAGAACTGGTTTTGAATGTCCAAAAACTTGATTTTTTTAGTTTTGCCAAAAACGCCATTAGGCTTGCCAAAAACACCACTGGCATTTTTGGTTAGGGTTGAGGTTTTGGTGAAGTTGATAAATGATGTTAAAAATGTTAATAAATTATTATATTGGAGTTTTGTGAAGCCTTTGATTGATTTTGGAAAATTTTATGATGCTTGCGATCAATTTTGGAAGATTTTGTTTGGCATGTCAAAATTGGGTGTCTACATGAATTTGTGGTCAACATAAGTTACACTTGCTAAAATTAAAAAACCAATAATGATACCAAGAAGTTAAGTATGCCATAGTTAAATTAATTAACAATAAAGTGAACTCCAAAAGTAAATTTTAGCCACATGCATTTTTCTCATACAAACAGTTGAAAGCAAATGAACACTATCGCACAAAAAAAAGTGAAAATTAAAATTTCAAAGCAAGGAAACCACTCTCATACTTAAAATAATTAATTCCATTCCACCTGATCCATAGAATGAGCATGCAGGCACACAAATGAAAGCTATGTTGATATAAAAGCTAAGAGGTAGTCCATCCATCATAGTAATGGCAAAATTTTTGAGAGGAAGATACAAGATGGTTATTTAAAAAAGAGCTTGGATGATAATTATAGTTCCAACGTATTTAATATTCAAAAAGTTTAGAGGTAACCTTAGAACCTTTGATCTTCCTTAGAGTGTTTTCCAAAGATTCCATAATGTTGAAAATGTGAAAGTTAGCTGTGAAATAAGAAATTTAATTGAGAAAAATAGCTTCTTCCTCTTCATCTAACAAAGCACCTATGTAAACTGAAATTGAGAAGGACCTGTGATTTCAAGATAAGGCTGCTAGAATTATAGACATGGTGATGACTTGGAATTCTAAAGAGTAGCTCAGGACTGATGTAGAGAATAGAGTATTGAAAGGCCTTTCATATTTAAGTAAAGGTTATTTTCCTCTCCATTCTCTACTATATTTTTATATTTGTATTCTAGTACACCCTTGTCCTGAGTTAATTTATACCATAGCAAAATTCTATGAACTTAAGAAAATGGTAGTCCTCACTATTCAGGGAAGACATATTTTTAAATTAACACCAAACCTTTTTTCTAGTATTTTTGTTGTGGGCATGGTACTCGAGGCTAATCCAAAGGCCTTTCATACAAAGGAGTAGCCAAAATTTTACACTCTGAAATGCCATCAAAATGAGGGGTCTCACTTTAAAACTTGGTTGAAATCACAACTAAAAACCATAGAAGTAAGTGATACTTTACCTAATTCTCTCATTTTGGCTAAGCAGTTCAAAAATCTTGAGATTTTTTCCATGCTTGTAGTACTAGGAGGCTTGCAGTCTAATAGCAAGGTCTATGACTGACAGATATCCATGACCTATGGAATTTCTAACCCTAATAATTACAATATGGCCTTGATATATAAAATTACCAAGACCTTATTTTTAACTAGAATTTATTTCTGTGCAACCAATTTAATGATAAATTAGTCAAATTGTAGAAGGGTCTCACATTCCATTCAGATACTACTCTCATCTGGATTGGTTATTTTTCTACTTTACTATGCAATAAATGCCATGGATTTCTATAACTATAAAGGATGATAAGAGAATTCCTCTACATGTATACAAATGGACCAGCTTGTTGACTAATGTTGAGTCTTATTATAATTTTAATAGAGATTTCTTTGGACCAACCCTCAAAATTTTGTATGGAAATTTTCCTAGGTTGTCTTCCAAAGCAATGACCCTATTGCAAACACCTCATGCAGAGGAGGGAGACTAGTATATCCGGACACAAGGTATGGTCATTAGGTTGTATGGATTCATTGAAAATCCATCCTTTTTGCCTCATTATGTTATTGACCAATTTTCCATGATGGAATATTATTGATATATGGACTAGATCAACTGTACATTTGCTACTTGGGTTAGTAAGAAAGGAATATGAAATTATCCCTTAAATTTTGAAGATATAAAAATAACAAGGAAGGGCCAATATAGGAGCATTACTAAAGCCATGAGATAATTATGCTTAATTGAACTTCCCCAGAGGTAGAGGTATGATCCTATGAATAAATTCTTATATAGGTTGAGTTTACTTAACATAGGGAAACCTCCAAAATTTGAGAGAAAATAGAACCCATATCAAGTCCTATAGAAATAATGAAGAAACCTCTAAGTTATAATGGAATGTGGACCAAATGCAAGACTTAACTCCATGGATGTATTTCTATAATTATAATGTGTACTATAATCCCTAGAATAGTTATATATCCTACAAGAATCAAATATTGGAAGTATACAAAAGATAACCAATTGGATTGATGGTAAAATCCTAGAGTGGTGGACTATGAGAGTGGAAACTAACACAACCAACTCTGGGTTTAGCACCAAAATGAATACAAAATTCTCACTAAAATATGATTAATCTTATAAATCATGTGTGGCCAATAATATAAAAAATATAGCCTTAAGATTTAGTAGGGCTAAAGTAGAAAAGTATAAAGAGGTGGCAAAAATAGAGAATAGGAAAAGAGAGAAATTCAATAATCTTCATCTCAATCCCAAGAGCAAGCTATTTTGAAGATAGTACCTCCTTTGTGATCACTCAAAAGCATCCTACTTATGTCCCTCCATAGCAGCACTAGAAACATACACTAAAGGGGTTGAAATGATGCAAAATATGGGATAGACTAGTGGAGGGCTAGGGAAAGGTTCAGCAAGACCCATAGATCCAATCTAGGTCTAATAAAGGCCTTTACATCAAGACTTGGGGACAAAGACTATATAAATGGAGGAATATAGGCTTGCTAGTTCCCAAATATCATTTTTAGCCTTAAATTTTGTAGGGTAGAAAATCCCTCCATCCTAGTTTGTAGAGGCTAATCCTCCTCCCAAATTTTATAAAATAAAAATGGAAGATGCAACCAGGAGTGGTACTGAGAAGGAAATAAGAAAGAAGGGAAATTTAGATCAGAAGAACTCATCAAATCAGTAGACCTAGCTTAGAGATATAGGTGTCATTACTATTCCTTATCATTCTTCCTCTCTCTCCACAAAAAATTTTCCTTCCCCTTCTCAGCAATAGATCTCCCAAGTGCTACATTCATCACCAACTTAGGGAACACCACCCTCATCAATGCCCTCCTATCCTTCCATGGTAATCTCAATCACAAATCCACCTAGGAGCATAGTTTCCATCACAATGTTATTTGACACCACTCCATATTATCCATTCCCACTTTTACATCCTTTTTATGCCACCTCCATCACCCCAACTCACCCCACTATCTCCACCTTCCATAAAATAAAGAAGACAACAATAAAATCTAAGCAATGGTGGAATGAGAAGGTTACCCAACCTTCTAAAAACATTTCTTACCCAAGACAAATGATGGAGCTTACCCAACTACTCTTTAGTGAACCCAAGTTAAACTCACTCCCTTGGGAAATAAACCAAAAAATTACATGACTATAGAATATTACCAGGTTGAAACAATAACAAATGATGTAATGCAACTGCCTTTAGAGGATGAAGTTGTAGTTTCCATATACCACCTAGATACAGTCTACATTCAAGGTGATCTATACAAGGGAAAATGTGAAAACCTAGAGAATAAACATGAGGAATTGGAAAAAATAATAGAAGAATGATTGAATGTAGAGAAGGCCCTAAAAAATGAGGTCAAAAAATGGTAGTGCAATTTCTAGGAAATAGCTAAATGTAATGAAGATTCTCAAAGCCAAAATAAATATTTATCATATTAGATCAAGGACCTTCAATAGTAGCTCTAAATAGAAAAGGCTACGAGTGTAGGATTTTTGAAGGAAGGTGTAAAACAAATAAGGAAATAAGCCTAGAGTGAGATCCTAAAAAAGTGTTGTGAAGTCCAACCTGTGATCCTCTTACTATAAGAAATTAGCCAAGTGGTGGTAGAAGAAATTACCCAAGTGGTGGGTGATACAAAAGAAGACATCAAAGCCACCCAAAAGGAAATACATCCCAATATGAAAGTAGAATAAAAGATCCAAAAGGTGATTGAAAGTAAGTTTGGATATATTTCTCAAGCAATCCAAAATAAGGAGTGATGCTCTACCAAGATGATAGCTAGAAATCTCCTAAAAAAATAGGCTAATATCAAAAGAATGGTAGTTGATGCAAAAAATAGAAACAAATATGAATTTAATGATACAATCCATACAAAAATCATAGTGTGAATTTCGAAGATTTTCGGATGAAGAATCCAAAGTCCTAGGAGAAAATGAGATTCAAATAATCCTAATAGAAATCATGGAAGATGAATCTAATTTTGATAATTGTCCAGAACCAATCCAGCAAGATCAAGTAATTTAACTGGTCAAAAATCTGACTCGAATGAAAATACTCATGAAATAAATGGCTAGAAAGGGTAAAAATCTATCATATGAAAAAAATTCAGCTAAAAATGCATCCACCAATAGATAATGGAGATATCATATCCCACCCAAAAAAATTGGGAAGAAGATTGCAAATTCTTGGGTAGCATAGTCCAACTTATAGACAAAGAAGTAGGAAAGGAACAACTTGAGTAGCTAGAAGAGGAGGAGCATGAAGAGGAGGAACCTTCAGAACAAGAATATGTCAAAGAGGTAGAAAATAAAAGGTAAACCCAAAATTGGTTATTACATGTGCCTCATCATATTACCCCCATTTTTTTGCATCATTTCATTTATAGGCCATATCCATTCATTCATACATTGTACATTTTATTCATTTTTTCATTTTTATCCATTTCAATTTTTGACTTCATCTACCCAATGAATAAGGATTTGAGTTTTGTAGATTTACAAGTGGAGCCCCCTAGGAGGCACTAATAATATAGGCAAAAATGGCTACATCAAGAAAAATAAAATGAGAAAATTTTGTAAAAATGGCTAAGTATCGAAGGATGTCCCAAAACCATGGTCAAAATGTGTCAAAAGAGCCCAAGTGCAAGATACATCATGCCCACATGACAAAATGACACAAATAAGGTATTACCAAGCCATAGTCAACTTGGTCAATAGGCATCCAAGCCAAAAATGCATTGCAGCTGCATAATAAGATGAAGAATGAAATACATGTTGTCAAGTCATGGTCAACCTAGTCAACAGGTACCCAAACTCAAAATACATCATAACCACATGATAAGAAGAAGAATGAAAGAGATGTCATCAAGTCTTGATCAACCTAGTCAATAGCTACCCAAACCCAAAATGTGTCGTAGCCATGAAACAAGATGAAGAATGGAAGAGATGTTGCCAAGCCATGGTCAACCTAGTCAACAAGTATCCAAACTTGAAATGCATATCAACTGCATGACAAGATTAAGAATAAAAGAAGACATCATCAAGTCATGATCAACCTAGCTAATAGGCACCCAAACCTAAAATGTATCACGACCACATAACAAGATAAATAATGAAAAAGATATCGACAAGTTATGGTCAACCTGTTCAATAGGCACCCAAACCTAAAATGCATCATGATCACATGATAAGATGAAGAATAAAAGAAATGTCACCAACCCATAGTCAGCCTGGTCAATATATACCCAATCGCAAAATGTGTCATGACCACAAAACAAGATGGATAATGAAAGAGATGTCACCAAACCATGGTCAACTTGGTCAATAAGTGCCTAAGCTCGAGATGCATCATGGTTTCATGATAAAATGTAAGGATATTCTATCACAGTCATTAAACAAAAATTAGATCAACTATAAGGATTCAAATTATTCAAAATATCATCAATTAAAAAAGAAAATCTCATCATGGCCACACAATAGAAGACACATAGATAAAAGAAAGTCATGGTCAAGGCCATCTATTTTAACATACCAGTGAAAGTTAAAATATCGATCCTAGAAGACTAAACAAAAAAAATTAGAAGCTTTTGATTAACTAAATTTTATTAAAAATCCATCGTGAAGAATGACTACAAGAATAGAGGATAGATCAGATTAAATTTTAGGTAACAAATTTCTTACTAGTCATAGAATAGGTTGCAGATTAACATTAAGGTTTAGAAAAATTGTGAGGTTACCACATAGAGATTCTACCAACTTGACCTTTGAGGATTCTTATTATAATTTTGACTACAATTATCTATAAATAGAGGCTAGAGTGCCAAAAATAGAGGTTGGCTCTTAAGCATTTACAATTTACATGTACAAGGCATATTACATATTGAAATATATAAAGGAATTGTTGTTTGGCCTCTAGTTCAACTTTGTTGTAGAACATGTATGTATGAATGGTTGCTTATTTCTAATTTTAACTTGTTGAATGCTCATGGTGTTAATTATGCTTACTAGATTTATACTCATGATTCATTCTCTAGTTCTAGAATCTGCAATATGATAGCTATACATTGTATAAATGAATATTCTATGATTGGTAAAAAATTGGTTGGTCTGTTAGGTAGTTTACTTACTTTCTCAATTGCATGGTCTTTTACAATATATGTATCTTGATGTGGCTTAATCTGCACCAACATAAGTTCTATATTTAGCTCTATTTAATTCTTTCAGTACCCTTTTCCCCCATATTTTAGGAATAGTTAGCTTGGACTTCATAGGAACTAACCTCCATTAGATATTAACCCCTAAAGCATCCTGACTTGAGGGTCATACAATTTTGGTCAAGGTATTTAAATGCATAATATTACCATAGGCATATTTTTATACCAACAAGTGTCAAATATTAAAATATTAACCAAGTACCCTTCCAACAATGTATGCACATTAGTTATAATTCATCTTTAGAGAAATTTGGAGTGAACATGACAACTGCAACCTGATGTGGAATCAAATGAAGCTAGGAATTGCATTGATAAAAGGTGTTGTAGGTCAAAATGACTACACCAAGGGGAGAGAGGAGATGTCTTCTCAAAATTTTGCTTAGTATGAAAAATAGTCATGATTTCATGATCAGTCAAGTTTTCAAAGTCCGAGAAGCAGAAAGAAGCCAAATCTGGAAAATAGTCACAATTTCATGATCGATCAGGTTTTCACTAGACGAGAAGCAGAAAGAAGCCAAATATGGAAAATAGTCATGATTTTGTGATCGGTCAGGTTTTCACTGGTTGATAAGCAAAAAGGAGCCACATTTAGAAAATAGTCAAAATTTCACGATCGATCAAGTTTTTGTTGGCCAAGAAGTAGAAAGGAGCCAAGTCTGGTAAATAGTCATGATTTCATGATCGATCAATTTTTTGCTGGTCAAGAAGAAGAAAGGAGCCAAGTCTAGAAAATAGTCATGATTTCACGATCGATCAAGTTTTTGCTAGCTAAGAAGTAAAAATGAGCCAAGTCTGGAAAATAGTCATGATTTCATGATCGATCAGGTTTTCGCTAGTCGAGAAGCATAAAGGAGCCAAGTCTAGAAAATATTCACGATTTCGTGAACGGTCAGGTTTTAGCTGGCCAAGAAGCAGAAAGGAGACAAGTATGTAAAATAGTCACGATTTCATGATCGATCAGGTTTTTGTTGGCTGAGAAGTAGAAAGGAGCCAAGTCTATAAAATAGTCATGATTTCATAATCGATTAGGTTTTTATTATCCAATAAGCAAAAAGGAGCCAAGTCTAGAAAATAGTCATGATTTCACGACCAGTCAGGTTTTCACTAGCCAAGAAGCAAAAAGGAGCCAAGTATGGAAAATAGTCATGATTTCATGACCAATCAAGTTTTCATTGACCGAGAAGTAGAATGAAGCTAGAAATAAGTGGAGGACAGTTGGACCATGATGTCTTTGAGAATATCTATACGGACATGTTGTAACAAGAAGATCTCAAATTTTTCCTGTTGAAGAAAAATAAATTCCTATTGAAGAAAACGTTTAGGTTATAACTTCTCGCTTTTCTTTTCTACCGGATTGGGTTACTGTTTTGTCCTTTTGGTGAGGTAGACACCGAAGAGACTATGACAGCCTATTCGTTCGCTGTAAAAAAAAAATTCGGAGTTTATGTCCGCTTATTGCACTATCGCTGCATCAGAACTCACAGTCGATGTCGGCAATTTATATTATGGTGGAGCTCTATTTTTTATTCCACTGTCGGTCTATGTTATCACAGAGGAATACGGTGTTGTGAGGTAGACCCGTACTCACTTATGACTGAAGAACACAAGCTTATACTGAGAGGGGGGGTGAACAGTATAAGACCTTTTTCAATTTTATCTATCAATACAGCTTTCAAACCATTAACATGCAGAATAAAATAGCAGTAACAACAGCAGTAAAATAGTGCACAAAAAGCAATCCACAAAGAGACACAACACTTTACGTGGTTCACCCAAGGTGGGCTACTCCACGGATAAAACTTTCCTCTAAAAGTTATATCAAAACCTCTGGGAATCCTTCCCGATTACAAAGTTTATGAGCCTTAGCTCAAAGGAGACACCTTCCCCTAATTCTGCTTTGCTAGTGATCCTCTAGAAGACCTCTACCTCCTTCGCCCTTAGCAAGTGGAATTCTGTCCACAGAAGACACCCGTCTTCCCCGCTCTGGTTGGAGATCTCTGTCCTCAACTCTGTTATAGCAAAGCTGGTCCTCTTTTCTGTACCAAACACAGTCCTTCGGTCTAGCACAATTGTCCTCTTCCTTTGTTCCTTTCTGCACTTGGTTGAAAACAACTTTTCACTGCCTGCGCAACTACAATAGCACAGTCTTCTCAAATTACAGTGGCACTATCTTCTCAAATTACAGCAGCACTTGATCACCGTTTGTCCTTCACAACTGTTCGCAATTACAGCAGTATCTACTTCGCGCACTTTGCTTTCTTTTACACAGACTGCGTGAACACAGTCGCAATCACAGCTGTCCTTAGATCAAATTCCACCCTTTACATAATCTTCGCAAACACTGCAGCATTCGAACGCACAACAACTTATGCGCCTATGTGCAACCACAACATCATACTTTTCGCACAGTCTTCTCATGAATAGCAGCACAGTCTTTGATACTTAGAAGTTTCAACGAAATCCACTCTTATGTTGTAGTCGAACTTCGCTCTCTGCTTTTTCGATGATCGAACCTTACTAGTCGCACTAACTTTGCGAACGCCTCACTTTGAATGCACACTTCAATCGATACACAAAATTGCTCAAACAGTCTTCCTTTAATACTCACAATCTCAAGATGAAATCTTGTTCTTTAGTCGGCTGTTCAATCTCCAAACACGTCGGCTGTAAAACCTTACACTTCGTCGACAAAGGTTAACTTCATCGGCTTTAACCGCCTCTGCTGTTCTGTAGCTGTTCTCGCATGAAACTCAAACATGTCGCGATATCGCTACGCCTTTGACTGTCATACACCTTCTTTGGTTTGTTGTCACGAAATCGTGACACTACAGCCTTTGCTGACGTCATCGTAAATCTTGTCACGAAATCGCGACGCTCTAGACTTCAAAGCCTTCTTCTCCTCTTGTCATGAAATCGTGACACCTTTGCCTCTGCTGATGTCATCATGATTCTTGTCATGAAATCTCGGACTTCAAAGCCTTCTTCTCCGCTCAATCGCCTAAATCATGACGCTCGACTTCAAAGCCTTCTTCTCCGCGACTGTCATGAAATCGTGACACCTTTGCCTTTTTCTGACGTCATCAGCAACTCTATCGCGAAATCGTGACACCTCTTGCTTCTTCATCCTTTTCTTGGTTTGCACTGGCAAAAATGAAGCATGTCACGAAATCATGACGCTTTAGCTGCCTTAAGCTCTTTCTTGCCAACTGCTCACGAAACTGGAACATGTCACGAAATCGCGACGCTTTTGCCAACTTCAGCTACTCAACCTTCAAATCGTGACACTCCTCGTACAACTTCTTCGAGAACATGTCACGAAATCGCGACACTTCGCCAACTCAACCCGCCAACTCAACTTGTCATGAAATCGTGACACTTTCTCGCATCCGTACAACTTCTTCGAAACTTGTCGCGAAAATCGCGACACTTCCTGCAACTCACTGCCAACTCAACTTGTCACGAAATCGTGATAGTTTTTGCATCCGTACAACTTCTTCGAAACTTGTCGCGAAATCGCGATAGTTTTGCCCGTTCTGCCTCTGCCTTCCTGCATGTCGCGAAATCGTGACACTTTTGCCCGCTTTGCCTCTGCCTTCCTGCATGTCACGAAATCATGACAGTTTTGGCCAAACTTTCTCTCTCCTCAAACATGTCACGAAATCGCGATAGTTTTTCCAGCAGCCTGCAAACTTTTTCTAACTTATCTTTTTCTGGATTTTTGGCAACTGGGCTACTCTGATTTTCTTGGAGACTTACCGACCAGCTGAAACCTTCATCAAAACACATCCTTAGACATAAAAACAAATTGCTCCAAGAACTCCTTGACATCAAAAACAACAACTACCAATAGCTCCTTGACATCAATGACAACAATTAAACTTAGGCAAAGGCAATGTACTCAAGATACCCAAAATTGCCAACAATCTCCCCCTTTGTCATTGATGGCAACCCTTAATTAAAAACACATCTTTCAAGAGCCAAAACTGAAATCAATCTCTTCAAGTTTTGCTCCCCCTGACTTGAAGCTTTCCTCTTCACTTGAAAACACTCCCCCTTACTTAAATCTCTCCCCCTTTGTCATCAATGGCAAAGGGTCACCTTTGGGGCTTGGGACTAAGAATGAGCCTCTTAGCTTAGTCCCTCCCCCACCTCCCCGATGAGGTGATTTAAAATAGGGTTGGGAGTGATACTCCCATTAGACACTCATCATCATTAGTGTCTAAGATTTCTTTGCTGGGCCTTCTCTTGAATTCTTTTTCTGTATTCCCTGTTCCTCGTCATCTGTTTTGATCCTCGGACTTGTTAATACTACTATTCCTGTTTCTTTTATCTTTTCTGTTCTTATCCATACCTTGATCCTTGGACCTGTTCATATCACTTTTCCTATTTTTGTTATCATTCCTATTCTTATCCATGCCTTGATCCTTGGATTTGTTCATGCTGTTGTTTCTGTTCCTGTATCTCAGAAGATCAGCTCTACACTGTCTAGCTAGGTGACCTTCATTGTTGCATTTATAGCAAGTAACAATATTTGGCATGACTGTTCTTTGAATCCGCCTGTTCTGACTAACCCAGTTCCTGTTATTTGCCTTGCAAAAAATTGCCTTGTGCCCGAATTGTTGACAAGAGTAACAATACCCTTGAAAGAAATTACGTATCCTGAAACTGTCATTTACTCTCTTCATTTGAGTCATGCAATGTACAGCCATGTGACCAAATCTGTGACACGCAAAACATCTACCGTGAAATTTTCTTTTATTCGACTTCATGGGTCCCGAAAACTTCTTCTTCTCAGTCTGAATATCATTTTCTGTTTCTGCGTATTCATCACTTACTGACTCATGATCTGAAGTACTTTCTTCAACAGGACTCTCTTCCTTTTGAAATCTCTTGCTAGATTCCCCAACCTGTTCCTTGTGCGGCTCAACGAAACCGAGACCTGTTTTATCTGTTGGTTTTCTTTGTCCTTTGATGAGAAATTTAACCTTCTTGGAGCTATCCTAAAATCTGTAGAGCTTATCCTTGTACTCTTTATTTTCTTCTTTCAAAGAAGCCATTTCCTGTTCTAACTCTCTATACTCCAGAATTTTAGAATCTAACTCATTCTTGAGTTCTTGTGACTTAGCCATAGATGCTTCAAGATTTTCTACAAGTTCATCTATCTCCATACAACATTCATCTAACTTAATCTTGAGTCTATCATTCTTCTTTCTTTCCTTTTTCAAAACACTAAGAGCATTATTGAGTTCACATTCAAGATCCTCTATTTGATGGCACTTTGAATTATCACAGCCTTTTTCAGATTTCTTATCACTAGAGGTGCTACCTTTTTCAAAAACCATACATGCATCTTCATTGTAGTTTTCTGAAGCATCCTCATACATACTAGCAGCCAAATCATTATTTCTGCAATCATCCTCAAGGTGCCCAAAATTTCCACATCTAAAACATTTCATGATAATGAATTTATGTTTCGGTTCTTCCTCTTTTTCTGAAATGAACAAGCATCTCATTTTCATCATCACTAGAAGAACTCGTCACTATCACCGCTAGAACACTTACTTGCTTTGTCTAAGTAGAAGCTCTTCTTATTCTTGAGAGAATGCCTCTTTCCATGATTGTTGTACTCATCTTTGCTTTTTCGGTGATTGTTGTACTCATATTTACTCTTTCCGTAATACCCGTGCTTTTCGTAGTCCTTGCTTTTAACATCCCGTATATCTTCATCACTTTCATTTTTAGAAACAAGATCAGATCAGTAGCATAATGACCAAATTTCCCACAGCTTAAAACATCTTATATTTTTCTTGCTTTTGTGCTTTCCGGAAAACTTGCCTTTCCCGCTCGTAATATGCCTCTTCCTCACTAGAAGACTCATCACTTTCTTGAATCTGTTTGCCCTTCGATTTCTTGATAGCTTTGAAAGCTGCCTCTTTCTTTACATCAACTTTTACTTGAGTTCTCAGCTCAAATGCTGCAAGAATACTATGGAGCTCATCCTTTTTCAATTTATCTAAATCTTTGGCTTCCTCAATAGCAGAAATCTTTTCACTAAATCTATTAGGAAGAGATCTTAAAATCTTATCACACACATCATTTTCAGCAAGTTCAAGACCTAAGTCTTTCATGGAGTTCACAATCTCATCCATCCGAAGCATGTAGTCACTAATATTTTCATCATCATTCATCTTGAGTTGTTCAAACATACCTTTAAAATGTCTCAATTTGGCCTTTCGGACATTTGCATCACCTGTATGAACAACCTGCAATTGTTTCCACATCTCACTAGCTGTCTTGCAGTGAATAACTTTGGTAAGATCAGCCTTCTGTAAACCTTTTAAGATTGCATTCATGGCTTTTGAGTTGTTGTGATGTAGAAGCCTGTCCTCTTTAGTGTAAGGACCATTTGTAGGAATGGTGTACCCATCTTCAATAACTTCCCATACCTCATTACCAAGAGCCATAAGATAGACCTTCATTCTTGCACTCCATAGACCAAAATCTGATCCATCCAGAATAGGTGCTGCATTCCCACTTGAGTAGTCCATTGTGTTCTTTGCAACCTTTTCCTTCAAGCTGTTAAACTTTTCGAAGGCACTGGCTCTGATACCAATTGAAGAACACAAGCTTATACTGAGAGGGGGGGTGAACAATATAAGACCTTTTTCAATTTTATCTATCAATACAGCTTTCAAACCATTAACATGCAGAATAAAATAGCAGTAAAATAGTGCACAAAAAGCAATCCACAAAGAGACACAGCACTTTACGTGGTTCACCCAAGGTGGGCTACTCCACGGATAAAACTTTCCTCTAAAAGTTATATCAAAACCTCCGGGAATCCTTCCCGATTACAAAGTTTATGAGCCTTAGCTCAAAGGAGACACCTTCCCCTAATTCTGCTTTGCTAGTGATCCTCTAGAAGACCTCTACCTCCTCTCCCCTTAGCAAGTGGAATTCTGTCCACAGAAGACACCTGTCTTCCCTGCTCTGGCTGGAGATCTCTGTCCTCAACTCTATTACAGCAAAGCTGGTCCTCTTTTCTGTACCAAACACAGTCCTTCGGTCTAGCACAATTGTCCTCTTCCTTTGTTCCTTTCTGCACTTGGTTGAAAACAACTTTTCACTGCCTGCGCAACTACAGCAGCACAGTCTTCTCAAATTACAGTGGCACTATCTTCTCAAATTACAGCAGCACTTGATCACCGTTTGTCCTTCACAACTGTTCGCAATTACAGCAGTATCTACTTCACGCACTTTGCTTTCTTTTACACAGACTGCGTGAACACAGTCGCAATCACAGTTGTCCTTAGATCAAATTCCACCCTTTACATAATCTTCGCAAACACTGCAGCATTCGAACGCACAGCAACTTATGCGCCTATGTGCAACCACAACATCATACTTTTTGCACAGTCTTCTCATGAACAGCAGCACAGTCTTTGATACTTAGAAGTTTCAACGAAATCCACTCTTATGTTGTAGTCGAACTTCGCTCTCTGCTTTTTCGATGATCGAACCTTACTAGTCGCACTAACTTTGCGAACGCCTCACTTCGAATGCACACTTCAATCGATACACAAAATTGCTCAAACAGTCTTCCTTTAATACTCACAATCTCAAGATGAAATCTTGTTCTTTAGTCGGCTGTTCAATCTCCAAACACGTCGGCTGTAAAACCTTACACTTCGTCGACAAAGGTTAACTTCGTCGGCTTTAACCGCCTCTGCTGTTCTATAGCTGTTCTCGTGCGAAACTCAAACATGTCACGATATCGCTATGCCTTTGACTGCCGTACACCTTCTTTGGTTTGTTGTCACGAAATCGCGACACTACAGCCTTTGCTGACGTCATCGTAAATCTTGTCGCGAAATCGCGACGCTCTAGACTTCAAAGCCTTCTTCTCCGCTGTTGTCGTGAAATCGTGACACCTTTGCCTCTTGCTGACGTCATCATGATTCTTGTCACGAAATCGTGATGCTCTGGACTTCAAAGCCTTCTTCTCCCTTCCCTCTCGTCCGAAATCGCGACACCTTTGCCTTTTGCTGACGTCATCAGCAACTCTGTCGCGAAATCGTGACACCTCTTGCTTCTTCATCCTTTTCTTGGTTTGCACTAGCGAAAATGAAGCATGTCACGAAATCACGACGCTTTAGCTGCCTTAAGCTCTTTCTTGCCAACTGCTCGTGAAACTGGAACATGTCACGAAATCACGACGCTTTTGCCAACTGCAAGTTGCCAACTCAACCTGTCATGAAATCGTGACACTTTCTGCATCCGTACAACTTCTTCGAAACTTGTCACGAAATCGCGACACTTCCTACAACTCAACATCGCCAACTCAACTTGTCACGAAATCGTGACACTTTCTGCATCCGTACAACTTCTTCGAAACTTGTCACGAAATCGCGACACTTCCTGCAACTCAACCCAACTCAACTTGTCGTGAAATCATGACAGTTTTTGCATCCGTACAACTTCTTCGAAACTTGTCGCGAAATCGCGACAGTTTTGCCCGTTCTGCCTCTGCCTTCCTGCATGTCACGAAATCGTGACACTTTTGCCCGCTTTGCCTCTGCCTTCCTGCATGTCACGAAATCGTGATAGTTTTGGCCAAACTTTCTCTCTCCTCAAACATGTCGCGAAATCGCGACAGTTTTTCCAAGAGCCTGCAAACTTTTTCTAACTTATCTTTTTCTGGATTTTTGGCAACTAGGCTACTCTGATTTTCTTGGAGACTTACCGACCAGCTGAAACCTTCATCAAAACACATCCTTAGACATAAAAACAAATTGCTCCAAGAACTCCTTGACATCAAAAACAACAACTACCAATAGCTCCTTGACATCAATGACAACAATTAAACTTAGGCAAAGGCAATGTATTCAAGATACCCAAAATTGCCAACAATGACAAGGTGGCACGTAAAGTGGAGACGGTGGCTATGTGGGGAAAAAAAATTTGGATTGAACTAGCTCTGATCCAGATGTAGTGAACCCAATAGATAAATATTGATTATAATGCTAGAATAATAAAAGGAATCATTTTTATTAAGGAATCGTTATTGTATTGTATGGGGAACCCAACAATTAATTAATAATTATATTCTTCGATGCCTCAACTATACCAAATGAAATGCCTATTTCTATGAGTTTGAAGGTGTGATAAAAGGTCACAACCTTTGTGAAAGAGAGAGTGATTAAATAATTAACTAATAATGTGATTAGTATGGTGGTTAGGAGTAGAATCCTAACACCCCACTACTCCATGCTTCTTTAATCACCGACTTACCAGAATGAGCCAAGTGGCATATTGTTGTAACAAGTTTTAGTTTTTTTGTTATTAGGAAATGTATATATATAGGATGAGCGACTCTAACTAAGGGTCGGCTCTTGGATGTTTACAAGGCAATGTATACAGATTCTTGAAAGCAATAATATACTCCTCATTCTGGCTTCTGGCTCAATGGTGTTAAGTCATGTATGTATGAATGTTGAACTCTATATAAACTATGTTGAATATTAATCACTTTAATTCTATTTCTGGATTTTTATGGTTCATGTTCTACGTATTCTAATTTAACAATTCTAGTTGGTTAATGGTAGTTTTAAATCTGCACCAGAGAATTAGTTATTGATTATTTGAGGGTTTAAAGATTGCTTATCTATAAAAACTATATGTATTTCCTTGTTATTGTCTAACCTGTACCATTTAAATGTTCCTAGAAATAGCTATATTTCCCTTTCTTTATGCACTTTACTCTATCTCCCTTTTCCTATAACAAAGCAAGGAACCAACCTTCTCTGGAGATTGAACCGGGTAATCTCTATTTTAAACCCGATCATTCAATGTTGGCAAAGTCTTGGGCGCAAACGTAACCAAAGGTAGATTTTGCACCAATAGTTTTTGGCACGCCTAGTGGGACACAATCCCACTATATATATAGACCAAATTTTCGATGGTTATCTTTATCCTATGCATTTTTTATAAATCACCTGGTGACTCCATTCAAGAAATAAAACCCTAAAAAAACCTTATCTATTTTCTAGTAGAATATAGAGATATATGAAAACCAGATCTAAAGCAAAAAATTTTGAAGAACCCATCGAGTTCTTTGAATTACACCTTGGTAGCCTCAGAGCTAATCCTGTACTCATTGCTCGATCAACTTCTTCTTCTACCATCACTACAGGATCTACAAATCCTTCCCCTATAGCTCTCCCTAGTACTTCTACTAGTGGATTGTTAAACACTGTTGTGATATCAATCGATACTATAATGGCTGTAAATCAACCAAATCTACCCTACCCTACATGGAATCATTCAGGTCCCCTGAATCTGGTAGCTCAACATCAGATCCCTATAGTGACTTTGAAAGCACTACCCTAGTATGATGGCACAAGAAAAATGGCTTATGAACACTACCAAGATGTAGCCGCATTGGCACCAATACATAACATCACTGAGGAAGATGTTATGATAAGACTGTTAGTCATCTCCTTGAAAGGGAAAATGCTCTACTGGTATAGAGCCCTTCCTAATCAGACTATAGCTACCTGGGCTCAGCTTATCGATAAACTAGTAGAAGAGTTCAATGAACATGCTGATCCATTTTCTTTGCTAAATCAGTTCACCGTCATTCAAAAGCATCCTCAAGAAGAAATAGTAGATTTCAACATCTAGTTCAACCATACTTGGAAGAGAGTACCTGATGGATTGAGACCAACAAATGAGCAATCAATGTATTATTATCTAAGAGCTTTTAACTCAGATATAAGCATGGCTATCAGATAGTCTCAAGTGTTTACTTTCCCAAAAATTTTCCAAGAAGCTCAAAAAGTAGAGAAAGATCTCATTGCTATCGGAAGGTTCCCTCCAAATATGGTTATGCCTATCTTTCTAGATCTTCCACAAGTATCTAATACTAGTTTCCCAAGCCCTGCTCCTACATCCAATGTAGATCTTCCTAAATGGACTGGACAACCCTCTATTCTAGTAATACAAGCACCCCTTGCTCCTCCAATGTTACCTATCATTCTTGCACTTCCTGTATCAGCAGTTTCACCAACTCTTGATCCTCAACTTACAGCTTTACAAGATCTACAATCAACCATGAAAACTCTGACTAATAATATGACCTCAATGGAAATAAGAGAAGCAGAGAGGAGTTTCCAGCCAAGGAGATTTCCACAAGTAATGAGAGACCAAGCTTCCACAAGCGATAGAAATCAGGAGAGATCAAATGTGGTTTACGCTAATGAAGATGTTGAACCTACCAAATCCTCAATAGAATCAGACTTCTGGTGTTCTACATGTAATGATCCACATGATGAAAACTCATGTATGATCCATCAACACTATGTCCAGAAGATAGTTGTTGAAAGAGCAAAAAAACTCTTAAAGGGCAAGTAAACATGATTAGGGAGGAAAATCACAATCTCATGATGCCTTTGGTGGAACAAGTAGCTATTCTGACCAGATCAGGGAAGAAACCTTTGCAGGTAGACCCCTAAGAGCTTAATCCCTTGAAAGTGCCTTCACCTGTGAGAAACCAGGTTGAGAGAAGAGCCTCCTATGAGAAGGTTCCCCAAAGCTCAGGTCAGAAATAAGTGGAGATACGCAAAGAAGCCCCCCTATAGAAGGAAGTTGAGACATAGGAATAGGCAAGAGATAAGTTGAGATATCCCTCATTGACCAAGCATCAAAGGATAGATGCCACTCAGGGGTATAGGAATAAGTATGACACTTTTACAAAAGAAAAAGAGAAAAGTGTTGATCCTCTCCCCTTCAACATAGTAGAAGAAATGAAAAAGACTCCTTCTAAAGTAACTATGTATGATGCCTTGCAATTTCTAGGATAAATCAACTTATTACAAGAATCCTTGAGGTCTATGAAAAATAAGAGTAAAACTCCCACTCAGTTGAATTCTGCACAAGCCAGTTTGATGTCTGCTATAGGAAAAAATAGACCTCCTCCCTTCTATTTGTCTCTTCATATGGAAGGATGGGTGGTACATAATTGTATGATAGACTCAAGGGCTACAACTACTATAATACCCAAAGTTGTGTGTGACATCATGGGGATGGAATACACTAGAAGTAGCCTAGGTGTTTTGCAGTTATATGGGACTCCGATCAAAACCGTGGGGGTGATAAAAGATATTCCCATAGTTCTACATAGAATACCTCAACTTACAGTTATACAAGAGGTAGTTGTAGTAGATTTAGAACCTTATTTTGGTATGTGCCTATCTAGATAATTCACAGCCAAGATAGGAGGATACTTGTCTATGGATTACTCACACTTAGAAATCCCATTCAAGGGGAAAAGAGTGAAAATATTCAATGAAAAACCATCTACCTTCCATATCAAAAAAATTGAAGAGGAAGGGAAGTAGGCCAATATAGTGAGCATAATGACTGAGGAGTTGGAAGATTTAAACTTAATGGAAGAAGCTCTGAATGTACTACAAGAAGAAGATCAGTTCTCCCTCCAAGACTTCAATGCTATGATTGAAATAGACCTTGGAAGCTATTCAATCATGAAACCTAAGAAAAGTAATCCCACCCCTTCACATGAAGTAGACCCATCTACCAACCAAATATGGAAACTTTTCTTTGATGGTGCTAGATGCAAGAATGGAGCTAGAGCAGGTATAGTCTTAATCTCCCCAATAGGTGAGGAAAAGGTTTTCTCCTATCGACTAACTTGGAGCTGCACTAACAATGCAGTTGAATATGAGGCTCTTTGCCTAGGCCTTAAGAAAGTGAGAGACTTGGAATCAAGCAACTACAAATTTATGGAGATTCAAAATTGATTGTCAACCAAGTCATAGAAAAATGTGTTAGTAAGCAACACTATCTCAAATCTTATAAGAATAAAGTATGGGATCTTCTCGAAGCTTTTGAAGCTCTAAACATCAAAGCAATCCCTAGAGAAAAGAATACCCATGCTGACCTATTGGCATTAGTAGGTGCAAATTTCTACCCCATAAGCAATGTCATTCAAAAATCTAATATGGTAAGACTTATATATAGACCCTCTATGCTATATAAAGACACCTTTTGGTAGGTATTTGAGAGTGATCAATAGATAGTAGATTTCTTGATCCATGAAATGAACTGTTCAAGTGATAGAGTGTAGAAAGATGAAGAAGATGAAGGTATGATCCAATTGAAAAATAATCACATCCCAAAAGGATTGATCACTCTTGAAAGCCTGTTCGACAATAATGATAGGTCAATCGGTCACAAGATGAAGGTTGATAAACACAGGTATAAAGAAGTTCAGTTGGAACCAGAAAATTTTATCAAAGTAGGAGTAAACTGCATAGATGAAGAGTTGAATCAGATTCAAATATTGTGCAAAGAATTCCTTGATATCATAGCTTGGACTTATGGTGACCTTAAAGTCTACTCCAAAGAGACCATACAACATACCATTGAACTCGAAGAAGGTGCAAAACCCTTCAGGTAGAAACAAAGGCCGATGAACCCCAAAATCGAAGCTCTAATGAAGCAAGAACTATTGAAGCTACTCAAAGCCAAGATTGTCTACCCCATCAAATATTCTACATGGGTAGCTAACCTAGTTCTAGTCAGGAAGAAGAATGGAGATATTAGGCTATGCGTAGACTTCTGAAATCTCAATAAAGCTTCATTGAAGGATCATTACCCTCTCCCACAAATTGACCAGACTCTGCATACTATGGTAGGAGTAGAGAGATTCTCATTATTGGATGGGTTTTTTGGGTACAACCAGGTGTGGGTCAAAGATGAAGACCAATACAAAACCGCATTCACTACCAAGTGGGGAACATTCACTTACCAGAGGATACCTTTTGGATTATCCAATGTTGGAGCAACCTTTCAAAGGGTAATGGATGTGGCTTTTGGAGAACTCATCAATAAGATCATAGTAATATACTTAGATGATATGATAATGTTCTCTCATCACAAAGAAGATCATGTTGAACACCTCAGAAGAGTTTTTGAGAAATGTAGAGAGTTTGGTATCTCTTTGAATCCGAAGAAATCCATATTTTCTATTGAAGAGGGGATTTTACTTGGACATGTCATTTCTAAAGTTGGACTGGCTATAGACCCTAACAGAGTGAAAGCATTATTGGAACTCCCTTTACCTCCAAACAAGAAAGGTCTACAATCATTCTTCGGGTAGATCAACTTTGTATGCAAGTTCATAGCAGACTTTGCACAAATTATCAAGCCCATGATAGAGCTATTAAAGAAAGATGTTGAATTCAAATGGATAGATTTATAAAAGAAATATTTCACTAGTATAAAGGAATAGATAGCCCAAGCACCTATCTTAGTAAATCCAGATTACTCCAGAGGTTTCATCTTGTATGCTGTAGGAGAACAAGAGAGTTACATTGTAGTCCTTACTCAGAAAGGGATAGATAATGAAGAAAGGCCCATAGCCTTTCTAAGTCAGACCATGCAGGAACATGAGGAAAAATACAACTTCATCGAAAAGCAAGTTTATGCAATCATGAAATCATTGAAAAATTTTAGGTATTTCCTTTCACAGAGTAGGACTATTGTATATGTAGTTCACCTTGATGTCAGGAACTTCATCATACAGGGAGAGCTTGGTGAGAAAAGAGTTGGTTGGGTATCAAAGATACAAGAATACGATGTTGAGATTCACCCGACCAAGCTAGTGAGAGGTAGAGCATTATGTCAAGAACTTGCCAAATAAGCCTCAATAGAGTATGTAGCTTGCCAAGTGCAAGAACCAATTCTAGAAGATGATCAATCTCAAAATATAGATTGGGTTGATGACTTGATCAGATATTTTTAGACTAGAAAATGCCTAGTAAGTTTAAATGCTTCACAAAGAAGAAGATACATGATCCAAGCTTTGAAGTATACCTTACTACCTGAAGGACTGTACAAAAAAATCTGGATGGTGTATTACTTTGATGCATAAAATATGATCAAAAGTAAAATATTTTGGAGGAGTTTCATGGAGGCCCATCAGGTGGACATTACTCAGGAAGGACTACAACTTTGAAAATAATCAAAACTAATTGCTATTGGCCATCTATTTTTTTAGATGCATTCAAAGTAACTAGAAATTATGAAGAATGCTAGAGGTATGTTGGGAGGAATAGAAATACTTCAATGCCTTTGAAACCTATTCAGGTTGAAGAACCTTTTCAACAATGGGGCTTGGATTTCATTGGGGTAATAGAACCTAACTCATCTACTGGGCACAAATATATTCTGACTGCCACTGATTACTTCACTAAGTGGGTTGAAGCAGTGCCTACTAAGAAAGTTGATCAGGAAGTTGTGATAGAATTCATTGAAAGCTTAATAACAAGGTTCGGTATCCCTGATGCATTGGTCATAGATAATGGCACATCCTTCATAGGTGCTAAAATGATTGATTTTTCTAGTAAATATGGGATCTATTTGAAGACTTCTTCAAATTATTATCCCCAAGGAAATGGATTAGCTGAATCAACAAATAAAAACCTACTCCGAATTCTAAAGCGGACTCTGAAAGACAATAAGAGAAGCTAGCATTCTTTGATAAACTAGGCATTATGGGCTGATAGGATCACAATCAAGAAATCCATCAACACCTCTCCTTACTCATTAGTCTATGGTAAGGAAGCTGTCCTCCCGATACACATAGAAATACCTGCTCTAAAGTTACTCAATCAAACTAGCATGGAAGAAGCAGAACCGATGGAGAATAGGTTGATACAACTCCTACAGCTAGAAGAACAGAAAGAACAAGCTTACAACCATTATCAAAAACACATGGGAGACACGAAGAAATGGTTTGATAAAAGGGATACTCTCAGAAATTTTAAAGTAGGAGACTTGGTTCTAAGGTGGAATGAGAAAAAAGCAAAACCTGCGAACCATAAAAAATTTGATGCTTTCTAGGAAGGACCTTTTGAGATAATTGAAGAAAAATAACAGAATTCCTTCCAACTAAAAAATGAATAGGGTCAAGTACAACCTATCCCTATCAATGGCTTCCACCTAAAGTTGTACTTCAAGTAAGATAAAATTCCTCCCCCCACTTGTATTATATGTAAATATGCTATTTTTTACTAAGTCACACTTCAAGGAAAATGGTCATGATTTCATGATATTTTGGCATTCAAAGGCCACTTCAAGGAAAATGGTCATGATTTCATGATATTTTGGTTTCGAGGCCACTTCAAGGAAAATGGTCATGATTTTGTGATATTTTGGCATTCAGAGGCCACTTCAAGGAAAATGGTCATGATTTCATGATATTTTGGTATTTAGAGGCCACTTCAAGGAAAATGGTCATGATTTCATGATATTTTGGTGTTCAGAGGCCACTTCAAGGAAAATGGTCATGATTTCATGATATTTTGGCATTTAGAGGCCACTTCAAGGAAAATGGTCATGATTTCATGACATTTTGGCATTCAATGATCAAATTCAAATAATGACACTTCACTTTTGGTGGGAAAGTTAGTTTTTGAAATTTTAAATATGCTCCGTACATTCAAAGTTATAAATGAGGAAGTTATTGGTCCAAAGAAGAGGTGATGTGAAGTTATTGGTCCAAAGAGAGGTAATGATGCATAGGTTGGTTTCAAGAAGGTGGCACATGAAACAAGACACCCAATAATGTTTAAAATTATTTATAGAATATGCACCACCAACTATAATTATTGCATGGCACCTTAATGCATGCATGCACATTTATTTACATCATAGATTCCCTTTCCTCACATCACTACTTTCTCAAATATTTCCCCTACAAGAGGTATTCTTTGAATTCTCTCAGAATTTTTGATTTTTCTCAAAGCACTTCCAGAATTTTTGCATGATGAAACCACGACAAGCAACCATGGTAGGATCTTCTTCAGCTGCTAGAAAAGTGTAAGGTGGGAGGAAAGAAAGGTGGTTTTATAGACCCAGATGCCTACATAACTGATACAATCATCACCTAGAAAAATCTAGAGAAGATTCAAAAAATATGGAGGCTAGAGTAGCAAAAGGCATCACTCCATCGACTCCAAGTACTTTTCCTTTCCACTCTTTACTTTCATGGTATGTATGCACTCTTGTCCATCCCTACCCTGAGCTAATCAGAGCCATGGTGATGTTTTATGATATAAAGCATAGGATAGTTAGGAATTCTAGGGGTGAAGTCATTTTTACCCTAGATCCTGATACAATCAGGTGTGTCTTCAGTACAAGTAGAAAACCCATTGTAAATCCCATACCATTTGACCCAGTTGGATAGGCCAAGTATTATACCCCCACCCTTAATATTAAGTTGTTTCTGCAAACACACTTGTCAGAACCTCCTCCCGAAGGAGCTCTACTAGAAACACCCATTCCTCTATCAAAATTCAAAAGTAAAGAATTGTTCTCCATGTTAGCTATGGTGGCGGGGTTAGAGTCAGATGCACAAGTGTATGCATGGCATATTGTGGTAGCACAATGTATTTCAAACCCTAAGTTCTATGATGCTACCATCATAGATAAAAGCACTATACCAATTTTCTTTGATTGGCCAACTTACCTATCTCAGCAAATACATGCAGGCTTGTCCAAAATATAGAGGGGTTCTCAAGAGCCTTTTAGGTTTTCTTCTTATCTAGTATGGATTTTCTTCTTCTTTCAATCAAAAAACTCCCTTTCATTTCTACAATTCATAAGGATAAGGAAGGAAATATTTTACTTGTGTATGAATGGACAATGGTGCTTTCAAAGGCTGAATCATACTACTATTTCAACATGGAATTCCTAGGCCCTGCTTTGTAAATTATGTATGGTGAAGTACATAGACTTCCCTAGAAAGTGTGAGATACTTTACAACATCCTCATGCAGAAGAAGGGGATTGGTTCATTTTAACATAGGGAGTGGTCATCAGATTATATGGTTTCATGGGGAAACCTTTCTTACTCCCATATTATGTCACTGAATGATTGTTTGCCCTAGAGTATGTAAGGTAGATAGAATACATCAATAACAAGTTTGGCATAGGGATTGGTAAGACTGGTACATGCCTTATGCCTTTCCAATTTGAAGGGGTTATCGTATCTAAGAAAGGGGACCATGAGCGAATCACTCGAGCTTTGAAGAACCTAAAGTTAGTAGAATTATGCAGAGATGGAAATATGACCCCCTTAATAGGTTTGTAGAAATGTAGGCTTCTCTCAACAAAACCCCCTTCAAACAATTTCACTCATCTAAAAGGGAAATTGACAAATAAGGTAGGAATAATGAAGAATATGAAGCCCTAGAATGGCATGTAGAGCAGATGCAACCATTGGCCCCATGGCATGATTTCTATGAACATGTGATAGATTGGAACCCCAAAGATAATCCAAGTCATGTGTTAGAAGAAAAAGTTATAAAGAGAATGTAGAAGAAGGGAGATGATTGGACATCAACAAAAATTATGGCTTGGTGGATGATGAGGATGCAAATTGAAATGACCTCTAAGTGGGGACTAAAATTTGATCATGAATTCTTCACCCTATATGACAAGTATCAAGCTACATGGTCCGAGACTCTTGTAGATAAGGTTCCACCAGGTGTCAATGGCATCAAGATTAAACCTACCACTAAAAAAGGGAAACCAACCAAGGTAAAGGAAAGGGAATTGCTATTGAGCAAACAAAAATTCCAAAGAAAGTGGCTCATAAATTCATTCCCCCTTCTACATCTGATATAGATTTTGATGATGATCTCCCTCTCACCCATATAAAAAGGAAATCAGAGTTAGTAGCAATAGGGAAACAAAAGAAAAGTAGGCAAGAAGAATCACATATAGACTCTAAAATAGGGGACATAGAAGAGAATGTAGAAAGAAATATAGAACAATCCCCTAAGCAACATGATGTTAGCACTCAAGAGCTAAACAAATCAGTAGAGAAAGTAGCTCCTACCGAAGAACTAGTCTTAGTATAGAAAGAAGTTACTACTGAAGGATCAATCTCTCTAGAGAAGGTAGCTCCTACCAAAGGATCAATCCCTACTAAGGAGCCACCAAATACTAAAGAATAAAATCCATAGATACTATCAAGTATGATTCCTATCAATCTTACTTCATCCTCTTCTCAATCCCAAAGAAATCCCCCTTCCCATTCTACATATGAAGATGATGTTTCCTCTTCTTCCAATCATCAACCTCCACCATCACCACCATCACCTGAACCATCAACCCAATCCAACCTAAAAGCATCCTCAGCTGCTCCCACAGATCCACTCATAGGACCATCAAATGTGGATGCCACAATAGTCACCATTCCTTTCCCTCATGCTATCAATTTCCCTAACTTCCAATCCATCCCCGCTTCCTCCTCTGAAAGTCACCCCACCATCTCCAAGCTAAAAAAGATGAAGAAAGCTAACCAGAATGCCTCATACTGGTGGAAGTCTCATTGTGCCCAAGTTTCCAAGAACATAGCCCATACCAAAGAGGGAATAGCTCTAGATCCCATCAATATGCAACGTTCAACAATGAATATGACGCCCTTAGTACAAAATACAGAAGGAGAAATGACTCTAGAAGATTACCAAGCTGAAATAATCACTGAAGACATCACTCAACTACCTATGGAAGATGAATGGGGAAAGGCCCAAGCTCACATGGGGACCATATACTTAAATGTTGAATATTACAAAGAGAAATACCTCAGAGCTGAAGAGGTAAGAAAATATTTGGAGGCGGCCTTGAGTGAACAGAAAACCATTGAAAAGGCTTTGAAGAATGAGGTAAAGAAGTGGGAAGAAAGATTTAATGAAGTAGCACCATATAAGGAAGAAGTAAAGAAGGTTATTGAACAAATTCAGGTTTTGAATAAATAGGTGGAAGACCTACAAAAGCAAATCCAAGAAAGCTCAGGCAAAACTAGTGGGTTGTCCAAAGAAAAGGCCAAGGTAGTCAGAAAAGAGATGTTCAATGATATCCAAAATATAGGCTTGAAGGCAAGGCCTACATTGTTATACCTAGCTAAGATGAAGGAGACATTAGGTCGGGTGGAAGATGAGTTCACTACATCTATCACCTTCTTGCAAGCAAGACTATCTACAACAACAAAGATTCAAGTTCTGGTAGAGAGCATGCAGGGAAAGGTTGGAAACAGAGCCCAAGATGAAACATGGTCCCAAGAAAAAATAGCTGCTAGGAGTTTCTTTAGAAGGCACAAACTTGTGATAGAAAGTGCTAAGATAATTCAAGAACTCAAAGCAGAAGCTAAGGGGATTTTAAAACATTTGAGTATAGCAGAGAATTATGGTCTGCCAAGCTTTTGGGATGAAAATTCAAATATCTTAGAAGAAGATGGGCTTAAAGCTTCTTGGAAAGCTTTTATAGAAGATGAATCAGAAATAGATAGTTAGGAAGAGCCAATCCAAGAAGATCAAATATTTAGCATGGCTCAAGATCTTACCTAGATCAACTCTTGTCTGCATGAGTTATACATGAAGTCAAAAGTTTTGTCCTATGACAAGGTAGAAGAGTTAGAGTATTTATATCTAACATTCATGGAGACTTCTGACCCAGATGAAGAGACTTGGAATAAAGTCTGATCCACTTATAATGAAGTTGTTCAGAAGATAGAAAAACATAAGAAGGCCAAAAAGAGCTCAACGAGCAGTCAAGCAATAATAGAAGCAAGGAAATCCACTGAAGAAGACACCCTTGACGAGTAGCTACATTGAAGAAGAAACACAATTTTACTCCTTATCTCTCCCCTTTCTTTCTTTTGTTCTTTTTACTCCATTCCCCAATGGATAAAGGCTTTGGATTCTAACATTCAGCTAGCAGAATTCCCTAGGAGGCACCAATAATGTAGGTCAAAATGACTACACCAAGGGAAGAGAGGAGATTTCTTCTCGAAATTTTTCTAAGTATGGAAAATAGTCATGATTTCATGATCGATCAGGTTTTCGTTGGTCGAGAGCAAAAAGGAGCCAAGTCTGGAAAATAGTCATGATTTCATGATCGATCAGGTTTTTATTGGTCGAGAAGCAAAAAGGAGCAAGTAGAAAATAGTCATGATTTAATGAGTAGTTTTTTGGTGAGGGCAAAAAGGAGCAAGTAAAATAGTCATGATTTCATGATCGGTAGGTTTTTTGGCAAAAGGAGCACAAGGTAGAAAATAGTCATGATTTCATGATCGGCTAAGTTTTCTTGGTCGAGGAGCAAAAAGGAGCACAAGGTAGAAAATAGTCACAATTTCGTGATCGATCAAGTTTTTACTTGTCGAGAAGCAAAAGGAGCCAAGTTAGAAAATAGTCATGATTTCATGATCGATCAGGTTTTCGCTAGTCAAGAAGCAGAAAGGAGCCAAGTGAAAATAGTCATGATTTCATGATCGATCAAGTTTTTCCAGTAGAAAAGCTAAAAATAAGAAAGTGGAGGATAGTTGGGCCATGACGTCTCCAAGAAGATCGATGCGGATATGCTGTAATAAGAAGATCTCAATCATTTGTTGTTGAAGACCCCACTACTCCATGCTTCTTTAATTACCAATTTACCAGAATGAGCCAAGTGGCATATTGTTGTAACAAGTTTTAGTTTTTCTGTTATTAGGATATGTATATATATAGGATGAGCGACTCTAACTAAGGGTCGGCTCTTGGACGTTTACAAGGCAATGTATACAGATTCTTGAAAGCAATAATATACTCCTCATTCTGGCTTCTGGCTCAATGGTGTTAAGTCATGTATGTATGAATGTTGAACTCTATATAAACTATGTTGAATGTAAATCGCTTTAATTCTATTTCTAGATTTCTATGGTTCAAGTTCTACGTATTCTGAATTTAACAATTCTAGTTGGTTAATGGTAGTTTTAAATCTACACCAGAGAATTAGTCATTGATTATTTGAGGGTTTAAAGATTGCTTATCTACAAAAACTTGTGTGTATTTCCTTGCTGTTGTCTAACCTGTACCTTTTAACGTTCCTAGCAATAGCTATATTTCCCTTTCTTTATGCACTCTACTCTCTCCCTTTTTCTATAACAAAGCAAGGAACCAACCTTCTCTAGAGATTGAACCGGGTAATCTCTGTTTTAAACCCGGTCATTCAATGTTGGCAAAGTCTTGGGTGCAAACATAACCAAAGGCAGATTTTGCACCAATAAGTGCTTAATTAGGCACCAATTACAACCAATTACCCTTAGATTGAGCAACCAGCATCTTGGAAAGAGAAACCAATTTATAAACTAGGAATATAGGCTTTTATCCAAAGCATTATTTCAAGGATTTACCATCATCAATCCAACTAGCAACATACCTCTAGAAGATATTGCCAACTATCCTATTCTAGACTATTTCTACCATGTCCAACATGAGCAACAAAGTCTCACATTTTGTAAATTATTCATAAAAATTAAAATCAATACTAATTCCTATTCCAAAATACTAAGCCTAACCTAAGTATTTATTAATCCTAGCAATTTAAACCTTAGTCTAGAAAATTATGTCCTCATCATACCTCCCCATAATAGAAGCATTGGACTCCAATACTTTTACAATAAAAGTGGGCTTATGGAGAACTTGAGTTGGATAAAATTAAAGCTACAAATTAGGAGTACTGAGGATGTCAAGAAGGTCAAAATATTCCTTATATGGAAGAAAATATTTGGTCACAACTAGATTTCCAACCCAAGAAAGAAGTTGAGGAAGTTGTTGGGGACTAATGGTTTGCTACTAAATATATGAAGTTTGCTTCAAATTAAGAACTTGTTGAACTAAAGAAGGTTTTCATTTTTGAATAGACAAAAACATAGCAAGAGGAGCATCTAGAATAGCAAGAGGAGGTACTGATGAAGAAGGAATGACCTTCTTTTATGGATAAGTTGGTGTAGTTGGTTTTGGTGTGTCTTGTGGCTTGCTGAAGATCAATGCAATCTTTTGTAGCTAAAAGTATTGGAGTAGGAGTGTGATATTCATTTTGTAAGGAATGAGGAATTTTTTATTTTTGTGATGCATTGTGTATGTGTTTTTAAAAGCATCATATTAAGCTATTTTATCATATTAGTAGGGTTTACCTAAAATTAGATCACAACAATCTATTTGAGTCACATTGTAGGTGACTCTATCCATATAGTGTGGGCAAAATGCAAAGGACAGTGCAGGTTTAAATGATGGAGGAGGAACTCGCATCCTTCCACCAAGTGGGTCTGGATAAGGATGAGGTTGTACAAAAAGCTATAACTTATCCACTGCAACTCTTGAAATTATGTTTGTTTAGGAGCCATTATCAATGATACAATCCATAAAATATTTGTGAGTGAGGTGGGCTCATGTGATAAAAAAATCTTCATGACCACCTTCATACATATTTTGTGTCAACAAGGTAGTATTGTGGAGCTTATCCTTGAGCTCATCATACTTTTTGTCTTCTCCTATAATCTCAAGAGGACCATCTTATGGTTCCTTAGATTGAGATTCTACAATAGGATTCTTCCTCTTTCTAAAGCACTTAGATTCCACATGGCCTCTCCTTTTACAATAATCACAAAATTTCTTGTTATTGAAAGAATAAGAAGAAAAAGAGGTAGAAGAAGAAGGAGTAGGAGGAGAGGATGAATATGTCTTCTTAATTTGTTGATGATGTTGCCATTGTTTGGGTAATTTGGTGGTGCCTGAATATCGAGATCCACCTGATTGAGCTGCATACTTCTTTGCAAGTTGTGCTTGATTGAAAATGGAATTCAAATTAGTGATAGGGGTATATTTGAACTCCCTAAAAAGTGGTTCTTGCAATCCACTCTTGAATTTGGTGATTATTATTGTAGTAGAGTCTTGGGTACCAATTAAAATTCTTAATTTGTTAAACTGGCCTCTGTTCTTTTGGACACTCATATTGTATCCTTACCTCAATCAAAGCCATTTGAATATAATATATTATACATAGTTTGAAGGATATAAATTATCCTTAAATGCTCACCAAATCATCCCAAGTGACGATGAGATCCTTATTTTTGTGATCCATAATCAAAACTTTGGCTATGCCAGAAAGTTTTATCTTAGCAAATGAGACTTGCTTGTCATTTGAAATTTAACTATAAGTAAAACATATGTCCATATCAAGGATCCAAATATTTATGACCTTAGTATCATGTGACCCATCATAAATTTTGACCTCACATTTTGCTTGTGAGCAAAGGTCAAGGGCTTGACTAGGACCACTAGGGGTAGCAATATTTGTGACCTTATTGACCAAAATGCTAACTACTGCAGCTATTGTAGCCATTTGCTCCACCAAATCGGTAGCCATTTGTAACCTTGTGTAAGCTAGTAGTAAGATTACAAAAATTACCTAAAGGGGTTACAAAAATTATGTGCTTTTTACCCAATTAATTGCAAAACCAAAATGGTTTAATGCAATTTTACAATGCTTTTGGAAGGTAAAATTTTGAAAGCACAATAAATATTTCCCTTTTACAAAAATTAAAATTTATTAATCCTCCTTTTGTAAAAATAAAATAATAGTCCTTTTTTGTAAAAATTAAACCCATTATAAAAGAACAATTAATTATGCCCTTTTGGCCTTCCCCTTTTCACTGGTTCTCTCGGGAAATCTATGTGGGATGGAGTGGTAGAAAGAATCCAAAAAAAATTGGCTGGATGGAAAGGACACTTCTTGTCTCAAGCAGGGAAACTCACCCTCACCATGGTTACCTTGCAAAGTATCTCGGTGTATTTCCTATCTATTTTCAAAGCTCCAATCAAGGTTTATCAAAAAATTGAGCAGCTCCAAAAGAATTTTCTCTAGTCGGGATCGGAGGGAAAATAGAGAATCCACTTGGTGGGCTGGAGCAAGGTGTGCAGGCTAAAATAAAATGGGGGTCTAGGATTGTGAAGAATTTCCCACCTAAATGTAGCCTTACTGGGCAAACATGTCTAGCGTCTCATCAACAATGAGGAGAATGAGTGGACAACCATCATCAAAAGAAAATTTCTTTAGGTTTTGGATTTCTTGAATGAAGATATTCCTAGAAGAGGGTTAGCATTTTGGAAGGTAATCTTAGCCAGTAAAAAGGTCATCAAAAAGGTCTGAGATGGGTCTTAGGGAATGGCCAAAGAATCAGGTTTTGGGATGATAGGTGGGCCAAGGAAGAATTGTTATCTCAGGCTCCCCACCTGGCCAAGATCAAAAGAATCACATAGGACTCCATAGGGAGGAGAGTAGCTAACTTCATGAGGTAGGACAGAGGAAGACTCACACGAAAATAGATAAGGATTCAGGGTCTTGAAGTGGAGTTAGAAGAAATCCAAAGTACCCTACATAAAAAATTTATACCTATGAAACTAGAGTAGGATCGGGTTGTATGGGCAGCTACAGAAAATGAGCAGTTATTAGTAAAATACACATACAAGCTAATGCTAGACCCTGAGGACCCCATTCTTCAGACCCAATTGGTGTGGGTCAAAAAACTTATTCCAAAAATAGCAGTGTTTTCATGGCTAGTGATTCAAGGAAGGATCCTCACCATTGACAATATGATACGAAAAGGTATGATTGTTGCTAACCGTTGTTATTTATGCAGGGCCAATTGGGAGTCCATTCTCCATATTTTCTTGGAATTCTCGGTCTCTGTGGGTATCCTTGATGGATTATTCCAAGCTTTTAGTATTTCTTGGGTTAGACCAGATACCATTTTGGAACTTTTCTACCAATGGTAAAATCCCTTTGTGAGCCTTAGGCTTAGGTTTATGTGGAGGATTTGTCTTCACCACTTTTTGTGGTAGGTGTGGTTAGAAAGAAACCATAGAGTTTTCCATGAGTCAAATCATGATATCACCTCCATTACCACTAGGATATTGACCTTTGCCCATGAAAACGCTTGCCTTATCCCTCAAGAAGCTCAAAACCTTCCCCTAGGGGAGAGGCAGAGTTCCCAGTACTTAAATTTAATCCTGTTTGAGGATCTTGTGCTCATCAAGACCAACCCTAGACTAGAAGACAAGTAGAATCTACCCCCGGTTGGATGGTTGAAGCTCAATTTTTATGGGGCCTCTAAAGGGAATCCTGGTAGAGAAGGGGCCAGAGGAGTAGTGAGAGACCACCAAGGTAAGCTGGTAGTGGCCTTATCTGAGAAGCTAGGTACAAGGACAAATAATGAGGTAGAAGCAAGGCCAATATGGAGGGGTCTTCAGATTTCTTAGAATTTTGAAGGTAAATTAATAGTCGAAGGAGATTCAATGCATATCATAAACATCCTAGGCAATAGGAAAAATCCTTTGTGGTGAGTGAAGACTATCATCGAAGAGGCTAGAATCTTCTATCAAGCAAGTAATGATAAAATGGCCCAACATGTATTTCGAGAAACCAATAGAGCAGCTGATAAATTGGCCAACATAGGGGTGGAGGCTGACAGATGGGTCACATGGGAACAGGGGGTCCCAAGTGATGTGGATATCATTGTTCAAAATGATCGTAAATGAAGCTAAGTCCAAGGTGTCTTGGGGTGTGGGGTTTCAGAAGGATAGTAGTATTAGTGGACATACTGTCCCTAGCAAGGTTTGCTTTCTGTACAACATAATGTTGATCTTTGTATCAGGTCTAGGTGTGGGGTTTTTTAAGGACAGTAGTATAAGTAGTATTAGTGGATAGATTAACCCTAGCAAGGTTTGGTTTCTGTACAACATAATGCTGATCTTTGTAATAGGTTTTGGGTTCACCTGTAAAACCCAGTATTAGTGAAGATGCTTCTTAATTACCAAAAAAAAACATTAATTGTGCCCTTTTGAAAAGTTAAAACCCATTAAAAATATATATGTTTAGTGCAAGTGTGTTAATAAACAGGTTAGATTCAATTGGATGACCAACTACGTAAGGTCAAGAATACTAATAGCACTTAGTTAATAGTTGTCACATGGAAAAAAACTATCCGATTTTATATCTATGGAAGAAACCAGTAGCCAATGTGCACTGACTACTTCTTTTATGTGGAGTTGCCCTCTTTAAAGGGTCTTAATGCTTTTCCCATAGAGAATGTGGGACACAACCAACTTGCCAAAAATAAAAATGCACACCCCAACCATATTCAAATTTTTACCACATGTCATGGCTTCAAGCATTGAATCTATCCAAGGATTATGCCATGTTTCACCTTGGGATACATAGATTATGGAACTTATAATTAGTTGAGATACACTAATCAAGAATGTGTTTTAGGATTCACACGCCAATCAAGACTACGATGGAATATTTTTGATCCAAAATATTTGTATTCAATGGGATTAAAGTAGACTTTGTCAAGGTTTTTCTACTTGGATTTCATGTTGCAACGTCTAGTTTTGTGTCTACAACAATCAGGTTGATCTGCTTTGGGATCTAAGCCACTATGACCTTAAGCTTTGAGTGTCCTTACGCTTGATGTTGGTTCTTAAATTTAGTGTTGTTACTACTAGTTTGATTATTAGAGAGGTGACTAGTAAGTACGGCCCTACTTCAAGCCCTACATTGCTATAGATAGGTAGTTGTCCCATCCTTTGATACCCTCGATATCAATAAATGATGGCCTTCTCCTATGTTGACATCATATCACTAAGAAAGTGCAATGATTGACCCACATTGGCATCAATGATTGTTGGATCCTTAAAAAACAACTTTAGGTTTACCCTTCTTTTCAAAATTTATCATGTCTTGTGGAGTCTAAGGTCTAGGTTGTATTATTTCTATGTCTAATACAAGTTTCTCTTAAAATTGATAGTTGTTCAAATTTTTTCAAAAAATCTTTAGGTTATTCTTTGTATTTTAAAGGCTTTTTATAGGTCATTAGAGTGCTCTTTATGTTTCTTTTTTTCTCATTATTCTAGTTTTATTATTGCAATTATTTGAAGTATTTTCAAGTTTTGTAAAATCAAGTATACATTGTAAGGTCTTGGTCTCTCAAGGTCTCATCTAACCCAAAAAATCCCTTGTTTTTGCAAATTTTTCTCAATAATAAAATTGTTATCCATAAGCCTTGGCCTTCTTCCCCTATCAATTTTCTAATAGGTTGAATTCCCTTTAAAAATCCTATGGTTACAAGCCAAAATCATCTTATTCCATGCACCCAAGACCTCATTTTTCATGCTCCCTAGCTCATACAAATTCCTAAGGTCTAAGTCACATGAAATAAAATTAAAAGTCCCACCTAGGATTTTTTTTAAGTCCCCATCAAGTCCATGTGCACCCCCCTCCCTTCTTAGCTAAATCTCATGCATCTTTCTCATATTCTATGGAGTGCAAAAGAATAAATTAATCAAACGGTATGCATTTTTCCTAAGCTCAAGTAGACTTTCACCTTTTGCAAAAGGTATGGTCTATGTTCACCATCGTTTCATTGAACAATGCCCACCATTTATTCCTCTCATAGTTTTTTCTACTCTAAAATTATCATTTTAAAATGATATCTTCATGCCCCTAAGGTTTGAACCCAAAACATTATTGTGTCCCTCTTAAACATATTTTTCTCCTAGTTTCTTTTACTAAGTCATGGGTCATTAAAATTAATGTTTATCTTAAGTTTTAGGTATTTATTTGACTGTGTGCCCCCTTCTGATAAAATTCATGCATGTTCTTGAGATCCTATGGTTCATGTGGATCATTATGAAATCTATAGTGTACATTAACCAAAAGTGGACAACTTTTAAAATGACTAATTACTTTGGATGTGATGGATATTATTCATTAACCTAAAAAAGTTCCCATATTAAACACATGCAAGACACATGGAATCCACTAAGTTGAGTATAGAACACAAATAGGTCATTGAAAAACCATAGTGCAAATGAATAGTTTGCATTGATCATTAATAGATAAATGGCCTACTTAGAATGAAGCCTTACAAAGTGCATTTAAAAGTATTTGAATTTTTCCACATAAAGCCCAAAATTTTTATCTTATTTACTAAAAATCAATGGTAGGGATTGATCAACATAATATCAGATGGTATGCATTCAAGGACATATGAAGACAAAAGGGCTTACTAGACAAATTGCCTGCATTGAGATAGGTGGATGACATGCATAAAATGGACCTTATATCAATGGTAGGTGTTGCATGATGTATGAAGACAAAAAATGAAGAGCTTATCAAAACTTGAGAGCTTGTCAGAATTACAAAAAAATAGTCAAAACTCATCAGTAATATAAAAAATATGATGACATTCGTAGGTAAATTAATGATAGGTGTTCCATGGTGAGAAAAGAAAAGGAGAAAGGGATATCCATGTCAAAACCTGGTGGATATAGCAGACCTATCAATATTTTTCATAACTATTATAATGGATAGATATCTACGACATGCAATGGCCAGTTAAGTAATTAATGGTAGGCATTTATTCGTAGATAATGAAAAAGGGGAGCCTTTGGAGGAAAACCAATGAAGATAAATAGTTTGTGTTTTTCAACTTAAATATCTATTATAGGCATTCATCGGCCAATGAAGGACCTTGACAAGTCAAAAAAAATGGGTAGCGTGCATTGATTAATAGCTAAAATGAGTGGTTTGCATAAAATCCTATTTGTAAGTGTTGTCATTTAAAATAAATTTTTATTTGACTATGTGCATAGTTTTAATTGTGCAAGGTCTAGCAGAGCTTAAGGAAAATTGTCACATAAGGACAAAAAGACCCTTTCCTGGTAGAAGCAACAAAATATGTAGAGGTGCACAAAATCCCTTAGGCCCATGATTATTAAAATATCCAATGATTTTGGCATGCTAGCTTAAGCCGCATAAGAAAAAGCAACAAATCAAACGACTATTTTTTACTTAATATGGTTAAAGAGCAAAAGGTAATAAAGCTCAAGTGATGGATCAAGGCAACATAGTTGGAAAATAATAAAGGCTTTGTATGCAAAATCATATTCAAAAGACCATTAATGGTTTGCATAAAATATTCAAACTCATTGAACATTGTAGAAGAACAAGCATTGGAAAATTTTGAACTAAGTTGCAAAAAATTAATCAAAGAGTTGAATTGTAATCCATAAATTACCCCACCCCAAGAGAAAACAACAATGACTTCCTCAAGCATTTCAACTGGGCCTAATGACACTATAGCAAAAATTAAGCTACAAATAAATGTAGAACCATACACACCTATATCAGGACCAACTACCCTTGGCAAATAAGTAATAGACTTCTTGAGGAAATCATAGCCAAGAAAATCCTCACTCCCGTACAACAGTGGTAAGCAAAAAATATGGCTATTTTCAACTTTAAGGATGTAAGAGAAGATCATCAGATTCATATTTCCCTTCTTCAAGGATTATTTAAAAGAGCATAAAGCTCACATTGGAGACCAACTCCATATCATAATAGATAGGACAATAATTTGGGAAGATTAATATGCCCAAAAGTTTACTTTTCTTTAGACTTACTGGCTTGGTTGGTGATGGCATGTGATGCAAAAATTAGGGCTTTTAGGAATTTCAACCATTGAATTGTTATTAAAATAACACTCAAGAGTTTCCAAAAAAAAATTCAACTAAAGAAGATAGAAGTTAGCCTAGATTAAGAGGTAATTGAATTTCAATACTAGCATATTGATTTTACTTATTAATACACTACCTTATTTGGGGAAGTTGATCCAATTTCCTATGATTTTCCAATTCATAAGGGTTCATTATATCTATGGATCAAATACTATGTCGATATGATAAACACTGTGCTAGGGATGAAATATTTAAGTGTAGTTAGAAGGAAAGTCTTGCACTTAGTTATGCAATGTAATTGAACCTTCTCTCCCCCTATGTATAGATGGGAAAATATTATTAGTGAGCAGATGCATAATGAAGTAGTTGCATTACAAAAGAACCTTAGGTTAGAACCTAAAAGGTTGCCTCCCTTTTCATATTACTCAATCCTCATTCACCTCATAGTAGGTTACTTGGATTCACCAACTCTTAAGAGATTAGGAGGGATAGATGTTAGTGATGTACAATATAAGCTTCCTTGGATCCATGAGGGGCATTCAAGTTATGCCTAGTTCTTTAAAAAATTTCTCCTCGCAATCCATAAAATGCTATGTGGATCTCTTCCACAAAGTATAGGCATCAAAATCATGACTTTCTTAAGATAAAAACAAGTCGATGATTACTTTTTGATATAATATTTCACTTATGTAAGGTTGTATGGGGTAAAAATCCCTCTAAAATCAATGCCTATGTATTGTCCAACATCTATGGTAGCACATAAAATAATAAGACAGACTATAGAATAAGTAGAGATGCAACTGGTAAAGAAGACTGAAAAATTCTCATGGTTGGTAGTCCCCTATAGAATTTGCCATTATATTTTTAAGGAATACCCAAGCATGATGAGGGCAATTTGGGATATGGATGAATTTAGTTTTTTAGAATTAACATAGAGACCTTGTGATCCAAAGGTATTTTACCGAAAAGAATTCCAAATATTATAGTACACATGGGTACACCATAGGTCTGATATATTTGAATATTAACTTTAGAAATCCATCCAAACAAATCAAGATCTTGAGTCATTATAGCAAAAATATATATACAAAATGAGAGCCAATACCCAGATTCAACTTGTAGGAGATTACATGAAAGAACTGGCCATGCTCAAAGTAGCTTCAATTGAACTAGTTGCCTCAGTCATGCAAAGTACTACTCCAAAAGAACTTAAAGAACTCATTCTAGAAGTTTTTAATCAAGGAGTGGAGCAATTGGAAATTTTAATAGAAGATACTCATGGAAGAGAATCCTCAAGAAGCCCAACCTACTCTAGAAGCTCCTAGAGAGACAAGAAAATGGAAATAGATTGTCATAGATTATTTTACATAATTTGTGACTATTTTTTAGACCCCTATTGGTATAGATCTCATCCTTCTCTCCTCTATATAGCTTCAAATATTTGATCCTCAAAATATTCGGTTGAATCTTGCAATATACATGCCTAAATTTGTATCTAAAGTTGTGCCTAAAGCTTTAGTATACAATAACAAGGAGATCAAAATATCCCCTTTGATACAAAAAATAATAATACTAGTAGGAGGATTGAATTATTTACTCATGGGACACCAAATAATATTGGCAAGCCCAACCAGGTCTCCTAAATATAAAATACCTAGCCTCACTCTTCCACTGAAACCCCCACAAATCTAACTCTAGTGAGAACATAGAAAGTTATCCCTTTCATCCATATTAGAGAAAAATAACTTCAAACTATAGAGTAAGGAAAATATCCAAGATTAGTCTAGATTATAGCTAAATAACCAAGCACTTAGACTTAATTAAGCTCAAAAGTAGTTGTAACCATACCTATGCCTCAAAATATTCAAGTAATTCAAATAAGCCCAAAAACAAGGGAAATGTAGGTTATAGGGAAACTAACGGCCATACTGGAGTTACGGGACCAACTCAAATCAACAACAACAAAAATTATACTTTAGTAAAATAAATATTTGAAAGAAAAATAAAACTAATATAGGTAGAAAAAGGATAACTGCAAACAGAGATTGACAAGTTCAAAAGGTAGTTGTTGAAAATACAAATAGATAGGCAGTTTGATAGTGCTGCCATTATCTAAAAATGTAAAGTAGGAGTGATATCTGAAATAAAAATAGTGATGGAAGCATTAACTAAGATTATAAAATACCTTGCTAATATCATGGCAATAGCCCATAGCATAAATGTACTATTACAAGATACAAATCAGAGAGCAAAGGCTATAAAAGAACATCTTCAAAAAGTGCAAAAAGGAGTATGACAAGATAAGTAGCAAACAGGGTACTATTCCTAATGGAAAAATCCATAAATGTCAAACAAATTTCATTAAACTAAACACATATCTCCATGAAAAACCATACTCAAAAAACTTTGTCCAAGACATGGAGGCTTGGGTAGAGGAATGAATGAAAAAATAAAATAAGTTGGCCTCCTCCTCAAAGAACTCATTGTAGAAAAATTTAATGAGCTTATATTCAAAAGAATATAAGAATTTGAATGTAGTGAAAATGATGAACAAAAGCTAGCACAACAACTTGTTGACTTGTCAAGAATAACTAAACCAATAATCAGATTCTTCGAAGAAAATAATTTGTCAATAGAAGATTATGCATATAAATCACTAATAATAAAATATGTAAATACATTTGCAACTTTCTTTTGTGATGAGGCCTATGTACAAATAACTAATTTGCTCTAGAATAAGACAATAAAAAAAAGATAAAGTTAAAGTGGGACCCCCATCAGAAAATGGGTAGGACTCAAAAAAAGATAAAAGTCAAAGGATTTAAGATGACCCAAGAGAATTAGTACAATATAGCTTAGACTAATTTTATAACAGTTGTAAACCATCATAAGATCAATAGTATAGATGTAGCCACATGGAAGGATGAGATGAGGGCAGATGTAACAAAATGAAGCAATATTCAAACTACAAATAAAACTTGCATTGGTGGAAGAAGGATTAATTTTTACATAGCCAAATTTTGCCAAAGGTATAGCTGGGTGCCCTTGTCCTTGTTAGTTGCATTTTCTATATGTCTCTTCACTATTTCCATCTCTTATTCTTCCCCATCACTTGTGTAGATTTTGTTGAGGATGCATTCGGTTAGTTGAGATAATTTCCAATGGTTGTGTTAGAAAACTAGAGCTCTTTGTCACTACTCTTACGATGAAGAGTGAATTACTCTATTACATTATTTTTATAGAGTGAAATATTTTTACTTGTTTAAAGATGTAGACACGGAAAATTGACACACTAAGGTGAGTAATTTTCCCTAGATACCTTATTTTTTCCTTGTAAAATTAGGGTCATATTTGAGATACTTTTTTCCCTACCAAATATCCTATATTCCTCCTAAATATTATACCATTATATTGGGATCAAAAATATCTTTCCAACGGTATATGATATGATCCATTTTGACTCTATTTGACCCTCCAAAATGCATTACAACCGCATAGGGGTCTAGCTAGTGCAAAATCGCGATATGTTTTTATGGGGTGTGATTTTGAATTTTAGGGTTTTCTCTTAAGAAAACCATAATTTTCAAAGTTGATATTTTTAGGGTCAGCTATGTTTAGTTTTTCCTGCCCATTCTTCTTTCAAATCCACTATATAAGGAGGGTTTGAAATCTTATTTTCGCCATCCGAGCAAGTTCATTTTCTAACCAAGCAATTATTATTATTCAAGTTCTCTTTTCTTGAGGTCTTCTTCTTCTTCTTCCACAAGAAAGCTAACTTAAAAGTGTGAAGTGTGATCTATTGAAGCTTTGTTTTATGCTGCATTGGATTGTGTGTTGCTACTCTTGGTGGATAAAGTTTTGAAGCCTTAAGGAGGATTTCTACTACTTGGAGGTCTCCTTCCTTGGATATTCTTTTTCAGGACCACCAGGTTGTTTTCACTCATTTTTTTTTTGCATATTAGCTTATTTACTATTTTTTTTTTTTTTTTGGATTTTTATCTCTTGTTCTACATAATTGCAAATGAGTCTTTACGGGATGTGATTTTTCTTGTACAAAATTATGGTCGCTTTGTACGGGGCACTATTTTGCATAGACCACATTTGGGGGTAATATGCTACCCCCAAATCCTAGATATATATTATAGACTATATTTAGGCCATATTAGGGCATTTTGTACTCTGTTTTACTATTCTATTTTGCTATATTCTGTTATGCTTGTTCATATTTTGAAGGTCAACTTTCACTTTTGTTTTCAAAGGTTAGCTAAAAGTACCTAGGGAGCTTACTTGTTGTGCCTCTAAGCACTATTGTACAGTGGCCTAAGTAGGCCCCCTAACACTAATTATATTTTCTAAGTATTTCTTAAGTTCTCTTGCAGAAATAGGAATTATTGATATCATTGGAAAAAGGATAAAAATTAAGGATCAACCATCAGATAAGATAAGTGCCCTAAGTTAGTATTTAGGCTATTTGTTGGGTATTTATTATTTCTATCATAAACCCTAGATTTGATATAAAGAAAAGATATTTAACTGATTTCTAGGCATTAAAAGATAAACGACATACAATTTGCACTTAGGGTTAATTATGTTTATGCATACTCTCTTGAACTCTTGCTTAAAGGTTTTATATCTTGAAACCCTAGGGTAAGAAAAGCATTCAAAGAAAGAATTATTCTAGGGTTAGTTCTTGTATTCCTGCATCGTCCTTTATCCTTTATAGAATAGATCTAGAAAGACCAAACATAGGTAATTTTCTTGAAATGAATACATCAAACATTCATAAAATTCCTGTGGACTTGGAGTGAGTCCTTAAAGTCATCCCTGGTTAACCATTCCCCCTTTTTAGCAACGATTGTAGAGAACAATGTAGCCCCCACAGTTCACCTCAAGGATTTCTCTCTTTGTGGATCTAGTCTTGATAATTGTATGCGGTAGGGTGGTTTTCCCCCTATATATCTTTGGTAAACCCGACATGAACACCTCCTTTTATTTTAAAAATTTAATCATGATCATTAACTTTGTGTGTTTAAATAAAAATATTAAAAATATATAATAATAATAAATAATAAATATTTCATTTATTTTTTCTAGTCTTTAGTTTTGCTCCATTTCCACCCTAGCCCTTTTTCTATTTCTCCTAATGGATTCCAACCTTAGGAGTGGATGAAGGCTTCTAGGGCTTGATGAAATTTTCCAACATGATCAAATTGATAGAGAGAATCCTAACTTGGATTCAAAAGAGCAATCCAATGTTGAAACTAAAACAAACCTTGATCCCATTAAAGGGCCTAATGGTGGGTACCATTTTAAGTCATTTGATCATGTTTTGGGTTTCAAGAAACACTATAAGGCGGATTTACTTAAGGCTATGGAACAGGAACCTCAAATTGAAAGAGGTGAGTCTCCTCTTCCTCCTCTAGTTGTCCCTCCTAAGAATCATGGTAATATTATCCATAAACCAACCTATGCCACTACTATAACCACCAATGTTGGAAGGAGTCCACAAGTTCCTCCAACCAGTAGTGTCACTCAAGATTATTTTCAATTTCCTCCTCAATATACTAATCTCAACATTCATGCTTTTGTTCCACCAATTATTAGTTATTCTCTTCAGCAAGGTATCACATATCACAATAGTATCAATGCTTCCAACATGTTCCAAGTTCCTGTTCAACAATCTACCTATACCCCTCCCTTAGGGAATCTAGGGGTATTACACAACAATAATCTAGAGGTGCAAAATTTTAGAAAATATGGTAAAACAATTGGCTTCAAAAGTGGGGATGATTCAGCCTTTTAGTTTCACTTACAACTATATAGAGATGTGCAGTCAACCCCTAGACCTTATAGTTATTGCTAGGCCTTATCCTTAGCATTTTTCCATGTCGATTTTACCTATATATAAGGGAATAGAAGATCTGATTGAGCACTAAAGAATATTTATAACAACTTGTCATGATCTTTGTACGACCTCGAGAAGCAAACACCTAGTCTACTTGCAGCATAATATCAAAAGAAAAGACCATAAATGCATAAAGAACACGAAAGTAACAAAATCAAGAGATCTCTTTTATTAATTCTTTTGAAACTTTAGTTACAAATTGGTCCCTCTTAGGGATACCCCATTTGATACAATGATTACAAGCAGACGTATAGGCCCCTCGCCAAGGGGGTGGTGCACTCCACAGGCCTCTCAAATTCGTACATGAACTTGTACAAGGGCTTACTGATGCCTTCTTCTCCTTCGCTTGCTTGGAGGGATCTGATGCTTTGAATACTTTGACTTGGTCCTGGAACCTATAACCTACATACAAGAAACAACAAAAAATGATCAGTAGCATATGCAACCTCTCAAGATGAGGCTTTATTAGTAGATCTACAAGGAATGATGTAAAAGCATAATAGAAGCATAATGAAGTAAAACTAAGCAAGAATGCATTGATAACTCAGAAATCACCATGGAAATGCATTAAGAAAGATATATCTATGCTAACATTAATTGATAAAATAGAAAACAATGAAAGATCTATGCTAAAACTCAAGAAATAGTGTCTAAAACCCTAGGTTGTGCCTGCAAGTCGTTGTCAAGGACAACGACCACAAAATGAAACCTTCTTCCTTACGAACCAGGGGTTGTGGCACTAGATTCCTCATCTAAATTGATGTCCAAGGGTCACCTCTATGTCCATACACTGATTGGAAGTGAAGAACATCTTGATCTAAATGCTTGGATGGCTCGTAGTCATCGCTTAACCAGACAACACTTCGCTACTCCTCAAAGGGGTATGGAATCACTCTCCAATTTGCTAGGGCTCCATTGCACAAAAATTATGATATTCAGGATTCTTTCTTTTTCTTGGGAGGATGCATATGTAGACCTCCCAGATTCAGATCTAGATCCAGATCTTGGCTTCCTAGAGAAGCCAAGATCTAGATCTGCATGCAACTAACCGTTAGAGGGGGAAGGATCAGTCACATATTTGCATTGAAGGAGCAGTCAGGAGGAACTCTAGGAGATCCACATCAAAAAACTACTCATAAATAATGCAACTACCATCACTATCTATGATTTGGGCCCTCCCTCATGGCTAGACTATGTTTTGGTGCTAGTCACTATCTAGAGTAGCGACTAGATGTGGCCGCTCTCATCTTCAGCGACCAATGTTGGCGATCCACTCTAATCGATAGCGATCGAGCTTGAATGGGCTATAACTACCCCTTGTGAGTGGTTAGGACCACTTTTGGCTCTTGGAAAGGTCCAAGATCAGTCATATGGTCTTCGGATGTGCCCATATGAGTAGTCTCCTAAACATAATGCATTTTAGGTGTCTATAGATACCCCTTTTTGGGATGCATTGTGGGAAAACATAGCACTGAGAAAAAATAGACCACCTAGGGCCACATTGTAGGGTGTGTGATGATCATTGATCTGATCAACATTAGATGCCCCAATCATGAGAAAGGCATGCATCCTAGAATCATTACTTCCAATAGGATGGAAGGCTTAAATTTGCAAAATCTTGTCCACGTCCATCAGGCGATCGGGTAGCTTCAGTGCTACTATAGGTCTGAAAGGAGGAGAGCTACAAGCTTAACTATCATATTTGCTTTTTCCCCAACAAAGGGTAAGCTTATGATAGTTGTTGGAAATGATTCGTAAGACGAATGCAATTTGACATGATCGAGTGATCCTTTGTTGATTTTGATTATGATTGTTGATATTATGACTACCCCCTCAAACGACGAGTTGATGAGGGAAGGACAATGAATAAAGTGATGAGTCGCTTGACCAAGATGAATGATTTGGATCTTTTTAGAGGTTTGCTTTGTTGTTATAGGGAAAGTCCCATTGTAGGTGTGATTTCAACCATTTATAGTAATTGTATATCTCTATCCCATGGAGCGGTCCGACCGCAATGGCCTTCTTAGGGAATCAAGATGATAGCAATTCTATTTAAGCCTATGTTGAATCACTACATTCGATGATTTGCTAAAAATATCATAGAAGAATTGAGATAAATCCTCATTCCCATGGGGCAGTTCGTCCACCATGGCCTTCTTCGGGATTGAAGTTTTAATGCTAGGAATTACGGTGTTAAAGAGAGAATTGTTGGTTCTCCACCACGGCGTGTGATGTCCTTTCAGCGCCATTTAGCATCTCAATTTGAGCAATGACTAATTTACCCCAAATGGCCTTATGGTAATTTACTCATCTTGTTGGATTGCATGGAGCGCAAGTCGCTGCAACCACCAAGTGTATAGAGAAAATAATTGAATACGAGGCGCATTCAAGATTTTGTTGTTATTTTTTTGCATTTTGAAATTTATTTTGTTTTTGAATTTTTATTATGTGATTTGTTTTGGTATTTATGCAATTTTTGATTATTCTAGACCGATAGATATGCTTAATTTCCCATTTTGAGATTCCTCATGGTGAGAAATTGATAGTATTTATTGCTACTTGCTAGTTTTTGTTAGTATCAGTGACCAATTTTTGGCTGCTATCAGCATCAACGACTAGAAAATGTGGGTCGCTGATGCCAAAAATGGTCGAGGAAAATTTGAAAAACATAAAATAAAATTAGGGTTTTGACTTTCATTAATGCCAGTTATCTTTTGCTTTTGATATCTGAAGTGAAAGTGAGTGCTAGTGACCCGAAATGCTGACGAGAGTTGATAATATGGCAGAGCAAGGTGAGGCATCTACCAATGGAGGAGCCAGAGCTTCACGGGTATTTATCTAAACCCTAACTTGTTATTTAACTAGTAAAATGAACCACATTAAGTAATTTGGTAAATGAACCCCATTAAACCCATTGGTAATGAACCAAACTGGTATTTAGACGTAGAATAGGTTCAATTTAAGTGGTTTTCATTCAATTTTTGTTTTTTTGTTAATTTTTTAGAATTTTGGAGCAAGGGCAGACACCGTCAGTGTGCCACCTCATGGCCGCTATCACCCAGAGTAGCCCCCAATTTTCAAAGAGGGATCGCTACTACTAAAAGCGGCCAACTCAAATAACAACGATCAAATTTTTGACCATTGGCGGTTGGTCACTGTCGGCTTTAGCGGTCGCTACTGGCGTGAGTGGCCACAAAACTTTAGGCCATTTATTTAATTTTTTATTTTTTGAGTGATTTAATTGATTTTTTTGAATTTTATAAGTGTAAATTTTGATTTTTTTGCATGTTTTGGTGCATTTGCTTAGAATGTTTGTATTCTACTTGATCTTGAATTGTGTTTGCACTATTTTTGGACTTTATTATTATTTTTTTTGTTTGTTTAAGTATATTTAATTAGGCTTTTATTTCATACTTTTAGCTCTTATCTGCTTGGGCTTAGGACCCTAGTTTGCTTATGCGGCTTCTCCCTCTAATGGATGATGCAGATTAGGATTTTTTTTATGCTCTAGGACTCATGTACATCATGAGGCTACCAATGATTATGTCAGACTAGGCCTATCTTACAGCCCTGGCACATAGGTGGAATTCTCAAACAAACACCTTTCATTGCCCTACTAGTGAGATGACTATCACTCTGGAGGATGTGTACAGGATCTTTAGGATCCCTTTCAATGGAGTGGCTATCGTCTCTTCTCCCACTGATGCTAGAGATATTGTCTTCATGAGGTGTTTTGGAGATCATGCAGCTACAACATTTTTTGACTGTCATCATGGCAGGATCTCCATGGCTCAATGGTATTGGGAGGATGTCTTCACACGATAGTAGGCCATCTTGATGCATGTTATATGTAACATGCTTTTTCTAGATTTCTCTGGAGTGAGGTTCCCATGGAACCTCTTGGCTATGGTTTAGGACCTGATGGACAATGAGGAGCCCATTATTATGGCTTGGGGGAGCATGCTGCTAGCTCAATGCTATGATGAGCTCTACAAGATTCAGTGGCATGGACGAGCTAGTGTTGCTTGTAGCCTGCTTCTTCAGATTTGGGGCTGGGAGCACATCAGGTTGGACCACCAGAGAGGATTACCTATTAGGATTACCACCATAGCTAAGGTGGCCTAGTGCTATGGATGTAGGTGGCCTCAAGAGCGAGAGGAGTGTTAGAGCCGATGTCACACAGGTGATTTGACACATTATGCAGCTACCCTGATTAGATTGCAGGTGAGGGATATCATATGGAGGCCTTATTTTGAGTGCCCTACATGGCTAGAGGTAGATAGATTTATGGCTTAGACCAGGTGTGAATCGATGGGTTATCGGTCACAAGGGAGGGATTAGAGAGTTCTTTCATTACTCTCGGGTGCTCCGATAGTTAAGGGTCCAATAGGATGTCCCCTTTGAGCCAATGTTGTACAGGATGATCATCGCAAAGATGGATCTTCCATCACCCCAAGTTGTGGTAGTATTAGAGGAGGACCCTCCTAAAATTGATGCCAACATAACAGATGCTAAGGTTACAAAGGCGTACACCCAATGGTGGGTTATGCAGCTATGGCATGGTGGTGGTCTCCTAGGGTAGACTAAGGATGAGGCAGTTATAGAGGATCTAGAGGGGTATTGAGTGTGGGCCTAGATAGAGGACTGGGGGTAGGCTAGAGTGGAGTAAGTAGTAGAGGAGCGGGTATCTCCAAAGGAGAGGAGGAGTTAGATGCAGAGGAGTAGGAGTCTCCTCTCCAAGCTTAGTTGCACAATGTAGAGGTCGAGCTTCAGGTAGCTCGTATTCATATTTTGTAGTGGGACTCTACTATTGCTACGCTTCAGTCTCAGGTCAAGGGTTTTGATGAGGAGAGGACCACCTTACAAGCACATATTGACTTGGTGTAGCTCAGGATAGAGCAACTTACTACAGAGAGGGATGTTGCACGAGGACAGGTTGTGCCCACTATTTTAGTTGCTCAGGGGTCGATAGGCTTGGATTTAGGGGCTAAGGTTAGGCACCTATAGTTTATTATAGAGGAATACGAGGCTCATATGGCATCAAATTCTACTTATATTGTCTCCCTACAGTCCCAGGTCATACTATTAGATAGCACTCCTTTAGAGTGAGATACAACAAGGGGATCACAGCGCAACAGGAAAAGTGTATCAAGGCAGTCGTCGGTTTGGCCAAGCCATAGTACCAGGAATCGAATAGAGAAAACCATAGGGACTAGCTCGAGATAGACTCCAAAGGATGGAGCAGAGGGTGGAGGCGAATCTGGGGCATAGGCCAAATCTGATAGTTAGATGGCTTGTATTATTTTTTAGGTGTAAGGTCGGTGGACCTACACTATTGTAGCCTATGGGTATTTTTGTACCTCCATGTACTTATTTGACACACATTTATATATATATCTATTTTAGACTCATTATGTGTATTATGTGATTGGTTTTATTATGATGTTTATGAGATGCATATGGATGCAATGTCTATGATATTATGCTATATGATGTGATGTATTGATGACATGCTCTAGCTAGATGATGGATGGATGCTTAGATGCTATGATCTAGATATGTGGATGCACTACTATGCATGCTTATATGGATGTATTGATGGATGTTAAATGCATGTTTAATTTATTTTAATTGTTTATGCATTTAATCTATGTGCTATGATATGATAGATGATGTATGTAAAATGTGATGCATTAATTATATGGGGATAATCTAATGTAAATGAACCTGTATGCTTTAATCACTTAAAACATAAGGAATGAATGTGATATGGGTTTAACACTCTAATGGATGACACCACAGAATGTATAACAATCATGAATGTAAATGGTAACTCTTATCATAATAATTAATCATTTAAGCATCCAGATGTGAGATGAGATGATGTGATATGTATGTGCTTTCTTTATAAGCTTTTGTAAATTAAAAGATATGTACAAAATAGTCAATGGTCGTCTAAATATCATTGTTGATATTTATCTGGTATCTATCCTATTCATGAACACCCTTTAATGAACAAAACCTCATAAATAAAGTTGATGATTTGATTGATGGAATGATTTGTTGCTATTTTAGGAGTTTTTGAGGTTTTCCATGAGACTCAAACACCCTAGTTACTTCATCAAAAGTTGTATACTGACCATATAGGACTCCTGAAAGATAAAGTTCTTGTTATGAAGACCTAGATATTCATTATCCCTATGTGTGCAAATGAATATATTAGATGAGACATAAGCATACCCCAATGCCAGGTGGGATTCATTCAGCCCATTGCTATATTGGGGATCCTCAAATGCCCATCATGATCCTAAGTTGGACTCAGTTGGATTAGACCATTAGGTAGTATAGGACACCTAAAGCTAGCTCTTTTTTAAATTTATTTAGAACTACCCTAATGCCAGGTGGGATTCATGCAGCCCATTGTTGTATTAGGGATCACTCAATGGTTTGTGGAGATTGACCATTCCAGGGATTCAAGCTCTTCACCCCCTTCTTTTCTTCACATTTATTTGGGATACTTGCTCATGCTTTAGTGATGAAAATCACTTTTTATTTTGAATTTTATTTTCTTTTGAGCAAGGGATTTTTGTAGTGATGATAATCACTATTTATTTTGCTTTTGCTTTGTTCAAGATTTTTGCTTGTTTTGATGAAAGCAAGGGATTTATTTGGGTAGGGGGGAGCTTTTCCTTTTGCCAATGATCAAAATCCTAGACCATGCACATCACAAAATGAGCAGGTGATGACCTTTCGCTTAGGATACCTAGTACCACTTGGTAGTGTTCATATTTCCCTTGTTCCAACTAGGATTTTAGTGTTTTGATTAGTGATAGGATTCTGATATATGCTAGGTACTATCACAACTAGACCTCATATTCTGCTAGTGAAGATAGCTTTCTACATAATCTAATAAAATCACTAGGTATGGTTGAGTGACCGAAAAACCCTAGTTATCCCTTATAGCAATAGGTGGGGTTGTGTTGAAAAATATAGTTACTCACACGGGTTATGGATGATGATGGATTTTGAAGATGCATGATTGAGGTACAAACATGGTGTCGTTTGTAAGATTGCAAACACAAATATATCTAATGCAAATGCAGTGGATGCAACGTGCCTAATGCAATGCAACTAATGGATGCAAATGCCAAATGCAAATGTTTTTGTATTTTTAATGTTTTCAATTATTTTTGAGTTTTTATTATTTTGAATGTTTTTGAACTTTTTGACTTTAAACTGTTTTTGTGCTTTTGTGTTTTGTTTTTGACCAAAGGGCTTAAGGTGCCTTTGGGGATTTTTGTGAAGTGACCAAAGGGCTTTAATATGCCTTTGGGGATTTTTGTGAAGTGACCAAAGGACTTTAAGATGCCTTTGGGGCTTTTTGTGAAGTGACAAAAGGGCTTTAAGATGCCTTTGGGGCTTTTTGTGAAGTGACCAAAGGGCTTTAAGATGCCTTTGGGGCCTTTTGTGAAGTGACCAAAGGGCTTTAAGATGCCTTTGGGGCTTTTTGTGAAGTGATCAAAGGGCTTTAATATGCCTTTGGGGCTTTTATGATTTGACCAAAGGGCTTATGATGCCTTTGGAGCCTTTTGATTTTGAAGTTTTCTATTGTTTTTGTAATTTTGAAAATTTTTGAATGTTTTTGATATTTTTGACATTTATTTGAATGTTTTTGTGTTTTGTTGTGCTTATGTGTAAAATGCCTTCAGATGAATAATGTTGAGAGGCTCTGGCTCCTCAAAACCTTCTAATGATGTTAGGTGATATGTCCTAGGTCCAATCTTCTCAGATATGATATAAGGACCTATCCAATTGGCCACAAATTTATCTCATAGATGTGGTGGTAGGTTTGAATTATGTTGGTTTTCTTTGAGCACAAGATCCCCAAATTTAAAGTCTCTTTGGTGGACTTTATTTTTTATAAGCTCATGTTAGATGATCTTGGTAAATGCGAAGATGCTCAAGAGCATTGATGTGACGTTCATCAAGAAGGGTCAATTGATCAAGTTGAGCTTACCACATAGTATCATCATTGATGAACTATTTCAATGCAATGCGCAATGTTGGAATTTCCAACTCTAAGGGCATAATGGCCTCAGCACCATATACAAGCAAAACAAATGTTGCCCTAGTGGGCATCCGCATGCTAGTCTTGTAATCCCATAATGCAAGGGGTAATTGTAGATGCCAATCCTTATGATTTTCTTTCATCATCTTCTTTAAGATGGCTACTATCATTTTTTTTGAGGCTTCTGCTTACCCATTTGCCTGTGGATAATATGGTGTCGTAAAACTATGTTGAATGTTGTATTTGGATGTTAAAGCCTGCACATTTTTGTTCTTGAATGATGGACCATTATGTAATATTATCTTGAAGGGGACCCCAAAGTGATAGATGATATTGTGAAGTATGAACTCCATAATTTGAGGTCCTATTATTGATGTTAAGGGGACCACTTCCACCCACTTGGTGAAGTACTCAGTGGTCGTTAAGATAAATGTGTGTCGACCCAAATATGGAAGAGAGATCTTTCTAATTAGATCGAAACCCCACTAAGAAAATGGCCAAGCTACCTAAATGGGCTGTAAGGCATGTGATGGCAAGTGCATCAGATTTGCATGATGTTGACACTTAACACATTTTTTGACATACTCACAACAATCCTTCTCCATGGTGGGCCAGTAATAACCCATTTGAAGGATGCACTTGACGATGGCCATGCCATTGCTAAAGTGGCCACTGCATGTACTATCGTGAGCTTGCAAAATCACCCAAGCTAATTCTTGGGGCTCTAGGAAATGAAGGAGGACTCCATCATAGCTTCGATGATACAATATACCTCCTAGCAAGACATATCTTGTCACTTTTTGTTTGAATGCTCATTTTTTAGCATGTGACAGTCTATGTGGGATGATTCCAAGTTTCAGGAAATATTGTAATTGGGATAGCCAATATTGATAAGCTACAACCTCAATAGATAATATGACTTGTTTCTCCTATGATTCGATGTGCACAAATGCATATTGAGAAACAACCTTGTGGTGAATGATGGTACCATTCCCCATAGGACCCTATGAGATCAAGGAACCCCAAGGTGCCTTCTTTATAAAGTATCTGGCTTTATAGAACCACTCATGGTATGGTTCTATATGAATCATGTTGAATGATTCTTTTTTGTCAAAAACCTCACACTGCATCACTAATTGCAAGAGCATTTTCACATGAATGGTAGTGAAATCGGTAGATGGATTCTGAGGGATCAAGGATCCCAAATATGCCATAGTGTCTACGAATATGTTTGATATGTGAGGGATTACCTCGATGTCGTACCATTCTAGTTGGGCTAGATAAGTGTCAACAAGCTCTTTGTAATCTTTTAGGATTGGATCCCTACATTGAAATAGTCCCTTAACTTGGTTGACTATGAGAAGGGAGTCACCAAAGATATTTAGCCTTTTGATCTTCATAGCGATGGTTGTTTGGAGACCCAAGATTAGGGCCTCATATTCAGTGTTGTTATTCGTGAAAGGGAAGTCTAGCTTAAATGAAAAGGGTATTGGAGCACCTTACAACATGAAAAACACAATCCCTGCACCACCCCTTGCTCACACTTCGAACCATCAAAGAACAAAGTCATGTCAGCTTTATTTTTAGGTTCTTCGGGTTCAAGTGCTTCTAATAATTCAAATACTACATCATCAAGAAGTTCTATGGTGAGAGGTCTACTATTATAAAGAGGCACCTCTACCAGTTGATCAGCTATGACTTGTCCCTTGATGGACTTTTGGCTTATGAATTCCAAGTCAAATTCTATCAATAGCATGATCCACTTTGCAGTACGTGTATTATGATATGTATTGCTCATCATATACTACAAAGTATTTTGTTTTGATATCACATACATTGTATGGCTCAACATGTAGTGGTACAATTTCTTGGTCGCAAAGACCACCGCTAAGCACAACTTTTCTATGTATGCATACCCTAGCTCATAACTCACCAAGGTGCGGCTGATGTAATATATCACTTGTTCTTTATCTTGCACATTCTTTTGAGCCAACATGGTGCCCAAAGAAAAATCAATAGTGGATATATATAGTAGGAATGGCACGTCTAGCCTTGGTGGAGCTAGTACTAGCGGTGTTTCTAGGTACTTCTTGATTTTAGCAAAGGCTTACTGACATTCTTCGTCCCAATGGAATGGGACTCCCTTGTGTAGCAATCGATTCATGGGTTGAAATTTATCCAATAGTTGTGTGATGAATCACTTTATGGATGCTACTTTTCCCTGTAAGCTTCTTAGCTCTTTGATGTTAGTGGGTGGGACCATTTCTAGGATAGCCTTTACCTTTGTTGGATCTACTTTGATGCCTCGTTTAGAAATAATGAATCCCAAGAGCTTTCCATAAGTTACGCCAAAGATACATTTCTTGGGATTCAACCTAACATTGTGATCAATCAAGTGATCAAAGACCTTTCTGAGGATCTCAACATGCTCTTCACACAGCAATGACTTGACCAGTAAGTCATCAATATAGTATTCTAAGATCTTGTGCATGTAGTCATGGAAAATATATGTCATGGCCCGCTGATATGTGGCACCAGCATTTTTAAGACCAAATGGAATTACTTTGTAGAAAAATATCCCCTATGGAGTAGTGAACATGATTTTATGTCGGTCTTCAGGTTTAATATGAATCTGATTGTAACCAAAAAAACATCCATGAGGGAGAGAATCTCATGACCTGCAGTTGCATCTACAAGAGCATCTATGTTAGGCAATGAGAATGAATCCTTTGGTGTTGCCTTATTGAGATCCCTGAAATCCATGCAAATATAAATTCTTCCATCAGATTTTCCTATGGGTACCATGTTGGATACCCATTCTAGATAGTCGATGGGAACAATAAAGACTACATCCAATAGCTTTTGTAGCTCGTTCTTTACCATCAAGGTGATGGTTGGATGCATCTTCTTGAGCTTTTGCTTGACCGATTTCTTTGCAGGGTCTAGTGAAAGGTTGTGGACAACCAATTTCAGATCTAGTATTGGCATATCCTTGTAGGTCCAAGCAAAGAGACTAGGTCTCTCTTTCAATAGAGGAATAATGATGGCATGTTCTTCTGGAGATAAGCTTTCTTTGAACTTGAATTTCTTTTGATTAGAAGGATCATCGCTGATGTCCACTTCAAAAGTCTCCTCTATTGCCATCTACCCTTCCTCAAGCTGGTATTAAGTGGATGTCATCTACTGGGTTTAAAGTATCAACTGAATCATGGTCGAAACTAGTGGGATAAACATCATGTGAGTAGCTTGGTGCAAAATGAAATGGTTGTAGCATTTATTTGTCAGGAAATAAATATTTAGGCTCCAAGGGTGAGTTAGCGTAATCCCAATCAATAGCATCTAAATTAAGACATAATGGTTTATATGTATCGGTTGGGTTCTGAAGTAGAGTGTTCAAATCAATGGAGATCATGTTGATGGATGGGATGTGATGTGATGTGCATGTTTAGGACCAAGGTAGGCCATCTTAGTTGAGTCATCTGGCTCATAGCCACTCTCATCCGTGATGTATCCGCCTTCTATGTTATTTGACCAAGCAAGGTGTTGTAAATATTGAGACCCATGATAGGCCAATTTGGCTTCATCCTCGAACTTGCTTATGACATACTCATTCTCTTCTCACTCATAACCATGGCTTAGTTTGTCCTCCCATAGGATGATTCCTACTGGGTTTTTTTTGAGGGATAAATTTGGATGATACTCATCTGGTGGTCCTATATTGACCATAGCTGCCCATATATTGCTCAAGCAACTTCTATTTGGGGGTTGATAGGGATTTCATTCTATGTCTTCCTCGAAACCTAAGATTAGTCTATCCAAAAATACTACCAATGAATCATCATGGCTTCAGATGTGATACCCTAGAACAAACCTATCAGTAGGCAATTGGTACTACAGCTGGAATGGAAGCCAAAACCCTTACTCGTACAGACTTAAACCATGGTCATGCCAATGGCATCGTTCTAAGTACCTTAGAGCAAACTCAGGATTGGACATGTAATGAATATTTGGGGTGAATGGCTCATCCTCATCCTCTTCAATATCTAATGCATTATGGGCACAATCCATACTAGCATAGATGAATTTAGTTTGGTTAGGGGAAATCCCTAATGGAACCACTATCCCTATTGGCAAGTTTGGGAATCTTGCACATTCCATGTCTTGTGCAGACTCGATAATGGGCATGAAAGTCATGTTCTACACAAGATATTCACCTAACCCTATGTTGGCTAAGTGAAATATCACCTGTGGTGCAGATGACGCCAAGTAGGTGAGGCAGGTTGAGGTACCTCCCCAGCTATGCCTTCAGAATCTTCCTCCTCCATGGGACTTGGAATTTCCATAGTTGCTATTGTTGGAATTTCTTTAGGTCCTTCCTCCACTAGGGATGCTTTTAGCTTCTGAGAGTCCTTTACCTTGGATGTTTTGGGTTTCTTAGAAGTGCTAGTAGCTTTAGATCCAAGGGGTGATGTCGATATGGACGGATCACCTCTAACTAATTTAGACTTGCTTTCTAGCTATGCAGTAGGGGATGAAGGACTTATTTACAGGTGGGTTGATGGAAGGATGAAATACCCTGGATAGTCAACTTGATGCATGTATTTAAATGGATCTTCGTTCGATGAAACCACATGTACTTATCCCTCATGCACATACTTGATGCAATTGTGAAATATTGAGGGAACACATTGCATGTCCCTTATCCAAGGATGCCCTAGGAGGATTTTGTATTGCATTGCTCCCTCCAATATGTGACACATCATAGGGATGGTATTTTTCCCTACCTTTATAGGCAAAACCACCATATCCACTATTGACCACATCGTATAATTTAAAGAACTAAATGTATAGGAGGTTGGGACAATGTTTGATCTAGGTATTTTTAGGTGCCCTATAGATTTTACTGTGATTATATTAATTGACAAGCTTGTGTTTATTAGAACCCACTTGAAGGGTATGTCATTTATGGATGTGATGATATGCAGATGTGGGTCTACTATGGTAGTAGGAACTACCTTGATTTCTTGATCATAGAAATAGATCACAGGCTCTTGATACTGTTGCACCTACCCCATAAAGTTTGTAAACGCATTTGGGTTCTAGGGTTATAGCTCAATTGATCTCAATATTTCCATTAAACTCTCCTTGTGTCTAGGGGACTATTGAATGAGCTCATAGATTGATAACTTGGCTGGCATCATTTGGATATTTTGAACAAGTCTACTCTGAACAGCTATCATAGGTCATGTTGGTGGACCTAGAGGATTATTCTACACCTGCCTTTATTTAGGTACAACCAGGATATGAATAGGAGCCACTAGAGGCTCTGGTTGGTTATATTACCAGCTTCTTGTTGCCACATTGACTATTTCAACCATTATGGCACATACCTGAGTGGGAGGTTCAACTCAAACTTGGTTTACTTGAGCACCCGGATCTCTAGGGGCCTCATTATTAGGCAATGAGTTTCTGAATATTCCAATGTCTCTATTATCGGATGCTAATGGATTGTCAACTTTTATCTCACCCTTATCAGTCATGTTTTGCACAATATTCTTGAATTTGATACATGTTTTAATATCATGCCCCTGTATTCTATGATATGGGCAATATTGATATTCCCTATATCCCTTGGTCTTGGGATGATTAGGGTCAAAAATTTTAATCTCAGGTATCCTGAGTCTTTATGCCTTGCTTAGCTAGTTGAATATCAAATGCATCGGCTCTGATAAAGGCATGAAATACCAAGGTGATCAACATTATTTATTTTAACCTTGGTTATTCTTGGGGTTGTAATTTTCCAGTGGGGGATAAGCCTGATAGTTCTATAGTTGTTGTCTATTGCCTCCCTTTGAAGTGCTTAACACAACCTGGTTGACTTGAGTAGTTCTGGCTTACTTTTGTTGATTCTTGTTGTGGTTATTATTATTCTAGTACTTTTTATTTTATAGCTTAAGGTCTCCTTCTTCAAACTTTATGTCTTCTATTATATTGGATTGAGCCAAGGCTTTCTCAATGTTTCATACTGTTGTAGTTGCAATAACAACAAGATGTGCTTTACGCAACTCTTGGAAAACATCCTGGTGAGCTCTATAGTGGGAATAGAGAATGGTATTTTTTCCATTACCTTTCTCCATCTATTCCCATAGTCCATGATTGTCTCATCATCGTATTGCTTCAGGTTTTCCAGATTAGATAAGTTTACTTTATTCTTGATGCCAAAGGAAAAGCATTCAAGAAATGCATTCACCAGTTGCTCAAATCTGATGATGTTGTACTTAGATAATTGGTTGAACCATTAGGTTGTTGCATACAATAATGTCATGATTAACATACTTAGCATTAGGGCATCATTATATTCAAGTTGGAAGCACACGTTCATAACATTTGTGACATGTTCTTGGAAATATTCTTACCATTTGATTTTTTCTAACCTAGGCATCTCAAAGTGCCTAGGATATGCAGGACTTGGTACTAAAGGACACAAAGGTTGGTTGTGTATTTTACTCAGGATTTTCTTCTACCCAAATGCATCCTATTTCTCAAGATATTTGATTCTCTCAATGAGTATTTTGTAGACCTTCAAAGAAATTATCTCCTGTTCTCGAAGGTTTACTCGTGGTGGTTGGGTAGGTAATCCTGTGTCTACCCAATTTGGGTGTTTGTATTCATCCTCAATGACTACAGATGAAGGTTCAGGATATGTCTACTCTTGATCTTCCATCCCTTACTATTATTTTTTAAGTTGTGTATGTTCTGTATCCAGACATTATTGATTCTTTGAGGTATGGTGAGTGCACTCGTATCTTTGTCTAGTGCATCTCTCATGTTGAAAATCAACACGTCTATCATTTTGGTGTTGCTCACCACCTATGTGTAAGTTGGCTTGAGCCAACATGTCTACTTGCTCTTCATGCTCTATCTATTTATCTCTCAAGTAATGTTCCTGAAGATGCAAATACTTTTTTTCCATGTTTCCTCTTTCTCGAGGGCTTATAAACACTCACACAGTTCTTTCTCCTTGTCTTGGAGTAGCTTTTTATGATATTGTGCATCCTCATATAGCCTACGCACATCATCAAACTAATATACCAGTAAAGTTCTATGGATTTGTAACTTCGTACGAGGAGTTTTAATGGATAGGTTTCTTGGAGAGGCTCTCGATATGCTTTTGCTTTTTTATCAGGGTGACCTACTCTATATAGAGTGATCTATGTTATGTACCTCCATGGTATTAGGCAGTGCACATGCTTCGGGGATGCTTTGAAACTTCCCCTGGCTCATTGGTGTACCTTGTAGTTTGATGGCTACGTGAACTTCCTAAAATAGAATGTGCAGTAGCAATGCCTCTTTGAGCTGGTCTCGAGAGAAACCAATCCAACTCATCAAGCTATCTAGACCATGGTTGATCCCATGGAGTCCCATTAGCCCCAATGAGATCATTATCTATGGGTATTCTCCCATATTCATGGAGGCTATGAGGTTCTCTAGGTCTGTAGCCCTTGTGTTCTACCCCTCAATGGGCTAATCTAAACTAGGTATTTCATGTGAAGATCGGGGTGTTGCATCTCCATCATGTATGTGTGAATATTGGGAGCTTGATGCTCCCTCATGCCTATGTGATGATTATTGAATCCCCATCATGCCTATGTGATTATTGAGGCCTTGAGACGTCCTCATGTCTATGTTAATATTGGGGTCTTGATGCCCCCTCATGTCTATGTGAATATGGGGACCTTGATGCTCCCTCATGCCTATGAGATTATTGAGGCCTTGAGGCCTCCTCATGTCTATGTGAATATTGGGGCCTTGATTCCCCCTCATTCCTACTATGAGAGGAACTTTGATATGGCTTTCTAGCTAGGGTTTCTAGAGGAGTCCCCCACAAGTTGAGTTATCACCCCTAAGGCTTGCTGAACTTTATTTAGCGACACTTTGTATAGGTGTCTCAACGTCATTGTTATCATGAGTGTACAGAGCATCAACTTATACCTCGGTGTTGGACCAAGGGTGGTTGCTCCACGTGTAGACCATGAAAATCTTAAATTGTCTTTTTATGTAGATTTCAAAACACACAAATAAAGTAAACAAGTGTTTATCTCTTTTAATTTTTCTTGGTGTTCCTAGATTGCTTTGGTGTGTTTTTAGATTTGTTTATAGCTACAATATAACTCTCATCATTTTTTACATTTTTTTGATGATATACGTAGATTGTTCAAGTGGATTTTACCTATATGCTTGCAGCTCAACAATCGATAATGAAAGTCACGATCATGTTATCCTACCAAAGTATGGTGATGAAGTCCACACCCGGTCAGGGAGCACAAGTCCTACCAGTCCTCACCCAGTACTCACTTGGTTAACGTCATACCCTCCAAATAGAAGTATATGCAAATTTTCCAAGATACGTCGGATCTTGGAGCCAACAACCAAAAATAGGGTATGTGGGATTTGATCCAACATGTGGATATGAATTCCACCATCGTTGAACTCTACTAGTAGATGGTAATGAAATCCACGTCACTATAATTTAAATGAATCATGGTGCATGGATGTTATTTTTAGATTTTTGCATAAAGAAAAATAATGCATCAAGAAGCACTCATACTTTTTCTCCTACATGCCTAGTAAAGAATGCTTTATATTTATAAAAATGCATGTCTAAATAATTCAATGAATTTCAGATAATGCATTTCTACTTCATGAGATAATGGTGAAGAACACAAGCTTATACTGAGAGGGGGGGTGAACAATATAAGACCTCTTTATAATTTTTCCATTATACTTCAAAACAGTAAAGCAATATACCCAAAGCAATATCAAAGCAATGCACAATATCATCCACAAAGTGACACCAATTTTAACGTGGTTCACCCGTAATGGTCAGGCTACGTCCACAAAACTTTTCTCTAAAAGTTATCTCAAAGTTCTTTGGGAATCCTTCCCAATTACAATGTTTATGAGCCTCGGCCCAAAGGAGATACCTTCCCCCAATCAAAATTTATGAGCCTCTGCTCAAAGGAGATACCTTCCCCCAATCAGAATTTATGAGCCTCTCGCTCAAAGGAGATACCTTCCCCTCTCGCTCTGGAAATGATCCCTCCGAAGATCAACCGCCTCTACCTCTTGCCAGCACGTGGAAATCCTTTCCACTGAAGACCTCCTATCCTCAATGCTTAGCCTAAGAGACCTTCGCCTTCTATGATCACATCCACAGTAGCTCAACAACCTGTACCAAACACAGTCAATCGGTCTAGTACAAGTCTTCCTCTCGTCCGTCGGATCTGTCCAACTCTTGAACAAATCAATCCTCTACATACAAGCCTTCTCAAAGACTTGCCAAATCTGTCCTCGGGTTCTTCTCATAGAACCAATGCACCTCTGTCCTCAAGTTCTCTCGATAGAACTATCAAACTCAGCTCACAAGTCCTCTACTAGGACCTGTCCAAATCTGCTCACAAGTCCCCACCGAAACCTGTCCAAAACTGCTCACAAGTCCCCATCGAAACCTGTCCAAAACTGCTCACAAGTCCCCACTAGAACCTGTCCAAAATTGCTCACAAGTCCCCACCGGAACCTGTCCAAGAACCGCTCACAAGTCCCCACTGGAACCTGTCCAAAAACTCAGCAAGCTCACCAAGAAAAACTTTCTTAGTAGGAAATCACAAAGTGAATTGTTAGAGACCCAATGTGATTTTTCAAACTCATAGAAGCATAAAGAGAATTGTTAGAGACTCAATATGTTCTATACTCAAATCCCAATCTCAAAACTCAACTCAAATCAACTCAGCTCAATCTCAATCTCAAATCTGAAAACTCAACTCAATATCTGAAATGGATAGGATAGAATGTTTTCTTTCAAGAACATGAAACCCCAACAATTGCCAACTATGCAAAGAATCACATAACAATGATACTCATGTTCTTTTCACCATCAATTAGGGTTTCAACAACAATGCTCATCAAACAAGGTTTAGTCAACCAACACCATTCAACTCAACATCAACCTTGAAGCATTCAACCAATCATCACAAGAAAAGGAAACAAGTAGAAATCCTTTTCCCTCCAAAGATATTTGAACAAAATAGCCACCAACACAATATCACCAAATGCAAAGAATAACTTGCTCAAATCAACTCAATGGAGTAAGCCCAATATCATGAATCAAGTAAAGCAATAACTTGATCAAACAACCTCTATGGAAGCAACTCAACCATCAAACTCAAAACAGCCAACCAAGGGTTCCACCAACTCAATGCAAGTAGCTAGACTCACAAATATAAACCCTAGTGCACAAAGCTTCCACTATCTCAAACCAAAAATTATGCATTCACCAAAAACTCTCCTTAAGGATAACAATGCATAAGTAGTCTTCAACAAACCAGAAAATAGGATTTACACCTAGCCAAAGGATACCTAGTAGAATACCTTTTCACTCCAACCTTATTTCAGAAAACATACACCAATCATACTCATAAGAAGAATGTGCCCATACCTTATTGGAGTAGAAGATAATTGAACCTTCAAGCCGTCACCACACACAACTCTCAAACTTCCAACCAAGTTAGGGTTAGAATAAAAAGAAATGAGCAATAATATAAACTTCCTTTATTACACCTTTTAGCTCCACTTCTTTAAACACAACCACCATAACATGCCAATAAATCAACAATCACAGACTCACACCTTATACCTCCATTTTTAATTTTAGCATAGCAAAGAATAATCTTAAAAATACATCCAAAGAAATATGCCCTTATTTCTCCTAAGCTTTTATTCAATGCTAATCACAAAAGCCAAAACTCATAAAATTTAATCACACCTTATAAATCATTGTCCAAGAAACTCCGAATTTCGTGGCATAAAGACGTTTTAATAAAAACGTGTGTTACTCTAGCAAAGCACCCCCGCGAGACTCAAAACGGTGACCTCCGCCAATGCAACACCCAACAGCAGCCTTCGCTGCCACTAGCCCACGCGGGCTACGAAGTTCACAAGTGAACTTCCCTCCACTTCACCCTCGAAAAACTCCCGAAGACTTTTCAACCGCACGTGCTTCTAAGTCTTCCTTCGATCACAACGAATACAGAGCACAAACACCGCAAATTGCATTCGAGGAATTTCGAATTAATTAGCCTTCCAACCTTAGGAGTTGGAGAATAAATAGTCTCTTCGAAGACACCTTGACGTCGACGGAAATAAAGACCATTTCGAAATTAATCAAAAGTCTTTTCAAAAAGGGTTTAAAAACCCTTAAATAATTTTAATAAATTAAGAATAAAAAAAGGTTTAAAAACCTTTAAGTATTTTTAATAAATTAAAAATAATTTCTCCCTTAATTAATTAAATAATTAATTAATTAAAACCTTGAAGGGTTTTAAATAATAATTAAATAAATAATAAAGAGAACCTCCATTGGTTTTAATAAAAACCCTATCCAACTTGGTTTTAATAAAAACGGTTTGGTTTTAATGAAAAACCCTTGCCAATGGAATCTCTCCGGATTCTCTTAAAAATATTCTCTTGGAATCTTCCACCTTTGAAGCCAACACATCCTCTTAACATTAATGCCATTTCCTTTTGACATCAATGACAACTCATAGACAAGAAGCTAGGATCTCAAACCCAAAATTGCCAACAATCTCCCCCTTTGTCATTGATGGCAAACCATGCTTCTCAACAACACATAAACTCAACATAAATAGCTCCCCCTGTCTTGAGGCTCTCCCCTTACTCAAATCTCTCCCCCTTTGTCATCAATGGCAAAGGGTCACCTTTGGGGCTCGGGACTAAGAATGAGCCTCTTAGCTTAGTCCCTCCCCCACCTCTCGATGAGGTGATTAATTCTTGGGTGGGAGTAAAACTCCCATTAGGCACTGATCATCATCAGCGTCTATAACTTCCTTGTCGGGCCTTCTCTTGAACTCTTTGTCCATATTCCTGTTCCTCTCACTGTTCTTGTTCTTGTTCTCATCCCTGTTCTTGTCCATGCCTTGATCCTTGGACCAGATCATGCCACTGTTCCTCGTTCTCGTATTCTGGAATTTCAGCTCTACACTGTCCGATTGTGTGACCTTCATTGTTGCACTTAAAACAAGTAACAATGTTATTTCTCTGAGGTAAACCTGATCTTTGAATCCACCAGTTCTGACCAAACCTTTCGACCAAACCTGTTTCGCCAAACTTTGACCAAACCTCGTTTCGACCAAACCTGTTCGGCCAAACCTCGTTCCGACCAAACCTGTTCTCGTTATTTGCCTTGCAATAAACCGCCTTGTGCCCAAACTGTTGACAAGAGTAGCAATACCCTTGAAAGTAACTAGCACTTTCGAAACTGTCATTTACCTCCTTCACTTGAGCCATGCAATGTGAAGCCATGTGACCAAACCCGTGACAAGCAAAACATCTCGCCTTGAAACTTTCCTTTAATTGACCTCTTAGGTTCTGAAAACTTCTTCTCATTCTGAATTCTGTTTTCTATTTCTGTGCATCTATCATTCAAGGACTCCTTTTCTGAAATACTTTCCTCATCAGAACTCTCTTCCTTTTGGAGTCTCTTACTAGACTCTCCAACTTGTTCCTTGTGTGGCTTAACAAAACCAAGGCCTGTTTTATCTCGTTGTCTTTCTTTGACCTTTGATGAGTGACTTAACCTTTTTGGAGCTATCTTGAAACCCGTAAAGCTTATCCTTGTACTCTTTAGTTTCCTCTTTCAAAGAAGCCATTTTCTGTTCTAACTCACTATACTCAAGAACCTTAGACTCTAACTCATCCTTGAGTTCTTGTGTCTTAGCCATAGAGAAGTCAAGACTTTCTATAAGATCATCTCTCTCCATACAACATTCATCTAACTTATCCTTGAGTCTAGCATTCTTCTTTCTTTCCTTTTTCAAAGCACTAAGAGCACTAATAAGTTCACCTTCAAGATCTACTTCACCTTCCTCTATATCTTCCTCTATTTGTTTGCTTTTTGAATCATCAAAGCCTTTTTCAGATTTCTTATCACTAGAGGTGCTACCCTTTTCAAAAACCATACATGCATCTTCCTTATAGTTTTCTGAAGCATCCTCATACATACTAGAAACCAAATCATTATTTGTGCAATCATCCTCAAGGTGACCAAAATTTCCACATCTAAGACATTTCATGATAATGAATCTATGTTTCGGTTCTTCCTCTTTTTCTGATATGAACAACATCTCATTTTCATTATCACTTGAAGAACTTTCACTATCACTACTAGAACACTTACTTGCTTTGTCTAGGTAGAAACTCTTCTTGTGCTTGTGAGAATACCTCTTTCCTTGATTGTTGTGCTCATCTTTGTTTTTCCTGTGATGCTTGTGCTTTTCATAATCCTTGCTCTTAGAATCCTGTTTATCTTCATCACTTTCATTCTTGGGAATAGTACAATCAGTAGCATAATGACCAAACTTTCCACAATTGAAACATCTTATATTTTTCATACTTTTGTGCTTTCTAGAGAACTTGCCTTTCTTGTTGTAATATGCCTCTTCATCACTAGAAGACTCATCACTATCTTGAAGTTGTTTACCCTTGGAATTCTTGGTAGCCTTGAAAGCCGCCTCTTTCTTGACATCAACCTTCACTTGAGTTCTCAACTCAAATGCTGCAAGTATACTATGGAGCTCATCCTTTTTCAACTTATCCAAATCTTTAGCTTCCTCAATAGCAGAAATATTTTCACTAAATCTATTAGGAAGAGATCTTAAAATCTTATCACAAACATCATTTTCAGCAAGCTCAAGACCTAAGTCTTTCATGGAGTTAACAACCTCATCCATACGAAGCATGTAGTCACTAATATTTTCATCATCATTCATCTTGAGTTGTTCAAACATACCTTTGAAGTGTCTCAACTTGGCCTTTCTCGACATTTGTATCACCCGTATGAACCACCTTCAACTGTTTCCACATTTCACTAGTTGTCTTGCAGTGAATCACTTTGGTGAGATCTGCTTTCTGTAAGCCTTTCAGGATTGCATTCATTGCTTTTGAATTGTTGTGATGTAGGAGCCTTTCTTCTTTAGTATTAGGACCATGTTCAGGAATAGTGTACTCATCTTCAATCACTTCCCAAACCTCATTCCCAAGTGCCATTAGATGAACCTTCATCCTTGCACTCCAAAGACCAAAATCTGACCCATCAAGAATAGGTGTTGCATTGCCACTTGAATGATCCATTGTGTTCTTTACTAGCTTTTCCTTCAAGCTGTTAAACTTTTTGAAGGCACCTGCTCTGATACCAATTGAAGAACACAAGCTTATACTGAGAGAGGGGGTGAACAGTATAAGACCTCTTTTTACTTTTTCCTTTATACTTCAAAATAGTAAAGCAATATACCCAAAGCAATATCAAAGCAATGCACAATATCATCCACAAAGTGACACCAATTTTAACGTGGTTCACCCAGAATGGTCAGGCTACGTCCACAAAACTTTTCTCTAAAAGTTATCTCAAAGTTCTTTGGGAATCCTTCCCAATTACAATGTTTATGAGCCTCGGCCCAAAGGAGATACCTTCCCCCAATCAGAATTTATGAGCCTCTGCTCAAAGGAGATACCTTCCCCCAATCAAAATTTATGAGCCTCTCGCTCAAAGGAGATACCTTCCCCTCTCCTCCGGAAATGATCCCTCAGAAGATCAACTGCCTCTACCTCTTGCCAGCACATGGAACTCCTTTCCACCGAAGACCTCCTATCCTCAATGCTTAGCCTAAGAGACCTATGCCTTCTATGATCACGTCCACAGCATCTCAGCAACCCGTACCAAACATAGTCAGTCGGTCTAGTACAAGTCTTCCTCTGTCTGTCAGATCTGTCCAACTCTTGAACAAATCAATCCTCTACATACAAGCCTTCTCAAAGACTTGCCAACTGTCCTCAGGTTCTTCTCATAGAACCAATGCACCTCTGTCCTCAAGTTCTCTGATAGAACTATCAAACTCAGCTCACAAGTCCTCTGCTAGGACCTATCCAAATCTGCTCACAAGTCCCCACCGAAACCTGTCCAAAATTGCTCACAAGTCCCCATCGAAACCTGTCCAAAACTGCTCACAAGTCCCCACCGGAACCTGTCCAAAATTGCTCACAAGTCCCCACCAGAACCTGTCCAAAACCGCTCACAAGTCCCCACTGGAACCTATCCAAAAACTCAGCAAGCTCACCAAGAAAAACTTTCTTAGTAGGAAATCACAAAGTGAATTGTTAGAGACCCAATGTGATTTTTCAAACTCATAGAAGCATAAAGAGAATTGTTAGAGACTCAATATGTTCTATACTCAAATCCCAATCTCAAAACTCAACTCAAATCAACTCAGCTCAATCTCAATCTCAAATCTGAAAACTCAACTCAATATCTGAAATGGATAGGATAGAATGTTTTCTTTCAAGAACATGAAACCCCAACAATTGCCAACTATGCAAAGAATCACATAACAATGATACTCATGTTCTTTTCACCATCAATTAGGGTTTCAACAACAATGCTCATCAAACAAGGTTTAGTCAACCAACACCATTCAACTCAACATCAACCTTGAAGCATTCAACCAATCATCACAAGAAAAGGAAACAAGTAGAAATCCTTTTCCCTCCAAAGATATTTGAACAAAATAGCCACCAACACAATATCACCAAATGCAAAGAATAACTTGCTCAAATCAACTCAATGGAGTAAGCCCAATATCATGAATCAAGTAAAGCAATAACTTGATCAAACAACCTCTATGGAAGCAACTCAACCATCAAACTCAAAACAGCCAACCAAGGGTTCCACCAACTCAATGCAAGTAGCTAGACTCACAAATATAAACCCTAGTGCACAAAGCTTCCACTATCTCAAACCAGAAATTATGCATTCACCAAAAACTCTCCTTAAGGATAACAATGCATAAGTAGTCTTCAACAAACCAGAAAATAGGATTTACACCTAGCCAAAGGATACCTAGTAGAATACCTTTTCACTCCAACCTTATTTCAGAAAACATACACCAATCATACTCATAAGAAGAATGTGCCCATACCTTATTGGAGTAGAAGATAATTGAACCTTCAATCTGTCACCACACACAACTCTCAAACTTCCAACCAAGTTAGGGTTAGAATAAAAAGAAATGAGCAATAATATAAACTTCCTTTATTACACCTTTTAGCTCCACTTCTTTAAACACAACCACCATAACATGCCAATAAATCAACAATCACAGACTCACACCTTATACCTCCATTTTTAATTTTAGCATAGCAAAGAATAATCTTAAAAATACATCCAAAGAAATATGCCCTTATTTCTCCTAAGCTTTTATTCAATGCTAATCACAAAAGCCAAAACTCATAAAATTTAATCACACCTTATAAATCGTTGTCCAAGAAACTCCGAATTTCGTGGCATAAAGACGTTTTAATAAAAACGTGTGTTACTCTAGCAAAGCACCCCCGCGAGACTCGAAACGACGACCTCCGCCAATGCAACGCCCAACAACAGCCTTCGCTGCCACTAGCCCACGTGGGCTACGAAGTTCACAAGTGAACTTCCCTCCACTTCACCCTCGAAAAAACTCCCGAAGACTTTTCAACCGCACGTGCTTCTAAGTCTTCCTTCGATCACAACGAATACAGAGCACAAACACCGCAAATTGCATTCAAGGAATTTCGAATTAATTAGCCTTCCAACCTTAGGAGTTGGAGAATAAATAGTCTCTTCGAAGACACCTTGACGTCGACGGAAATAAAGACCATTTTGAAATTAATCAAAAGTCTTTTCAAAAAGGGTTTAAAAACCCTTAAATAATTTTAATAAATTAAGAATAAAAAAAGGTTTAAAAACCTTTAAGTATTTTTAATAAATTAAAAATAATTTCTCCCTTAATTAATTAAATAATTAATTAATTAAAACCTTGAAGGGTTTTAAATAATAATTAAATAAATAATAAAGAGAACCTCCATTGGTTTTAATAAAAACCCTATCCAACTTGGTTTTAATAAAAACCGGTTTGGTTTTAATGAAAAACCCTTGCCAATGGAATCTCTCCGGATTCTCTTAAAAATATTCTCTTGGAATCTTCCACCTTTGAAGCCAACACATCCTCTTAACATTAATGCCATTTCCTTTTGACATCAATGACAACTCATAGACAAGAAGCTAGGATCTCAAACCCAAAATTGCCAACAAATGGCCTCTAGTTGGGTCTCATACAAGCAAGCTTTACAAACAAAACCTAGACTGCTAGAGACTAGGGCGAATCTGAAAATAGAGGTTCATTGTTCCTAGCAGTGACTAGAGGAAAACTAAAAAAAATTAAAAAGTTTAACGCATTTCTCTTTTAATATTTTTCTATGTTTTCCTAATTAAAAGGATATTTTCCCTTCTGTATTCTGGAAACAAATTACAAACAGAGAAAGGAAAAATAGCAAAGAATTGCCCCAACTTGAAATCCACATCCGATGACGCATAGGCTGCCTTATGTTGCTGATTTTCTATTGGTTGTTGTTGACCAGAGCGGGTGCTACTGGTCATTGTCTTCAAAAGTGACCTTTGTCTGCTAGTCATTGTCAACCAGAGTAGCTAGACCTACACACATAAAATATATAAAAACATTAGCAAAATAGTTGAAAATAGAAAACCAGGTGGGAGTCCTATCGTGATCGCTATATGTACAACCCTGGGAAGCAAACACCTACTCTACTTGCAGCATACTATCAAAATAAAATATGATGAATGTTTAAATAACATGGAAGTAACAAAATCAAGAGATCTCTTTTATTAATTCATTTGAAACTTTAGTTATATATAGGTCCCTCTTAGGGATACCACATTTGATACAATGAATACAAGAAGACATAAAAATGCCTTGTAAATGGGGTGGTGCACTCCACAGACCTCTCAGATTTGTACACAAACTTGTACAAGGTCTTACTGATGCCTTCTTCTCCTTTGCTTGCTTCGAGGGATCTGACACTTTGAATGCTTTACCTTAGTCCTGAAACTTATAACCTGCATAAAAGAAACAACAAAAAATGATCAGTAGCATATGTGACCTCTTAGGAAGATGCTTTATTAGTAGATCTACAAGGAATTATGTAAAAACATAATAGAAGCATAATCAAGAAAACTAAGCAATAATGCATTGATAACTTAAAAATCACCATGGGAGTGCATTAAGAAAAATAGATCTATGCTAATATTAATTGATGAAATAGAAAACAATGAAATATCTATGCTAAAGCTCAATAAATAGTGTCCAAAACCCTAGGCTATGCCTGTAGGCCATTTTAAAGGATAGCGACCACAAAATTAAACCTTATACCTTGCGAGCTAGGGGCTATGGCACTAGATTACTTGTCTAAATTAATGTCTACGGGTCACCTATATATCAGTACACTGATTGGTAGTGAATAACATCTGGATATGAATGCTTGGATGGATCATAATAATTACTTAATCGTACAGTGCTTCACTACTCCTAAAAGGGTAATGAATCACTCTCTCCAGTTTGCTAGGGCTCTGCTACATAAAAATTACAATATTTGAGATTCTTTTTTTTCTTGGGAGTATGCATATGTAGATCTCCCATATTCAGATCTAGATCTAGATCTTGGCTTCCTAGAGAAGCCAAGATCCAGATCTGCATGCAATTGACCATCAGAGGGGGAAGGATCAGTCATAAATTTGCATTCAAGGAGCAGTCAAGAGGAAATCTAGGAGATACACATCAAAAACATACTTGAAAATAATGTAACTGCCATCACTATTTGTGATTAGGGCCCTCCCTCATGGCTAGACTATGCTTTAGTGCTAGTCGATATCAAAATCAGTGGCTAGATCTGATCACTCTCAGCTTCAGTGACCAGTGTTGGCGGCCACTCTGATTGATAGAGGTTGAGCCTGAATGGGCTAGAACTACCCTTGTGAGTGGTTAGGACCACTATTGGCTCTTGTAAAGGTCCAATATCAGTCATATGGCCTTTGGATGTGCCCATATGAGTAGTCTCCTACACATGATGTGTTTTAGATGTCTACAATCTCATCTATGTTGATATGTTATTACTAAAAAAAATTCCTAAGAGTCTTGGTGGCATGACATTGGAGTGGTACTACTGGTTACCTTATTATTCTCTAAGGAATTTTAAAGAAACAATAGAGTTATTTTTTCAATAGTTTAGTGCTTATATTGAAAAGGATGTGACCATGAAATATGTTCATAATTTGAAACAAGGTAAAGAAGAGAGTTTTTCAGAATTCCTATCTCGTTGGAGAATTTTAGTTGGATACTTAAGATATTCTTTACCTCCTCAAGATATGTTGGAAATATTTATTGGAAATTTGCAAGAACAATTATCTTATGAATTAGAAACTACAATTATCACATATTTTAATCAAGTAACTGAGTTAGCAAGGAAAGTCAAACAAGCTCTTATCAGAAGAGAACTCAAAATAAAATAGGATAAAACCATTAAGTCATAGTATAAGAATAATGATGTGGTAGGTGATGGTATAATGGATAATAGGTCTGTTAATATTGTTTTTAACAATCTACAAAATATGGTTCTTCAAAAACCTCCACAAAGGAATTTCATAAAACTTGACATACCTATGGAAGAAGTCCTAAAGCAACTTTTGGAAGCCAATGCAATTTTATTACCTCCCATAAGAAACTTAGATACTACAACTAGTTCATACAAGGTAGGTCAATATTGTGCATATCATAGAGTGGAAGGACATTGGAAAAATTCTTGTAAGAAGTTAAAACATGTGGTATAAGATTTGATCAATACAGGACGTATTGATATAGGGAATTCTCAGTCATAAAATAATCAAGTGTCTACTTAGCAGATACTAACAACAAATAAGGATATGGTAATATTCAAGGATCCATTACCAAAGTATGGTCAACATGTAGCTAATAAAGTATCCTATAATAATGTTCCACCTCTTCATGGTAATATGGTTGGTATGATAACAACTACTTCAAAGCATCAGGTGCAGAATTGACAGATCCAGTGATCTCAATAGGATATGAGTTTTTCAGCAAATATTTCCCTCTCATAACTTTTGCAAAAATTTCCTACTCATGGATAAGACTTGATAAATGTTCAAAAGCAATAATATATCCCTCTAGATATTTCCCCTAGTGATATGGCCAATATTGTAATCTCTCTTGGGACACATCACATCACATTCTCAAATGATGATATTTCTTCCTCAGACCTACATAGAGATTCTTCTCTCTACATTACTACATTTATTGGGGAAACCTTTGTCAAAATGTTTATTATTGATAATGGTTCTTCCCTTAATTTATGCACATATCAATTTATCCAAAACAATTTATCAAAAGAGGAATATTTAACTAAATTCGATGTAATCATAAAAACATTCGACAGCGAGTCCCAAGAAGCTTATGACATTATATCCCTCCCCTTAAGGTTGGACCTAATATCTTAGATACAATGTTATATGTGGTACCTTGCCATGCATATTTTATTCTTCTTCTTAGACATCCTTGGATCCATGAAATGAAGACCATCCCTTCCAATCTTCATCAGTGTTTAAAGTTCAAATCTAAATATCAACTTGTCACCATTCCAGGCGACCCTCATCCATTCAAATATTGTTAAATGGGCAACAATATCAGTTTGGTCTCAATGTTTATCCTTTAGTTTCATCATATGTTTCTCCAAGTTTCTCATCTCAAAAATCTGAGTAATTCAACAATCTAAAAGTGAGTGAGAAACCTCTAATCAATTCATCATGGGATCAAGACAATTAGTTTCTTCAAGAACCTCTTCTATATATATCTCATAAATATTTGGAGCATAGTAATGAGGATGAGGATCCCATTTATACCTCTAACATTTTGTTTTATAATATGATAAATTTTGTGTGTTCTAATGGTAAATCATATGCTTCTCATAGATATCTTGCAAATTTAGGGATTGCTCCTCCCCATATTAAAAATGATGGTTTTATTCAAGAATGTATAGATTATCATGCTATGGCTGCCAAATAAAAAGCTATGAAGGAGCCTCTCCATGATTATAATCATTGATATGGCTTTACCATATAGATTTTTCTTTGATGAAGCAGTCCCTTGAATTCCTAGTATTTTTTTTAAGATATAAGGTACAATTAGAATGTGTGTTGACTATAATTCTGATTGCTTGTTTAATAAAACATAAAATAAAATAAAATCAATCATTAATTAGGTATGCATTTGCATTTTCATTCCATCATACCTATTTGCTTGCTCATACTACATGACTATCTGTCATACTTTATATTATTTCTTGACATTTTGTTACTCTTACATTTTTGCTTGTCATAATTGCATTGCTGCTTGTTCATGATTGCTTGATCATATAGCCTTTCAGGGATTCATAACAATGGCATGTGATGATACCTAGTTATGTTATAGCTCACATGCATTACACTTTCACTAGGGATCTGATGCCTAGAAAAGCCCCAACCTAGGGTGTTGAGCAAAGTGCAGCAAATAGTATTGTCATTGTTGTCAACACAGTCAGACAAATTTATTGATGCAATGGACAAGAGTTTATTGAACAGCAAGGTGCAGCCAAAGTACAATGGATAGGAGTTCAGTGTTGAGCAAGGTGTTGCAGGAGGATTGTCATTGTTGTCAATACAGTCAGTTAGATCTAATGATGCAATGGATAGGCAGTTCAGAAGTCACTCAGATGTAGAGGATAAAGTTTAGAAGTTAGTCAGATCATGAGTCCTTAAATGATAGATGCACAGAAACAGAAAACATAATTCAGAATGAGAAGAAGAAGTCTTCAGATCCTGAGATGTCAAGAATCGAAAAGGTTTTTTGTGAAAACCAAGGCAGTCAGAATAAAAAGTTTTATTTAAAACCATTGATAACAGATTTGAAATGGGTTTTTCTTAAAACCCAAGTTGGCTCTTCGTTTCGTTGAAAAATATGCCCTAGTGATAAAGATATTTAATTTTAAATATTTAGTTTAAATTTTAAAGGTTTTTTGTGAAAACCAAGGTAGTCAAAATAAAAAGTTTTATTTAAAACCATGGATAATATATTTGAAATGGGTTTTTCTTAAAACCCAAGTTGGCTCTTCGTTTCGTTGAAAAAGATGCCCCGTGATGAAGATATTTAATTTTAAATATTTAGTTTAAATTTTATTTTATTTAAAATTTAAATTAAAATATTAAATTAAATTAAAAGGGCCGACATGTTACTATTTCGCGGCAATAAGCTACAGGAAAGTGACGAAGGTGGAAGAAGTGTTTGAGACCGACAAAGTTAAATGCGGGCTGACGGATTTTAGGGTTTGGTAGCTGACAAATTCTAGGGTTTCTCAACCGAAATTCTTTTAGGGTTTGTTCCTAAAACTTCTTCTATAAAAGCAAGGGTACTTCGAGTTTGAAAAGTGGGGTGTAAAGATAAAGTGCGAATGCGAGCATAATGTTTGTGAAAGTGAAACGACACATAGTGTGCGAAGCGTGTGCACAGAGAAAGCAGAGTGTGCAGAGAAGCACGAAGGGCAAAGTTGATTGCAAAATCGTCAGTAGCAGCAGACTGTGTGAAGTGATTGTGCAAGAGAGAGCAGAGTGCACAGAGATTGCAAAGGTGATGTAGACCAGTTAGAGTCTTGCAATAACAAAGGTATATGTCAAACATTTTTTTTTTTTTCAATATTGAAGTCCAGTTGGTGCTGGCAAATTAAGGGGTTGGTGCCTCTTTCCAGTTAGTGCTGGTAAAAAATTTGTCCAGTTGGTGCTGGAAAATTAAGGGGTTGGTGCCTCTTTCCAGTAGGTGCTGGTAAAATAGGAGTTGGTGCTCCATTCTATTGAAGCAAATAAAGTTAATGGGTTGGTGCTCCTTCCAGTTGGTCTTGGTAAAGGATTATGTAAAGTTGTAGCTTTGCATTGACTGGATTTGGATGGTAGTCCAAGCAGTATTTTTGAGGAGTAGCCACATTGGTGAACCTCGTTAAAATGTTGTGTTATGTGTGATGCTTTCTTGATGCATTTAGTATCTCTTTTATCTACTTTAAACTGCTGCTGGTTTTATAATCTAATTGTTTTAGAATTTTTTAAAGAACACACTGATTCACCCCCCCTCTTAGTGTCATTGTGATTACAACATAAGGCCCATGCATTTTCATCCCTTCTCTTCTTGTCTTTCTTTGCTCCTCTTCTCTCTCCTTCTTGTGTTTCTTGACTTTGAAAGTCTTTACAATGCTGATAATTTCTCTCCAAATTCAAGGAATACAATCCTCTTTTGGTATATCCTTGTCCTTTGCATGATTCTTATTCATCATATATTTTCTTTTTTCATATAAGGATATACATTCTTCTCTCCTTTAATTGCACATTTCCTCCCCCTTGACTTTTCAATAGCTGAAACGTCAAGCTGGAGGTACACATGCACAATTATTTACTACTCATTTTCTTCCTCTATTTTCTTCTAGAACATGCACACACTCACATTGTATTATTCTCATATGACTTGGTCTATATACATATTCTTACACACCCCTATCAGGTAGTACTTGCTAAACACATCATTCACATCAACAATGACACATCACCCCTATCAGGTTATACTTCTTTTAACTTAGTGGGATCAACACCCCAATATAGTATAAGCTCCTTGGCCATTTTAGTAGGCCTTGACATACATCCTAGTAGGTAATTATCCCACAATAATCAGTAGAGAGCAATCACCCATACCGGGTTACACTCCATAATTTACTCATTCGAACAGTCACCCATAGAGGTTTATGCTTTATATTTTTCCCATCTATCAATCTTAGCAAGTACTATACCCATAGTGGGTTTTTGACTCCACATCTGGACCATTCTTTTGGGTATAACACCCTTAATTTAGGGTACTTGATCAACTTCTCTCACTTTCTATGTCTGACCTTTAGATCTTCTTCTTCTTGCTTCTTCTTCTTCTCTTCTCTTCCCTTCTTCTTTCTATCTCTTTCTTCTATTCATCCATGCATTTAATGCTAGCTACATTAGATTCATGTTGTACCCAGTGATATTTGCTCTGTTGTTTGTTTGCTTTCTTTGTTCTTTGTGTCTTTGTGTTTTGCTTTTTTTTATCTTTAGCTTTTTCATTTCTGTAAGGAATTTTCATTCCTTTCAAAAATTGAGAGGTTACCCTAGCCATAGAGGCATTAATGATAGTAATTCCTCACCTTATGTGCAAAATTCTTGAGAGTCCTTCATGATACCCTTTTTGCACAACCCCTTTGTCCAAACCTGGCCACCCCTTTTCTGTGTTTGTTGTATTCTTGCCCATATGATTCTACATCTTTCTTTGATGCATTTAATTGGCCTTAAATACATAAAAGAGGGGGTAAAATGTAGAAACAAAAAATTGACCCACTAAGGTGAGTAATTTTACCTAGAACCCTTGTTTTCTCCTTAGAAAAGTGGGGTCATATTTGAGATAATTTTTCCCTTTCAAATCTCCTTCATTTATGCTAAATATTTTACCATTAGATCGAGCTCGAAAAGATATTTTCAACGGTATATGATATGACCAATTTTGACTCCATTTGACCCTCTAAAATGCATTAAAACCACATAGAGGTCTATCTGGTGCGAAATCGTGGTCCGTTTTTATGGAACATGATTTTGAATTTTAGGTTTTTCTCTTAAGAAAACCCTAATTTTCAAAGTTGATCTTTTTAAGGTCGATTGTGCTTATTTTTTCCCACCCATTCTTCTTTCAAATCCACTATATAAGGAGGGTTTGAAATCTTATTTTCCCCATCCAAGCAAGTTCATTTTCTACACAAGCAATAATAACAATTATTATTCAAGTTCTAATTTCTTGAGGTCTTCTTCTTATTCTGCAAACAAGCTAACTCGCAAGTGTGAAGTGTGATCTATTGAAGCTTTGTTTTTTGCTATATTGGATTGTGTGTTGCTACTCTTGGTGGACAAAGTGTTGAAGCCCTAAGGAGGATTTTTGCTACTTGGAGGTCTCCCTCCTTGGATCTATTTTTTTGCTACCACCAGGTTGTTTTCATTCATTTGTTTTGCATATTAGCATATTTACTATTAATTAACATTTTTTGGAGTTTTCTCTTCTTTTGTGAAATTGCACTCGGGTATTTACAGGGTAATATTTTGCCTATGCAAAATCATGATCGCTTCGTACGGGGTGATATTTTGCATAAACCACGTTTGGTAGTAATCTACTACCCCCAAACCCTAGATCTATGTTATAGACTACATTTAGGCCATATTAGGACATTATGTACTCTATTTTACTATTCTATTTTGCTATATTCTATTATGCTTGTTCATATTTCGAAAGTCAACTTTCGCTTTTGTTTTTAAAGATCAGCTAAAAGGACCTAGAGGACTTGCCTACTACACCTCCAAGCACTATTGTATAGTGGTCTTAGTAAGCCCCCTAATGATGATTATTTTTTCCAAGTGTTTCTTAAGTTGTCTTGCAGAAACAATAATTATTGATATCATTTGACAAAGGATAAAAATCAAGGATCAACCATCGGATAAGATAAGTACCCTAATTTAGTCTTTAGGCTGTTTGTTGGGTATTTATTATTTTTGTCATAAACCCTAGATTTGATATAAATAAAAGATATTTAATTGATTTCTAGGCATTAAAATATAAACAACATATAGTGTGCACTTAGGGTTAATTATGTTTATGCATATTCTCTTAAACTCTTGCTTAAATTTTTTCTATCTTGAAACCCTAGGGTTAGAAAAGCATTCAAATAAAGAATCATTCTAGGTTTAGTTCTTGTATTCCTTCATTATGTATCTCTAAACTGTCCTTTATCCTTTATAACATAGATCTATAAAGGCCAAAAATAGGTAATTGTCTTGAAATGAATACATCAAACATTCCTATAATTCTTGTGGACTTGGATCGAGTCCTTAAAGATGTTCCTGGTGAACCCTTTCCCCTTTTTAGCACCGAGTGTAGAGAACAACGTAGCCCCCACAGTTCACCTCAAGGCTTTATCTCTTTGTGGATCCAACCTTGAGAATTGTATGTGGTAGGGTGGTTTTTCCCTTCTACAAAAGATATCTAAGCACTCTAGCAGACTCTAAGCTATAAAAATATTTTAAATTATAATACAAATCCAACTTTTTCCTTTGAGCAATTCATTTTCAATTGTGTGTTTGTTTTTCAATTATGTGTTACATTATATTTGAATGTGTAAATTATTCCTTCTTTTTCTAGTTAAATCTCAATTATGCTTGTTACATAATTTGAATGAACATAATTAAACCAGTTCTTCCTTTCTTTTTCATTCTATTTCATGTAATTGTTGAAATATTGCTATAACTAATAATGGATAAGGCACTGATCTACTAGTAGAGCATAATTATATGGGTTTTTATGAATCTTGGTCAAAGAAAATTTAATCCTTTAAATTTCTTGTTAAATTGAGATGATAATGGGCATAAAAATCATATTTTAAGCTCTCTTGGGTTTTCTAACCAAAATCGTTTTATCTAAAATCTTCTTAATTATTCATTCTCAAGTAAAGAGGTGGATTGACCAGAGTCCACAATACTGTTTGGAATCAGGAATTTCTTTTGGCATGACAAACCATAAGGGATGAAATAAAATTTCCCAATAATGATGTGGGGAAGGCATGAAAGTTGATCCTATGCTAACATTGCTTTCGATGACATGAAATTGTTGCCTTTGAAGGTGATATTTTTCTTTTTTAAAATGAAGCTTTCAAAATCTTATTTAGTAGTTTTTTTTAATACAAAAGTAAATCAAAATTTATAGTAAATGGTGGCCTGCAAGCAAATTTTGATTAGCAGGGAACATAAATTGAATGCAAAATAACAAATTTTATAAGCAGAGGTTAGTAATTTCTTCAACTTCAATCAGTTGACACATGACTAGTAGGTTGGTAGCAAGGGAAAAAATATGACTAGTAGGTTTTCTTGGATCCATATAAAAACATAAATTCTTTTTGGGTATCCTATTCTAACCCCAACAAATTCTAAATCCAGTCCAAGGGAATTAATTTTCACCAAAGCAATCTTCAAACTAACTACAATAGAGCTTCAAAATATGATATTGTTGGCCAGCAATTACCCAAAGCCAAGCAAGCAATATGAGTTTAGAAATAACCCAAAACCTATGCAATTGCCTAAATCTCTGATACCATTGATGTGGAATCAAATAAATCTAAGAATTGTATTGATAAGAGGTGCTTAAATAGGCATAAATTACAACCAATTTCCCTTATATTGAGAAACCAATCCCTTGGAAAGAGCAACCAATTCCCAAATTGGGAAGATAGGATTTTATCCAAAGGCTTATTTCAAGGATTGACCATCATCAATCCAACTAGAAACATCCCTCTAGAATATATTTCCAACTATCCTATTCTAGAATATTTCTACCATGTCCAACATGAGCAACAAAGTCTCACATTTTACAAATTATTCATAAAAATTAAAATTAAGAATAAGTATTATTTCAAAAGAGTGAGCCTAACCTAAGGTTTTATTAATACTAAAAACTTAAACCTTATTTTGGTAAATGATATCCTTATCATAACCCCATTTAGAGTTGCACAATAACAATCTTGACATTCATAGCTTGACATCTATAGTGAAACAACTTGCATTAAGGATGGATACATTACAAGCACCAAGTTTCACTTATTCATACAGAGAAATGTGCAACCAACCCCTAGATCCCATAGTAGCCTCTAGATCTTATCCTAAGAACTTTCCCACACCAATATTACCAATCTATAAGGGAACAAAGGACCCTATTGAACACCTAAGGATGTTCAGGATAGCTTGTCATGATATTATTTATGATGACATGTTGTTGCTAAAGATGTTCCCTAAAAGTCTTGGAGGAATAGCCTTGGAGTGGTATTATCAACTACCCTACCACTCCCTAAGGAATTTTGAGGAAACAACTGAGATGTTTGTTCAATAGTTTGGAGCATATGTAGAGAAGAGAGTGACCCTTCAAGATTTATATCTCTTGAAGCAAGCTAAGGATGAAAGTTTCTCAGAATTTCTATCTCGATGGAGAAGCTTAGTTGGAATATTACAATATACCCCACCTCCTCAAGATATGCTAGAGATATTTATTAACAACTTACAAGAGCATATTTCATATGAATTAGAGATAGCAACTATCACCTCCTTTGAGCAAGCGGTAGATTTAGCTAGGAGATTTGAGAAAGCCCTTATAAGAAGGGATCAACTTAAATAAAGGAAGAATGAAAGGACAACAAAACCCAATATAAGAACAAACATGTGGTTGGTGATGGGGTCACTGATAATAGATAAACTAATAATATTAACACAACTAGTACCTTATAGAAATTGGTACTTAGCAAACCTCAATGACCCCCACCAAGAAATTTCACAAGACTCAACCAACCTTTATCGTCTGTCCTTAAACAACTCTTAGAGGTTAAGATGATCAAGTTGCCCAACATCAGACAACTTGATACAATGACAACTTGGTACAAACTTGACCAACATTGTGAGTATCATAGGGTGGATGGACACATGATAGATCAATGTAAGAGGTTGAAACATATGGTTCAGGACTTAATAGATGAGGGTCACCTTGTTATAGGTGATTCCCAACCTGCTCCTAACCACTAACTATGAACTCACCAACCACCAACTCATCAACAACCAACAACCAATCAAGATATGGGGATATTCCAAAATCCCCTACCCAACCATGATCAATAGACAAAAAACCAAGTGTCCTATCATAATGTGCCACCCCCATATAATAATATGGTTGGCATGATAGCAACAACCACTAGACAACAAGTTCAAGCACAACAAGCTCAACAACCTCAGAAGCAAACAAGTTCAACCCCTAGTCAACCCTCTAGACCACCCTTAGTTTTGAGGAATACCCAGAAGAAGAGCACAAGTTTAGACAAACCAAAATTAGTCTTGAAACCTCAACCAATAGTTTTCTTCAACTTAAAATAATAACTAGCTAGCACACCCACCAAGATTTCCCTCTTAGAGCTTCTATAGACTTCTCCTATCCATAGGGAAGCCTTAGTCAAGCTTCTAAGCCAACAATCCATCCCACAAGACCTTCCACCTAGCAACCTAGCCAATGTTGTAGGTGCTCTTGGGGTTAACCATATATCATTTTATGAAGATGATATTCCTCCATCAACCTTGCAAGGGGATTCTCCCCTTTACATCATCGGCTATATTGGGGAAAATTTTATCAAGAGGATCTTGGTAGACAATGGTTCCTCCCTCAATATATGTAGTTATCAATTCTTCCAAAATTTTGGATTAAGGGAGGAAGATCTAACTAGATCTGATGTGATCATCAAAGCTTTCAACAATGAATCCCAAGAGGCCTATGGCATTATATCCCTTCCCCTTAAGGTAGGACCCAAGATCCTAGATACCTTATTTTATGTAGTATCTTGCCAAACATATTTTAATATTCTTCTTGGATGCCCTTGGATTCATGCTATGAGGGTTGTCCCTTCTACTCTTCATCAATGTCTTAAGTATGAATTCAAGAATCATATTATCACCATCTGGGTGACCCTCACCCATTCTAATATTATTCAATGGTTGAGCAAGCCCAATCAAAAATCAATTTTTGTCCAATAGTTTCTCTTCACGAAATTATATCTTCTTCTTCTTCTTCTTCCTCTTCTTCTTCTTCTAGGTATTATCCATCTCCTAAAATCACTAAAAAGTTTAAGAACTTACGAATTAGTGAGGAACCTCCAACTATTATCTCATCAAAGGATCAAGTTAATCAATTAGTTCAAAGTCCTCTTATAGACATAGCAAAGCTACCACCTTCACCTTGAACCATGGGTTTACCCCATAAAAAGGGTGAAGTAGTACACATAGGAATGTGTACCTTTATTTACATGGTAACTTCCCATGAAGAAAATATTCATGGTAGCAACCCCTCCCCCATAGAGAGAACCTTTACCCATTGTTACCTATCCAATGATTACCCACTACCTAAGCAGATCCTATCTAGTATGGGATATGAAGGTAAGGGCTTGGGGCCTCAACAACAAGGTATCAAAGAGCCTTTGGAAGTTGAACTATGGCCTAGGAGATGTGGCATAGGCTACATCCCCAATAAAAACCAACCCTTACCCATCAATGATGATCAAGTCATAACCTTTGCAAAATTCATAGATCATCATGGCTTAGAGTGGAGTGATGAGGATGAGGGACCCCCTTCTCCCTCCACCATATTATTTTGTAATATGATAACCTTAGTTCACCCCAAGCTAATCGTGACTCCCAAAGAATATGCTAAGGGAGATACTCTTTGTGATATGGATCATGAAGATATCCTCCGTAATAGCTTCTTCTTTGATGGGTCAATCCCTTGTGTTGCCCATGTCCAAACTTCTAAGTCTCAAGAGGATCAAATTCCTATGTCTCCTAAAGACCTTGAGCAACTAGGATTTATCCCAACCCCTCTTCACTATGAGTATGAATCTCACATCCTCATTGAGGAGACCATAGATGTTAATATAGGAACTATAGAGAACCCTAGACTCCTTAAGTTAGGGAAAATCCTTTCCATGGATAATTAGGAGCAATTGACCAATTTGTTAAAGAAATTTCAAGATATCTTTGCTTGGTCATATGCCAACATGCTAGGGCTTGACCCTTCCTTAGTCATGCACCACCTAGTGGTCAAACCCAATGTCAAACCAGTTAAGCAAAATCTTAGGAAGATGCATCCCAAAATTTCCCTATTAGTCAAGGAGGAGCTCCAAAAACTCCTTGATGTCAATTTTATCAAAGCCATCGACTATTCTAATTGGATCTCCAACATCATTCCTATAGCTAAGAAGGAAGGTATGATCATAATATGTACCAACTTTAGGGACATAAACTTAGCCTATCCTAAGGATGACTTTCCCTTACCCAATATAGATATGATAGTAGATTTCACTATTGTATGTGGAATGCTATCATTAATGGATGGTTTCTCAAGGTATAATTAGATCAAGATTACCCTCGAAGACCAAGCCAAGACAACTTTCATCACTCCATGGGGCACCTTCTATTATAGAGTCATGCCTTTTGGCTTAAAGAATATTGGTGCCACATACCAAAGGGCCATGACTTATATTTTTCATGACTTGATGCATGATATCATAGAAGACTATGTGGATGATCTTCTTGGTCGCTCCATACATCGAGAAACTCATGCACAAGATTTAAGATGAATATTTGAAAGACTAAGAGAATACAAAGTTTATCTTAAGCCCTCCAAGTGTGTATTTGGAGTCACATCTAGCAAGCTCTTAGGCTTCATAGTGTCTAGGTGAGGCATTGAAGTAGATCCAACCAAGATATTAGCTATTACTAATATGCCTCCTCCCTGTAACCTAACTGAGTTGCGTAGCTTACAAGGGAAACTTCAAGCTATTAGACGCTTCATATCCCAGTTAGCTAATAAGTGTCAACCTTTTCTTAGGCTCCTTAAAAAGGATGTAGAGTTCAAGTGGGATGATGAGTGTCAAAAGGCTTTTGATGAACTCAAGAAGTATCTCACTTCCCCACCTATCCTTATCCCACCCAACCTAGATAAGAATTTAATGCTTTATATAGCAACCACAACCCAAGCCTTGGGGGCCATGCTTGCTCAACATGATGATCAAAATAAAGAGTGAGCAATATTACTATATTAGTAGAACCCTCATTAGCTATAAAATCCAGTACACCCTCTTAGAGAAGATTTGCCTTGTTGTGGTGTTTGCATCTCAAAAGTTGAGACACTACATGCTTAGCCATAAGACATTGGTAGTTGTAAGGTTTGACTCCCTTCACTACCTAATGTCCAAGCCTCACCTTTTAGGTAGAGTAGCCAAGTGGGTCCTATCCCTTAGTGAGTTTGACTTAACCTTCATAGGTCAAAAGGCTATAAAAGGTCAAATGATTGCTGACCAATTAGTCACTACCCCTTTAGAATCCACTTATCCTTTAGTCATAGAGTTTCCCGATGAGTGTTTCAGCCTATATGTAGAAGATCCTAAGTCCTAGAAATTGTTTTTTGATAGAGCCCATTTCTTAAAGGGTATTGGGGCTAGAATCATTCTAGTCACCCCACAAAAATAATTAATCTCTCTTTCCTTCAAGTTGTGCTTCTCCTACACCAACATTGTAGAGTACGAATCCTTGATCCTAGGTCTTAGGGAAGCCTTAGCCTTAAAATTTAGAAGCCTTTTTATATTTGGTGACTCTCAACTTGTAGTCAACTAGGTTAATGATGTTTATCAAACTAAATATGATAAACTAAAACCCTACAAGGAAATTTTCACTAAGCTCATGTTAACCTTCGATAAGGTAACCATAGAGTTTATCCCTAGATCCTCCAACCACCATGTGGATGCCATGGCCATTATTGCATCCCTTATCCCCTTGGAGTTAGAAGATGATAAAGTAACAATTATCATACAAAACATCTAAGAACCCACAACCCTTAGTTCTAGCCAAATCCCCTTAGATGTCCTCAACATCGAAGCTTCTCCATATGAGCCTTTGTACATAGATATATTTAATTTCTTTAAATATGGCACTATACCTGATGGTCTAGATTATAACAAGAAAAGAATTTTGTATAAAAGAGCATGTCAATTTGTGATAATCAATGATACTTTATATTAAAATTCTTTCAAGGGCATCCTCTTATGATGCCTTAACTATGATGAAGCTTGGCAAGCCCTTAGTGAATCTCATGAAGGATCATGTGGAGGCCATTTTAGTGACAATGCAATTTCCAAGAAGCTCCTTAGGATAGGATATTATTGGCCTTCCATGGAGAAATATGCATGTGACTATGTTCAAAACTATGATAAGTGTCATCACGACAACCTTATTCATTCTCTTTCTCAAAACCTTTTACTTTTTTCTTTCCCTTGGACATTATCCATGTGGAGATTAGACATTATCAAGAATATTAATCCCATGTCATCTAATGGTTACAATTTTATCATCACAATAATGGAGTACTTTACCAAGTGGGTAGAAGCCATATCTTTGGCCATAATGACTAGAGCCCAAGTCTCTAAGTTCATCTTCAACCAAATCCTTTGTAGGTACGGGATTCCTTTGGTTATCATCTCTAACAATGACACTCCTTTCAAGAACAAGGATGTCCATAAGATTTGTGCTAAGTACAAGATTCAACACAAATGGTCAACCCCTTATTACCCTCAGGGTAATGGTCAAGTTGAAGCATCCAAAAAGTCCTTAGTTAATATCCTTAAGAAGTTGGTTAGTAAGACCGATCGTGACTAGCATATCCAACTTTATCCTACCTTATGGGCCTATCGTACCAACATACAAACTCCTATAGGTGCAACTCCTTATGTATTAGTTTATGGAATTGAGGTTGTCTTCCCCTTCGAGTTATAAGTCGTGTCCTTATGCATATTGCTACAAGATTCATTGGTCAGCGATGAGTATCTTTTAGATCATTTAAACCAATTGGAGATATTAGATGAAAAGCACATCCATGTCTTAGAGCATCTTTGAGCCTATCAGAATAGGCTCAAGCAAACTTACTATTAGAAATTGCAATCATTATTTTGAAGTTGGGAAACTTGTCCTCAAGGAAAACCAAAATAACACTAATGCTCAAACCAATATGAAGGATAAATTCTAGCCCAATGGCTATGCCCCTTTGTCATAAAGGCCAAGTTTAGCTTAGGATCCTATCACTTAGTAACTTTAGATGGTCAAAATACTTTACTTTGCATGGTTAGCTAAAAGAACCAAGGCGGATTGATTGTTGTGCCTATGAGCTTAACCTTCATAGCGGCCTAATAAGGCTCCCAAACACTAACCACCTTTTTCAAGTTTTTGTATTTGTTTACAGGTTTACCTAGATTCATAATCATGTTTTTCAAGGCATAAAGTTTAATTCACAATCACATTTTTGGGGAACGAATTCAACGTAGGGATAAATATAGAGAAAGATAAGTGTCTTGTTAGTCTGTTAGCTTGTCTATTGTCTATTGTATTTTATTGTATGTTTTGTTTTTATCTATTTTATATAAACAATAAAGAAAAGAAAACTTAATTTTCATGACATTTAAAAAATAAATTGAGGGAAAAAAAATATTTAGTCTTATTTCTTTAGCATATAAAAGGAAATTTTTTTGTTGTATCTTTAGGCATTAAAAGATAAACTGCATGTAGTTTTGCATATAGGTTAGCTTTCCTGTGCATCTCCCTTGAACCCTTTCTCAAAAATAAAATAAGATTATTTTCCTATATACTAGAAATAGTGTGCACACAAAGAAATAGTCATTTTAGGTATAGCATTTGCTTTTCTACATTCTTGTTTTTTGCATTGTTTTATAGTATTTTTAGTTAGTGTAGTATTATTTCTTTTGAGGATAAACTTAGGTGTGTTTTAAGTTAGCACATAAAACCCTCCCATCCCAAATTTTGAGTGAGTTCTTAAAGCACTTCTGGTGAACCCCTTAATTCCCCATCCCTGAAGTGTGAGAGGCATAACCACATAGTTACCTCAACTCACAATGGATCTACTGAGAATCATCTGTGTAGGTTTTCCCCTCCACAATTTCTTCTTCAATTTCAATTTCAATCTTTAATTTCTTTAATATTCCATTCTTCATTTTTTTTCTCAATTTTCTTATTTCACTCAATTTCAATTCATTACTTCTTTCCTTTTAAATCATCAATTTTCAACTTCAATCTTTCATTCAATTTTTCATACAAATTATTTTCACTTCTTCAATTCTATTTTTTCTTCCTTTATTCAAGTTATGTTTTTTCAAATTTTCATTCTTCTCTTTCTTTAATTTTCTTCACTTTTCAATTTCAAATTCCATAAATTTCTTTTATCTCCCTTTAATTTCATTTTTAATCTTCTCCCAATTTAATTTCCTCAATTATTTAATTCATTTCCTTCAATCATCAATTCAATTTCTTCTTTCAAAAAAATTATTTTTGCAAGATTTTTATCAATTAATTTTCTTCTTATTGTAACTCCCTATTCATTTCATTCTTCACTTTATTTTATTCTTTATCTTATTATATCTCTTGAATGTAAATCAATAATCAAATATGCTCCTAAATATTTAAATGCTTTAAAGGTTAAAGTATACCTTTAAATGATGCCCAATTATCCTCTACTTTATGGTGTTTCAACCACATGAATCACTTCCCAACTTTATATCTACTTTGCACAATGTTCTTCTAATGTTCTATCATCAACTAAACCAGGGGTAAAAATACATTTCTAACCTTCTAATATTTTATTCCAAATTTCTAGCCTGTATGAATCTCCTAACTTTAGTCAAACATTACAATGAATATGTTACAATTTATGACCTAAGTACTTCATGGATTTTGATGGGTGTCATTAATTCAATTTATTTTAATTGTCAATCTAGGATGGTGTCCTTAGCTATATGACCTAACTACTATATGAAATATTCTAGGAGATGAATTTCTAGGCATCTATTGGAAATATGCTTGTTGAAAATAAAATATTACTCTTATATAAAAGTAAATCACACTTGTAGAAAATTAAATAACACTTTTACAAGAAAGGAAATCTATTCTAGCTGTTGTATGAAACTATAAAATAAATAAAGTAATATACAAAGTTATTATTTATAAATTAGAACAATATACAAAAGACATTAAAATAAATAGAAATTTAACATATCTTACAAATACAATACTTTACATTATGCTAATAAAGTGGTTCTTTAATCCTTATCCCAATGAAATATAAACCTCAATTTAAAATAACATTAAACATATACACAAGTGAGAAAAGGATGTAAACATATTTTATTAAGAAAGGGATAAAATTACTCTTTTACAATAATCTTCAACTCCTACATCCATCCTCTTCCTCTTATTCTTCATTTTTAGCTCCCATCATGTTATGTCTAACCTCTACAATATATTATCCTTCCCCTTTTTGTAGACACCTAAAACATGTCATGTCGAGGGTGACTACTCATATGGGACATGTTACAAGACCATATGGAAGATCTTGGATAGACTCCAAGATAGAGCACTGGTTCTAACCACTCAGTTTGGGCTCCTTGGCCTAATCAGTCTGAATTGCAACAAAGACCCATGGTCTATAGTCTGAACCATGATTAAGACTTGTAGTCTAAATTCTAGGTCACAGTTGTGACCTGCGGTCTAAAATGAAGTTCATTTGGCCTTCATCCGAGCCAAATTGGTTGGAACGACCATTTGATCTAGAAGAAGGTAGTTGAAGGACGAAAGATTCCAAAGGCTTCCAATCCAACTGTCCTAACTACCTCTTCTTGATCTTGGCTTCTCCATGAAGCCATCCCTATACCTTGGGTAGTCCTATAAGTACCTCTTCAAATTAGGGCAATGATATAGTGCATTTTGATAGTGAAGCGATGTCGAAATAAGGAGAGAGAATTGGAGATTGAAGCAACAAAGCCCTATTGAATTGTGGACTCACTTGAGTTCATTGATATGGAGTGTTGTCATTCAATTTCCAACTATTTAAGCATCATGACAATTCATGCCATGGATGCCCTAAGGAGCTAGAATGCCAAGAAACGCTAATTCGAGCAAATGGAGGCCCTATCGAGCAATTCAACCGCCAAATCTGTCATAAGGACACTAAGGTGACCCTTTATCATCAATTTGAAAAGGAGGATCAAGCCCATAGCCCTAGAATTGGAGGGCAAAGCTAATTAATTTCTCGTCACAGCTGAAAGCTACGGTGTACAGTGTAGACCACTCATCAAAGTTATGGTTTGTAATAGGTGATAGATCTCCTTACCATTTTTGTTTCAGTATGCTTAATTAGTTTAGATTAGTCATTTTAATGAGTTAATTCATGTTTAAAGATAATCTAACTGGTATATTTAGGGTTTTATCAATATTGTTTTAATTATAGTAAGTAGGACATTAATGGCTTCTTTTCATGTTAACTTGTTTAATTTCATGCAATTGATCAAGTAGATAGATAGTTGCACTTTCTGCTTTCATGTTTTTAACAATCTTTATGAATCTTGCACAAGTTTAATATGTTTTGTCCATCTTCTTGATTTCATAGTTGTTATCACATTTTTATGCATATTTTCCTCAAAGGACCTCATCATGAGAGGCTGCCTATTCGTTTAATGCTTTTGTGTTGTTTCTTGAATGTAGGAAAGTAGGTTCGAAGGAGACGCAATCATATAATTCCTTCCTCAACATGAAGAAGAGGGTCAAATCCATCCTAGAGTAGTTTGTGAATATTTAGAAAGAATTAGTATTGTGCCTACCCCATTGGGGGATTTGGAATTGTATCAATTGTATCAAAATTTGGGTGACCCTAAGAGGGGCATGATTGTAACTGAGATTCTCTTCAATATTAATAAAAAAAGTATCCATTTTCTGGTTATATGCAATCTTGTATAATTCTATACTTTTATGTTGATTTAAATTGGTATATTAGATAGGTGCATTGCTTTTTGGATAGGTCACTTTTATAGGGAGGTCTATGAAATAAATCACTAACACCTTACTAACATAGAAGATTCCCAATCTGAATTGGTTGGAAATAAATCCAACCAATTCTATACAAAGCACATAACAAGCAAGTTGGTTGGAAATAAATCCAACCAACTCTAAACAAAGGAGATAACAACCAATTTGATTGGAAATAAACTCAACCAAATATATACAAAGAATATGATAAACTAAAATAGGTTGATGAGGATTCTAACTAATTTGGATCTATCCAAATTAGTTGGAAACCAATCTCAACAAATCAAAATTTATTTAACTATCTTAGATCTAATCAAAGTAGTTGAAAACTAATCTTCAACAATTCTAATTTCTATCTAACAACTTGATTTTACAACAATGGTTCTCCTCTAGCATTTTCATCTTTGTTTGCCACATGGGAATAGTTGTTGGAAATAGAATAAGTATTTTTGTCTTTACTTGCCAAGCTAAAAATAGAAATACATTTTCCTACATGGATGAAAATGATGAAACAATAGCATGCATCCATGTGGTGCCTTAATCATGTTCAAAAATTTCATCTTTCCATGTCCTATACCATTTATGACATATATCATGCTCTTATCCCATGTTCATGTGTTTCAACACATGCTATGGAAAGTATAGTTTTGACTCTAGAATACTACATGATAAATCCAAAAGGCTGAAAAATCTAGCATGACATACAAGGTATCATATATTTCCTATACCATCTCAAATATTATTAATTCAATGTGAAAAATAAGGTTAAAATCACATAAATACCTATTTCAATTCACTTTGCAATGCATTTTACATTTTCATGACTTTAGTGATAATATCAATACAAATTACAACTTAGTCCATAATTACACATGCATTAAAGAAGTAATAGAGTGTTATTTTGCTTCACATAATGAGGCATTTCAAGGCCTCATTAGCTTTCTTGTCACCTCTACATATTATTCTAATATAAAATTTTCAAATGCCTTTCTTCGACACTCCTTCCACCTTCAAACATCTTTCCCTCATATACAACATTCTAGTAATGTTGGTTTCTTTCACCATACATGTTCCTTAGTAACATTCTAGTTCAAACATCTTCCTTCAATGCTTAGAATCATGCTCTTCCATTCTATTGCTTACAAACATATGCTCTTGTCTCCTTTCTTCTTCAATGTTCCTTATCCAAACTTGTAATCATCCTTCCTCAGCATTCAACACTCTCTCCTCAAGCATTCTTCCTCTGTCACCTTTAGCTATTCCTCTCATGTTCCTTCCTATAGCTATCTCACTCGACATGGATTTTCCAACCACACTCAAAATGGTGTCTCTATGTTGGCTTTTAAGCTTTACTAACATAGAATATCATAGGTCCAAATATAAATAAGCCACAATATTAAAGGTCAAAATATTAATAATTAAAAGTAGAATAATATAAATGAGAAATCTAATTTGTATATCAAGTCCAATATAATAATAAAATAGCATTCACTTATAATATCAAATATGAATGTAAATGGCCAATATCATTCATGTACAAGCATCAATAAAACTTACAATATCAATTACTTAAAAAATATAAGCTTTATTAAGTTGTCTATATCTTTCTCTTACAATTGGAAAATCTAGTATATCTCTTTCATTAAGCTTTGCATCCTTAATATAGACATGGATAGTGACTCTTTATGTACTTGAATATTGCTCTCCATATGACAAGTCCTATGACCTTTGTCTTATCATCTTGCCACTTGTAAACTAGACTCTTCACTTTTATGTTACATTCACACTTGACTCTATGACACTTGCACACTTCTACATGACTCTTACTCTACTACATCCACTCCTAATATAATATATTTGTGCATATTCTCACTTTACATATTTGCACACTTACATACATGAAACTTGTGCACATTATCTCAATACACACTTGCACTCTAACTTACATGACACTTGTGCATTCCTACACATTGCACTCTTTACATGACACATGTGTATTTCTTACACATTAACACTTACATGAAAGGGAAAATATAATTCATTCACGTAAATTATAGACTCAACACTAATATACTACATATTTACATTTATACCATAAAGGTACCATGGAGGTACATTTGCATGTACCAAATAATGTAATATTCCTCAACACTCTAATACCATTGTTAGAAAAATATATATTTTTTTAGTAATACTTCTTATACACATCCACCATGGGGATTGAACCCAGGTCACATCATCGATAATGCAAGTGGCATCCTTATAGATAGATTACACTAACGGAGATTGTTAGAAAATATTACTATGCTCATAGGTTACACAATATCCAAGATCATAAAACAACTCCATAACATTCATATATATCAAACTTCCAATAATAAATAATAAATAAACCGAAAGCTTTATTGAAATTACTAAATCAATGCATAAATGCAAAGATTTTTTGAGTTACATATTGCGTGGCTTTGTCTTCGGTATACATACATGAGACTCTTCATATTACATGAATCTTATCATTTTATCTCCTCAAACTCATGGGAGAACCAACTCTTCATATTTCCCTCTTACATAATAAATCTCACATATTACATAAAGATAAAGTCTCTCATAATTACACATAACTCCTCACTTCTAAACTTGACACTTCACTCATATAACTCACACTTACTAACAAGACACCTCACATATAACTCCACACTTAATTGCATGACACATAATTACACTTAATAACTTGACACATACTATAGACTCAAATATCAAACACACACCCTAGTCTAAATATTTATAATAGTACCAAATAATGTAATACCTCCAACATATATAACCATTATTATTCATAAAAATGATAGATACATCCCTAATGTGATATTCTAGGTCTAAAAGATCCATGTCACAACAATCATTGCAATTACATTAGGTCCATATAGCTTAGGAGTGATAATCCTTTATGGAACCTTGGATATTATTTGCACTCCTAAAGCTAATCATATGTTAAATCCTACATCTTTCTTAGTAGGTAGCCTTAATAGATCATTTATAAGAATTTCCATAAACTTATTTACAATATGATATGTGTCCTACATAGGATTCCTCCCTACCTATTTATATTTGTCTCCTTCCATAATGATTTCATAAAGCTAATATATTTTATAGAAGTGCTTCTTATTTTTATGGAATAGAAGAAGCAAAAGGATATAGGCTTCTTGAGTCCACTTTATTCTTGATCAAATATTGAATCATCAGTACACTTCATTATTTTATATTAATATTTCATTCTAACCTAATATAATGTAATATAATCAATATCCAAAATTATATCATATTAGTTTAATGTTTAATATGAAGATAAGTCATTGAAAATCCAAATCAAAGAATAATTATGTGCAACACCATGTATTGTTTATTGGAACCTAGTGATCATTTTGATCCTCCAAGGACTTATACACTTCTTCATTGACAATTTACTCTTTCCCACTATAGAAGGTGAATGACACCAAAATCGGGTAAATTAGAAATAGTTATACCATCAATTTTACCTAGAACCTCAATCATGGAATTCTACTATTCAACATATTTATGAGAAACTATTACATATATATTATAAGAATGACAAATATCACTCATTATAATGAGAAATTATAAGGTCTATGATCAACCAAAATTTAGTATCAACAAGGACACTCTCATGGAAAATTAGAATCTCCAAAAAAGAAGCATATTCCTTATATATGATCTTCTTGAAAGCATAATCTATCAAGGAAGTCTACTAGTCTAAGTATTGCTTGAAATTAAACACTAATTTGAGGTTAGTTAAGGTTTAAAAATACATGGATCCTACTAGGTGGATCTTTATATCGATATCTATTATTAGCTCCTATTTATCTCTTTTTTCCTATATTTTTATTGTGCCAAGAATTTTGCTATTATCATAAAATAAAGTTAGCTCAACTAGTTATATTCCTTAATATTTGAGCAGACCCAGGTTTGAATCTTAACAAGAAATACGTGGATGATATCCAAGCTATTGTAATACCACTATATGGTGGTGATGTAATACAAGTGGGATCCATTTCAATCTCATATAACTGATTGAAAAAATAATGTTGCTATTATCTATGCTATAACCATTAAAGTGGAGACTTTCTAGGTATCCCTCCCTACGAAAAATATATAGATATTGTAGTTGTAGCATCTCTAAAAAAATTAAATTTGATTTCATAGCCTATTATTATCTAAACCCCTTATATGGAAATGCATTAATGTCCTACTTAATTCATTAATAATATCTTTATTCAAAGGTCTCTAAAGACTTAATTCCATTAGTATTGCTAGCCTCAAGACCTAACAAAAGTAGTTCATATTAATATGGTCATCGTGAGTAAATCTAACATAGTTGAGCAATACTAAAACTTGGAATAACATTCATACAATAACATTAAATCCTTATTAATATTATGAAACTTGTTATTCTTAGATATCAAAATATACCACAAATAAAATTGCTCCTGAAATAGCTCCTCAAACATATCCTAAGAAACTAGATAAAGTGATAAACCCAAAACTTTCTCTTAATGGTCCAACTATAATATTGAATCATCCTCAAAAAAATAAATTATCAAACATACTTTTTCATTGTTAGTGAGACATATCAACATGGATCATCGATAGATATTGAATAACCATCCCTTTGTTGTTACTCTATCTATAGTAACCAAAAACTTAATAGGTTTTATCTTCATATAATATTCAAGAGAACCCTTGAAAGAAAGATAAATATAGTGAAAAATCTCATCTTAGGACAAAATGAAACTTTGGATGGTAAATAAATAATCGTGTGATTAGATAACTTGAGATTAGACTATTGGGTAGTTCTCTTTTAGTGTTGTCAGCACTAGAACCCATCCTATTCATTACACAAATACAATTCTTGAGTTCCCTTAACATGTTGGTCATGCATTAGAGAACTTAAAATGTTAGAATTAGCAGAATTACCTACATATGGAGATTATTAGGCATTCCTAATATTCCAAATGAATCCTATCAAATTTTATTAAATAGAGCCTCTTCTAATCATTGTACATAACCATCCTCATCTAGAAGAGAATAAATTAATTAACCATCTACATTAACTTATGTAATATAAAAAATAACTCACATCTCATAAATTATAAAGAAGAGGCCAATATTCATCTTGGAAAATATAAAATAGTAGAAGACAACTAGCTAAGGGAAATATTTATTAATGAAAATGATATTTTGAATTTAATAGAGGAAAGTTAGCAATTTGAGAGAGATGGAAGATATTTTTAATACAAAAACAAGTTGGATATTGTCTAATTTACATACTCATGATATATGAAGGGAAATAGGAAAAAAAACTCTTCTATGGTTTTTTTTTTTAAATTGGACGGACAAGAGGTTGTCCCACAACCACTCTATTAGTTGTATGTTTTTATTAATATTTACTTTAGATCTTTGTGTTATTAATTATATTTTAAGAATAAAAACCTTTCAACTTAAGTTTATAAAGTTAAAATTTGAGTGAGTAGATTTCCTTACAAAAGTGGGACCAATCATTCACCATAGAATTAATTTAATCCTATCTAATGGATTCAAAACCCTAAAGAAACCCTAATGTCCTAGTGAGATCATTTTTAAAGAAAAATTGTCCTTATATTTGCACATGGGGGAGGGCAAGGGTGGAGAAGCTAAAGTAAGGATATAGAATATCCATGGAGAACATGAAGGCAACATAAATAATCTATTTTTTCCATGGATATTCCATAAATATGAGTATTTATACTAGGTCAAGAAAAAGGATTTCTATTAGGTCAAATATCTATAAGAAAAGGTATTTTCTTGAGCTTTTTCTTCTTTCTCATTAGAAAATAAACCTATTTTCTCTAATTTCTATTGTCATATGTGTATGTATATATATAGTGTAGAATATTTTATTAAATTAATAGTACATATGAGTAACAAGTGAACCTCACTTTCAATGAATTTGATTCATATTTTTAGAAAAATCAAATAATGGATAACTTTCATAAGGAAAACTCAATAACAAGTAAGGAAATTCATTTATAGAAGCTTTCGTTAGAAGTAAGGATTTCGTACTTGGAAGATTACCTTAGCTAGGGAAAAGTAAGAATAAAATTATGGTTATATTTATCCAAGTGATACATGTTTTAACAAAGTTAATATCAAGAAAGATATACTGGTGCTTATAAGCAAAATATTTATATGTAATGTTAATGGATACTAAGCCGAGTTATTGTTAGATTTAAAAGTGGATTAAATATAAGTGGAGATTGAGTTCACATTTTCATTGTCTTTTCTTTAGAAAGTATTTTTTTATCATCTTCTTTAGTTTAGAAGTTAGGGATAAAATAATGGATGGTAGCCCAAGGATTCGGTACAGAAATCACTTATAACTAAGACCATGAAAGGATAATTTTGTTGTGGGAACAAAAACACTAAAATGGATTCTAGTGTGGGTAAAAAAAAATTTGACTTCCATGTCAACTTATCAGTATGGGGGTTTTGAAGATATTAGTAATACTCTAAGAGATTTCATCCAAGAGAGGTCAATTATTGAAGAGCAAAAGCAAGTTGTGTATACTTTTTTATTGTTATAAAGAAGGGGTTTTGAAAGGGTCCCCAAACCTTTTACAAAAGAGAAAAGTGCTCAAAAAAAGGACAAAAAAATAAACACCTAAGAGCTAGATGAAGGAGAAACTCTAGGATCCCTCAACAAAGAAAAAGGGATCCCAAGAGCTAACAAAAGAGAGAGATATCACACCATAAACTAAAAAGAGAGAATATAGACAGTTAGGGACCAAAAGATAAAGGAGGTTCTCAAGTATAGACCTTACTAGAACCAGCAGTAGTAGAGGGGCCCATCTAATCATTGGGATTTGTATCATCATATTTGTTTATATATTCTTCCAGGAGAATGGTTGTATTTTTTGCATAGGTACTGGATATTTTTCCCACATTGTATAGTGAATTGATAAGATAATTTAGATCTTATATGTAATCTTGATGTCTAGAAAATAGAATGACCATTCCCTAAAGAGAGGATTTCAAACATGGTGGGGTGCTACTCTGTATGGCCAAATTCTAGGAAGGAGTACATTGATGAATACATATTTTGTGTTTGGTCATCCTGATGGTGGGTAAGGAGTCTGAGGCATATTCTAAATTTTGATCTAATATAACCTATATGGGGAAGAGTTTCCTTTTCACCATCTAATATTTTAAGCACTTGGACCATCTCTAGGGTATGGGCATGTCATCGGGGGTCATCGTGTCACCACCACCTTGCTTTGAGTCATTATATTTACCACTCTTTAGCAATTCAAGGGTGACCCCCTATCAATATATTTTTTTCCACTTAAGGGAGAGATCTTAGAAGCCATCTCAAGATTAACACTCTTAAATTAGGCCATCTCCTTCAAATTTTTACCTTAAAAAATTAGGGGGGAGCCATGTCTAGCCACACAAGAAGGGCTTCCCAAACTCAACTCAAGGTTCATGAGGGTATTCTAGTCCTCTTTCTTCATTATGTGTTGTAACATGATAATATGAAGTTCTTAATGGATTGGGTAGGAGGAGATACCTTACTACCCTTTTTTCATAGATTTATCCATAGACTTAAAAATAAAAGTAGGGATGTGGATGATTTTATTACCATGGATATGGTTCAAGAAAACAAAGTGGAAACTCCTGACCATGGAGTTTGGCTGTCCAACATGAAATACTAGATGATGGGGATGACCACTTTGTCCTAGGTCTTGGGCAAGGACTCCCTAAGAATACATTTCAATTTCTATTGAAATTTTTTCCCTGGTCCTTTAAGAGTAGCAATTCATTTGCAAGAGAATGCTTATCTCTATTGAAACTTTCACCTATAGTAGAAATACCTGAAACTTTAACAATCATGGCAATGCTAATAATGAAGTCCAAGCCCCCGATCTTAATTCTACCTTCATCCCAAGAATGGGCCATATCCTTAGAAATATTATGATCATGGCCACTAAATTTCTAGATAAATAGTGAGAAGCCCACATAATCCAAGATTTCTTCCACCAACTTATCTAGAGTTAGGACTATCAACTCCACTCTGCTATCAATATCAACCTATCAAATTTATGAATGTAAATATAAAGCACATTATTTTATTATATCAATTATGAATATTTATACAATGTAATATGAAGGGATATACCCTTACATAATTATCATACCCTTACATAAATAACCTAATATATTATTCTAACATTCCTCCCATAATACATTAGGTCTTCAGAGAACAAGAGAGAAAACTCCAAAAGTATTCAAACTTTTCATGATCCAGATATTTGGTGAAAACATCAGCAAATTGCTCCTTCATGGAAATGTACTTGAGTTGGATATTGTGTAATTAAACATGGTCATGAATGAAGTGCACTTGTATCTCAATGTTTTTGGTGCGCTCATGAAAAACAAGATTGCAAACCAGTTTCAAAACACCCTGATTGTCGTAGTGCAAAATTGTAGGCTGACTCTATGGAATCCCAATGTTTGTAAAAATGTGAGGTAACCATATGATCTCACAAATAGCATCTATAGCAGCATGATACTTTGACTCTATGGAATACTTTTATGTAATACTCAATTTCTTACTACCCCAAGAAATCAGTCCAAATCCAAGAAAGAAAACATATCCTGTCATCGATCTCCTATCATCCAAGGATCCTCTATAATCTGCATCTGTGTATGTAGTCAAGAAGAAATTATGTTTTTTTTATACTCCAGTCCATAACTATATATACTACAAATGTATCTCAACACATGCTTAGCCATTTTCCAATGAGCTTTCTTAGGTTCATGCATAAACCTAGATAGATAACTAACAACATAGCAAATATTTGGCCTTGTATATGTTAGGTAAATTAACCCTCCAATCAACTGATGATAGAGAGTTGCATATACCTATGGAGAGCTATCATGGCAAGATAGATGTAGACCAGGTTCAATTGGCATGGGCATGGGTTGGCACTCTGTCATTTTGAATCTCTCCAACAAAGTCTTGGTGTACTTCATCTGAGAAACAAATATTCAATCATGCATCTTCCATACTTCCAATCCAAGGCAATAGTTAAGTAAACTAAGATCAATCATGTTAAATGATTTTTTGAGATCACCCTTGCAATATAAAATCAAATCCTCAACACTCCTTGTGATAACCAAATCATCGACATAAACTACAACAATGGTTGTCTCCCCCCATGTTGTCAAAGATAGAGATTAGGATCATACAAACTCCTAACAAAGCCATGTTGTAAGAGGTGTTCATCAATTTTTATGTACCAGGATCTTGGAGCCTATTTCAAACCATACAGAGACTTGATCAATATATAGACTTTTCCTTTGTCTAGATCAATGACAAATCCCTTAGGTTGCTTCATGTAGACTTCTTATGCTAAGTCTCCGTTTAGGATTGCACTCTTGACATCCATATGATGTACCTTCCAACCAAATTGTGCTACCATTGCAAAAATAATACGAATGGTCTTGATATTGGCTATAGGTGCAAATGTCTCTTCATAGTCAATGCATTCCTCCTGTGCATATCCTTTTGCAACTAAATTATTCTTGTGCTTATCAAGTGTTCTGTTAGCTTTATACTTTGTTTTAAACACCCATTTGCATCTTATGGCCTTCTACCTTGGTGGAATATCAACTACATCCCATGTGCCATTCTTCATTAATAATTTATACTCAACCTCTATGGATGAATTCCAATTGTGAAAGGTGAGTGTGGACGAAAAATGGTTAATTGCATTAACAATAAAACATAGGTTACATAGATTAAATAAATAGTAAATAACCTATTTGAGAAAGAAAGGGAGGAAAGGAGAAATTGAGGGAAAAGAAAGATGACTCGAATTCTCTTGCCGCCCAAATGCTGCCGTCCACTGCCGTCTAGGTAAGGTAAAAGGTAAGTTACCTTTACCCAAGGTAAAATCAAATTTTTAACATTTTACTAATGGTAATATTCCAACATTCTCCCCCTTAAAGTTGAGAGGACTGACTATATAGTCTCTCAGCTTTATAAATTGAACTTTAGCCATGCCTTTGGTGAAGATGTCTACCAGATTATCCAAAGTGCTACAATATTGAAGCTCAACTGTCTGCTATTCCACCATATCTCTTATGAAGTGATACTTCATATCAAAATGTTTTGACCTTTTGTGGTGGATCGGATTATATGCCAACTGTATGGCACTAATATTATCACAATTCAGTTTGGTTGGACCAATTTGTTTTTTGCCAATCTCTTCAAGGATTTTCCTCAACCAGAGGATATGAGTACTGGCATGAGTAATGGCTATGTACTCAGCTTCTGTAGATGATAATGCTACAACAGATTGCTTCTTGGAACTCCAAGTTATTAGTCCTGAACCTAGACTAAAACAGTTCCCTGATGTAGATTTTTTGTCATCTATATTATCGCCCCAATAGCTCGTCACTATAACCAAATAACTTCACAGAGTTAGACTTGTGGTAATGGATTCCAAAATCCAATGTACCTTTTACATATCGTAAAATTTGTTTGGTTGCTTGAAGATGCAGCTCGGATGGGCATGCCATAAATCGTGATACAAGAGAAACAAAGATATCGTATATCTGGCCTAGTGTTGGTGAGAAACATTAAACTCCCAACCATGCTTCTGTAATTGGTCAAGTCAACTTTTGGTGCTCCATCTTCTTTGCTTAGATGTATTCCATGTCCGGTTGGTGTTGCAGCTGATTTGCACTACTGCATAGCAAATTTCTTGATCATGTCATGAGCATATTTCTCGTTGACATATGAAGATCCCACTCTTTGATTGATGTACTTCCATTCCTAGAAAGTATCTCATTAATCCGAGATCCTTCATCTCAAACTGATTCATCATGGAGTTTTTGAACTCCATATTCATTTTATCATTACTACCCATGAATATTAGATCATCCACATATAAACAAACTATGAGGATATCTACTCCATTTTTCAGGTAGTATAGTGTTGGTTCACTCTTGCTTTTTGTGAAACCATATTTGCTGAAATAGTCGTCAATTCGTGAGTACCATGCTCTTGGTGCTTGCTTGAGGCCATAAAGTGCTTTTTTTAATTTATAAACAAGGTTCTCTTTTCCTGGTTCTTGGAAACCTTGAGGTTGTTGAACATACACCTCTTCTATCAGGTATCCATTTAAAAATGCACTTTTCACATCCATGTGTTGAATTTTCCATCCTTTATGGGCTGCCAAGGAAAGAACAGTTCTAATGGTTTCTTGTCGAGCAACTGGAGCAAAGGTTTCCTCATAATCTATTCCATATTTCTGAGTAAAACCTTTAGCTACTAATCTTGCCTTGTGCCTTTCAATGCTTCCATCAGCATTGAATTTGGTCTTATAGACCCATTTACATCCAACACATTTTTTTCCCTTGGGAAGCTTCACAAGCTCCCAAGTATCATTTTTTTAATTGAGGATATTTCCTCTTCCATGGCATCTTGCCATATATTTTCAGCAAGATTTTTCATAGCTAGATGGTTCTAGTCAGCAAGCAGCCAAAAAAGCATAATTGACTACATCACCCCTTGGTTCATGAGACTCATCATCCCCTGACATTTGAAGATTTTCAAGTCTTGACAAAATGTCATCCATCTCACTAGCTTGACTCCTAGTGTATCTTTGTTGGAAATTCCTATCCAACATTTGAGTAGATGGATGAATCTGTAGTATATGCTTTCCTCTATTTGTCTCTTTCCTTTGAGAAACTGAATCAATATCCATCAGGCTTGGAGCGCTTATAGATCTTTGAAATCATTTTGGAGAATTTGGGGGTGCCAACAAAGAAGTCCCTCTTGGACTTGGTGTACCACTTGATGTACTTGATGAAGTTTCCTGATGTGGAATTTGTGGAGGAGGACTTTTTACACTGCTTTTCTTGGGTTGTACCAATGTGGGAGGTACTAATGTGGAATTGTCTGAATTAGAGTCAAAATAAACAAATTTTTTATGACCCCATTCTCCCCCTTCATCAAAAATTACATCCCTGGAGATAATTATTTTATGTGTCTTGGGATTGTACAATCTATACCCTTTGGTTGAATCACAATACCCTACAAAAACACATGCTTGACTCTTTGGATCAAGCTTCTTTCTCTTCTCCTCAGGAATGTGTGCATATGCTAAAGAACCAAATACTCGGAAATGTTTGACATTTGGTTTCTTACCGTACCATCCTTCATAAGGAGTGATACCATCTAAACTAGAAGTCGGACTTCTATTTAGAATATATGCACTTGTTCTCATTGCATCTGCCCAATAGTTGTTTGTGAGATGCTTTTCCTGAAGCATTGTTCGTGCCATTTCAAAAAGGGTGTGGTTCTTTCTCTCAGCCACACCGTTCTGCTGTGGGGTATAGGCAGTGGTGAACTGCATTTTTATCCCATTTTGCTTACAATAATGAAGAAATTCATTTGAGGAGTACTCTCCTCTTTTATCAGTGTGAAGACATTTGACATAGTAGTCACTTTGCTTTTCTACATTATTTTTGAAGTCTATGAAGCAATCAAATGCTTCATCTTTGTGTTTCAGAAAATAGAGCCAACACATTCTAGAATAATCATCTATGAATATTATAAAATAAGAATTGTTTCCAAGGCTTTTTGTTTGCATTGGACCACAGATGTCTGAATGTACTAGCTGAAGAGGATAGCTTGCTCTCCACGCTCGGCCTCTTGGAAACTTCGTTCTGGAGTGCTTTCCTAAAGCACATGCTTCGCATACCTTTTTATGTTCTGGAATTTTTGGTAGACCTGTCACCATAGCTTGTGATGTTAACATTTTCAAGCTAGCGGAATTGAGGTGACCATATCTCAAGTGCCACAATTCACTTGGATTTGTAATAGCAATGTTTGCAAGTTGAGCTCCCCTTGGCTCACCAAATTTTAGAGGGAACAACCTATTCTTTGTCATAGGTACTTCTGTTATGACCCGGTTACAATTGTTTTTATCAAATATTGTACATTTTCTTTCATCAAAAACTAATTTGTAATGCTTCTCCATCATTTGGCCAACACTTAACAAATTGTGTTGTAGTTGTGGAGTATAGTATATGTCATTCACATTTTTAAGGCCTTCTTTTGTTGGAACTGCCATAGCTCCAATGCCTTCAACTTGCAAAGATTTATTATCGCCTAACTTAACATGATATTTGTAATTTGAATCTAATGTAGCAAAGAGATTTTCTTTGCTACTCATGTGGTTGGAGCAACCAGTATCTAAAATCCATGTATCATTTAGATTTTGATCTGGATGTCCATAAGAGAAAAAAAGGTTTGGTGGACCTTCTTCTTCTCCGTAGAATGAGCCATATTGACTGCTTTGATCTTTTGAAGACTTTGACCAGCAGTCACAAGCGAAGTGGCCTTGTTTCCCACAGTTGAAACAAGTTGTTTTAGTCTTGTTACTTCCTCGTCCTGGATTTCCACGGGCTGCATTGCCGCTTTGGTTCTGATTGGATCCTCTATTTTGATTTCCTCCTCTATTTTGATTACCTCCTCTATAGGAGTTGCTTGGGCCCTTGCCTCTTTGTTGTTGTCCTCTGCCTCGGCCTCTTCCTTGTCCTCGTCTTGCAGTTTCATTCAAAGTGAAGGCTTTGTCATCACCTCCATAGCTTGTTGAAGGTGCTCCTTGAAGTCGCTCTTCATGTGATGTTAATGATCCAATCAAACTATCAAATGTAAGAGTAGAAAGGTCTTTGGATTCTTCAATTATGATAGCAATGTGATTCCACTTAGGAAGAAGTGTTCGCAACCCTTTCTTCACAATTGTTTCATTTTTTGTGTCTTCACCTAAAGTTTGCATCATATCAACTACTGCTTTGACTCGTACATAGTAGTCTCCGACTCTTTCATTTTATTTCATTCTGAGATTTTCAAAATCTCTTTTCAAAGTCTGAATCCTGACTTGCTTTACTTTATCACTTCCTTGGAATCCTTCTTTCAAGGCATTCCATGCATCTGTAGCAGTTAAGTAAGATGCAATTCTAGGAAAGATACTTGGATCTAATGCTGATTGAAGATGGTATAAGGCAAAAGAATTATTTTTCTATGCATCTTTGTAGATCTTCTTATCATTTGCACTTAAAGTAGTCCAATCTGTTGGAGCAATGTATCCGTATTCAATAATATCCCATAGTCCTTTTCCGATGAGTAATGTCCTCATCTTGATGGACCAATACTCATAATTATCCCCACTGAATTTGGGAATTGGTAGATTATTATGTGATCCCATTATTATCTACTAAAATAAGAAACCTCTCTTTTATAGTCTTATTGAAAAAAATACTTTACAAACTATCAAGCCCTGCTTGATTTACAATCATAAACAACTCACACTTGTTCAGCAATTACAAAATTGTCAGCGACTTGTTCATCATCGTCACTGATCAATATTATTTTAGGAGAAGGAGATTGTAGGATTTCAACTGAATTACAATAATGAGTATATTCAGATCCTTGTGAAGCAATTGCAACTGTGTCGGATTGTTCAAACCTGCTTCCAAAGGAGTTATCTTCTGAATCTGCTTCGTATCCTTGATCAGGATTTCTCTGGTGTGCAATAACCGCGTTTTGCAACTGTGAAAAAACTGTATTAAGTCCTAGTGTTTTCACATGCCTATCAAAGTTTTCAGGGTTTGTTCTCAGTAACAACTTGCAGAGGGCATGATAACATCCTTCCGATCTTATCATTTAAGAAAATTTCCCAGAAATTTTCTTTTACAAAGATTTCCTCTTAGGAAATAAAAATAAAAATAAAATTTAACTTTCAAAGTTTTTTTTTAAAAAAAACTTTACAATTATTTCCTCTCAGGAAATTTCTATCAAATTTGAAATTTTTTTTTTAAAACAAATGAACAGATATTTCCTCTTAGGAAATTATAAAAAAAAAAAATTATTTTTTTAAATTTAAACTATTTCCTTATAGTTTTTTTTTTTTTTTTTTTTAATTTTAAGTAACTATTGACCCCGTCGAGGGTCGATCCTGCAACCTCGCGGGTGTAAGGGCAGAGGGTAGCCACTGCAATACCGGGAAGATCTGGGAGCTAAGTGAGCTCCCCGCCCTATAGCTTCCGTGTCGAGCGCGAAGCTAATATTGGCTTCGCGCTTCGACGCGAAGCTTTGGTTTTAATTGGGACTTTAGTCCCACATCGCCCGTAAGGCGATGTATAAGCTCTTTAAAAAGAGCTAAGCACTTACAGTGCTTTGACTACCTACGGGCAGTCACTATCACCACAGGTTCCTTTTGCCATCGATGCACGTGCGGATCGCCATGTCACCACACCTCGGGCCGCATGCCAGTCACACGTCGCCACGCATCATGCCACGTCAATCCCACACCTCGGGCCGTGCACCAGTCACACGTCACCACACGTCATGCCACATCAATCCCATGCCTCGAGCCGCATGCTGTAGGTCACCACGTCACCAGTGCCACATCACCAGTGCCTCGGGCTGTGCTACGTCCACCACGCCATGTCAACAGTGCCTCGAGAATCGCACTGATCTGCTGCTCCTACGGGCCGCCTCGTCTAGCGCCTTGAGAAATGCATCGGTCTGCTCCTACGGTCCGCCTCAAGATCCATGCCACCTCGGCTCCTACGGGCTGCCTCGAGATCCGTGCTACCACCTTGAACTGTGGGTCCCACCGCCTCGAGAATCGTGCCGCTCTGATACCAAATGTGAAAGGTGAGTGTGGACGAAAAATGGTTAATTGCATTAACAATAAAACATAGGTTACATAGATTAAATAAACAGTAAATAACCTATTTGAGAAAGAAATGGAGGAAAGGAGAAATTGGGGGAAAAGAAAGATGACTCGAATTCTCTTGTTGCCCAAATGCTGCCGTCCACTGCCGTCCAGGTAAGGTAAAAGGTAAGTTACCTTTACCCAAGGTAAAATCAAATTTTTAACATTTTACTAATGGTAATATTCCAACACCAATGTGGTAGCTCAAAATATTCATGAACCATTTCAGGTTTAGGGCTATTCACCATAGTTTTCATTAATGCCAAATTCACTTCCTCACAAGCCATGATCCGTGTCCTTGTTCTGGAGGTAGAAGTTTCAGGTGGAGCACTTATATTGGAATCTTGTAGTGTATTTTTGTACCATAATGGTTGAATTGAATAATTTGGAGGTAAAATTGCAATAAGAGTAGCTCCTCTACTATTATCTTCATCATCATGGATGATTATCGAACCACTATCAATATTAGGTGGTGTTGCAGATGGATTGGTTGGAGGGTCATCAATTTCATAAAATTTAACATCTCTACTAACATAAATCTTCTAAGTAGTAGGGTCCATAAACCTATAGCCTTTAGATTCACTACTATACCCAAGGAGAATACACCTCAAGGACTTTTCTTCAATTTTCTTTCGTTTCTCTTTGGTAATGTGCATGTAGGTAGTACAACCAAACACTTGAAGATGAGATATGGATGGCTTCTCTTATGACCATGCTTCTTGAGGAGTCATTTCTTGAAGAGCCTTTGTAGGTGCTCTATTTAGCAAATATACCATAGTTTGCACTACCTTAGCCCAAAATGCTAAACTCAATTGTGCATATTTCATAATGCTTCTTACCATTTCCATGATGGTACGATTTTACCTTTCACAAAGTCCATTTTTAATGGTGTGTATGATGTGGTCAATTGTCGTCGAATCCCATTCTCCTTTAGGAATGCAAAAAATTATTTTGATGTGTACTCTCCCCCTCGATTTGAGTGGAGTACATGAATATGATGGCTAGTGGCATTCTCCATAAGGGATTTGAAATCCTTAAAACATTCAAAGGTTTCATCCTTAGATTTCAACCAATACACCCACATTTTTCTATATTAGCATCATTAAAAAGCAATAAATATCTAAGTCCAGTGTGGCTAGCCTCTAGGGGTCCACATAGATCGGTGTGAATCACATCAAGAGGTCCGCTAGAACGATGTGTGCTAGCCTCAAACAGAATTATGTGCTTGTTGTGGCTGATCCACAACACACCCCAAAATTGGGGACCCACCTTTTTTGCATGCTTTCAAAGAAGATCTCAGTGACCCAGATGCTAAAAATCAAGAAAAAGGCAAAATTGCACAAGAATGAAAAAGTGTCGCGATATCGCGACATGTTGCTCCGTCGCGGCCGAAAATGAAAAAGTGTCGCGATATCGCGACATGTTGCTCCGTCGCGGCCGAAAATGAAAAAGTGTCGCGATATCGCGACATGTTGCTCCGTCGCGGAGAGGAGAGAGAAAGACAGAATGGAAAATTGTCGTGAAATCGCGACATGTCACAAAATCGCGGTCAAACCAGTCAAACAGGGCAAGGCATGAAAAGCGTCGCGATTTCGCGACAAAGCAGCAAAGGGAGAATAGAAAAGCGTCGTGATTTGACGACAAAAAGGAAAGTGGTACGAAGGAGAAGCGTAGCGATTTCGTGATAGAGCACAAGTGAAAAAAGTCAGATTTCGGAAGAATAAGAAAAAGTGATTGAAGTGAAAAACGTCGACGATTTCATGATGGTTGAAGGTACCAAGTGAAAAACGTCACGATTTCGCGACAGGTTGCGGCCAAAAGCGTACCAAGTGAAAAACGTCACGATTTCACGACAGGTTGCGAAGGCGTACCAAGTGAAAAGGCTAGCATGAAAAAGCGTCACGATTTTGCGATAGGAAGCAATCGAGGCGTACGGAGATGAAAAACGTCGCGATTTCATGACAGGAAGCAGCCGAGGCGTACGGAGATGAAAAACGTCATGATTTCATGACAGGAAGAAGCGTCGAAGAGAAAACGTCATGATTTCGTGACAGGTTGCATTGGCAAGGCTGCTGGCAAGAAAATGTCGCGATATCGTGACATGTCGCGTTTTCACGATGAAAGTAAAGGAGCAAAGCTGCATGCATAAAAATGTCACGATTTACATGGGGCCATTATAGAACATGCAGAGGAAGCATGAAACACGTGGCATACAGGTGTCAGGGTTACAGAAGCGTTACATGTCAACAGAAAATATCGAACGTTTCGGCATCGAACATAAATTCAAAAGCAACGAAAAGGCGGGAATACGAAACGATGCATTCGGGAGGTGAAACGAAGCGACGTAGGGCGAAACAGAGAGCCGTATCAGATGGTATAAAATCAGAAGAGCAGATTGATACAAGGGTTGGAAATTGCTGCTAGCAGAGTTGCAGAGCCAAGGGCGACAAGCCATTCTGGGCCTGCTATTGGAGCAATTTCCTTCACTTGTTCTGGATTTGTTAAACCTGGAACATTCTGTCATTGTAATCGATATATTATTTTAATACAGAAATACAGAGAGTTGGCATCTCATTGATAAGAAAGAAGGAGTCATTTTTGCATGCAAGATTTAATGTCTTACCTTTCCCTTTCAGATTTCTAGGCTTCTAGGTGAAGTTTAATGCAAGTGTTCTTGGTTGCTTCATGCGAATGTCTAAATCTGAAATTACAGTAAAAACCCCAAAACCCGCACCTAGCTTATCTGGATTGTGCGAATTTGCAGATTCAATAGGTTAGGTTGCATGCAAAAAACCTCATTATCTTCGGTTTTGTCAAATCAAGATGGTAGCACTTTGGACGTAGTTTAGTTTCATTTTCATTTGCATTTCTTTTATTTTCAATCCTTTATTTTATTTTTTTTACCGTCATTTAAATAAATAACTAAAAATCCATCAAAGTTCGAGATCGAAATATATTCATCTCTTAGATTTATTCACTTTGAGTCCATTGCAATTTCAAATTAAAATAAACCATAGTGCCCCTTGTTAACATTCACTTGCAACACTAAGGTATTCCCAGCATTTAAATTGAACAACATCATTGGTATACAAAGAGCTAGCATAACAGGAACCTTGGAGAAATTATCTATGTAATTTCTTTGCAAGCAGAGGATTTTGGGACTCAGATCCTACTAGAGAGTGTGCTTTCACAACTGGGTGAAAACACCACTCAACAGATTGGCGCTAGAAGGAGGGCTGAAACGGTTTATTTTATTGTGATTTAAGTGCTACAGGAATTGCTATGCACTGTTCTTAACGCTTTGATTGTTCATACAGGAATAATATGATTTGATTTGATTTAAAAAAATAAAATAAAATAAATAAATAAATAAAGGAATTTTTGGGTATTAAAGTTATATTCTTTAAGATTCACTAATGGCTATGTTTACACCGTGGATGACAGGTAGCCCATTGAACATACCGGGAGTTCAACATTATTTGCCCGTTGGTTTTGAGAGATGTCTTCCTCGATTTTTGTCTAATGGGACAAATACTGCAGAAGAACATATTCAAGCATTCAAATTTGTTGTGAATCACTTAACAAGTTGGTATGATGATGTTGCTTGTAAAATGTTCCTTTACACCTTGGACAAAGTGGCATATGATTGGTTTACAAGTCCGCCTTTAGGGTCTATCACTTCTTGGGCTCAGCTAGAGGCAACATTTCTCAATCAATTCAACAAAAAGCGAGTTGACCCAATCCTCATGTACAATCAGTTGGTCTATATTAGAAAAGGACCAAGTGAAAATGTGAAGTCATTTTCTGAAAGGTTCTTTGGATTATATACGCAATTAGTGACATTTTATGTTCTTCAAGAAGAAGTGGCTCTCCAAATATACATCAATGCTCTTGACTCACCCATGTCCACATATTTGCGAGGGATGCCTCAAATCACATCTTTGTCACAAGCCTATACTCAAGCAATGGCAATTGAGCAACAATTGAGTTGTCAAAATTATGGTGTGGGTTTTGGATCATGTAATCTTCAATCATTTAATACCTCCTTTACCCACCCAATGATTTATCCACCTCAACCAAGTTCAAGTGTGAATCAATTTCAGAATCAACAATCATTCCCAAGCTTCAATCAATTCCAAAATCCTCAACCTACTATGCAAGATCAACCATCTTTCTTAAGTATGAATCAACTTCAAAATACTCATCTTGATTCAAAAGATGTTGCTAAAATCAATTTCAATGATTTTCATAAGAATATGATTTTAGGCAAGGGAGGAGTACTAGATCCAACTAGTATGGAAACATGTGACAGATTGGAAACCCTTGACTCACCAAAAGATGAATTCTATGAGGATGAATCTGATTCGGATGACACATTGGATGACATTGTTGAAAGTAATGGCCCAAAAAATTCACACCTTCCAAATTATGTTAAACATGAATCATGGGTTACACATGTGGATTATGATAACCTTATCAATTTGAATACAAGCAATAACCCAATTTTGGAAGTAATTGAACCATCTAAGGAAGGAGAGGATAAATTTGATGAGAAATATGTTGATGAATTAAAAGATGATGTAGAAATAGTTGAGCATCACAATTTGATTTTGAAAGATGATCATTATGATTCTTTGGAAGAGTATGCTCACTCCAAACCTTCTGATGAAATTTGTGTGCCTATTGATATGCGGGATAATACAATTGCCCTTTCATATGAGGATATTACAAGTCCTGTACAATCTAAGAATGCTTTGGAAGAAGGGTTGGAATCTCATCAAAGGTTGGAGAAGGATAATGATTCTACTACCATGGATGAAGAAGGAGAATCAATTGTTTTTGTTCCCCTTGGGGGGCAAGAAATCGAAAATCTTGATCCACCTATTGTTTCTACAATGTCTATGCCATCTCAAAATGATGAAATTACAAAACCTAAGTGGTGTGGGTTGGATGCTATTGATGATCTTAATGAAAATATGGATTTTGGGGCAACTCAAGCCATTGATCGTGGAAAGGTGTCACGTGACACATATCTTGAAAAATTAGGCTCTTGTTTTGAAAAATATGGACGCATGTTTGATTGGGTGCCTAACTTTGGTGTTTTTGAACAGGTATTGGACGATGAAGAAGACAACGAGAAAAAAGAAAAGGCTACTAATACTCATCAAGTTATGGCAAATTTTAATCATGATGGGTTGAGTATGGATGACAAGGGGAAATCTTTACCTTTGGTAGTAGCTACAAAAATTTCAAGTGATAGGTTACATGATGTCCCTTTGGATGCTAACATCATTAATGAGGAAATGCCAAATTTTGTTGATGCTTGTCAAGTTTTGAATGATTTTGATTGCTTTAAAATCCTGGAAAATGATTTGAATTCAAGATTTTTAGAAATAGGCTCTTGTTTGCAACATCTCACATTTGAAAAGGAAAGCCTACTTCTAAATCATGAATGGAACGATGAAACTTGCACTTTAAAGAATAGACAAGATAAAATTGAATACCAACCATTGTCTAATCAATTTGATTTGATTCTCACCTATGATGTGGGTAATAGAACTAAATCAAAGTGGGATGGTGAGCATGGCAAGTTGAAATTTGTTGCATTGCTTGGTTTGATCTTATTGTTGTTGGATTCCTACAAAATTTGGCATGTGTATTGTGTCATATGTTTTTTGATATGTTCTAATCATGTTTGGGATCCAGGAAAGTAATAGTCCAAGCTTGGCATCATCTTGTACAATAGTGTATATAATTTTTGGTTTTTTGGTGTGGGCTTTCAAGTTTTTGTTTTTGGGATTGTTTTTGGGTTTTGGTTTTGGTTTGTGTTTTTCAAGTTTCATTTTTTGGATTCTTAGTTTAATCATGATTTAAGTTGTGTGTTTGATTTCAATTGACATGCTTTGTTTGTTTTTATAAAAATAAAAAAAATAAAAATAAAAAATTAAAAAAAAGAAAATTGAGATGTCAACTTATGCTTAAGACTAGGAGAATATGAAACATTGGAATTGTCTTGTAAAAGCTCCACAAGTAACACAAACATTTTAAGTTATATCGTTTGAAACTTGTGATGCATGAAGTAGTCAGTTTTTGTATGGCAAATATTTCATCTACAATTCAAAAGATAATGCATTCATGTTACATCTCACTTTACATATACATTCCACCTTAGTTGCATATGCATCTCAGGTATAAATCATTAAAGTGTGTCAAATCCTCTTAGGGTCGTGCTATAACATAAATGTGAAAAAATCCTAAGGTTGGAAACTGAGTCTTGAGATATCTAGAACCAAGCACATTTTATACACATTAAAAAGGATCTTGAGTAAAATGATCAAAACCTTGCTTGGAAGAAAAGGTTGGGCGAAAGAAGTATTTCATGTCTATCCTATTATGCAACATGATCCTTAAAACAAGTGGTTTTGACCACTTCCATAAAGCTTAAAGCCTAAAATCGGAGTAGTAAGGATAGGGCTAAATCCTCATCGAACTTAGGTTGAGGATCCAACTCCCCAAAGCTTTGATTTGACCTACATGGAGTAGTAAGGATAGGGCATAAATTCTCATCTCGCTTAGGTTGAGAATCTGATTCCCCAAAGCTCCTATGTCTCATTTCATGATAAATCTTGGATTGGAAGGATCGTACTACTTGTCCCTAGCAAAGGATGGGTAGTCATCCCCAAGGTCTAAGCAATAAAATTAATATTTTCCATTTTTATCCAAAGCTTGGATTGGAAGGATCGTACTACATGTCCCTAGCAAGGATGGGTAGTCATCCCCAAGGTCCAAGAAGTAAAAAAATTAATTTTTCCCATCTCATATTTATATTGGATTGGAAGGATCGTACTACTTGTCCTCTGCAAAGGATGGGTAGTCATCCCCAAGGTCCAAAGAAATGAAGGTAAGTCTTGGATTATGGGGTTAAGTATGCCCATGCATGGCAGCATGTCTTGTCCAAAAAACAAGACCACTGATTGTCCAAAGGGTTAGACTAGCATGACCATTTCTTCCATAATTGGTTAAATTATTTTGCTCAAAGTGAGGTAATGAATTCCAAATCAGAATAGTAAGGATAGGGTTAAACTCCCATCTCGGTTAGGTTGGGAGTCTGATTCCCCAAAGTTCTGATTTCACGTTCACTTGCACATGGGTTCAAGATAGTAGGGACTCATAACCAACTTTGGGATATAATAAAGCAATTCATTAGTGGATCCTAAGAGGGTTTGGCAATCTTGAATGTTTGTGCATGATACTAGAAAGTTTAGGCCTTTACAAGAGCAAAATCTCTAAGCATAGTTATCAGGTTACACAAATCATTCACAATCTCACATATGCATTCATGTAAAACTGACAATGGAATGTTGATCAATTTCAAACGATAGGGAATGAAATACATTGCACACACCGAGCTAATACTTGATTATTCTGATGATTCATGTACTTCTGATCTTTGGGCATTTGTTTATATTTATTATGTGCTAACACATGTTTTCGAGTTTATATACTTCCAGGTAGGGTTCTCACTAAAATGCTCAAGAGCATTTGACAGCAGAGTCGCCATTTGTTGTGGCTGATCCACAACACACCCCAAAATTGGGGACCCACCTTTTTTGCATGCTTTCAAAGAAGATCTCAATGACCCAGATGCTAAAAATCAAGAAAAAGGCAAAATTGCACAAGAATGAAAAAGTGTCGCGATATCGCGACATGTTGCTCCGTCACGGCCGAAAATGAAAAAGTGTCACGATATCGCGACATGTTGCTCCGTCGCGGCCGAAAATGAAAAAGTGTCACGATATCGCGACATGTTGCTCCGTCACGGTCCAAAAATGAAAAAGTGTCGCGATATCGCGACATGTTGCGGCGAGGAGAGAGAAAGGCAAAATGGAAAATTGTCGTGAAATCGTGACATGTCACAAAATCGTGGTCAAAAAAAAAGGAGGCACGTAAAAGCGTCGCGGATTTCGAAAAGAAAGGGAAAAAAGTGTCGCGATTTCAGAAAAAAGGGAAAAATATCAATAAGTAAAAAATGATTTGAAAGAAGAAAAAGTCAGGATTTCATGAAGGAAGGGTACAAGTGAAAAACGTCGCGATTTCGTGACAGGTTGCGGCGAAGGCGTACCAAGTGAAAAACGTCGTGATTTCGTGGAAGGGTTGTGGAGAAAATGTTGGGGGGTACAAGATGAAAAACGTCATGATTTCGTGACAGGAAGCAGCCAAGGCGTACGGAGATGAAAAATGTCATGATTTCATGACAGGTGAGGGATGAGAAAAAAGTCGCGATTTCGTGACAGGTTGCATTGGCAAGGCTGCTGGCAGGAAAATGTCGCGATATCGCGACATGTCACGTTTTCACGGTGAAAGCAAAGGAGCAAAGCTGCATGCATAAAAATGTCATGATTTACATGGGGCCATTATAGAACATGCATAGGAAGCACGAAACACGTGGCATACAGGTGTCAGGGTTACAGAAGCGTTACATGTCAACAAAAAATATCGAACGTTTCGGCATCGAACATAAATTCAAAAGCAACGAAAAGGCGAGAATACGAAGCGATGCATTTTGGGAGGTGAAACGAAGCGACGCAGGGTGAAACAGAGAGCCGTATCAGATGGTATAAAATCAGAAGAGCAGATTGATACAGGGGTTGGAAGTTGCTGCTAGCAGAGTTGCAGAGCCAAGGGCGACAAGCCATTCTGGGCCTGCTATTGGAGCAATTTCCTTCACTTGTTCTGGATTTGTTAAACCTGGAACATTCTGTCATTGTAACTGATATATTATTTTAAGGCAGAAATACAGAGAGTTGGCATCTCATTGATAAGAAAGAAGGAGTCATTTTTGCATGCAAGATTTAATGTCTTACCTTTCCCTTTCAGATTTCTAGGCTTCTAGGTGAAGTTTAATGCAAGTGTTCTTGGTTGCTTCATGCGAATGTCTAAATCTAAAATTACAGTAAAAACCCCAGAAACCCGCACCTAGCTTATCTGGATTGTGCGAATTTGCAGATTCAATAGGTTAGGTTGCATGCAGAAAACCTCATTATCTTCGGTTTTGTCAAATCAAGATGGTAGCACTCTGGACGTAGTTTAGTTTCATTTTCATTTGCATTTCTTTTATTTTCAATCCTTTATTTTATTTTATTTTTACCGTCATTTAAATAAATAACTGAAAATCCATCAAAGTTCGAGATCGAAATATATTCATCTCTTAGATTTATTCACTTTGAGTCCATTGCAATTTCAAATTAAAATAAACCATAGTGCCCCTTGTTAACATTCACTTGCAACACTAAGGTATTCCCAACATTTAAATTGAACAACATCATTGGTATACAAAGAGCTAGCATAACAGGAACCTTGGAGAAATTATCTGTTGTAATTTCTTTGCAAGCAGAGGATTTTGGGACTCAGATCCTACCGGAGAGTGTGCTTTCACAATCGGGTGAAAACACCACTCAACAGTGCTATTTTTCTTATATGCAAGTAGAACAAATGTTATAAGGAAGAGAAAGGGATGGAAGACCATGTACCAAGTTTTGCTTTTGCAAGGCCATAAAGTAGTGGGGATTCATGTATCCATAGCATCGGTGCCAAAGGATAGTGATATTGACAAAAAAAAATAGTGAGTGCTTGATTGTTGAAAGCCACACAATCAAGCAAGAACATCTTCCCAACTCCTGATCTTATAATGACAATGTGAAAATCTCTAGCTTTGTCTTGAATGAGACAATATTTTCTCCATACATAGTATCAAAATCCACTTACAAATTGTTATCCAACATCTAATTGATAAACAAGAGATTCTTCGTGAGTCTTAGAACATACAAAACCTTCTTTATTTGACAATTATGCATTCCAAGTTATATTTGCACATCTCTCATTCCTTCTATGTCATAGGGTGTGTCATCCCCCAAATTTACCTGACCTAGATAAGATGTTTCATCCAATGAGACAAACCAATCCTTTCATCCAGTCATATGCTTGGAAGCACTTGAATCAATATACCAAATGGTAGTGGTGGATGGTTGCTCCTGATGATCAAGAGCAAAATCCTCAATCTCTTCCTCATCGTCAGCATTAGCAAAATTCCCTTGTTGTTGTCATTGATGTCTTCATTATTTCCACCCCCCTTGTTCATAGTAGGTGGTCCTTTTTGCTTTGAATTATTGTTACTCAAGTCTCCTTGAGTAAAATAATTGTACCAACATTTTTTCAAGTCATGTCCCTTTTTACCATAAATCAAACAACTCTTTTGTGGCTTCTTGCCCATTTGATTCATCATCATGGCATGCTCTTATTTCTTTGGATTCTCATGGAATGCTTCCTCTTGTTGTAATAGATTGACCAATTCTTCAAAATTTGGCTTCTATTTTAGGATGTTCGAGGATGTCACAAAGGTGTGATACGAATCTGAGACGCTCTCAGGACAATGAGTATAAGGAGATTATATTCCACAGTCTCTCCTAGGGCTTGTAGGGAGGTACAAAGTGTTGCTACTCAATGAAGAAATGACTCCAACTTTTCTCCACCTTTTAACCTTAGAGTGTGCAACTATCCTTGAAAATGAAGAATTTGATTTTGGTTCTTTGACTCATACACTTTCTGCAACTTCATCCACACGCCAGTAGAAGTATTAACATATCGAACATGAGTTTGGACATCATTCAAGATACCAAGTAGAAGGATCATATGAGCCTTATAGTTTTGTTGATCAAATACCTCCTGATCTATGCCAACTATTAGTGGATGTTGCTCAATCCCAGTAATAATCTCTCATAAGCCTTTGAATTCAAGAATGGATTGAATCTTTATTTTCTAAGCCATATAATTGTCACCTTTGAGGACTTGAGAATCGAAAAGCAAAAGAGCACTCGATTGTGCCATTTCACTTGGGTAGAAATATTCACCTTCACTTTGATAGTATAACTTGATAAAGTGATTTTATAACTTTATAACTTTATAAAGTTATTTTATTTTATTTTTGTAAAGTTACTTTATAACTTTATAGATTTATTGTTTTTACCCTTCATGTGAGAGCACGATCTGGTAAAATGGTTTGTGCCCTTATATTAATATAATAACTTTATAATAGAAAGTTAATATTAATATAACTGTATAAGATTGAATATCCTACCAGCACGCTTGTGCATTTTTGGTTTTAGATCTGATAAAATGAGTACCTAGATTCCTTGCCAGATATTATGAACTTAGAGATCAGAGACCCTGTCAAAAGATCTAAAGTTTAAATTGGCACTTTTGATACCACCGAGGAACCTGCCAGGGCTTACGATGCCACTATAATTTCTTTCAGAGTTTTAAAGGCCAAAACCATTTTTTTTTAATTCACTGTCATCCGCAATCAGTGTTGAGCCATGATAAAATAACGGGGGTCGCCACGGTCCATTGGATTTTAGACTATATGTTTAGATCATCATCTGATGGCAAACACAGTCTATCAGTCTAGCTAACAAATATCTGGGTATATGTTCCTATGTTTTTTAGGCTATGCATCCATGTAAAGGCTATCGATGGTGAATTTTAATGGCATGGTTTTTAAGCGGTGTACCAACATCAACTCTAGAGAATTCTAAGAGAGGAAATTTTATTGAATAGTTAAATCTCTCTCCAGCATGCTTCTTCTCTTGTCAACATAGATTGGAATAAAGTCTCACAATTTTCACCCATGGGTAAAAGTGTTTGGTGTTGATCTTGATTTATGCAAATGGGTTTTAAAAAATCATGTAGGTTTATATTAAATATATTAATATATATTTATAGAGGGCTCATGTTCCTTTAGCTTGATAGATATCACATGTTCCTTTAGTTGGTTGTGCATGCAGAGATCAAAGATTGCTTTTTGGGCTTCAAAATAATTGTTTGGTCATTGGATGCACTGATCCTCCCAAGTCTGATGGCAAACCCTGGTGTTATGATACCATATTAAATTTATGAATGTAAATATGAAGCAATTTATTTCATTAAATCAACTATGAATATTTATACAATGTAATATGAAGGGACGTACCCTTACACTTAATAATAATCATTCCTTACATAAATAACATAATGTATTATTATAACACAACCATCTTCGAGAAGGCACAGTAAGAGAAGTATAATCTTTTAGAGAGGGGAAGAGGAAAGTGCAACAAAGTGCCAATAATGAAGACCTAAAAACTAGTTTCCCTCTAAATAGTTTTACCACTCCAAATTGTGATGCAAGAAGTTTCTGAGAAGCGTTCCATAAAATATTGGAAATAAAACCTTCCAAGACTAGATAAAATCCTTTCCATACCATGATATCCACCTTAGGACTAGCACCTTCATGCAACATGAGGAGAGGGATAATTTTTAAATGCACATATTCATTGGAACAAGTAGGGTGATGAGCTCAATTCTAAGGCCAACTAGAGGAATTGATAGAGGGAAACATGTGGTGCTAGATTGCAAGAAGTAAAAGCCACACATTCTTGGCCTACTTGCCATAAAAAAAGAGAAATTACCAAAGCAATCATTAGAGGGAATGGTAGCTTTCTTACAATTCCAAGGATGGATAGTGGAAGAGACCATGTGATATGCATGAATCCAGTGCACAAGCATGACCAATTGCCACAACCCACTGGATGACTTGGCATACTGATCTAAGGAAGAGACATGATTGGTGGGCAAAAAAAGAAATAAAAATAGAGGTTGAAAAGCAAACAACCACATCAAGACAATCATAGCAAAGGAGATAGGGTATCCTAGAGAGGAGAGGGTCTAAAAAAACCAGCTATAAGAGGATATGAGGATATGGATATCAAAATATTTCTTACTACTACTCTATCTTCCATGACTTCATGATACACTCTCATTCTATGCACTGTGTCATTTACTCTAATACATTAGTCCAACATTCTCATCATCATGCATTTTCATATTTTCAAAAATGAGGATATATTTGTTGATATTACCTTTTCTAAGCCTTGATATGATATCTACAAGTTTGGCCATACCTCGTGGGCATTCTCACAACTAGCTATCCTTGGATAGATGCTTGGGTGTATTGCACTTTTCAACTAGAAGAAAGCTTGAGCATCATTTTTTTCTTCTTCTTCCGATGTCTTATTTGGTTCTTGAGGAAGAAAATTCCAATCATCAAGAGTATATTACTGAACTATAATTTTAAAAACTCCCTTCTATACAAATATTCTCCTTAATTGATCCCTCCAATACTCAAAGTTATCTCCTTTGAATGTAGGTATATTTAAGGATGTACTATTTATTGTCATAATAGCAAAAGAATAGCCACAAGTATTTTTGATTCAAAGTCTTGTAAATGATTTTTGCAATTAAAATATTTACCCTCTCTTGTTGTAGCTTCAGCTTCAAATACTAGAATCACACACAAAACTCTGCTCTGATACCAAATGAAAGTTCTTGAGGTAGAAAGATAAAAAAAAAAACAGCAAGAAATCAATTCTGATCTAAGACAAATTGAACAATAATGGAGCATGAAAATCACCCAAAAATGGTCCAAGAGTGTTTATTTATTAATCTAAACCAATTCTAAATATCAAATGATAAAATATCCTTAACAAAAAATCTCCAATTTTAGCAAACTATGCTACTGGTCCAAACTAGAAAATTAGATCTAGAATTGAAAAAAGCAAAAAAATAAATAAAAATATTAAAAAAGGCTCCACAATAGTGCATCCAATGTGTGCTCTAAACAATTTTTATTCTTCTATATTCAAAATGATTCCAATTATAATGTATATAATGATCAATCAGCCTTGATCAATAAAAAAGCTAAAACAACTCAAGTTTCTAAAAAAACTAGCTTTTGTCATGGCCACCTTGCATGGTGTTTTTTCTAGTTAACTGAAATTTTTAATTGGCATAAAATAAAACACCCAATTTGAGATATTTTTGCATGATATTTATTTCAATTACAAATCACTTATCTGGATTTGATTTCAGCTACCCTCTTCATGAAGATAAATTGCCTAAAAATTAACTCCCTATTGGTCCTATTTTCTAAGAATAAATCTAGAACTTGACTTTTACTCAATATAACTATCCAAACTGATATAGATTGACTTATTAACTTATTCTAGATAAAAATAACATATCCTACAAAATAATAACACTAATTTAATAATTATGGGTGACTTTTGGCATTACCTTCAACACCAATTCACTCAAGTAAGAGATGCTCTACAAAAGGATTTATAGGAACTTAGGCAAATGAGAAATATGGAATAACATAAAGGAATCAAAAGCCTCATCAAGGAGGATAGTTACACCTATTGAGATTAAATTGGTAGTATTACGGTGATGTTATTTCAATTGTTCAAATTTATTGATTTGGCTACTGATTAGGGTCTTTAGGTGAGTAGTGAGATTGAGTAAATCCTTGATAAAACCTTTGCAAAAATAGATGAGGTTAAGGTATATCACACGAAACTAGTCATGGTTTTGAATTCCAAGTTGATCACTATCAAGATTCAAGATAGAAATGAAGCAACACAAAATGTGGTAAATCTCCTCTAAAAATAGCAGGCAGCACAATAGTGTGTGATCCAAGTGAACACCTTGTATTTTACCATTGAAAGGCTTAAAGGGAAGATTAATTATTTAATGCAAGGAGGACTTCCTTCTCCTTGGAATGATGCTAGCAGGATTCATTTAGAGCTAAAATATTTACAACTAATTAAATAACATAAGGAAGATCCCTCTCATTTTAAAAATTGGTTAGACCCTCCTACTATAGTGGGTGTGGCTTGGGCAATAAGGTCATTGGCAGAGCTAAGAATATAGCAACATGAAATCACAAACCAAACAAATAACTTCTCTCATAGTGATAAAATTGAGCTTGAAGTAGCCTATGAGTACTATAGAATGATCTAGTGTCCATAAAATGAGGATTTGGAAGAGATTAATCAAGCATTGTACAAGCTTCTAGTATTATAATATTCTCTATTTTCTTTTCTTGTTTGTTTTATTTTGTAGTTCCCTTCAATTTTGAATCTACACCCAAGGATAAAGGCAGTAGTTTCAAATCATCCTTCAAGAAAAGCAATAACGCCCCTACAAGTCACCAAAACTATAGTGATTTTTTCACTACATGCAAGATTTCTTATCTTAGGTAGATTCTATAAGAAGAATAGAATAGAGAAGAGATGATTGAATGCAATGAATAAGACATCAGATAGATGTGGATAGGAAAGTTTTGACCAAATATGAGAACCATTTTGTAAAATTTTCGATCAAGAGAGAAAGAAAAAGTCCCAAGTGCTTACATTACCCAACATCTAAAAAGGTGGAAAGCAAAAAATATAACCAAAAGGTGCAAAAGAGAGAAGAATTTCGATGGTCAATTTTTTTAAAATTTCAAAGGGAAAAAAGGAAGAAAAGTTTTTAAAGGTGGACTATGCTAAACAAAAAATCTCTAAATTAAAAACACTAAAAGTTCTGATGGGAGGGTAGAAGAGAGGACTTCCTTAGAGTATTTTTACTATATAATTTAGCTCAATCTTAAAAAAATTTAAAGTCTTGATGCGAAAATTCAAAGAAAAGTTTTGACAAGTAGCTATAGCTAACATGATTATCTAAGGATAAGAGCACTCCAATAATTAAAGTATATTATAGAAATCCACCAACTCAAAAGAAGAGTCAAATAAAAATTCAAGGTATCAATAATGTTGCACAAGCTCCCATAAGGGGTAGATGAGCTAGACTAACACTCCATTAATAAGAGAGAGTAAATATCACCTACATATTTCACTTTATCTCAATAATCTAAAAAAGGTGGGTTGTTTGTTAAAGGTAGAAGTATAGCAACCATAGTAGTAAAAATCCTAGACATGACAACATTAATTAAAGAGGTTTCTTTTACCTAGTTTCAAGGTCCCTGTGATGATGGTTGAATATCCAACAACTCAATACTAGTCGAGAAACCTCGAGAAACTAAAAGGTGACAAATAAAGATCATATCAAAAGAGAAACAAATATTTTCAAAGGTTTGTATTGTCATTTCTAATTGTGTTAACCATCAGATATGGGATGGATAAGGTAAACTAGAAAAATCACACCTCATATAGAGTGACATAGTAGGGCTAGTCCCAAGAGTACGAGCTTAAAATTAGTTAGATACCACTAGGATTTTAACAAAGGTTGGCTACTCTATAAGATATGATATCGAGTGTACACTTCCTACTCTAACGTCATGGGAGGAAAATGGTAATATAAATAAAATAACAAAGGCAATGAAAAGGAAAAAATCTAAGTTAACAAGATGGTGATGCACAAAAAATTAGATAAGATCCCTTGTAGAATAGCTTTGACCATAATACACTAATGTGAACACTTTCTCCCCTCAACATATACAAGCATGAAAATACAAAAATGCAAGAACACACACAAAAGAGATACGTCAGGGCATGATATCCATGCATGGACTCAAAGACATGTATGCCTTAGCATATATATATGCATACAAAAAAGTATTACAAATATTATGCCAGGAGTGGGGGTTTGAGTTGCTCACAAGATCTCTCAATTACCTACATATTGCTATACAAATGTAAATTAAGAGAAATCTTATAAAAAATTCATGATGCTTATACAAACTTTTTGATCCTTTAAAATACTAAAACCACTACTTTTTATATATTACAAGGGGGATTTCCCTCCAGAATGCATGCAGAGATTTCAAGATGACTGTTGTTCTAGGTGTCAAGTCATATATTCATTTAAGTTTTTGGCCTACTTGAGGATTTTGGATTTGGAATCATAAATACCAAATGGTTATGAGTCTTTGGATGAGTAGTTATAGACATTACTTCCATATACACCTTTTGGGGATTCCTATAATCTAGGTGTAAAATATTTTTTGTCTTTTTAAGCCTAATCACCACAAAATATCATAGGTCCCAATATAAAATAGCCATAATATTAAAGGTCAAAATAATAATATAAGAGTAGAATAATATATGAGCAAATTAATATGTATATCAAGGCCTATATAATAATGAAAATAATATTAATTTATATAATCAAATATGAATGTAAATGGCCTATGTCATTCATGAACTATGCATGAAGAAAACTTACAATATTAATTGCTCAAAATTTGTATACAAGCTTTATTCATTTTCTTCCTGTTACAACTCTATAATTTGATATTTGTGTTACATTCTTATGGAGTATTATCTCCATAATATAGCAATAGTAATATGACTCTTCAAGTACTTTAATATTTATTTCCATATGACAAGTACTATGACCTTTGGCTTATCATATTGCCACTTGCATACTAGACTCTTCACTTTCGTTTACATGGACACTTGACCCTAAGACACTTGCACACATAAACATGACTCTTATGATTCTACATGCACACCTAATTTAAGACACTTGTGCACATCCTCACATTACATATTTAAACTCTTGCATACATGACACTTGTACACATTCTCTCAATCTAACTTACATGACACGTGCATTTCTTGCACATTGACACTTACATAAAAGAGAAATATAAATCACACATCTAAACTATAGAATCAACCCTAGTTTTTTACATATTTATTATCATACCATGAAGGTACTATGGGGGTACATTAGCATGCACTAAATAATGTAATATTTATCAAGACCCCTTGTATTACATTATTTTGTTATTGAATACTTTAGTCTGCAATATTGGTCTTCATTTGTGTCTTCAATCTTCAAGTGACCTTACATTGTTCATGAACCTCTGGTTGAGATTTATTCTTATATTCTTTGAGTTCTACTTTGAGTTCTTCATATTTATTATTTATGTTCTTAGTCTTTGTATCTTCACAAATTGCTTGAGCTTTGGCTTTAGGTTCATGTGCATGAATAGCTTGAACTTGACCTCTAGACCATGTGCTTCATTCAATCTAGTTTTCTTACAATCTTGGAATTTTCATGTCTCTTATGAACATTCACTTAGAGCATCATAATAATTTTCTAAATTATATGAACTTGGAATTTTAATATTACAATTATAATGAAACATTATTTTTAGAGATGATTCACTTGATTCAATTGTATGAATCTCAATTCTGGGAAAAAGCAATGGGTGGGAACCTTGAGCAGCGAAGGAGCAATGGAGGCACAATGGTGGAGGGCGGGAACCTTGAGCAAGCGATAGGTGAGGATCCAGAGGGAGGAACCATGATAGAGGATGGACGAGATGTGATCTCTGAGCAAGTTGGCACGGCCAGAGGGACCGACCCTCCCGACAAAGATCCTGACAAAGGGACCCAGGAAGGTGTTGCAGGGCCCAAAAAAGGATGGTCGTTTGTAGAAACCCTAAAAGGCAAAAGGGGTGACTTCTTTAAGTCTTTCCCACCCCTCATCCCAAAAAATAATAGAATAATAGCTCCAAAAAACATAATGGATGGATTTTTGTCTTTGGAGAAGCATTCTCTAGTAGGGAAGTTCCTTGGAGGAAGGCCTGATATAGAGACTATAAGGGCATGGGCTTGGACCAAATGGAAAACTATGGGTAATCTGGAGATTGTGGCTCTTACCAGGGGGTTTTTCATTATATGACTCAACAATAAGGAAGACGTGGAACGCATCCTAACGGGAGGGCCTTGGTTCCTAGGCCAGTACAGCCTCTTCCTCAGACACTGGGGTGAGGATTTTGACCCTAAAACGCAAAATATTAACATGACCCCCATCTAGGTTCACCTTCCGAATTTACCGGCTTAGTTTTTTCATGAGTACTGGCTTCAAGGAATCGCCAAAACAATAGGGGAGCTGGTAGCTATTGACCACTCCACTATGGCAAGGTCAAGAATGACTCAGGCAAGAATATGTGTAAATGTGAACCTTGACTCGGAGCTCCCAACCTATGTTGAGTTGGGCTATGGGGAATACCTAAGGAAGCAACCTATTGAGTACGAGAATAAACCAACCTTTTGTACCGAATGCAAAACCCAGGGCCACCTCAAAAATCAATGTCCAAGTCTGGCCACCAACAAAGAAGGTCAGAAGAAATCATATCTGAGAGGGTTAAACGAAAGAGGGCATACCAAAAACCAAGGACCTCGGGTCCCACTAGGCAAAGGAGTCTATAGGTAGGTTAGGAAATGACCAAAACCACACAGAGCAACAAGCTCAAGTCAAGCAAAAGGAGAAAGGAAAGCAATAGACCAAAAAGGAAGATCAGGTAAGTCCTAAAACTCTTAGTTCCAATAGGTTTGAAATTTTAGCCGATGGGGATTCGGATGAGGATAATGTGGAGGACAATGATCCTCGGATAGATTGGCCTAAAAACCTAGAATCTCCATCGAAGGTAGGACCTTCCAAGGCCATGTCACAAGGCCTTAATAGCATTTACAGCATGTCCCAGAACCTAGGAGAGTATAGGCAGAACTTGGAGGGAGTAGAGTCAAGCATAGATATAATAAGCACCAAAAGGAATACTGGGGGGTCTAGCCCCATCCTGCAACAAATCATTCCCTCGAATTTTAGTCCAAAATAGACAAGAAGCTCAATGAAATATTCGATTGATTTTGGGAGCGAAAAAAGAGAGGACGGATGTCAGAGGCTGAACATTACAAACTCAATATTGACAATGAAATAGCAAATGGAAAATAGAGGACACTTCTACAACAAGTTATCACAAGTCAGGATGATAGCAAAAACAATAAATCTCCTCCACCTCAGGGAAGGGGGAGAGGAAAAACTCAAAGCAATCTAAATGAAGATCCTCTCATGGAATGTGAGAGGCCTTAATGGCCCAATCAAACAAAGGATGGTCAAGTCATTAAGGAGAACAATCAACCCTACAATAATTTTACTACAAGAAACAAAAATAGATGACAGTCAGTCAAAAGCAATAGCTAGCAGAATATGGAAGCACAGGGAAATGGATTTTAAGCAAGCGAGAGGAGATTCTGGAGGACTCATGATAATGTGGTATCTAAAAAAAGTGGAGAGCAGTGTCATTCAGGTGGAGGATAGGGTCCTTAGCATCCTCTTTCATGATGTGGACAACAATAGGTCATGGATCACATCAAATGTGTATGCCCCTAATACTGTGCAAGACAGATCTTCACTATGGGAGTATCTAAGCCACTTGAACGAGGCTTTCCATGACATCCCTTGGGTGATAGCGGGAGATTTTAATATGCCCTTATACCCATCAGACAAAAAAGGAGGATCTGGCCTGCCCTCTAGGAGTATGGAAGATTTCAATATGTTTGTCAACTCAAATGAATTAATGGATGTTAAGTTGAAAGGAGCTAAGTACACTTGGAGCAATCGTTGGGTGGGAAATCAATTGATTCAGGAGAGGTTGGACAGGTTCCTCTTATCAAAAGGGGCAATTTCAGCTTTTGGGGACTCATCCCTGCAATCTCTTCCCAAGATTGCCTCTGATCACAACCCCATCCTACTTGAGGTTCCCCAAGACTTATGCCTTAAGAAGCCTTTTCGGTTCGAGGTAATGTGGACTAAGCATAATGACCTCAAGGAAATAATTAACCAATGGTGGAAGCAAAATTTTCAAGGTAGTCCCTCGTTCAAACTCTCCCAAAAACTGAGGATGGTGAGAGACAACCTCAGAACATGGAACAAGGAGGTATTTGGAAACCAGTTTGTGAACAAGATAGTGGTGAGTGATAGGCTGAGAGCCATCAAAAATAGCATTCAAAATGGTATGTGTGATGAGGCAATCAGAATAGAGGAGAGAACATTGTTGGTTGAGTACCACAACATTTTGGCCTGTGAGGAGATGTATTGGAGGCAAAAATCAAGAGCATTATGGCTCAAGGATGGGGACTCTAACTCTAAGTTCTTCCATGTGACCACCCTAAGAAATAGAAGCAACAACAAAATTAGAGAATTGACTAAAGAAGATGGATCAACCACCCAAGATGTTCATGAAATCAAATATGAAGCAGTGGCATACTTCAGTTCCCTCCTGGGAGAGGAGACCCAATGTCGAGCTACAACAAGAGATTCCCTCCTACAATTTATTCCTCAAGCCATTGATAATGACATTAATGGAAAACTCATTGCTCCCTTCTCATATGAGGAAATCAGATCAGCCCTATTCTCAATGGATCCGAACAAGGCCCCAGGATCGGATGGGTTCTCACCTCGCTTCTTCCAAACTTACTAGGATACTATGGGGGCTGATGTTTTCTTGGCTATTCAGGAATTCTAGTCATCCAAACACATTCCTAAAAGCTATAACTCCACGTTCATAGCCCTGATACCGAAAGGACCAACCCCTAAAACCATGGTTGACTTCAGACCAGTGAGCCTATGTAATGTGTCCTACAAAATCCTCACTAAAGTGATAGCAAATAGGATGAAAGGAATTCTGCCCCTCATCATTGACCAATGCCAGGGCAGTTTGGTACAAGGGAGATCTATCCTTGATGGGGTTATCACTGTCCATGAAGCTCTTCATTCAGCTAATCAAACAAAGAAGGCATCCTTTGCTCTAAAGCTTGACATGAACAAAGCCTACGACCGCATTAATTGGGAATTCCTAGAGGCTTTGTTGATCAGATTTGGATTCCACCCTCTGTGGGTTAAGCTTATATGAGGATGCATCCATAAGCCCTGGTTCTCTATTCTGGTCAATGGGGCACCAGCTGGGTATTTCCAAAGTTGTAGAGGCCTCAGACAAGGGGATCCTATAAGTCCCATGCTTTTCATCATTGTGGCTGAAGCCCTGGAAAGGACTATCAAAGTTGCTTGCTCTGCAGGGCTCATCTCTAGCATCAAAGCCATGTCCCAAATAACCCTAGTCACCCATCAACAATTTGTGGATGATACTCTAATGCTAACTTTGGCATCGGTCGAAGAGGCCAGAAGAATTAAACACATATTAAAATTGTATGAGGAAGCGGTTGGACAGAAGGTTAACTTCAATAAAAGTAAGATTTATTTCCTCAATACCCCTATCCCAAGGCAGACCAAGATTGCAAGGATACTGGGGTGTTCCATATCCACTTTCCCGACTTTGTATCTTGGCCTCCCTCTCTTCACAGGGGCTCCAGTGGAATCAATGTGGAACAATGTGGTGGAAAGAATTCAAAAAAAATTGGCTGGATGGAAAGGTCACTTGTTGTCACAAGTGGGCAAAGCAACTCTAATCATGGCTTCACTCCAAAGTATTCCAGTTTACTTCTTGTCTATTTTCAAGGCCCCGGCTCGTGTGTTTCAAAAAATTGAGCAGCTACAAAAGAATTTTTTGTGGTCAGGGATGGAAGGCAAGCATAGGATCCACCTTGTAGGTTGGAGCAAGGTGTGCCACCCCAAAGAAAGTGGAGGCTTGGGCCTGAGGAAAGTATCCCACCTCAATACAATGCTTCTTGCCAAACAAGCATGGCATCTCATCATGAATGTGGAGAATGAATGGAAAACTATTGTAAAGAGGAAATACCTCCAAGGAACTGACTTTCTGAATACCTCCATCCCAATGAGAGGATCGGCCTTTTGGAAAGCCATCTTGGCAAGCCGAGATATAGTAAAAAAAGGTATGAGATGGATAGTAGGCAATGGCATGAAGATCAGGTTTTGGGATGATAGATGGGCCAGGGAGGAGGCTCTTGCTCTGGACCCCATTTTAGTGAGGCTTAAACAATATACTGATGATACCTTTGGGACTCAGGTGGCAGATTTTCTGAGGCAGGAAAGGGGTATCCTTAGGTGGAAACCCATCAAGGCTCAGGGGCTGGAAGCCGAATCCAAGGAGTTGGAATATATTATATCTCAACAATTCATATCCATAAGAGCAGCAGAGGATCACTTGAGGTGGGCAGTGACTGAAAGTGGGGAATTCACAGTCAAATATGCCTATAGGATGTTACTCGACCTTGAGGATCCTCCGATACAGACCAATTTGGTGTGGATCAACAAGTTGATTCCCAAACTGGCCCACTTTGCATGGGTTGTTATACAAGGAAAAATTCTAACCATAGATAATATGATAAGAAAAGGAATGATTGTGCCTAATCATTGTTATTTGTGCAGGGCAAGCTGGGAATCAATTCACCACATTTTTCTAGAATGCCCTTGGTCCGTCACCATCCTTAATGGAGTTTTCCAAGCCTTTAATATATCTTGGGTAAAGCCAGCCATGGTTTATGAGCTCTTCCAGCAATGGCCTAGTCCTTTTGTCAGCCTACAACTTAGGTTCCTATGGAAGATTTGCCTTCATCACTTCCTCTGGCAAATATGGTTAGAAAGGAACCATAGAGCGTTCAATGAGTCCAAACATGACCCGGTGTCAGTTATTAACAAAATTCTAGCCTTTGCTAAAGAAAACCTTAGTATTTTTCCTCCTAGGCCTCAATCTATCCCATCTAGGGAGAAACACCTTGCCCAATCCTTAAATATTACCTTGGATGAAATCTTGGGCGTTAGCAAGCCAAATCCTAGATTGGAGACTAAGTGGAACCCCCCCAGTGGATTGGCTCAAACTCAACTTTGATGGGGCAGCTAAGGATAATCCTAGAAGAGCAGGGGCTGGAGGCGTGGTCAGAGACAATCAAGGGCAGATAGTCTTGGCCTTCTCAGAATACCTTGGAACCAAGACAAATAATGAAGCTGAAGCCAGGGCACTCTGGAGAGGATTGCAGTTGATGCAGGAGATCCAAGGTAAATGCATAGTGGAAGGGGATTCATTAAATATCATCAACCTCCTTAACAATGAAAGGAAACCTCCATGGAGGATCGAGGCCCACATCAATGAAGCAAGGATCCTTTTTGAATCTCGGGAAGAAAGAGTAGCTCAACATGCTTTTCGCGAAGCCAACAAGGCAGCTGACAGGTTGGCTAACATTGGCGTAGAGGCTGAAGGGCTTGTCACATGGATGCAAGGGGTCCCACGTGACATGGAGGAAATAATCCAATTTGAAAAACTATGATTGGGTTCACGTGGATCAAAGGTGAGCAAATTTTGATCACGTGCCCCATTGGGAGTCCCACTAGGTATTGGAATCAGGTCCAAAATAGAAAGACTATTTTATTGGTTGCGCTTCGGTTGGAAAACGCCAAGATCCCGATCAGAGCTAGTTGGTCAAATCAGAAAAATCAGAGTCAGAACTATGATGTAGTGGGCATTTTCTCAAAAAAATACATTCATGCGAGGAGACGGTCCCGAGGGAGGCGGTGGAAGTTTCCAAATGATGGTCAGAGTGCTCTCATTTTTCTTGAGGGGCATTGGTTTTCCGCTAGGCACACTTTATCAAATTCTCCCATGATTACAAAGATAATGGATCCTACAAGCTTTGATGTGGGATACGGTGGCACGATTTATTTTGCTAAAGTGGTAGGAAATTCAAGGAAAAGGAGGTTGGAGGCATGCTCCCACACATGGCACCCTATTCCCACAGGATGATGATAAAGGGAAACCAAAGGCGCTACCACCTTCCTATTTATCACAATTGCAAGAGGACGTGGAGAATTATGAGTGTTGAGCATCCTAGAAGCCAAGTGAGGAAATTGATAGAGTGCAATGAAAACATGATTTACATCGAGCCAAGCATGGTTGTCATGGAGCCGGCAGCCCAAGCTATCCTCACCGACAGAAGATTCACCCAATTTTTTGACCTATTTTTTGGTGTGGAGGAAGACATCACTTTGGTGGTAATGGAGTCTTGGGAGGATGGTAAGTTGGAAATTAGAGGACGTGAAATTCTCATCGATGTCACTCTGCTTGCTGCAATAATAGGGTAGACGGTCAAAGGGAGGTCTATTCATAGGCAGAAGCACCACTAGGAGGTGGAGCTTAAAGAATTCAAGGATAACCCAAAGATATTCAAGGAGGCAAAGAACGGGTTGACGAGGATGGACCTCCCAACCCCGTGGAACATGGTCATGAAGAACGTAATGGAGTTTATTACGGTTGAGGACCCTGGTAAGGTTCTACTGAGTTTCCATTATGCCTTCGTTAACTTCTTCTAGGATGTGAACCCTATTAGCATTCCTCAGTTCCTGATGAATTCCCTGAACTACACCATAAATTCGTGCCGCAGTAAGAAAGGCTATGCTATGCCCCTGCACCAAGGCCTTCTCAAGGTAATTTACAAATATGTGCTTGCCACCTCTCCCCAAGCTGAACCCCCTGCCCTACCCCAAGATGATTCCCCTGCTACCCATGATGAAATCTCTAGGGGGAAGGATAGTCCCGGTCTGCCCAAACCCTTTCATGCATCCCCACAAGAAGAGAGAGGGTGACATGAGCATTAAGGGAGGTCCTGTGAGGAAGAAACTGAGGCTTGAGGAACCAGCCATACGGTCTTCCCTGAGACTGAAGAATAAGTAGGCGTAGGGAAGTGGCAAAACCCTTGAGATCACTTCTGAGGATGAAGGTCCCGACCCTTCAATCATGGTGCTTAAGCGGTTTGTTCTGAATGTGTCAGCCAACATAACTCACCAGATGCAGGAACTTGAGGAAGTGTTAACCAAGGTTTTCTTCAATGAGGGTTACCAGAGCAACAAACCTGTGGAGGTCAATCCAGAGATGGATGATAATGAGGACAACAAAGACGAGGACCAGGAGGAGGATGAAGAAGAGGAGGACTAGGATCCTCCATGTTTCGACTCTGTTCAGAATTTTTTTTTTGTAAAAACTGAATATGTATATCTTAGCTAGTGTTACGTTATGTTCTATGCAGAGTGTCTGTTGTTTTTTTTTGGGGTCTTTGTCTTGGCAAACTTCAGGGAGTGCGAAGGAAGTTTCTAGTTTTTGGGGCCCAGTAAGGGTTTTGGTGTGTCTTTGTCGTCTATGTCTTGCCTAGGTTGGGATGACCAGTGTGGAGGTTCCCAGTTAAGGAATATTAGTAAGGTTAGAGGATAGAGGATCCTCAGTATGCTTAAGTCTCGGTTCCTCAGCTTAAGGCTGACTTTTGTAAATAGGTTTTGGGTCAACCTGTAAAACCCGGTATGAATGAAATAATTTAATTACCAAAAAAAAAAATTGTATCAATCTCTACTTTCTTTTTTACAATTTCAATTAACTCCTTTGTCTTATATTTTCATCTTTACAAATTTCAAGTGAAAGTAATGCCATTTACATTATGATATCTATATAAATAGGTATTATAATATCATCCTTTGAATTATCAATTGCTTCAATAAGTTTTGAGTGTAAATAGTATTCAAATGTCTCAAAATTTTCATCCATAGCTTCTTTATAGATGAATTGTAATGCCATATCTAGCTTACCTTTGGATTTTTCAATCAATTTTCCAATGCCATATTTAATAACTTCTAATATTTATTTTCTAATTATGGACTTCATATTTCTTTCTATAATGGTCAAAGTTTGCAATTTGATTCCTTTGTAGTAAATATTATATCTCCCAAATTCAAATAATAACTCAAATATGAAATTTGCAAATTCTAAATTTCTAGTCCTTTGATGTTGAAAACTTTTTAAATCCCTAATTCAATTTACAAAATTTCAATACTTAAAATTTAAATACTCCAAATTTCAAAATTTCAAAATTTTTAAAAACTTTAAAACTTCAAAAATAACTCCAAAATAAAAAACTAAATTACCATTAACTCCTTATATCTCCTACTCTTTAAAATTTATCAATTTTTTAAATATTAAAAATCATAATAATAAAAAAATCTTAACTTAAACCTTATATCTCCAACCTTAGCACTTAATTTAAATCGATTCCCTCCAAAATAATTACACATTGTATATAGCAACTATTACTTGTGATACATTGGTGGTAAAATAGGTAACTCTGCTTGTAACACCTGATGTGATTAATGTTCCTTCTTCATCACTCATGCTACATGAACATTTATTGGTTCGTTCATTCTTTTCTTTAGACTTATTTCATTTTGTGCTACATGGACATATTCTAGCTCATACGTTCTTTTGGTTCCTCTAGCTAGATAGTTAGGTGGTTTTGATTCAGCTTCAAGTGCTTTTGGCTCATGCATACAAGTGCTAGATCACCTTATAGATACCTTGCTTCTATGGAAATCTAATGCTTCCTTGGATTCTATCTCGTCTCATTGGATTCTAGATCACCTATTCTCCACTAGATTCTAGTTCACCTATGTTGGATCCTGATCTGCGTAGCTTCTCTAAAGAACCAATTTTTGGTTTGCTTTCCTTTGATGGTGTAGACACGGAAAATTGACCCACTTTAGTGGGAAATCTTCCTAGAGCCTCCTGGGAGACCCCCTAGACTTGCCTAGGGCAAGGGTTAGGCTTCTCCCCCCCCTCTTTTACCCTTTTTCTCCCTCTATGCGAAATCGTGCTCGCCCTTGATGGGGCGCAATTTTGCATAGGTAAAATCATGGTCGGCCTTGATGGGGTGCATGATTTCACCTTTTTAGGGTTTGTTCTAAGAAAACCCTAATTCTTTGGGTTTGGCGTGTTTTACGTCGGCCCTCCTTGGTTTTCCCACCCATATCACCTTCAAATCTACTATATAAGGAGGGTTTGAATTCATTCTTTGAGCACGATGAATAAGGACAATGATGATTGATGATTATTATTTTCAAGTGCTCACTAATTGATCTGCATATCTCTTCTTCTTTCACAAGCAAGTTAACTTTGGAGTGTGAAGTCTGATTGGTTTTCTGCTGCATTGGATTGTTGATTGTTGTTGCTCGCTCTTGGTGGATTTGTGTTGAAGCCCTAAGGAGAGATCAACTATTTGGGAGGTCTCAACCCTTCTATTTTGCTTCTGCACTCTCTACCAGGTGAATTCACTCTTCTGCATGCATTTTTTGATTTTTTGTTTGATGTACCTAACATTCATTATTTTACTTTGATATGAGATATTTCATCTTACTTCTACGATATTGCACGTGGATCTCTACAAGGCATGATTTTGTCGATGCGTTATTACGGTCACCTGTTACAGAGCCTAATTTTTCTTGATCCATATATGGGGTAATCTATTGTTCTAGATATCATAATTGCATTTTAGGTTGCATATAGAGCATAGTGCTATGTTCTATTCTATGGTTTTATCATTTTATTCTGTTGTATTTTGATATGCTTGATTTCTTCCAAAGGTCAATTTTTGCTTCTATTTATCAAAGGTCAGCTAAAAGGACCTAGGGGGCTTGACTATTGTGCCTCCAAGCACTATTGTACAGTGGCCTAAGTAGGCCCCCTAATGCTAATCATATTTTTCAAGTGTTTGTCAAGTTATCTTGCAGGAACAAGAATTGTTGATAGCATTGGATAAAGGGATAAAAGCAAGGATAAATCATTGGATAAGCTAAGTGTTCCGATTAGTCTTTAGGTTGTTTGTTGAGTGCTTTATATTTCTGTTGTAAACCCTAGATCTGATTTAAAAGAAATATATTTAATTAATTTCTAGGCATTTGAAAGATAAACAACATATAGTGTGCACTTAGGGTTAATTTTGTTTGTGCATCTTCTCTTGAGCCCTTGCTTAAAGGTTTTCTGTTTGAAACCCTAGGGTTAGAAATAATTCAAAGAAAGAATCATTCTAGGGTTAGCTCTTGTATTCTTGCATTCTGTATTTCTGCATTGTCCTTTATCTTTTATAGCATAGATCTAGAAAGGCCAAATATAGGTGTTTGTCTTGAATCGAATACATCAAACATTCTTGAAAACTAGAGGACTTGGAGTGAGTCCTTAAACCATTCCTGGTGAACCCTTCCCCTCCTAGCATCGAGTGTAGAGAACAACATACCCCCATGGTTCACCTCAAGGCTTTCTCTTGTGGATCCAACCTTTGAGAATTGTACATGGTAGGGCAGTTTTCCCCCTCTACATATTTGGTGAACCCGATGTGAACACCTCCTTTTCTTTTAAAAAATTTAATCAAGATCATTAATTTTATGTGTTAGATCAAAAAATATTAAAAACATAATTTTTTGTGCTTGTTTTTGTGGGTCTTAGTTCCTCCTTTTGCCCTAGTCTTTCTCTCCTTTTCCAATGGCTTCCAACCTTGGGAATGGAAGAAGGCTTTTAGGGTTTGATGAGATTTTTCAAGAGAATGATCAAATTGATAGAGAAAATCCTAACCTTGAGGAATAAGAGATTGATAATAGTCTTGATCCTATTAAGGGACCTGATGGGAACCTTATTTTTAAATCCTTTGAGCATGTGTGGACCTTTTATAAATATCATAAGCATGCATTGGATGCAGCTTTAGAGGAAGAAGCCCTACTTGAGGAAGTTAGACCATCTCATGATAACTCCTTGAGTGAATATTTGAATCATGGTAATCATGTTCATCATCCAACTTATGCCACTACTATAACCACCAACGTTGGAAGGAATCTACAAGTCCCTCCAACTAGTAGTGTCATTCAAAATATTCAATTTCCTCCTCAATCTGCTTATCTCAACACTGTTGCCTCTATTCCACAAAATGTTAGTTATCCTCTTCAACAAGATACCACATACCTCAATAGTATCAATATGTCCAACACTCCTCCTTTAGGGAATCTGGGGATAGTGCATAACAGTGATCTAGAAGTGCAGAATTTGACAAATATGGTAAAGCAATTGGTTTCAAAAGTTGAGATGATTCAGCCTTCAAGTTTTACTTACAGTTATAAGGAAATGTGTAATCAGCCATTGGATCCTATTGTTGCTGCTAGGCCTTATCCTAAGCATTTTTCTATGCCATTTTTACCTATTTATAAGGGGACAAAAGATCCAATAGAGCATTTAAGAATATTTAGAACAACTTGCCATGATCTCATTTATGATGACATGTTGTTACTTAAAATATTTCCTAAGAGTCTTGGTGGCATGGCATTAGAGTGGTATTATCGATTACCTAATTATTCCTTGAAGAATTTTGAAGAAATAACAGAATTATTTGTTCAACAATTTGGTGCTTATATTGAAAAGGAAGTGACAATGAAAGATGTTTATAATTTAAAACAAAGAAAAGAAGAAAATTTTTTAGAATTCTTGGCTCGTTGGAGAAGTTTAGTTGGATGTTTGAGATATACTTTACCTCCAAAGGATATGCTTGAGATATTTATTGGTAATTTACAAGAACAGTTATCTTATGCATTAGAGACTACTACTATTACATCTTTTGATCAAGCAATTGATTTAGCAAGAAAAATAGAACATGCCCTTATCAAAAGAGGCCAACTCAAAGTCAAAGAAGAGAAACCTACTAAGTCTCAACATAAGAATAAACACATAGGAGGTGATAGTGGAATGGATAGTAGGCATGTTAATAATGTTACTAACAACCTACAAAAGATAGTACTTCAAAAACCTCCACAAAGGAATTTTACAAGGCTTAATATGTCTATGGAAGCAGTTTTGAAATAACTTTTAGAAGCCAATGCAATTGAGTTACCTCCCATAAGGCAACTAGATACTACAACTCATTGGTATAAGGTAGGACAACATTGTGCATATCATAGAGTAGAGGGACATTGGATAAATTCTTGTAAGAAGTTGAAACATGTGGTTCAAGATTTGATTGATGCAGAACATCTTGATGTGGGAAATTTGCAACAAAAACCATCTATTAATCAGAATGTAATTAGACAAGCAGCTAATCAAGTATCTTATAGAAGTGTACCACACCATTATGATAATAACATGGTTGGTATGATAACAACTACTTCAAAAAAGTCAATGCAAAATCAATAGATCCAACGATCTCAACAGGAAATCAGTTTCTCAGCAAATATCTCTCTTTTGGAACTATTGCAGAATTCTCCTACTCATGGAGAAGCCTTAATAAATGTTTTGAAGCAACAATCTGTCCCTCCAGATATTTCCCCTAGTGATATGGCCAATATTGTAAGATCTCTTGGGATACATCATCTCACATTCTCGGATGCTGATATTTCTTTCTCAAACTTGCAAAAATATTCTTCTCTTTACATCACTGCATTTATTGGGGATACTTTTATCAAGAGAGTTATGATTGATAATGGTTCTTCCCTTAATTTATGCACATATCATTTCTTTCAAAATTTTGGATTAAAAGAGGAAGATATAACTAAATCCGATGATATCATTAAAACTTTCAACAATGAGTCCCAAGAAGCTTATGGTACCATATCACTTCCCCCTCAAAGTTGGACCTAAAATTTTAGATACATTGTTTTATGTGGTATCTTGTCCTACATATTTTAATCTTCTTCTTGGATATCCTTGGATCCATGCGATGGAGGTTGTCCCTTCTACTTTTCATCAATGTGTAAAATTTGAATTTGAAAATCAACCTGTTTCTATCTTGGGCGATCCTCATCCATTTGAATTTTTCTCACCAGATGATCTAGCTCAGTTTCATTCATCAGATTCCTTATCTAAAAAAACCAAGCAACCTAAAAATCTTGATAAGGAATTATCAATCAATATCTCATCTCAGGATCAAGTCAACTCTTCTTGTCAAGAATCTCTCTTAGATAAATCTCATCAAGTTTTAGAGTGGAGTGTTGAGGATGAGGGGCCACCCTCTCCTTCTTTGTTGGTCCTAACCCCTGAGCAATATGTCAAAAATGAGGATCCACCTTAGAATAACATCTACTTTTATGGGTCTATCCCTTGCATTGCGCAGGTTGAATCTTCTAGATCTCAAGTGGACTTTGGTTCTATGTCCCCCGAGGACCTTGAGCACTTAGGAGTGATTCTTGCCCCACCTCCTCTTGAGGATGACTTGTCCATCCTTATTGAGGAGACCATAGATGTGAACATAGGTTCTGAGGAAGCCCCTAGAATCCTTAAGCTAGGTAAAGCCTTGTCCATGGATGAGCAGGAGCAATTGACCAATTTATTAAGAGAATATCAAGATATTTTTTCTTGGTCATATGCTGACATGCTAGGGCTTGATCCCTCCCTTGTCATGCATCATTTGGTAGTTAAACCTAGTGCTAAGCCTATTAAGTAGAAACTTAGGAAGATGCATCCTAAGGTCACCCTCTCAGTCAAGGAAGAGCTCCAAAAACTCCTTGACATCAGTTTTATAAAAGCTATCGACTATTCTGATTGGATCTCCAATATCGTTCCTATAGCTAAGAAGGAAGGAACAATCAAAATATGTACTAACTTTTGGGATATTAACTTAGCATGTCCCAAGGATGATTTTCCCTTGCCCAACATAGATCATATTGTAGATTTCACTGCAAAATGTGGAATGCTTTCACTTATGGATGGTTTCTTAGGCTACAATCAGATTATGATTACCCCTGAGGATCAGGCTAAGACAACATTCACTACTCCATGGGGAACCTTCTACTAGAAGGTCATGCCTTTTGGCTTGAAGAATGTAGGAGCTACCTATCAATGGGCCATGACTTATATTTTCCATGACATGATGCATGATATTCTCCAAGACTATGTGGACGATCTTCTAGCTCACTCCATAGAATGAAAGGATCATGTCCATGATTTAAGATGAATATTTGAAAGGCTTCGACAATACAAGGTTCATCTTAAACCCTCTAAGTGTGTGTTCAAAGTCACATCTGGCAAGTTGTTAGGCTTCATAGTTTCTAGGCGAGGCATTGAAGTGGATCCCACTAAGATAATGACTATCATTGATATACCTCCTCCTTGCACCTTGATCGAACTGCGTAGTCTACAAGGTAAACTTCAGTCTATCCATCGGTTCATTGCCCAGTTAGTCGATAAGTGTCAGCCCTTTCTTAAGCTTCTTAAGAAAGATGTGGTCTTTCAATGGGATTCTGAGTGTCAAAAATATTTTTATGATCTCAAACAATATCTCACTTCCTCACCTATTTTAGTTCCTCCTATGCTTGGTAGGCATTTGATGCTTTACATAGCAGCCACTGCTCATGCTTTAGGAGCCATGCTGGCCCAACATGATGATCAAAATAAAGAATGAGCTATCTACTATATCAGTAGAACTTTGGTTAGCTATGAAACTAGGTACACTCCCTTAGAGAAGCTTTTCCTTGTTGTAGTGTTTGCTTCTCAGAAGTTAAGACACTACATGCTCAGCCATAAGACATTGGTAGTTGCAAATTTTGATCCTTTGCATTATTTAATGTCTAAGCCCCACCTTTCAGGTCGAGCTTCTAAATGGGTGTTGGCCCTTAGTGAGTTTGACTTGACTTTCATAGGTCAGAAGGCTATTAAGGGTTAGGTGATTGTTGATCAGTTAGCCTTCACTCCCCTAGAAGTTGCCCATCCTATAGTTGTTGAGTTTCTCGATGAGTGCTTCAATGTCGAAATTGAAGAGTCTGAGTCTTGGACTTTGTTTTTTATGGAGCCCGATGCATGAAGGGTGTTGGTGCTGGAGTCATTCTAGTCACCCCACAAAAGCAACTCATCCCCTTGTCCTTCAAATTTAATTTCTCTTGCATGAATAATACTATAGAATATGAAGCTTTGATCCTTGGTCTTAGAGCATCCTTAGCCTTACAAGTTAGAGTCCTTTCGATATTTGGTGACTCTCAACTTGTGGTTAATCAGATTAATGATGTTTATCAGACTCGAGATGATAAACTTAAACCTTACAAGGATATTGTTACTAAGTTTTTGTCCTTATTTGATCGAGTAACCATAGATTCTATCCCTAGATCCTCAAACCACCATGTGGATGCCATGGCTATTGTTGCATCCTTGTTCCCTCTGGAGTTAGAAGATGATCAAGCATCGATTATCATTAGACAACTTCGAGAACCTATATCACTTGGTTCTTGTCTTGTCTTGTTATATTGTTTGACCATCGGAGCTTCCCCATCTAAGCCATGGTATAATGACATCTTTAATTTCCTTAAGGATGGTTCGATGCCTGATGGTTTAGATCACAATCAATGTAAGCTTTTGTGCAAAAGAGCATGTCGATTCATCATAATCGACAACACCTTGTATCGATGTTCTTTTGAAGGCATCCTCTTGAGATGTCTTAACTTTGATGAAACCTAGATTGCTCTTAGTGATGCTCATGAAGGTTCATGTGGAGGCCATTTCAGTGGTAATGCTATTACCAAAAATCTCCTTTGGATGGGGTACTATTGGCCTTCCATGGAGAAAGATGCATGTGACTATGTTCGATGCTACGACAAGTGTCAATGCCATGATCATCTTATCCATGCTCCTTCTCAGGACCTTCAGGTTATCTCTTCCCCTTGGCCATTCTCCATGTGGGGATTGGACATTATCGAGAAATTTAACCTAGTGTCATCTTATGGTCACAAGTTTATCATTACTATGACTGAGTATTTCACTAAATGGGTTGAAGCCATACCCCTAGCTATGGTGACTGGAACTCAAGTTTCTAAGTTCATCTTCAACCAGATTCTTTGTAGGTTTAGGATTCCTTCGATGATTATTTTTGACAATGACACTCCTTTCAAGAATAAGGATGTTTGTAATCTTTGTGCTAAGTACAAGATTCAGCATAGGTGGTCAACTCCTTATTACCCCTAGGGTAATGGGTAAGCTAAAGCATCCAACAAGTCCTTGATCAGGATCTTGAAAAAGTTGGTTAGTAAGACCGATCGTGATTGGCATATCCAACTTTATCCTACCTTGTGGGCCTATCGTACTAGTGTGCATACTCCCATAGGGGCCTCACCATATGTCTTGGTATATGGGTCTGAGGTGGTGTTTCCTTTTGAGCTTGAGGTTCCTTCATTGTGCATCTTGTTGCAAGATGCTATGGTCAGTGATGAGTATCGTGCAGATTATTTGCACCAATTGGAGTTGTTGGATGAAAAGTGTATTCATGCCTTAGAGCATTTGAGAGCCTATCAGGATAGACTCTAGTGATATTATTCTAAGAAATTTTGCAATCATTCTTTTGAGGTTGGGGACCTTGTCCTCAAGGAAAACTAGAAGAACACCAATGCTCGTGCTGATATTTGAGGTAAGTTCTAGCCCAATTGGTTAGGTCCCTTTGTCATAACATCCAAGTTTGGCTCATGTGCCTATTGTTTGGCTTCTTTGGATGGTAAATAACTTAAAGAACCTATGAATATAATGCATTTAAAAATATATTATGCTTGATCTATCATCTGCATTTACATTTTACATTTAGCTTAGATCATATTGCATCTGTTTTCCTACTCATATTGCATGACTGCCTATCATACTTTGCATGATTGCTTGACATTCTATTTCTCTTGCATTTCTTCTTGTCATAATTGCATTGTTGACTGCTTGTTCATATAGCTTTTGGGGATTCATGACAATGGCATGTGATGATACCTAGTTAGGTCATAGCTCACATGCATTGCACTTTTCACTAGGATTATGATGCCTAGCGAAGCCCCAACCTAGGGCCCATGCATTTTCATCCCTTCTTCTCTTCTTGTCTTCCTTTGCTCTTTTCTTCTCTTCTCTCTTCTTCTTGTATCCCTTGACTTTGAAATTTTTTACAATGATTATCATTTCTCTCCAAAGTCAAGGAATGCAATCTTATTTTGGTATATCCTTGTCTTTTGCATGATTCTTATTTCTCCTTTGTCTTCTTTGTTTATATAAGGATATACCTTCTTCTCTCCTTTGTTTGCACATTTCCTCCCTCTTGAATTTTCAATAGCTAAAACTTCAAGCTAGGGGCACACATGCACAATTCTTTTCTCCTCATTTTCTTCCTCTCTTTTCTTCTAGCACATGCACACACTCACATTGTGTTATACTCATATTGATTGGTCTATATATATTCTTACACACCCCTATCGGGTAGTACTTGCTAATACATCATTCACATCAGCAATAATGTATTCCCCTATTGGGTTACACTTCTTTTGACTCAGCAAGCTCAACACCCCATTATAGGATAAGCTCCTTGGCCATTTTAGTAGACCTCGGTATACATCCTAGTGGGTAATCACCCCACAGTAGTCACTAGTGAGCAATCACCCATAGCGGGTTACACTCCATCATTTTATCATTTGAGAAATCACCCATAGTGGGTTACACTCCATATTTTGCCCATCTATCCATCTTAGTGAGTACTACACCCATAGTAGGTTTTCACTCCACATCTGGACCATCCTTTGGGTATAACACCCTTCATTCAGGGTTCTTGATCAGCTTCTCTCACTTTCTATGGTTGACCTTCTTGGGAGATGTTCTTCTTCTTGTTATTCTTCTTCTCTCCTCTTCCCTTCTTTCTTTCCCTTTCTTCTATTCATCCATGCATTTCATGCTAGTTGCATTAGATTCATGTTGTACCCCATGATATTTGCTCTACTGTTTATTTGTTTACTTCTTTCTTCATGTTTTGCTCTTTCTTTCCTTACCTTTTTTTAGTTTCTTAAGGAATATTCATTCCTTCCAAAACTCGAGGGGGCACCCTAGCCATAGAGGTATTAATGGTAATAATGTCTTACCTAACATGTAAAATTCTAGAGTATCCTTTGTGATACCCCTTTTGCATCACCCTTTTACCCAAACCTGACCACTCCTATTTTGTGCTTGTTGCCTTCTTGCCTATAGGGGTCTACATATTTCTTTGATGTATTTACTTGGCCTTAAATGCATCAAAGAGGGGGCAAAATGTAGACACAGAAAATTGATCCACTTTAGTGGGAAATCTTCCTAGAGCCTCCTAGGAGACCCCCTAGACTTGCCTAGGGCAAGGGTTAGGCTTCCCCCCCCTCTTTTACCCTTTTTCTCCCTCTATGCAAAATCATGCTCACCCTTGATGGGATGCAATTTTACATATGTAAAATCACGGTTAGCCTTGATGGGGCATGATTTCACCTTTTTAGATTTTATTCCAAGAAAACCCTAATTCTTTGGGTTTGGCATATTTTACATCGGCCCTCCTTGGTTTTCCCACCCATCTCACCTTCAAATCCACTATATAAGGAGGGTTTGAATTCATTCTTTGAGCACAATGAATAATGACAATGATAATTGATGATTATTATTGTAAAGTTTCAAGCACTCGCTAATTGATCTACATCCTTCTTCTTCTTTTGCAAGCAAGTTAACTTTGGAGTGTGAAGTTTGATTGGTTTTTTGCTGCATTGGATTGTTGATTATTGTTGCTCACTCTTGGTGGATTTGTGTTGAAGCCCTAAGGAGAGATCAACTATTCGGGAGGTCTCAACCCTTCTTTGTGCTTCCTCACTCTCTACTAGGTGAAAGTGCTCTATTACATGCTTTTTTTTGTTCATTGTACCTAACATTCATTAGGTTGCTTTGATCTGAGATGTTTCATCTCATTTCTATGAAATCACACTTGGGTCTCTATGGGGTGTGATTTTTTCAATACTTTATCATGGTTTCCTATTACGGGGTGTGATTTCACCTAAGCCATATATGCGGGCAATCTATTGTTACAAACATCATTCTTGCATTTTAGGTTGCATATAAAGCAGTGTTGTGTTATGTTCTATGTTTTCATCATTTTATTATATTGTATCTTGATCTGCTTGATTTCTTCCAAAGGTCAATTTTTGCTTTTGTTTATCAAAGGTCAGCTAAAAGGACCTAGGGGCTTGATTGTTGTGCCTCCAAGAATTGTTGTACAATGGCCTAAGAAGTCCCCCTAACGCTAATCATATTTTCCAAGTGTTTGTCAAGTTATCTTGCAGGAACATGAATTGTTGATATCATTGGATAAAGGGATAAAAAGGAAGGATAAATCATCGGATAAGCTAAGTGTTCCAATTAGTCTTTAGGATGTTTGTTGAGTGCCTTCTATTTCTGTTGTAAACCCTAGATCTGATTTAAAAGAAATACATTTAATTAATTTCTAGGCATTTGAAAGATAAAAAACATATAGTGTGCACTTAGGGTTAATTTGTTTGTGCATATTCTCTTGAGCCCTTGCTTAAAGGTTTTCTATCTTGAAACCCTAGGGTTAGAAAGCATTCAAAGAAAGAATAATTCTAGGGTTAGCTCTTGTCTTCTTGCATTCTGTATTTATGCATTGTCCTTTATCTTTTATAGCATAGATCTAGAAAGGCCAAATCTAGGTGTTTGTCTTGAATAGAATACATCAAACATTCTTGAAAACCAGAGGACTTGGAGCGAGTCCTTAAACTATTCCTGGTGAACCCTTCCCCCCTATTACACTGAGTGTAGAGAATAACATACCCCCATAGTTCACCTCAAGGCTTTCTCTTACGGATCCAACCTTGAGAATTGTATGTGGTAGGGCAGTTTTCCCCCTCTACAGATGGATTCTAGTTTATTGTGTAGTCTAAGTATACTATATTACCTACTTATTTTCCTATATATTGGTCGATTAGGCCTTCCTTTATTTACTACAATGGCTTTGTATTCCAATGTTGATTGAATGAGACTAACCTTTTGTATTGACTACATTGTCTTTACATGTTGGTCAAATAGATTTCTTTCTTCATTGTCTTCTTATATTGATCAAATGACATATTTTTGTTGTATTGTCTTATTATGTTGGCTAAATATCCACTTTCTATTGTATTGCCTTCTTATGTTTTCCAAATGGACCTATTTCTATTTGTTGTATTGACCTCTTGGACCTCTTTCCTCTATATTGGCCTCTTAGACCTCTTTCTTTTATATTGGCCTCTTGGGCCTCTTTCTCTACTATTCCAAAAAGTGTCTACCTTGAATAACTTGCTTCAAAAGTGATCCATGACAAAGATTGAAATGATAAATATATATTTAGTTAGCCTAGTTCGTTAATGCATCCTAGGCTACTCTGTACTATTTTATTACTTCTATTTATTCTTTCTACTTCTATTCTTAGTTCTCTATTCTTTGTGTTCTACTCTCCTATGTACTCTTTTCTTCTTTGATTCTTCTATTCTTTTCTATTCTTTGTTCTCCTATTTCTTCCTAATCCTATTATTTATACTTAGAAATATTTGAATGCTTCTCAATCTGCTACAATCTTAATTATTCTTCTAGAAGCCAAACTTCTTCTCTACCTTTGTAGGAAGCTTCTCAACCTTTGTAGCTTAATCTTTGTCGCTCCTTTGTATCTATATAAAATATTCAATGTCTAAGGTTGCACCTAAGAACCCAATATGATTATCTTCCTTACTAGAGAACCCAATATCAATGTTAGGGTGGATATGAATATCCTTGAATGGCCAACTATCTTCAAAGGTTCATCCTCAATCTTCAATCTTCTATATTCAATATTCAACCTTTATTTGGTTGGATTTATCTCTATCAATGTCCAATGTTTCTCCTAAGTTGACCCTTTTCTTAAATATATTTAAGTCCTAGTCTTCATTGGTTTTCCTTTAACCAAGTGGAAATATCCTAGCCTTAAAATTAGGATGACTAATCCTTGTCCCCTCAATATTCTACTCAATAAGACCTTTAAAAATTAGAGTCCAAGTCTACACTACCTTCAAAGTGGATAGACTCTAAATTAACTTTATAAAAAATGGACAAAGTTAATTAAAAATAGTAGCTAAATTAACTCAATCAAAATGGATAAAGTGGTAGCTCTAATACCATTGTTAGAATTTTAAGTCTTACTACCACAAAATATCATAGGTCCCAATATAAAATAGCCACAATATTAAATGTCAAAATAATAATATAAGAGTAGAATAATATATGATAAAATTAATATGTATATCAAGGCCTATATAATACTACAAATAACATTCATTTATATAATAAAATATGAATGTAAATGGCCTATGTCATTCATGAACTATGCATAAATAAAACTTACAATATTAATTGCTCAAAATTTGTATACAAGCTTTATTCCTTTCCTTCCTATTACAACTCTATAATTAGATGTTTGTGTTTATTTTTTATGGAGTATTATCTCTATAAAATAACCATAGTAATGTGACTCTTCAATTACTTGACTATTGCTCTACATATGACAAGTGCTATGACGTTTTTCTTATCATCTTCCCACTTGCATACTAGACTCTTCACATTCTTTTACATGGACACTTGACCCAATAGAGAAAGATTGATTATAATTCTAGAATAATAAAAAGGAATCACTTTTATTAAGGAATCGTTGTTGTATTGTATGGGGAACCCAACAATTAATTAATAATTATATTCTTTGATGCCTCAACTATACCAAATGAAATGCCTATTTCTATGAGTGTGAAGGTGTGATCAAAAGTCACAACCTTTGTGAAAGAGAGAGTGATTAAATAATTAACTAATAATGTGATTAGTATGGTGGTTAGGAGTAGAATCCTAACATGCCACCTTTCTTAAAAAGAGCATTGTCCTCAAAGCTCAAAGTAAGGAGCTTCGTTGCTTGTTTTCCCACTTGAATTTGTGCAAGTTCTTGTACTATTTTAATGTCACTTTTTCGAAGGCAAGGATATATTGAAGGTCGAAGCATTAGTGGGGGGTTGCTAGAAAGAATAGTAGAATATTCCTTAGGAGAATTGTGATGACGGTAGGCTTCCGCTTTAGCCGATTCTTCCTGTGTAGAATGAAGGGAAAATAAAGGTGCACTCACTCTTTTGCCTCCTTTCTGAATCAGGTTGCCTATATGATGAGAACTCACTATTGGCGATGAACTTGTGTGTAGTTCGTTGAGAGTGCATGTCTTGCCTTCCTTGTTTACTGCATGGATGTCTACCTCATATTTTCGTGGTGCATCGAGCACTTCTTGCACATCGACCTCATTTCCTTCATTATGGTGAGTAGGTGCACTGGTCGCTTCGGATACAACTACCTCATTTGCTTGCTCTATGGAGATACAGGGATCAACTTCCTTCAATAAATATAATGTTAGTGTAGCACAACAATGAAGGGGCCCAAATTGCTCATCACAAGTATAGCAGAGGTCATTCGCTTGTTGCTTCTCCATTTCTTGTAGGCTAAGGTACTTAACTGGAAAGGGTTTCTATTTTGGAATAGTGTGCGTGAATGTCGATTTATCAATAGGTTGCTCCCCATGTTGACGTTGAACATTGAATGTATCATCGACTAACAAGGCTAATCTAATGGCTTCCTATAGGGTGCGAGGAGTGTACATCATGATCTTCACTCTAATTTCTTCTTTCAATCCATTAATGAACCCACTTATGAGGACTGATTCGTCCAACCCTATGATGCGATTGGTGATATCCTAGAACTAAATTTTATATACACTCACTGACATGATTTGACATAGGTGGGCAAGATTAAGTAGAAAAAGTAGGTTGGGGTCGTGATATATTCTTCCATCGGCCATTTGCATAGTCGTTTGGCGAAAATGTGTCGCAAAAAGTGTTGAAAGTCGTCACAAAAATTTCTTGAAAAATTATTGTTAAAAATTGCATAAAATTCATCCTTCGGCCATTACGGTTAGGTTTTGGAGATTTTATAACCTTCGTAAGTGGCAGAATTAGCGAGAATTTTCAATGCCTTGACAAATTTTAGCAACAATTTGCAATAGTAACAAGTCTTACAGGGTTGTGATACAGTGGATCACGTGAGTGTGGAACGTCTGGCAAGATGCAGGCTTGGTTTGGTGTTTTAATTGGTTGTTCGCATATGGCTATGAACAAAAATGGTTGTGTTTTTGTTGTTCAATCGGTTGTTTTCCTTCGGTCTATGAAATTCACGGTGGGTTTTAGTTTACCTAACTGCCCTATTTTTTCACCTGTGCTCGTTGGTGGTTCTCTGTTTGCTGTAGGGGCTCACTGTTTGCTATAGGTGAGGTCCTAGTTAATACATGGACATCGAATAAACGTAGTGCCGGCGTTTAGGATACTGAGTTTTTTCGGTGACTAAGTCTTGGTATTCTGGAGCAGGGAAAGGAGACGAAGACGTTGTGATGCCGTATTTTGCTTGAAAATTTTGATATTAATTTTTGATGTCCTTTTTTAAACTTCCTTCTCTTCACTGTCTACGATGCCGGTAAACCTTTCTCGGTGATTGGAAATTTAGATAACCTTAGTCAGAACTTTGATAAATAAAAAATAAAAAATTCACCAGTTTCTTAGGCTCCGTCGAAAAATGAGGCTCACACAGAAAAACTTCTAAACGATGATGATAAAATATTTAATGGTGATTGGAAATGAATTTATGATGCTAGAATTATTTAAACCTTAGGTTATTTAATTTTTCCTTTCATTGGTTTTCAAATGCACTTGCCAAAAACGTAGGGTGAGCGACTGGTTGGAATTTTTTTTTTTCTCAAGGAGCAATGACGTTTTGTGAATCCGATTAATCGTATAGTAGTTATTTTCGATTTGTCACGAGTATTTTAGATGTTTTTAGTCAAAAATGGATGCCTTAAAACCGTTGGTTTCTTCTGATCATCCGGTTGTCACGTATGTAGGGGATTTGTGACGCTGTGAATTGTATATTTGCGCCAAAAATTTACAATCAACACCACACGATAAACCGAAGAAGGGAAAAAAAATTGTTTGATTATTTCTTCCCTTTTGACGAGGCTCTGATACCAGATGTAGTGAACCCAATAGAGAAATATTGATTATAATGCTATAATAATAAAAAGGAATCACTTTTATTAAGGAATCGTTGTTGTATTGTATGGGGAACCCAACAATTAATTAATAATTATATTCTTTGATGCCTCAACTATACCAAATGAAATGCCTATTTCTATGAGTGTGAAGGTGTGATCAAAGGTCACAACCTTTGTGAAAGAGAGAGTGATTAAATAATTAACTAATAATGTGATTAGTATGGTGGTTAGGAGTAGAATCCTAACACTGAGACTCTTGCACACATAAACATGACTCTTACACTTATACATGCACTCCTAATCAAAGACACTTGTGCACATCCTCATATTACATATTTGTGCTCTTGAATACATGAAACTTGTGCACATTCTCTCTTGCGCATTTCCTAGACATTATGCTTTTAAATGACACTTGTGCATTTCCTGCACATTGACACTTACATAAAAGGAAAATATAAATCACACACCTAAACTAGAGACTCAACCCTAATCTATTACATATTTATAATTGTACCATAAAGGTACCATGGGGGTACATTAGCATGTACCAAATAATGTAATATTCCTCAAAAATAATTTTATATTTATTATTTTAGATTTAGGGGGCTTCTACTATGGCTCCTATGCTGCTATTATAATTTTTGAGAGATACACCATATTTTTTTATAGGAAATAATTGTAATTCCTAGATGATTGTACATGTCAACACAATATGCACAATCTAGGGTTATGACCTTGGTAGAGGGTATGAGGACCAATGGCCCTCCATGCATGGGTTCATAGGTGGGAGTCCCCGAAGCAAATTTGATCCCCTACATTTTTGAAACACGGGTGGTTTCATACTTCAAAATTTTCCTCACCATATGGCATTAAAGTTTTTATATCTTCTAACCTTGATTCTTTTCATCATCTTGAAGAAGCGATAATAATGGCTACGCCTAATAGATTGAATCGAAATGCAATCTAATGTAATTATTGAATTAAAGCATGCATAAGAAAGATGATAAAGTAAGCTATTGAAATGACAAATATGTTAAGTAAAAATGGGGGTTCTCCTTGTATTCATTAATTTATCAATTCAACGGTTACAATACATCCCCTTGAGGGCTTTTCAATGTGATACATTTCAATTTACAAAACTTGAGGAATCAAATCCCTCCATGAGCTTAATGGCGCACTTCCAGGTGTTCTTCTCGTAACCCACAATATAGAGATATCTTTGGGCTATATTTATTCAGCTCCTTAGCTCCTCCCTCATGCATGGAATACCTATACCTACACACAAGAGATTGAAATATGTTAATAGCATATGCGTTTGATGATAAAAACTATGAAAAGTATGCATTAATGAATATAAAATTTATTTGCAACAAATCTAAATAACTCCAAATGACTTGAAATTTTAGTATGATGTTAATGAGATGATTTTGAAAGGATCTGAGCATAAATCAAAGTGGAATTATGATCAGAACTTGTGGTCATTCCTGGGAGGAACAACTAAGACTGAAATCACAAAAACATAAATCGACCCATCAAATCTACTCAAAACTTCACCAAATTTGAGTATGATGCTATTCTAATGCTATAGAATTGAACTACATAGAAATTAGATCAAAATTGTGGGCCAATTCATGGCCATCCCTAGGAGTTCCAATAAGACCTACTAACCATCCCAGGGGGATAACCACAAAATAGGGTGGTTTTTACCACCAATTCCACTTGGATCTGGTCAATAATCCTCCTAGGGGTGTTGTCATCGAATTTGGGAAACTAAATCTCAAAATTGATGGGTTTTGGAACAAATGAACGTCTCCTAGAACACCCTGAAAGTGCCTTCGATTGAAGAGGTTTCCAAGGTAAATAGGTGGGCAAATATTGAGGGCAAATATTGGCAGCACTTCATGGTCAATAATTGCAAAGTCCTCTCTTTTTGAATTGGGTGAAAACACCTCAATTTATAGCCCAAGAGGGCATAGGGGAAAAGGGGCAAGTTTAGGCATGCAAGGCAAGTGCCGCCACTTGGAAATGCCTTTTCCATGCATAGGGTGGAAGAGGCTTCCCATTTGGGGCCTCCAATTTGTAGGCCCTAATGGCCATGACAACCTCCCAATCTATCATGATTGATTGGGTGGGATAAATGGTAGAAATTGATTACCATTTATCCTACCCTTTGACTTTTGAGGGGTCTAGGTCATGGCCATCCCACCCAGGGACGGTTGCATGTGGCCATCCCTGGGTGGGACGGCCATGAACTGTGGTCATCCTAGGGTGGGACGACCATGGCTACATGCCCCAAAACCTTCCAAAAGTGGGGTAAACCTTCCCAAAAGTGGTTGGGAGCCCTAATTAACCCTTGAGGGTTTCCCAATGGGGCCATATGATGTCGATAAGAGTGTCACATTAGCAGTCTTATCCGATTTACATGATTTTAGTGTCTACAGATGCCCCTTTTTGAGATGCATTATGTGCAACAGAGTGTTGAGCAAAAATAGATGACTAAATCATTAAATGATTGAGGTTATTCAGTAACCTAACCAAATTTAGATGCCTCCATTGTGGAAAGAGCATACATTCTTGGAATCCTTGCTTTTGATATAGTTGAAGGATTGCTTTTGGTATACCTTTCAGCCACACTATAGTGATAGTTGTATGGGCTTAGGGTATACTTGGTCTTGGTTCCTTGTTTCCTTGTAAGCCTTTGTCTTGGGTAAATTCCCGAGGCTTCAAGGAGGCCAAAACTTTGCTTTGTTGCATTTTTTGATTATTTTTCCCTAGCATAGGCTTGAAAATTTGTCTTTGGCAATGATTCTTTTGAATGTATGAAAATTGCACTTTTGAGTGTTTTAAGTGTTGATTTGATTGTGAATTCATTATTATGACTACCCCCTCAAGTGATGAGTCGATGAGGGCATGACCAATGATAAAGTGATGAGTCACTTGACCCATATGACTTAATTGGGATAACCATCAGTTTTACCCATTATAAGATTTATCAATTTTGTGAAGATTTTGATCATTTTGGTGATATTTCATGGAAGCAAAAGACTAAATACCTCATTCCCGTGGAGCGGTCCAGCCATAATGGCCTTCTTGGGGAGTGAAGTAGAGACTTTTTAGAGCATCCATGAATCCTTTGAGTTCAATCTTGATCCTTTGTTAATTTTGTCAAATTTGACTTGTTTTTGGTGGGTTTTAGGCCCTTTTTGTGATCTTTTTTAGCTATTTTTGTGGGATTTTTTTTGTTGTTTTAATTGTTTTTGAATTTTTTATTTTTGATGAGATTTCATAGAATAAAGGAAATGAATACCTCATTACCATGGAGAAGTCTAGCTATAATGGCATTCTTGGGGATTGAAGTGAAGATATTTCAGTTCGACTATGAATAATTTGGTTCAAGTAGCCTTATGGTAATTTACTCATCTTTCCAGATTGCATGGAGCGCAAGTCACTGCAACTACCAAGTGTATAGGGTAAATAACTGGGTATGAGGTACACTTGAGATTTTTCTTTATCTAATTTTTTTGTTGTTTTTATGATTTTGGGAGCGTGAGGTCTGAGGACCCACTTGATTGCAACCTATGGGTAGTTTTTGGATGATGATGTAGCTTTGGATTTCATATATATATATATATATATATATATATATATATATATATATATATATATATATATATATATATATGAGTTTTTTGTTATCATCATGTGTTTCCTTACTACTTTATGAGATGTATGCAATGCTTATATTTGCTTTATGATGCTTTGATGGATGTCTACCATGTATGCATGTATTTGTAATATGATGTGATTTGATGATATGTATATGTGTGTATGCATAATGAAATGGAATGGATGATTTTATATGATGGATTATGAATACTAGTTGACATACTAGATGCTAGCACCATAGACTGTACAAAATTTATCTTATCATTTTAATGTTATCATGACACTATGTAATGGCTTGTGTAAATGTAAACTAACAAACATGTGATAGCATGATATGAATTGTAATGAATAATATAATGTTATATGATGTGTTTGGGATTTTTAGGAGACTCAAACACTCTAGTTACCTAATCAAAAGTTGTATAGTAACCATGCAAGACTTTTTGGCAAAGTATAAATCTGCTAAGATGACCAAGATATTCAATATCCCTGTGTGTGCATGTGAGTTCATTACTATGATAACGCATAAAGTTACCCTAGTGCCAAATAGGATTGATGCAGCCCATCTGTACTAGATATCACCCTACGAGTATCATTATCCTAAGTTTTGTACGTAGTTGGATTAGACCACTAGGCAATACAGGCTACCAAAAGCTAGCTCATCCGCATGCAAACATTGGTCTGTACAAAAGCAAGTTGCTTATGTGGTAGACATATCATCATGCGTAAGGATACCACCATTTCCAGGTGAGCTTGATGCCACCCAACCTGTAATGAGGATCACCTTATGGTTGTCTAATGCTGAGAATTCTAGGGATTCAAGTTCAATACTCCCTTTTTTTAATTTTGAATTGTTCAAGGGAGTTGCTCATTTTTGTTATGGTGAGAAATGGATTTTGGTAGTGGTGAGAACCACTATTTATTTTACTTTTTTCTAATGGTAAAAACCACTTTTTCTTTTGAATATTTTTAGTGGTAATAACCACTATTTATTTTTCTCTTTTGGATACTTACCCCAATTTTGTGTGAAGCAAGGGATTTTTATTATTTTGGGTAAGGAGGAACTTGTCCTTTTGTCAATTCTCAGCATCTTTGAACCATTCACATAGGGGGATGAGTGAGATAAACTTTTTACTTAAGGTAACCTAGACCACTTTGTAGGTTTCATCTTTCCTTGTGCTAAACTTGGATTTATTAATGTGAAAATATGTTGGGATTTTGATATATACAAGGTATAATCTAAGTAGGATTCTACCTTCTAAAAATCATGATAGCTTTCTACAAAATCTGAAAAGAAAACTAGAGATAGTTGAGTGATCGAAAACCCTAAATATACCTTATGAACAATGGCTAAGTGAAGGGAAATAGACACACAGTATGGAATGTATATGTAAATGGTAAATATAATGTAAATAGGTGGTAAACTGACTTTTGACAACATTGATTTTGATAGATGCCTAGTGTATAGACTTGGTGCTAGACATGTATGATCAACTTCTAATAATGCACAATGCAATGATGAGGATGCCTAATGCAAGTGATGTTATAATGCAATGATATGAAATGTAATGCAATGCAATATTTTTGTGTTTTTGATGTTTTAATGATGTTTTTGGATTTTTGATATATATATATGTATATATAGTTTTGACCAATGGGCTTAGTGAATGCCATTGGGGATTTTGGGATGACCAAAGGGTTTATAGATACCTTTGGGGATTTTTGGGTTGACCAAAGGGCTTATAGATACCTTTGGGGCTTTTTGGGTTGACCAAAGGGCTTATAGATGCTTTTGGGGCTTTTGGGTGAACCAAAGGGCTTATAGATGCCTTTGGGGATTTTTGGGTTGACCAAAGGTCTTATAGATGCCTTTGGGCCTTTCTAGGTTGACCTAGATGGTTATAGACACCTTTGGGGATTTTTGGGTTGACCAAAGGGCTTATAGATGACTTTGGGGCATTTTGGGTTGACCAAAGGGCTTATAGATACCTTTGGGGGTTTTAGGTTGACCTAGATGGTTATAGACTACCTAGGGGTGTTTTAGGTTGACCTAGATGGTTGTAGACCACCTAGGGGTGTTTTAGGTTGACCTAGATGGTCGTAGACTACCTAGGGGTATTTTAGGTTGACCTAGATGGTCGTAGATTACCTAGGGGTATTTTAGGTTGACCTAGATGGTCATAGACCACCTAGGGGTATTTTAGGTTGACCTAGATGGTTGTAGACCACCTAGGAGCATTTTAGGTTGACCTAGATGGTCGTAGACCACCTAGGAGCATTTTAGGTTGACCTAGATGGTCGTAGACCACCTAGGGGTGTTTTAGGTTGACCTAGATGGTCATAGATCACCTAGGGGTATTTTAGGTTGACCTAGATGATTAGACTACCTAGGGTTATTTTAGGTTGACCTAGATGGTCGTAGACCACCTAGGGGTATTTTAGGGCATGGACCTCCTATATATAGATCCCCTATCTATGGGTTATCGCTAGACTCACTAGGGTGGTTGTGGTAGATTATGAGCTTGCTCTTCAAGTGGAAAAAGCTATCACCAAATAGGATGTTGTAATGGGAACATACGAAGATAGAAATATTCTTCATCATCCAATGGGATGACTTGATCATATTCCTCATCTAAACTTGGGTAATTTATGGGAGCTATGCCATAGTCTGATTCATCATCTATTGTCCATTCATGAGGAGGACCTTGATCCTCTTCCTCACTATCATATTGAAGGGTGTGTGAACTCTCTCCCACTTCGTGAGGTTGAGCAACATCACTGGATAACCCTTGATCTATCATGTTTATGGGAAATTAATCTCCCAATGAGTGGACATGATTTGGATTGGCATAGGGATCATGTGCAAGCTCATCCCTATAATTTAGACCTAGGCATTCCAGACTCTCTGTGAGGACATCTAAAGGTACTAGCTTGTTGTGTCCCAACCCAGATTTATCATATGGTAATTGATATTGTGGTTGGCAAGGAACATGAGTACCTTATTCATATAACCCTAGACCATAACCATGCCAATTGTAGTGATGTAGATATCGCATGGCATAGTCAGGATTTGACATGTAATTTATATCCTTAGAGAAAGGTTCATCATCTTCTTCTTGTTGAGGAACTGGCAATGTTCCATACTTGATACCCCCATATATAAAATTTGTTTGATTGGGTGGTATACCTAGAGGTACAATGCTACCTATGGGGAGATGAGGTCATCCCATATCTTGCACTATCTTGATGGATGGAATTATTGTGATGTTCCTGACTAAGTACTCTCCTAACCCTGTACTAGCCATCTGGATTGTAACCTAGGATGATGAAGGTGGAGGAGATGGAAGTGAGGCTTGAGATGACTCAATGTGTACCTCTTGAGATGGTTCCTCATCTACTAGACTAGGAATCTCTTCCGTAGAGATGGTGGAAATTATGGGAGGGATCTCATCGATTGGCCTCTTCGACATGTTCCTCTATGGAGGATCTAATGATGATGAAGGATTTTTTGAAGTTGCCAATGATGATGATGGCATGGATGAAGATGGTAATGGTGTAATGGAAGGTAATGGAGATGGAAGTGGATCCTGAATGGATGTGTTCAGTTGGAAGTCCACATGAGTCGATGGTAAGGTCGACTCAGGGATTTGTTGCACCATGTTGCAATACTTAAAGGGCTCAAGGTCTATAGAGACTACGTGTACCTACCCTTCATAAGTATACTTTAGGCATTGGTGAGTGATGGAAGGGACACACTTCATATCCCGGATCCAAGGTCTACCCAACAATATGTTGTAGGCCATTGCACCCTCTAAAACATGACATAATGTCGGTATAGTTTTGCATCCCACTTGAATGGGTAGGACTATAGTATCGACTATGGAGCATATCATATCATTGAATGCTCGGAGGGTGTAGGTGGATGCCACAACATGAGATGCTATAAGTCCTAGGTATTTAAGAGCACTAGTGGTTATTATGTTTCTTGATGAACCAGTGTCTATTAGAACTCTCTTATATGGTATGTCATTCACACATGCAATGATGTGTAAAGGAGGGTCAACCGCATCACTTGCTATGGGTTTGAGTTTGTGCTCATGGAACATGATCACTGGTTCCTTACATTATTACACATGCCCCACAAAATTGATGAAGGAGTTAGACTCCTGGGGCTACAACTCTATCGACTTAAGAATATCCATTAGAGCTTCTCTATGAGGTGTAGATTGTTGAATGAGCTCGTATATGGATAATCTAGCCGATGTTGTTCTTAAGCTTTGTGCAAGCTTACTTTTTATTATCACTACTGGCCTAGGTGGAAGGCTTTGTACTAGAGGTGGTGGAGGTTGTGATGTTGATGGAACATCGCTTGAAGCTGTAGGTGGTGCAACTTGACTTGGGTAGCATCTATTCCTAGTCACAATACTAACCATCCTGACATACCCTTGTAGAGGGGGTGCCATCTTGACCTCATTCATTTGTTTAGTAGGAGCTTCCTGTACCTCATGAGTAGGTAATGGGTCTTTGAAAACACCCATCTGTTGATTATTTAGGGTGAGAGGATTATCCACTTGGAGTTCATTCCTCTCTATCATATCTTGCACTAGGTTTTTGAAACCATAGCATGTAGGCAAGTCATGGCCATTCTACCTATGATATCTACAAAATAGCTCTTCTCAACATCCCATAGGCTTTTGTTTTCCTGTATTTGGGTCTATAGGCTTGATTTCTGGTAAATTAATCATTTTGGCAGCCCACATATGATCGAATAGGGAGTCCATTGACTCAATGAAGGGTGTATATTGTCACCTAGGGTGATGTTGCTGATTTTGGCCCTGATTCACTTGAGTATTATTATTATAACTTGCAGGAGGAGGTTGGGCCTGATAATTTACCTTTTGAGGAGGCATCATTTGTGCAGGCCCTAGGACATTAATGGCCACTTGATTGACCATTTTTGGCTTTGATGGTGTCGGATTGCTCTTTGGATTTTTAGTCCACTCCTTCTTGCGAGGTTTTGCTATCTCTCCCTCTTAGATTTTGATCTCTTCTATGGTTCTAGCCTGTGCTAGAGCATCTTCAAGAGTGGGATATTGTTGGAGTTGCAACAATAAATATATTGGTTTTAGACAACTCTTTGAAAACATCTGAGTCAACTCGAACACTGGAAATAGGTAGGGTAGCTTAGCTAGGAGCATTCACCACCTATTTCCATAGTCAGTGATAGACTCATCATCATATTGTTTTAACCTCGTAAGGTCAATTAGGGTCACCTTCCTCTTGGTATTGAAGGTGAAATATTCCAAGAACACATCTACAAACTATTCAAAGGTATAGATGCTATGCCTTGGAAGTTGATTAAACCACTCAATGGTTGGGCCAGAGAGGGTAATTAGAAATGTTCTCAGGAGTAATGCATCATTCTCCTATATGCTAAAGCACTGGTTCATGAACCTGGTGACGTGCTCTTGAGCATCTTCTTCCCCTTTAAATTTTTCCAATTTGGGCATTTTAAAATGCTCAGGGTATGTAGGGGAAGGTATAGATGGATGCAATGGTTGATTGCACAACTGGTGCAAGGTGGGCTTTTGAAGCCTAGTCCCAGTTGTCTTACTCTCTATAGTTTCCAAGCGTTCAAGCAATGCTTGATACACATCAGAGGATTTAATCTCCTCTTCTTTATTTTGGCCCCATGGAGGGGGACGAGGAATGTTAAGCATATGTTGAGGTGGTTGATTGTCATCACCCATACCTCCAAAATGTGCTTCTAGGTATTCCTCATTTTGTTCCAAATCATCATAAGCCCCATAAGGTGTTTCTGGAATGGGCCTACAAGGAGGAACTAATGCCTGCTGAAGGTGATCTATATTAGGCCTAGTAGGTAAGTTCTAATCAGGCCTAGGAGGTCTAGGTGGCAACATTTGATTAGGCCTAGGAGACCTATTTTGATGGAAAGTGGGCTACCTCTGTCGAGCCTCCTGTCTATGTGTGCTTGGAGTAGGAACTCCATTACGCAAAGTCTCTTGAATCTACTATTCAAGTCTTTATATTTCTAATTTCTATCTATGCTCTAGGAGATCCAAGCATTGTTTATCTGACTAAAGTTGATTAAACTTAGCTTGATGATCAACATACCTTTTGACTAGTTGATTTATTTGATCAGCTGTGTTAGGCCTATGTGCCTTAGCATTATTGCCCTGATACCTATCTTGTTCAGGAGGATTTGTGAGGTCTATTATGTGCTTCCCTCGATTGAGAGAAGTCACATTTACTTGAGGCTCACTCCTAAACATATGTTCTTGGTATTCTGTTGGTGCAGAGGCACATCGTGCTTGCATGGAATGATGCAACCGAGGATAATCAGGATCTTCCTCAGGTCTTCCCTCATAAATGAGGAAGGGTAGGGTAGAATTGACTCACCCACTATGATGAGTATCATACTCATCTATGTTTTTGTACCTTGGAGAAGGGTGATTTGAGAGCATAATATGATCATTTAACCCTACCCTAGGTGTATAGTCTTGATCTTGCACACAAGTGTGCGGAGTAGACCGAGCAGGCACATGAATGCGTGGTATTGCTCTATGTGTAGGTGCCTCATTGTGTGGTTGCCTTTCTTGAAAGAAGGTATTGGAAGTATCCATACTTGGGAAGTAATTTCCCAGATTGGGACTGTGACCTGTAGGGGTACCCCGTGTAGGGGTCCCTTGTAGGCTAGGTCCCTTCTCTGACCTTCTAGGACTTGGGAGAGTAGGTGGCCACCAAGGAGGTATAACCATGTCCTTGGGGTCAAATTGGAGATGATCCATGTCTCCTTGCCTACTCCCCGTAGCGTCAACCCTTAAGTGGGCTTGGCTATGGGTATATACCATGACTACTTTTTATAAACCTCTATGTGATTATCTCCTTTACAAGTTTTATAGATTCAAACACACAAAAATAGAAACACACAAGAATACAAATGATTATCTCTTTTAAATATTATGTGTTCCTAAACTGTTTGATGTGTTTTTGATTTGTTGCTTTTGTAAAGAATCTCTTTCACGTGTTTTGAATGTTTGTTGATGTAACTCTCAATTGTTAAAGGGATTTCACCTATACACTCATAGCTCGACAACTGGAAATGAAATTCTGGTCATGTGAACCAACCAAAGTATGGAGATGAAGCCCATACCCGATCAGGGAGCATAGGTCCTACCAGTCCTCACCCATATTGACCGTGGGTAGTGATACACCCTTTGAAGAGGAGTGCATGCAATTTTCCATGGCTAAGATGGTTCTTGGAGCTGGCCTTGGCCAAAAATAGGGTACGTAGGATTTGAGCCAATGGATGGAGATGAAACCCACCGTCGTTGAACTCTATTAGTGGTTGGGGATGAATTCCAACTCACTAACATTTAAAAGAAATGTGGTGTGTGTGGTTCCTTTTAAAATGATTGAAAGTAAACAAGATAGTATTCAATGAATTTTCATTAAATGCATAAAATAGCATTTTACTTTCAGAATTATATGCATATATAAATAAGGAACCTACAAAATCTTTTACCTATATGAAAACCTAACCCTTAGGCAGGTCACAAGCAGGAAAACCACTCAAATGCATGTCTAAAGTTGTTCTTTTTCTAGTTTTTCTTCAATTTGTTAATGTAGAATTTAGGAAAGGGAAATCTAACTTTCAACCACACATAAAAGACATGAAAAACTAAAATTTAACCTTTTTTAAACAACCTAGCTACAAATTGATGGTTTAGGAACTTACCTTGCCTGTTCTAGAAACTGTTGTTTCTGGAAATTTTTGTAGAAAATAATGGCTACAAGGGTCCCATCATGATCACCACTAAAGAAGTGAGAACAATGGCTACGCCTAACAGATTGAATTGAAATGCAATCTAATGTAATTATTGAATTAAAGCATGCATAAGAAAGATGATAAAGTAAGCTATTAAATTGACAAATATGTTAAGTAAAAAGGGGGTTCTCCTTGTATTCATTAATTTATCAATTCAATGGTTACAATACATCCCCTTGAGGGATTTTCAATGTGATACATTTCAATTTACAAAACTTGAGGAATCAAATCCCTCCATGAGCTTAATGGCGCATTTCCAGGTGTTCTTCTCGCAACCCACAATATAGAGCTATCTTTGGGCTATATTTATTTAGCTCCTTAGCTCCTCCCTCATGCATGGAATACCTATACCTACACACAAGAGATTGAAATATGTTAATAGCATATGCGTTTGATGATAAAAACCATGAAAAGTATGCAATAATGAATATAAATTTATTTACGATAAATCTAAATAACTCTAAATGACTTGAAATTTTAGTATGATGTTAATGAGATGATTTTAAAAGGATCTAAGCATAAATCAAAGTATAATTGTTATCAGAACCTATGGCCATTCCTGGAAGGAACAACTAGCACTGAAATCACAAAAACATTAATTGACCTATCAAATCTACTCAAAACTTCACCAAAATTGAATATGATGCTAATCTAATGCTATAGAATTGAACTACATAGAAATTAGATCAAAATTGTGGGCCAATTCATGGCCATCCCTAGGAGTTCCAACTAGACCTTCTAACCATCCCAAGGGGGATGACCACAAAATAGGGTGGTTTTTGCCACCAATTCCACTTGGATCTGGTCAATAATCCTCCTAGGGATGTTGTCATAGAATTTGGGAAACTAACTCTCAGAATTGATGGGTTTTGGAACAAATGAACGTATCCTAGAACACCTTGAAAGCACCTTCGATTGAAGAGGTTTCCAAGGAAAATAGGTGGGCAAAGGTTGAGGGCAAATATTGGTAGCACTTCATGGTCAATAATTGCAAATTCCTCTCTTTTTTGAATTGGGTGAAAACACCTCAATTTATAGCCCAAGAGGGCATAGGGGAAAAGGGGCAAGTTTAGGCATGCAAGGCAAGTGCCACCACTTGGCAATGCCTTTGCCATGCATAGGGTGGAAGAGGCTTCCCATTTGGGCCTCCAATTTGCAGGTCCTAATGGCCATGACAACCTCCCAATATATCATGATTGATTGGGTGGGATAAATGGTAGAAATTGATTGCCATTTGTCCCACCCTTTGACTTTTGAGGGGTTTGGGTCATGGTCATCCCACCCAGGGATGGTTGCATGTGGTCATCCCTGGGTGGGATGACCATGAACTGTGGTCATCCTTGGGTGGGACGGCCATGGCTACATGCCCCAAAACCTTCCAAAAGTGGGGTAAAACTTTCCAAAAGTGGTTGGGAGCCCTAATTAACCCCTGAGGGTTGCCCAATGGGGCCATATGATGTCGATAAGAGTGTCGCATTAGCAATCTTATCTGATTTACATGATTTTAGTGTCTACACATCTAACCATGGAACTTCATGCATTCAAAATTTTGCCTTTTATATTTGGCCAGAGCTTTTATAAACCTCTAAATTATAGACGTTAACTTTTCTTGCACCTTAAGGACTTTCACCTTTTATTTATCAAAAAAATTGATAATATGTTTCATTTGCACTTGTTCGTCATTTCAACTTTTGCTTCCTATCATTGAAAATGGTGCATATTTTGCATGTAGTGATAATTCACTATAGTTCCTATATAATTTTGGAGGGAAAAACTATTTTTGTAATATATAAATAGTAGGTGTTTAGGAATTACAAAGGATTGACAATTTTTGAAACTTTCGCTTCATTTTTTTGTATAGCAATACCTGAACCCTAAGTGGTCTTGTGGGCAAGCTTTCAAGCAACCACTTCTAGAATTATATATAATTTTTTATATTGACACACACACACACACACAGATATATATATATATATGCATCCTTTATCCCATGACTATTTGGTTCTTTCCATATTGTTTCTTTCATGTATGTGTGTTTATGTGCATGTACTAGAGGTCGTGACTAATTGATTTATGTCTCATTTATTTTATATGTAATTTATGGTTAAAATGTTGAGAAAAGAAAATGTTCATATTTGAGTTGTTGGTGCATTACAATCATGCATTCATGTGCTTTGTTGTTATGTAGAGGAATCTTATTTTGATCTTGGTGCATCCCCCCAATTTTGCTTAGAATATTTTTTCTTTTTCACTATATTTGTTTTATCTTTTTATTTTCCCCCTATAGATACAGGGAAAAATAGTGTTGTTTTCTTCTTAAGTCTAATTTAATGTCAAGTGTGCATAGGGGAGATTCACTAGAATCTCTACTTCTCCACTTGAGAGTCTCTTTCCAAAGGAGAACCCGATAATGCAAATATTCTCAACACAAAGATTCCTACTCAATATTTTTCCTTAGATTTTGTAGAAGTTGATGTTATGCTTGTTTTATCAATTTTTATGGGTTTATTCAAAGAAAATACCTAAGGTTTTGGATCACTATCTACCTCGAATCATTTCGATCCTTAATGGTAATTTAAACCTAAATCATAAATGATCATATAAATGCAATGCTAAATATTTTATCACACAAATGCATGCAAACAAGAGCTATCTTATATGCTTTTCAAGTTTTAATGAGCTAACTAGGAGTATTTTATAATTCAAGGTAAAACAAGAGAAAATATAAGAAGACAAGATAGCCTAAATGTAGCTAAAGGATTTTTTATTCTTTGCCTATGTACTCAAAAATGATTAATAATCTAATATTAAGTCTAGAGTTCCTTGATTAACTAGTTTTAAGGTGTTTTGTAAAGTAGTCGAGATGTTTTGTAAATGAATTAAGGTGTTTTGTAAATGATTTGAGTTTCTAGTTAAGATTCCTTAATTGTCCAACATAAATATGATTTTAAGGCACAAAACAATAGAAAAAATAAGAGAAACATAGATAAATGGAATATGTAAGGTTAGAGAAGTTCCAAGTGGTAGAATCACCTCTTTTTGGAGCCTATTATCAAATTCACTAGTACTACCAAATTCACCACTACTACCAAATTCACCACTATGAGTGTCGATTTTGGTATCTGCATAAAAGGACCAAAACTTTTAGGGTTTTCTACTTTGAGAGGTCTATCTGATGGCTACATAGGGTAGAAACTTGTCTAACAACTGATCAAACCCCTTTTTAATTAAAAATAATAATATGCTTATCTCTTGGAGTTTATTTTGACCTTTGGACAAATTCACCACTAGTTTTTGCCAAATTCACCATTGGCAAATTTGGTCTGTGGCAAATTTGATTCTGAGTGTTTCTGGCTGCCAATTTCACCACTGACAACGTAGGGATGGTGAATTTGGTCTAAACATGGAATTTTGAAGATTTTAGGGGTTTTATTTTGAAATTTTTGATAGGGTTTGAGCTAATATTGTAGGGGAGTGATTTTATTGATGTTTTCTAGGTTTGCAACTAAGAAAATTAGAGATCTAAGCTACTGATTTAAGCAATTTTATGACTAAAATTAAATGTATGTAAAAGGTGGTGAATATACCAAATATGACTAAACGTTCAATTAAATGAGAGTACAAAGAAGTGATAAATGCATATAATGATGTTATGAATTATGTAGGATGACTAATATAACCTCCAAAAAAGTCAAATTATCATTAAAAAAAGGAAAAATTAATGAAATTGATGAAAAGTATAAGTTTTACCCAAGAATTTAAGCAATTCACAACAATAAGTTAGTAAGTAATATGACTAAAATTGTAATTGGAATGGAAATGCAAAGAGTCAGAATGCAAAAAATAATGTTAGGAATGGTAGGAAATAGCTAATTCAACCTCTACCAAAAGAAAATTAGCATTTTATAATAGATATTTTAATGAAGGTGCCAATATATGTGAGAATGCCCCAAAACTTGTAAAAATTACAATAGTAAATAAGAAGGGCAGATAACTTGTAATGGAGGGTGCTTGAATTTGAGAAAAAAGTATGAGCTACAAGGCAATAATAGCCTTATATCTTCCACACCTTTCCTTGAGGGAGGAAAGAAAATAAATGATTAATGTATGCAATATAAAACTACACACAATGCATGAAAGAACGATTGATAAAATTAAAGTTATGCTAAGTATATACTTGTAGATGAAAGAAGCATAAAAATTATATGAGCATGGAAGGAAATAGAGGGTTAGTATGCTACAAATATTATAAAATAACTATAAATAAAAGGGCAACAAGTAATGTGATGCAATATGTGAAAAAAAGAGCAATAAACCTTGCAAAATAGAGGATTAGTGCCAAAATATGGGAAGTAAATGAGTGTAAGCCTACAAAATAGGTGTTATATGGATGGAAAGAGGATCGAAAATGCTTGAAATCAGATCTGAAAATGATATTGTTAAAACCTAAAACACAAGGGTAAGTTTGAAACAAGATGAAAGTAGATAATACAAGATAAAGTATGCAAGTAAATGAAGTTAGAAATATAGTAAAGCTATGTTAGAGAGCTAAAATGAAAGGACAACAAGTAAATAGAAGGAGATAACTATGATAAGGATGATATCATATAGAAATGTCCTCTCCTTTACACCAAGAATATCTCCTTGCCACCAAGCCTTCTTGCCTTGCTTGATTCTCCTTTACAAATGCTTGCAAAATGGATGAAGTATGCTTGAAATGCTTGTTAATGGAGAATACTATGAAAAGAAATCTTAGAATGAGGATGCTAGAAATCTTAGCAGAGTGTATCTACAATGAAAAACCATGCCAAATGCCAACCCAAGGGGCTCCTTAAATAGGATTTGGGGGGGGGGGGAATTGGGAGGAAAATGGATAGGATCAAATTAAGATTAGCAAATCTAGAGCATTAATGAGGCATGTGGGATCAATAGAAGAGGATAGAGGATTGTAATTTGTGTAATTTTTGCTCATGCCAAATATTATGATTTGTTTGGCCAAATTTACCACCATCGACCAAATTTACCACTAGCAAATTTGGCAACCTAGGTGGTGAATTTGGTCAGGGAGCCAAATTGATTTTTTCAAATTTTATTTTTTTCCAAATTTACCACTAGTCAAATTCACCATTAGAAAATTTGGTAGGAGTGGAAAATTTGATTAGAGTTTATTTTTAAATATTAGGAGTCGATTTCTATAGTTTTTCCAAATTCACCACTCATCTTGCCAAATTCACCACTAGCAAATTTTGTTAGAGTGGTGAATTTAGTAAAGGTAAAAAAAGATGCCCAAAATATTGGGAATTAATTATATTGGGGTTTTGTAGCATTTGTGACCAATTTTGGGAATTTTTGTGGTGTTTGTGTGTGAAGTTTCACCTAGTGTTTCAAAATTGGGTGTCTACATTTTACCCTAGTTTTGACATGATGTTTTTGATATTACATCAAAAATTAAGTTGTGATACTCAATTTTGACATTGTGATGAATTGTTGCTATATTGCTTTATTTATTTGAAGAGATAATTGTGGTTTCGCTCATTTTGGTTGCTTTTGTACCATTATGGATATATGCCTCATTTTGTGTGCCTTGATATCTATAGAAGATCATTTTTACCCCATGAAAAAATTTGCCTCATGGCATAGTCTTTACCTTGAGAAAGATGTGCCTAATGGTGCATTTTGGTGCAAATTACTGGAAAATTGAATACTTAGTTGAGTTGGTGATGATAGGTTAGCTATTTAAAATGCAGAAGGAAAGGTGAGAGTGCCTTCATTTGCACCTTACCAGTTTTAGAAAGTTAGATAGACAGAGATATAGCTACTTAAGAGGATGACGCATAACCAAGGATGGGTGCATCATGCAGATGTCGTTCGAGGGATAGTGCATGTGTTAGATTGATATTGTGTCAGAGTGAGATCGAGAGGTACACCTTTTGTCCCAACTCAAAAATTTTCATTTTGAGTCATTTTTTTCACTTTTTTAGAAATTGTGGCAAATTTGCAACTAGTGTCAATTATGAATTTGGTCCCAGTGGCAAATTTGGTACTGGTGAATTTGGTGCCAGTGGATTTGGTAATGGATTGTAATTTTTATTTTATCATTTTAGGCATAAATATGTGTCCCAATGTAGGTATACTTGTACTCATTGGAAAGCTATTTTTGAGCTCTATTTTATGGTGCTATTTTTGTGAAGTTTTAAGATGATTTGATAGATTTTTATATTGATTTTTTTTTATGTGATTTTGGTAGGTGATAAAGGTTTTGGTGAGTTAGAAGAATCACCCTAAGTGCTTGGAGAGCATTTTGATGAGTGAGCAGATGGAGGAGGATGTGGGAGTGTTGACAATGATTGGGTTGTACTATGTAATGTTGTGGGAAATTTTGATACCCTTAAATTATGGTTGTCATGCTACCAAAAATTCCTAATTCACAATGAGTTATGTGAGCTCTGGTAAACTCACCTCTTTAACCTGAACACACTAAATCCTTAAGAACATAGGTTGGATTTGGACACCCCATGAATGAGCCTAATTAATAATGAATCTCTATCATTCTAAGCTCTACTAGATTGGATAAAATATATGGAATTTTTATTATGACCAAGCATATTAAACAATTTCAGTTTCAACCTTAATAGTAGACCGATGCCAAATCTATTGGGTATTCGTAGCAAGAATTAAACTCATTATAAGGATATTAAAACAAATAGAGGAATTAGTTTATTTATACCCATTTGAATTACGTAATGAACATAAATAATTAACCAATTAAAGAATTTGTTTTTCATATATTCAAATTATGTAAGATATAAATAGGCAACACACACACGTTATATACTAGAGTTGCAAGAAATAAGAGATCAGAATTCTTATTTAGTTTCTTGAAAAATATTACAATAATAATCTAAAAAATTACCAAGATCTGACAAAACCAAATACCCTAGTTCTTTCTGTTCAAATGATGTAATAGAAGAACCAATTACTCCCAATCCTAATGAAGTGATCAAGAGCTTTTGATATCTAATCCAGTAGCCAAAAATAATCTCAACAGACTGTATGCATCCTCTAGAATTCCTGCATAAATGGGAAAGAATGAGAATGAGACAGAGAAAAGCTAATACAAGGGGATACAAAAACCTAAATACATAGCACTTAGTATACCTTGCATAATTTTTGCAATTGATACTTGATGTCGAATTCTGGTATGAGTTGCTCCTTTTATAGCTTGAGCACCAAAATTCTAGTCTTGATACTTGGTGCAAGTGCCTCCATGAGCCATGTATTTTCTTGATTGCATTATAGGCTATCCCCAGATTGTCAAAATTTTGAATTATTGACATCTGTTTCAAAAATACTACAAGTTGTGCTTCACTACTATAAGGGAAATAGTTACATGGTGTGATATTTTTTATCTATTTATGTGATTTTATAACCACTAGATTTTATAACCACCAAAACTTTTTAATCCAAAACTTTTTCCTTGTCTTTATTTGAATTATTTTGAAATACCAAAAATGTTTGACAACTATATAGCATATACTATGGATTAGTATCAAATTCAATGGCAATGGGTCCCTCAACATCTATGTAGACTTTTGGGAAAGTAGTCCATCCTGAGCTTTGACCTACTTCAATTTTTTTGATTTCCACATTTGAGGACAATTTTGGTTTCCTCTCTAGGCTACTAATTTGTATTTCTTTTTCTTAATATTCTCTTCAAATTGAATATCTTTAATTAAAGTGTCAATGAGATCCTAAGATTCCTCACTAAAGGACATAGTAAAATTGATCCTATCAAAATCTTGAAGATTTTTTATTTTCTATTGTCTTATTAATACTTTATTTATTTCACACATCATACATAAAAATGTAATTTCCTCCCCTAATAAGGCAATTACTTAGCTAGTGCTTTATCATCTTGTGGTTCACATTCAAAATATTGGATTTTGTTGATGATGAGATCTTCTAAATTGGAGACTTCTAAAAATTCTTCCAGGGAGAAGCCCACTATCACCATATCATCATTTATTCTTTGTTGCAATTTATCCATCCCTTAATTCCAACTATACCATCTAGTTGTGTTCATCAAAAACACATAATCTTTGAGAAATTCATTTGAGAATTTTATCTCAGTACCATCATTTAAAGTGATTCTTTTCTCTACAACTTTCTCATAATAATATTCAAACTATTGAAAGATGAGATATATAGAATTTATTCTATTTTCACCATGCTCTAGGAGCCTTTTTATCTCTTTCACAATGACTCCAATATTGTGAATTTCTTTGAAAATTTTAACTATATCTCTCATTTTGTTATACACTTTACAAATAATTTCTTTTTTGAATTCTGAGAGGAAGTACGAGTAATCTATACTCCTAATTATTACTTGTGGTTCTATTCGAGGAACTTGCACTTGTGGTACTTGTGGAGTTGGAACTTTTAGATTGTCTAATTCATTTTGTAAATCATCTATATTTGTTTGGGAGGCCATCAATTTAGATTTTAATTCTTTACTCTCTTTCAATAGAAGTCTTGATGTTTGAGCTTATATAATTTCTCCTGGTTCTAAAAAATCCTTTGTTTCTCCAACTGCTTGCACTTCACCTGTTTATTGGTTTATTTGTATGGCTATTAGATTATTTGGTGGTGGAAGTGTAATAGTGGCCACTTGTAAAATTGAAGCCTAGCTATATATTTTCCTAGGGTCTTCCCCTCTAGCCATAGCCTATAATTATTCTTTTTCAATAATACTGACTGTAATGTCTTCTTCTACCTTCACCAATGTTACTCTGTTTAAATTTTCCTCTGTTGATGGGTTGGACAACTTAATTTGATGTTCTCTAAAAATATCTTCAAATCCTTCAGCTTTCAGTATTCTTTTTTGTAAATTTGTTGATATTTTAGTTTCTTTATTATTGATGATCATGGCCTTAGGCACTACCTTTGGAGCTAGCTTGGGTATTGTGCTAGTAGATCTTACAACTACTATATTTTTTTTTGTAGATACCATAGAATTAGGTTGAAACCCAATTAATATTTATTTTCCTCTGTTAATATCAACATTTTCAATGTTATCTTGGGTAACTTCTATTGTGAGTTGTGTTGTGTTAGGAGTGCTTAATGTAACTTTAGTAATATCTTCAACATTTACTGCAATTTCTATTTGCTCTACTCCTTTGTCTATTTATTACAAAAATGGATCATGAAGTTCATCTGGAGTAACAAAAAGGAAGAGAGGAGCTACTATTTTGATAGAATCCTTCCTTAGTCTTGCTAGTGCAGGAGGATAATCACCTACCATTTCAACTTGTGTACTACCTCTTTTGTCAATAGGTAATTAATTTGACACATATTCTATACCTTTACCTTTTTTAATGTCTCATAGAAGTTCATATTCAAAGTCATATTTTTGTGATGTACCCAAGCATACTGATGTGTTTTCATAATTTCCTTATATTTTCCTGATGGGTCATAAGGCCTCCATGTTATTTCTTCAAATTGATAATCATCCATGTCCCACATAACTTTGAACATTGTTGAGTATCCTTCAAAAATATAATGCCCAAATTTGCATGGTACTGAAAACCAAGAGACTCTTCCATGTCTTTTGGCTAGGTGTATTTTTGCTTCTTCTATAGTTTTCCTAGCTAACTCCAGTGTTCCTATTGACATAGGAAAAAATTTTGGCAATGCCTTTGGGGGAATCTTTGCTCCATATAGCCTTATATATGATAATTCTTCAATAATTAAATAATCACCTATATTTTTTTCTTTTAAAAATAATGCAATCCCAGGTCTTATACTTTCTAGAAGTTCTCCACATAATACTCTATGTATGGTTTCCATAAAAATATCACAAAACCATTCAAAGTGGGAGCACCCTTCATGTATCCAAGGTAATATTTCATTAATGTCTTGTGCTTTTGTTTACCCTAATTTTTTTAAGGTTTGACTCTCTAGCTATCCCATTATGAGATGTATGAAGATGTAATAGTGGGATAAGGAGGGCATTTTATTATGTTATTCTAATACTGCTATCTTGAGCTCAACCAGCTAGGTGTGCATTTGGTTGCTTAATTCTTCTTCCCATGTGTATATTGGTGGTGAGACATCTTGATTTCATTGCATGACTAAGTGTATTACTTTCCTCCCTAGTATACTTATATCTTCTACTCCTAACACTATGTTTATCATATTTGCATAATCCCTGACCCATGGCTTCAATGTAATCTTCTAGATGGTAAAGGTGTGTGATACAATTTCATAGGGTTCGAACAATGTAGTATAATAATCAATATGGATAGCCTATAGGTATTGATGGTCAATTAGCTCTTGCACTAGCTTGGTATTGGATTTGGGCAGTCATAACACCTTATGTATACTTTTTGCTATAATTTTTAAAATTGACTAGTGGTGGACATCTCTGAAAGTTCTGGAGGAGGCATCATAAGCCATAGCTAGCCATGCTATTAAATCTGAAGAGAAATAAAATTTTGGGCATATTAATTTTCCCATGTTTTTGGTCCATTTATTGCAATGAGGTGCTTACTTATATTGGAATTTTGAGCTCTCCTAAATAAATTTCTTAAAAAACATTTGTTACATTACCAATTATATGTTACCTGCTCAAAACAAATTACCATGGTATTTTTGGTTTCTAATTCTTGTTTAGAATTCAATTGCTTTTTGGGCCAAAATTTCCTGGTGTAATCTACTAAATCCTTTTGAAGGGTAGTTATTTCATTTAATGTCATATACTAACATTGTCCTATGACAAAATTTATAGTCTCTCGAGTATCTTGAAAAGCCATAGATATGCTGGAAGAAGCCATTTATTGTTACCCATTTTCTCTTTCACTAAATCCTCCATAATTTATAGATTATAATTATGTGAATATCTAGCAATTTCTCTACTATGATTCTTCAATTTTAGTATTGTGAGAAGCTACATGCGAGCCATAAATAAGATTTTAGGTTATTTTATGCATGAAAAGCCTTTAATTTTGGCTACCCATTTGTTTTAAAATATTCCAATATGTGATCGCCAACTCATCCTTCTTCCACCATACTACTGGAGAATATTTTACCTTGAGTAGACCTATGTCTGATGAAGCTTTGATATGTGCATTCCCTAATCATATGTAAGATTTTCCTTGTCTAAACTAAAATTGGGGCCTATATTGAGTTTACCTTTTTCCAAGTGATAAAGTGTCCCTTTTTGTCTATTTTGGCTTTCAAATCTATGTTGACTATACCTTTATGGTTGGTAAATTTTTTGCTTGTCTCTATTCTTGTGGATCTAGCATCACCTATTCCAGCTTACGTGCTCTATTATATAATGACATATTGCCCAAGCACCATCCATTTTTCTTGAGCTACAAACATGTCAATAAGAATAGGGGGAGGAGAAGCAGGAGTGAAGAAAAAAATTTAATGCCAAAGTTAATATTATATCTCCTCTTGGTAATAGTCCATACCTGTTACATACCATCTTATTATCAAAGTTTAGTTGATTTAGACTTAGGTACTCTTTTGGATTGATGTAAGATTTACGTGGGCCAATCCTTTGAATATTACTTGTTCACCATTTAAAAGTGGCAAGGAAGGGGGTATGAAGAATATAGGTCATGGTAAACTTTAGGTTGTGTGGAGAATCATTTCTATGAGGACTTAGGAGCCTAGCTTCATGGTATTTTATGCATTGAACATCTTTTGTTAAAATTCAAGAAACTAACTCTATGTGGGCCACCGGATGGCTTTGATGGTATATGTGCATGTTTTATATTTGCAACATGCATGAGGCTTAAGAGCACATCTTGGTTAGATTTATGTAGATCAGAGTAGTGCAGTTTGTTGGATCTCATCCTAATCCTCACGCATTTTTGATCAACACCAAGGTGTAAATAACTTCTTCGGGGATCATACGTGCATCTTTCGATCATATTCAGATCGATGCATGTCATTAGATCATGTTCAAGGACATGGACTTTACATGTGAGAGGATAGTCAGGAGGCTCAGCTAAGGCTCGAGCAAGTTTGCTCATATGCATCCTTAGATTAGTCTTTCAATTGATATGCACACTCAATTTTGTGGGATTTGTGTGACCTTTACCCTAAAGAGAAACAAATTTAGATTTCAAGTGATTAAATTTGGGATGGTTCAGTTTTTATTTGACTTATGTGGAACATTAGATCTACTTTGGATAAATAAGCATTGTCTTATTTGCTTTCAACAATAATGTGCTCTTTTATCAAATTGATTGTGTTTAATGGAAGCCTTCATAGAGGATGAATGTGTGTCATTATATCGGTTTAGATAAACACGCATCATTCGTTGATTCAAGGGTGATATCCACTTCAAATCTTGTGTGTCATTAGATTTATTAGTATAATTGTGTGTCATCCATCGTATTGGAGAAATAAGTCACCATCATATTGTAAGTGCATTCATGAGCATCGTTATATTTAGGTGCACGTACGGTAATTATCTTTAACTTTTAATATTTTCAAAGCTTTGATTGGTTAGCCTTATTCAAATTTACGAGTACCCTCAGATCAAAACACAATGCACAAGCATCGTCGATCATGGAGGAGATGAGGAGGGTTTAGCATGAGGGGTGCACATACATTCATGGGATCTTGGTCTTTGAAAACTTAGGCAACATTAAAATTATATTATGAATCTCAAACCATGGAGTGACCTTGGATGAACATGTAGGACACAAGGGGCAATGTACACCATTGGATTTAGATTTGATGAGCATGCACCATCAGATTAAATGAAGGTGAGGGGGACTTTACCACAAGGGGGTTTTGTTTTTACACATGTAAGTGTATCTAAAGAAATTTTGTAACTTTAGTCTATGCATTTCAATATGAAACCATGGAGACAAAAAATGGTCATGGATGAGACTAAGGAGTAATAAAATGGGAGTGACTTAGACATTCAATTTTTAATAGGTAGGTCTAGGCTATGACTTATATGATGTGGACCATATTTGATATTATTAGAATAATAATATTATGGTCATGAATATCTAAGGGTTATGATATTTGATATGGTGAATTCATATGAAATATTTATGGGACTATGGTTTAACAAAGGTAATAACATCAAAAAAAAAATTGATTCTAGTGGGGTTTTTTTATCAAGATGGACAAATATGGATGGTTTGATGAATGAGATGGAGGGTGGGTCTTATGAATTAATGGAATAGTAAGAATGAATGAGTGGTATATGGAAGAGAAAATAATAATTTTATGGATGAGTGAAATGGATAGGAATGAATTTATGAAGGAGATATTTGAGTGGATGGAGCACAAAATGACCAAGATATGAACCTTCACTAGCAATGTAAACACTTTTAAAAGGACACAATCTCCCTAGAACCTTATTATTTTTAAAAAAATGGCCACCTTGTCCTAACCTAGACATTCATGACGACCTTTAAAAAATTAGGGGTGTAAATATGTTGGGATTTTATGAAGCCCAACACTAGCTCTGACTAGGACAAGAGAATTATTTGTTGTTTAGGGGTAAAAAAAAAAATTCTCTTGAGGACTTCAGATTTCTCTAGTTGACCTGACCATGCATGCACTTATTGACCTTTATGACAAACTCCAAGTTGACTGCAATATACTTTATCTTTCAGCTTTTATAAGGGCTATATGGATACTGACTGACTCAGAGACTAACTTATATCTAATCACCTAAAATCGCTAAAAAGAGTCCTAATCACCTAAAATACCAAATACAAACTAACATAGACTATTCTAAAATAATGATAATAACTGAAACAAATACCACTGACACACATGATGCAAATTAAAACCCAACTTTCTCTTCTCTATTTTTTTTGATTGAATAGCATGTGCTAGTTCTTATTTCACATTACCCCCATGATGAGGGTTGAATATTTTAGGTGTTTACCATTTACTAGAAACTACATTTGCTCTTCTTGCAGGGTCTACAACTTGTAAGTATGTTGACCTACTTTCTGGATGATCTGGTAAGGGCCTAACCATTTTGGTTCCATATTTCCTTTATCACCTGGCTTATCATTCTTTGGATCCCAATACAACACCACATCTCCTTCTGAGAATGGGACTCCTTTGGATTTTCTATTGAAAATATGAGTTATTTTATGGGTCTCTTGAATCACTCTTGCCAAGACTTCTCTTCTATCCTCTTCTAATTTAACAATCTGGTCTAGCCTCCTTTGTATTGCATCTAGCTTTTTGTGATCTTGGAGTAGTAGAGATAAAGCAGGACTTTCTACTTATGGAGGCAGAAGAGATTTTTCTCCATAGACTAACTCATATGGTGTTCTACCTGTTGCTCTTTTAATGGAAATTTTGTCTGTCCACAAAACATACTTCAATTCATTATCCTAGCTTCTTTTATTTCTCTCGAGTGATCTCTTGATTCTAGTGATAAGGTTTTTATTTGAAGATTCTACTAGGCCATTACCTTGAGGATAGTAATTGGCTGAGTGTGCCAATTCAATACTATATTTACTATATAATTCTACCATTTCAAATGAAATAAAACATTTTCCATTATCCGTGACTAGCTTCTTTGGTACGCTATTTTCTTTCAAGAATTCAATAACCACTTTAGTGGTTGATCTCTTCAATGGTGTAGCCTCTACCCACTTGGTAAAATAATTATTTGTAGTTATTATTCATCTATAACCCCCTAAAGAGTTTGAATTAGTTTCTCCTATTAGTTCTATACCCCATTGAGTGAATAGAGCCTCCACTATTATAGGCTTTAATGACATAGCAGATAACTTATTCTTTCCATAAAATATTTGACAACTATGACATTTCCTTACAAACATATGTACATCTCTAAATAGGTATGACCAATAATAGCCTACTCTCATTATGCTATTAGTGGTTACCTTAGGTGCAAAATGCCCTTCATAAAATCCATTGTGAAATTCTTTGATGGTTCTAAAATCTTCTTTCTAAAGGATGTAAAGTAGTAGTACTCCATTTGGATGCCTCCAGTACAATTTATCATCTTGAATATAATATCTTTGTGCTTGCTTCTTTATACTCCTTATTTTTTTTGTGAAGTGCCATCTGGGAATGCTAATGTTTGTAGGTAATTAACAATGTCTTTATACCAATCATCCTCAAAACACTCTATCCTAGCATTTTGTTGCACATTTTTTGTTATAACTATGTTGTTGAAGTCTTCTCCTCCTTTGGTTGCCATGTATTTGGCCAAGCCTTACCCTTTAATAGTTTTCATAGCTTTGAACTCAACATCATATTGTTGTAGTTTTACCATCCACCTGGTTGAGCTACCAATAGGTTCATTCTGAGTAAAAACATCCTTGATAGCTATGTAAGGAATGCAAGCTATTATTTTATTTGACCCGAAAATTCCTTTAAAATTTTCCAAGGCTTTTATCAATGAGTAGGCCTATTTTTCTATCATAGTATACTTCAATTGAGCTCCTTTCATCCCTGAACTCATAAATGCTACTGGTCTTTCATTTTTTTCTTGATCTTTTTGTGATAGAACAATAGCTATAGTGTCTTCTGAAGCAAAGGAGTAGATATTAAAATTTCTAAAATAATCTGGACATGCCAATACAAGGGCTTATGTAATTGCATCTTTTATCTTTTGAAAAGCTTCCAGGTTTTCTTTTGTCCATATAATATTTCCATCCTTCTTAATCATATCATTTATTGGTTTTGCAATTTGAGCAAAATTTGGGATAAATATTCTGACAAAATTTATCTTTCCAAAGAATGATCTGACCCCTTTCAAATTCTTGGGAGGTGGGACCTTTGCAATAGCTTTAGTCCTTTCAGGATCAATACTAATTCCTTCTTTAGAAACAATATGCCCTAGTAACTTGCCTTGTCTTGCTCCAAAAATACACTTCTTGGGATTTAAGGAAATGCCAAACCCCTCTTTACACCTTTCAAACACTTGAGTCAAATGTTCAAAATGATCTTCAGGATTCTTAGAGAAGATAGTTATGTCATCCAAGTAAACTACTACTATTTTGAACATCAAGCCTTTAAAGGTAAAGTCCATGGCCCTTTGGAAAGTGGCTCCTACATTCATCAAACCAAATGGTATTATAAGGTATTCAAATGTTCCCCATGGTGTAGTAAATGTTGTTTTGTACTTATCTTCGAGGTTGAACTAAATCTAGTTATAGCTTGAGAACCCATCAAGCAGTGACATTCTAGCTGATCCTGCAACTGCCTATAATAACTGCTCCATATTGGGCAAAGGATAATTATATTTTAGAGAATTCTTGTTCAGATTCCTAAAGTCCACACACAACTTGATATCTCTATTTTTCTTTCTAACTGGCACTAGATTAGCTATCCAAGTAGAGAACCTCACTTTTTTGATAATCTTGGCATCAAGCAATTTTTGAACCTCTTTCTGCATTACAAGATGTAAAGTGGGATTGAATTTTCTCTGTTTTTACTTGTGTGGTTTAGTGCCTTCTTTTAGTGGGATAATGTGCTTCATTACTTCTATATTGAATGTTCTAAGGTCTTCATAACTCCATGCAAAGGCTTCTTTATACTTCTTTAGATAGTTTATATAATATTTATTTTCTTTGTCTGACATGGAATTTTCAACTTTCACCATCCTAGGCTCTTGTTCAGTTCCAATATTTATTTCATCTACTTCTAATCCTTGAAGAGCAGGTTTATGAGCCCTATCAAAATCATCAAAAAGGCTTTCTAATGAAATTAGGCCTTTGGGTAGTTTGTTAGTTTTTAGTTGTATAACCTCTACTGGTTCTCCAATTACATTCTTTAAATTTTCCTCATCTTCTTCATCACATATGATGTCAGCATAATGATTTTGTAGGGTCATAAAATCTTTGATATCTACATCATCTTGAAAAACTTGTAAATATACTATATTATTTAGGATATATGGATGATACACAGAGATAGTTGGGAACCTTTCTTGATATTCTATATCTATTTTAGGACTATCAGAACTAGATGCATTTGTAGCTAACAAGTTGGCTACATGATTTTTATCTTGGGGGATGTAAGATATATTGAAAGTTGCTCTTATCAATATCTTCTTGGACATCCTACTTATATTGCTTTAGCCTAGGGTGTTTAGTCTAATATTTCCCTTTTATTTGTTGTATTATTAATTCTGCATCTCCATACACAGTCAAATAATTGATCCCAAGCTCTTTAGCTTTTCTTAAACCTGATAACAAAGCTTCATATTCTACCACATTATTGGTACATGAAAACTGCAATATGTATGGTATGCCTAGGTAATTTCTATTTATATCAATTATGTTAATCCTTGCCCCTAATCTAGCTTGTGATTTTGTTCCATCAAATGTTATGGTCCACATTTCAAATGTCAGTATCCTGGTAGATTCAGCATCTACTTTTGCTACTGTTTGTGGGTCCATATCTACCACTTTTGGTATTCTAGCTAGAAATGGTTAATGCCATATTTAGTAGAACCCCATTTCCTTTTCTTCAATAGAGTAAACTATACTTACTATGGTGTTATTATTTGGGTACTGGTCTAGATAGACTAACAGTCCTATAATTACCTGTACTGGGCACTTGTTTGCTATCCATGATTGATATTGGAAGAGAATATCTGGTGCACATTAGGTCAAGTTGATCTATTACTTATTTTGGCATGATATTATGTGATGCTCCACTATCTAACATGCAATTGTGAATCAGTTCCAAGGTGCAGCCAATTGGTTTTACCAAACCCCGTAAGGGGGGCGAAGGTCCAAAGTTCAAATCTTGGGCCTCACCAGACTTAATGCTTGTCCCTTTCCTAGTGCTTTCAATGGTGTAAAAGTTTTAAAATGATTTTGGCATGGTGGTTATAGGGGTTTACTGCATGAAGAACTTTGTGGCAGCTTCTGGGGTGGATAATGCAAAATATTGTGGTAGCCATAAAAGTTGAACAACCTGCTCGAATTTGTGGTAGCTATCAATTCCACTATGTAAATTCAAAAAAAATACATGCAATTGTGAATCACATACTGATCTCCTAAGTCTGAATTATACCTCAGGGAGATGTAAAAAGGTCTGACTGATGATGGATTCCTAGGAATGGGCATGGGCTTGTCTACTACTAAAACATTGCATACATGATTACTTGCTTGTTCAACTAGACCAAAAGCTCGACACACTTGATCTTTGTACTTTGGGATGATCATCAGTTCTCCAAAAGTGATATTAATTTTTTGTTTGGCCAACTCTTGACCAACATCAAATTCAGCTTTCTTGACCTCTATATTTTTGCCAGAATCCAACTATTTTTTAATATCATTTTCTATCTCAATTTTAGGATTTGATTGTTGTTTGTTTTACCTTTTAGTCACCTTTTCTTTATTTTGGTTTTGTGAATATTTACTATCAGTCCTATCTGGTATAGTTTTATTTCTCAAATTCACTGCATGTATCCTTTATAATGATTCTACTTCTTTGGCTATTGGTATTATCTTACCCTGCTTCATTTTTTCAAACCTGTTATCTTGTGGTCTTTTTAGGATTTCCACATTTTCCAGAACAAGGGCCTTGGAAAATTCTCCTAACATAGGCAACTCATTCATCTCTTTCTCAAATTGTATCTCTCTTTCTTCATCTTCCTTAGTCCAATAGATATTTATCCTTATTTCTTCATTAGATTCTTCCTCTAGGTTAGCATTAGAGTGCATGTTGAGATATATGCCATAATCTATAGGGTTGTGAGGAGCATCATAGACTGGATAGTAGAAAGGAAAATTAGGTACTACATTAGCTGATGGTATAGGGTTTGGGACTGAATCCATATCTTTTGGTCCCTCCTTTTTTCTCCAGCCATTACTATTGTTTCCATTCTTATTGCCTTCATCTGCATTATTTCTTCCCCAATTTCTGTTAAAATTCCTCCTAAATTGAGGTATGTTATCATTCTGTGATTGAGTTGGTGATTCATCATTTGTTAATTTTTCCCTCTCAATTCTAGATAACCTATTGTTCATTGAGTTGAACATCTCAGTAAGTTGGCTAGATAATTTTTCTATAGGGTCTTGTTCAATTTTCTTCATTAGTGAGAATCCTACCTTCTTGGGCTTTTTCTCTACTTGACTCGAACTTGACTCAGATGTATATGGTTTCATATTACCATTGTCTATCATGTTTCTCTCTATTTCTAGGGCTTTCTCCATACACTCATCAATAGTGTTGGCTTGGTGTTGTCTCAACTCATAGCTAAATTCTCTAGGAAAAGAATTTTGTAGAAAAAAATGGCTTGATGGTCATTTGGCCTCAAGGTTATGGGGATTTTATTCCTAGTCTTGAAGAACCATCTATTAAAATCTTCCAATGACTCAATTTCCTTCTTCTTCACTATCGCGAGTTATGTTAACAAGGATTGCTAGTTTTTTCTTTCCCCATATTTTTTAGAAAAAAAATCTTCCATAGTTTGAAAATTAGTAATCTGATTTGGTGGAAGGCAAATGAACCAGTCTCTCGCATATTTTTTCAAGTTTTGAAGAAATAACCTAATAACCAAATCTTCATGTTCAACTTCCAGACTATCTAAAGCATAGAGGAAACCTTTGATATGATCTTCTCCTGTAATTGCACTATTCCCTTGGAATTTGGGGAGGTACTTATGAGCCTTACTAGGTAAATCATGCAAAATTTAGGGGCAATTGGAAAGGCCTATACCTATTGGTCCTCCAGGTCTAAAGGTTCTAGTTCTGATTTGGTTGAGCCATGTTGATAATAGTAATAACAATGGGATGCTAACAATAGGTGTGCTAATAGAATTATTATCTACATGGATATACCTTTTAGCATATTTCCTACTAGTAAAATAATATTTATTCTGGTATACATATTTTTTAGGAACTAGAACTTTTCGAGTGTGGGTAAATACCTTTGGATATTTGAATTCTAGGAATATTTGTTTGTCACTTTGCCTTGTATGCACTAGGTAAAATTCTTCTTTGTTTAGAGTCACCTGCACTTTAGTGCAAAATAATCCCACTCTAGCCAAGATTACTTGACATTTATATAATCAGAATCTCTCAAATATGCAAGCAGTATTCTCAGACAAAAATTGTAGAAGTGTGACATAGTTGATTCCATAAAATTATGGTAGTTAAAATAATTTAAAATTTTCATTGAGAAGTAGACTAGAAAATTTATCTATAAATAATAAAAAATTCCTTTTCCCAGCAACGACACCAAAAACTTTATTGTGGGAAATTTTGATACCCTTAAATTATGGTTGTCACACTACCAAAACTTCCTAATTCACAATGAGTTATGTGAGCTCTAGTAAACTCACCTCTTTAACCTGAAAATACTAAATCCTTAAGAACATAGGTTGGGTCTGGATACCCCACAAATGAGCCTAATTAATAATAAAATCTTTGTCATTCTAAGATCTACCAGATTGGATAAATTATGTGGAATTTTTATTATGACCAAGCGTATTAAAAAATTTAGTTTTAGCCTCACTAGTAGACCGATGCCAAATTTATTGGGTATTCGTAATAGGAATTAAAATCATTATAAGGAGATTGAAAAATATAGAGGAATTGGTTTATTTATACCCATTCAAATTACATAATGAACATAAACAATTGACCAATGAAAGAATACATTATTCTTATGTTCAAATTACGTAAGATATAAACAGGCAACATGCACACATTATTTACTAGAATTGCAATAAAGAAGAGATCAAAATTCTTATTTAATTTTATGAAAAATATTACAATAATAATCTAGCAAATTACCAAGATCTGATGAAATCAAATACCCTAGTTCTTGATGTTCAAATTATGTAACAGAAGACCCAATTACTTCCAATCCTAATGAAGCGATCAAGAGCTTTTGATATTTGATCTAGTAGCTAGAAATAATATCAATAAACTTGATGCATCCTCTAGAATTCTTGCATAAATGGGGAAGAACGAGGATGGGACAGAGAAAATCTAATACAAGGGGATACAAAACCTAAATATACAACACTTAGTATATCTTGCTTGCACAATTTTTGTAATTGATGCTTGATATTGAATTCTGGTCTAAGCTGCTCCTTTTATAGCTTGAGCACCAAAATTATAGTATTGATACTTGGTGCATGTGCCTCCATGTGGATTATCCTTAGCCATTTATTTTCTTGAGTGCATTACAGGTTGTCCCTAGACTATCAAAATTTGAATTCTTAAAATTTGTTTCAAAAGCAATGACAATTGTGCTTCACTACCATAGGGGAAATAGTTACATGGTGTGATATTTTTGTCTATTTATATAATTTTATAACCACAAAAACTTTTCAATCCAAAACTTTTTCTTTGTATTTATTTGAATTCTTCCAAAATACCAAAAAAATTGATAGTTTTGTGGCATATAATATGTATTAGTCTTAGAGTCAACGGTAGCGGGTCCCTCAGCATCTATGTAGACTTTTGGCAAAGTAGTCCTTCTTGAGCTTTGACCTACTTCAGTTTTTATGATTTCCACACCTGAGGACCTTTTTGGCTTCCTCTCTAGTTTATCAATTTTTATTTCTTTTTTCTTACTTTTCTTTTTATTTTGAATACCTTTAATTAAAGTTTCAATGAGCTCACAGTATTCCTCACTAAAGGACATAACAAAACTGATCCTATCAAAATCTTGAAGAGTTTTACTTTTTTTTTTGTCTATAATTTATTTCTTTCACACATTGTACATAAAAATGTAATCTCCTCCCCTAATAAGGTAGTTTGCTTAGCTAGTACTTTATCATCTTCTGGTTCACATTCAAAATCTTGTATTTTATTTATGATGAGATCTTCTAAATTAGAGACTTCTAAAATTTCTTCCAGGGAGAGGCCTATTATCGCCATGTCATCATTTATTCTTTGTTGTAGCTTATCCATCCCTTCATCCCAACTATACCATCCGATTGTGTTCAGCAAAAATGTAGAAACTTTGAGAAATTCATTTGAGCATTTTATCTTAGTACCATCATTTAGAGTGATTCTTTTCTCTACAACTTCCTCATAATATTCTTCAAATTGTTGAAATATGAGGAATATAAAATTTATTCAATTTTCACCATGCTCTAGGAGCCTTTTTATTTCTTCCACAATGACTCCAATAGTGTGAATTTCTTTGAACATTTTAACTATATCTCTCATTTTGTTTTGCACTTTATAGATCATTTCTTTTTTGAATTCTGAGAGGTAGTATGAGCAATCTATACTCCTAATTATTATTTGTGGTTATGTTTGAGGAACTTGCACTGGTGGTACTTGTGGAGTTGGCATTTTTAGATTGTCTACTTTATTTTGCAAATCATCTATCATTGTTTCAGAGGCCATCAATTTAGCTTTTAATTCTTTATTCTCTTTCAATAGAAGTATTGATGTTTGAGCTTGTATAATTTCTCCTACTTCTAACAAATCCTTTGTTTCTCCAGCTACTTGCACTTCACCTATGTCCTGGTTTATTTGTATGGCTATTGGATTCTTTGGTGGTGGAAGTGTAATAGTGGCCACTCGTGAAATTGAAGCCTAGCTATAGATTTTCCTGGGGTCTTCCCCTCTGGCCATAACCTGTAATTCTTCTTCTTAAATATTACTAACTGTAATGTCTTATTTTACCTTCACCAATGTTACTCTATTTATATTTTCCTATGTTTAAGGGAGGGCAAGCTTGGTTTTTTTATGTTCAGGAGATGATGATGGGTTGGATAGTTTAATGATGTTCTCTAAAAACATATTTGAATCCTCTAGATTTTAGTATTCTTTTTTGTAAATTTGCTGGTATTTTAGCTTCTTTATTATTTATGATCATGGCCTTGGGCACTACCTTTGGAGCTAGCATGGGTATTGTGCTAACAAATCTCACATCTATTATATTTATTGTCGCAGATACCACATAATTAGATTGAAAACTAGTGACTATTTATTTTCCTTTGTAAATATTAATATTTTCAATGTTATTTGGGGCAAATTCTATTATAATTTGTGTTGTGTTAGGAGTTCTTAATGTAACTTTCATAATATCTTCAACATTTACTGCAATTTCTATTTGCTCTACTCCTTTGTCTATTGCTTCCAAAAAGGGATCATGAAGTTCATCTAGAGTAATAATAGGGAAGAGAGGAGCTACTATTTCAACAGAATCCTTCCTTAGTCTTACTAGTGCAGGAGGATAATTGCCTACCATTTCAACTTGGGTACTACCTCTTTTGTCAACAGGGAATTTATTCCACACATCTTCTATGCCTTTGCCTTTTTGAATGGCTCATAGAAGTTCATATTCAAAGTCATATTTTTTGTGATGCACCCAAGCATACTGATGTGTTTTCATCATTTTCTTATATTTTCCTGATGGGTTATAAGACTTTCATATTATTTAATTAAATTGATAATCATCCATGTCCCACATAGCTTTGAACATTGTCGAGTATCCTTCGAAAATATAATGCCCAAATTTGCATGGTACTGACAACCAAGGGACTCTTCCATGTTTTTTGGCTAGGTGTATTTTTGCTTCTTATGTAGTTTGCCTAGCTATATCTAGTGCTGCTATTGATATAGGGTAATATTTTGGCAATGCCTTTGGGGGAATATTTGCTTCGTATAGCCTTATATATGATAATTTTTCAATAATGAAATAATCCCCTATCTATTTTTCTTTTAAAAATAATGTAATCCTAGGTCCTATCCTTGCTATAAGTTCTCCACATAATACTCTGTGTATGGTTGTTATAAAATTATCACAAGACCAACCAATGTGGAAGCACCCTTCATGTATCCAGGGTAATATTTCCTGAATGTCTCGTACATTTGTTTACCCTAAATTTTTAGAGTGACTGTCTAGTTGTCCCATTATGAGATGTATGAATATGGATAGTGGGATAAGGAGGGCATTTTCTTATGCTATTCTATTATTGTTGTCTTGAGCTCAACCAGCTAGGTGTGCATTTGGCTTCTCAATTATTCTTCCCATGCGTATATTCGTGGTGAGAAAGCTCGATTGTACTGCATGACTATGTGTATTACTTTACTCCATACTAGACTTATATCTTCTACTCCCAACACTATGTTTATCATATCCACATAATCCTTGACCCATGGCTTCAATGTAATATTTTGGATGGGAAAGGTGTGTGATACAATTTCATAGGGTTTGAACAATGTAGTATAATAATCATTACAGATAGTCTGTAGGTATTGACAATCAATTATCTCTTGCACCAGCTTGGTATTGGATTTGGCCAGTTGGAATACCTTTTGTATACTTTCTACTATAATTTTGAAAATTGACTATTGGTGGATATCTCTAAAAATTCTAGAGGAAGCATCATAAGCCATAGCTAGCCATGCTATTAAATCTAAAGAGAAATAAAATTTTAGACATATTAATTTCCCTAGGTTGTTAGTCCATCTGTTGTAATGAGGTGTTCACTAAAATTATGAATTTTGAGCTCTCCTAAATAAACCCCTTAAAAACCATGTGATGTCTTGCCAATTCTCTATTACATATTCAAAAAAAATTACTATGGTATTTTCGGTTTCTAATTCTTTTTCAAAAGTCAATTGCTTTTTGGGCCAGGATTTCTTGGTGTAATCTACTAAATTCTTCTTAAGAGCAACTGGTTCATTTAATGGCATATATGAGCATTGTCCTATGACAAAATTGATAGCCTCTCGAGTATCCTAAAAATCCATAGATACATTGGAAGAAGCCATTTATTGTTACCCCTTTTCTCTTTCACTAAATCCTCGATAATTTACAGATTGTAATTCTATGAATATCTAAGATTTCTCTACTATGATTCTTCAATTTTAGTGTTGTGAGAAGCTATATGCAAGCCATAAATAAGATTTTAGGTTGGTTTATGCATGAAAATCCTTTAATTTTGGTTGTTTGTTTTTTTTTTAATCTGCCAATATGTGATCGCCAACTCAACCTTCTGTTGGACATTTTGAGTCAAAGTTGTCATTGATGTCAAGGAATGAAGTTGTCATTGATGTCAAGGAATAAGCTACCATTGATGCCAAAAGGTCAAAAGGAGCAATGCAAAAGGTTGATGGCAAAAGAGCTTCATAATATTTATTTTTAATATTATGTGAAGCATAAGTAGAAGGGTTTTTATTAAAACCATGGATTGGCAAAATAAAAGGTTTATATTAAAACCATGGATGAGCAAAAATAAAAGGTTTTTATAAAAACCCAAGGAGGCTTTTAATTTCAAATTAGAAAGCCCAAGGAAGTTTTAATATTTAATTTATAAATATTTAAATTCAAATTGAATTTAAATTTTATAAATAAATATTATTTATTCGAAGTGGTAAAACCTAAGGAGGCTTTAATCTTTAATAAAGCCAAAATATTTAAATATTAATTTATAATATTTAAATTCTAGTGAATTTAAATAATTATAAATTCAATATTTCAAAGTTAAAACATAAGCACCGACCCCCAATTAATTCATCTCCACCGACGTGCATGGGAACAAGGGCATAAGGTATTTATACCTTAGCCAAACCTTAGCTTGGAGTCTCGATTAATGCATCCCCGATATTCGTTGAAGAAAGCTCATGCACTATGCAAAACCTAAAATTTGTGTGTTCAAGATGTTGAGGTGCTTGGTTTCTAGCACCATCCGATGGCTAGCTCAGGTGGCATTTGGCTTGGCATTTGTGGCAGAGTGGTTACGGGTTCGAAACCCGATGACAGCAAGTTTGGAAAGTTTATCTTTTGCATCTCTATTTCGACAGTGGTAGAGAAGGTAATAGAGTGCATGGGCACTCTAGCTCCCATGTGAGCACCTAGCTCACGCGGTAGCCAAGGCTACGGCTAGGGCGCTTGGGGAGGCAACATCATGGGTTCAAAACCCACTAAGGGCAAAGGTACATTTTTAATTTAATTTTTATTTCCCTAAGGTTTGACGTGAGGTAGTTGGGAGGCATAAGGATTAATTAAAGTTTAATTTCTTGTGGTGATTTTTCATGGTAAAATAGTGAAGGGAGTTATAAGGAGTTTGATTTTAATTTTAAAATAAAGTCCTAATTGTTATATTTGCATATTGGAGGAGTAAGCCTTTTAAGGTATTGATTTTATTTTAAAGGACTTTTTTCCAAAGGGATTATTGTGAAAGTAATTGTTCTAATATTTTTAAGGTGTTGGATGTTATTTTAAATATGGAGTGATAAGGTGTATTTGTGTTTGATATTATTTTGTATTGTGAGAGAGAGATTATTATCTTCTAACCTCCTTGAGTTTGGCAAAGAAGTGTTTATGATTGTGGTAGATTTGTGTGATCTACTTCTACATCAAATAAAAGGTATGGGCACATTCTTCTTTGGTTGAGTTGATTGGTTGGTTTTCTAGAAAACAACTTTGGAGTGAAAAGGACTTGATTAGGTTTCCTTATTGAGTTGTTGAGCTATTGTGAAGTGAATGCTATGCACCTTGTTTGATAAGCATTGTTGTTGAAGTGAATGGTTGAGTGAAGAACTTGAACTAGGGTTTGCAAAGAACATAAGTATCATTGTTATGTGAGATTGGTTGATAAGCATTGTTGGAAATATTTGAGTGAGTGTTCATATGCTTGGACTAGGGTTTGTGAGCAAGGATTATTTCATTGAGTGATTGGTTGAGTAGAGTTGGTTGAGCCTAGTCAAGTGGATGTGTGAAGTGATAGTTCAAGTTCTATGAAATAAATTATTCTATATTCTAAATTGATTTGAGAAAGAGGTTGAGTATTGATGAGTGTGAAACATATTGAGTCTCTAACAATTCTCTATATGTTTCTTGTGATAAAAGAGATATTGAAAGTGATTGAGAGTTTGTGAATGTGAAGCATATTGAGTCTCTAAAAATTCTCTATATGTTTCTAAAAGAGTGATTGAAAGTAATTGAGCATTGTGATGAGTGTGAAGCATATTGAGTCTCTAACAATTCTCTTTATGTTTCTATGAGATTGGACAAGTTCTAGAGAGGACTTGTGGATAGATTAGTGTGAGCTTTTGTGGAAGCTTACAAGAAAAATTTGAGACAAGTCTTTGAGAAGACTTGAGAGCAGATTTGATTGATTGATTTGTTCAAACCTTGAGTTAAGGTTTGGGGTAGATCTAGCAGAGTTGATTTGAGATTGGATCAAGCTTTATGCTAAGGCTTGAGGATAGATATTGAGGATAGATTTGTGCTAGATCGAAGGACTATGTTTAGTGCATAGGATAGATATTGAGGATAGATTTGTGCTAGACCAAAGGACTATGTTTAGTATAGATTTGAGGATAGATTTTGGTGTATATTTGAGGATAGGTTTGTGCTAGACTAGAGATAGAGATTGAGCAGATTTATGCTAAATTGAAGGACTATGTTTAGTGTAGATTTGAGATAGAGCTTTGAAGGTGATAGAGTATAGAGGATGATAGTATCTAGTGGATAGAGATCCATTAGCTAGGGTAGTGAGGATAGGTGTCTTCAGTGGATAGAGATCCATTAGCTAGAGTAGTGGGGGTAACAGTTCTTCTAGAAGATCACTAGTCAGAGCTAAGGAGAAAGGAGTTCTCCTATGGATAGAGATCCATGAACTTGATTAGGGGATTGGTGTCTCCTTTGGATAGAGGTCCATAAACATTGTAATAGGGAAAGGATTCCCAAGAGATTGATTGAGAAAATTTTAGTGAAATATTTTCTCCGTGGAGTAGCCCACATTGGGTGAACCACATTAAATTGGTGTCTCTATTGTGTGTGGTGATTTGTGCATTGCTTTGATTACTATTGTTGATATTTCTATCTTTACATTGCATAATATTGATTGGGAAAGAAAAGTAAAAAGTGGTCTTATACTGTTCACCCCCTCTCAGTATAAGCTTGTGTTCTTCAATTGGTATCAGAGTGGGTTCCTTCGAAAGAGTTTAACAACTTGAAGGAAAAGCTTTCAAGAACACAATGGATTCTAAGAATGTGTCCTCAGATAATTCAACACCAATATTTGATGGAAGTGATTATATATTTTGGAGTATGAGAATGAAGATTCACCTGATGGCACTTGGCAATGAAATTTGGGAAGCAGTTGAAAATGGATACATACCACCAATTGATCCACCTACAGATAAGGAAGGTAAGCTTCTACAACATTACAATTCAAAAGCAATGAATGCAATTTTGAGAGGTTTGCATAGAACAGAATCAATAAAAGTTATGCATTGTAAAGATGCAAAAGGAATATGGGATAAGTTGCAAAGCATATATGAAGGAGATAAAAGTGTCAAAAAGGTAAAGATATGAAATCTCAAAGGATAATTTGAAGAATTAAGAATGAAGGATGAAGAAAATATTAGTACTTATCTACTTCGTGTGGATGAGGTTGTTAATGCCTTGCAAGGACTTGGACTTAATGTTGAAGAATCTGATGTTTGTGATAAGGTCTTAAGATCTCTTCCAAAAATATTTAGTGAAAATATTTCTACTATAGAAGAATCAAAATATGGTGATTCTTTGACAAGAGATATGTTACTTGGTATTCTTACAACTTTTGAGTTAAGAACAAAAGAGGAACCTAATATTCGAAAGGAAGCAACCTTCAAAGCAATTAAGAAGACAAAGGGTAAGAAGTCAGAATCGAGCAATGAGTCATCCAGTGATGAAGAAGCTAATTATGGCAGAAGGAATAAGGATTCAAGAAGATTTAAAGATGCAAAATCTGTTAGATGTTTCAATTGTGGAAAGTATGGTCACTATGCAACTGATTTTCAAGAAGCTAAAAATAACAATGATGAAGAAAAATAGGATCACAAGAATAGGGAATCAAAAAAATACAGGTACCAAAAGAAAGGCAAGGATGGACAAGGTAGACAAGGAAAGAAGTTCTTTCAAAGACAAAAGAGGAGCTACTATGCAGACAAGGCAAGTAAGTACTCAAGTGATAGTGATAATAGTTTTTCAGATAATGATAAATATGAAGTCCTATTTCTGATTGAAGAAAAAGAAGAAGTTAAGAAAAGGTCACCAATAATTCTCAAGTGTTTTAGATGTGGTAATTTTGGACATCTTGAAGATAGTTGTACAAGGGATGGTTTCAGTTTTAGTGATGATGAATATGAGGATGCACTTGAAGGACCAAAAGAGAATATTCTAATGGCACTAGAAGAAGAAGAAGGTGATCCTATAGAAGATAAGTCAAAAGAAAATGAAGATGTTGACAAAGGTAAACAAATAGAGGAAGAATAAAAAAAGGAGGAGTTGATCTTGAGGGAGAACTTATTTATGCTCTTAAAACTTTAAAGAAGGTAAGAAAGCAAAACTCCCAACTTGAATTTCAGTTTCAAGAATGTGATGAAGAGAGAGGAAAGCTTATAGAGGATCTAAACAAGTCAATGGCTAAGACAAAGAAGTTCAAGGATAAGTTAGAAGCAAAGGTCTTAGAATGTGAAAAGTTAGAACAAGAAGTAGCTCTACTAAGGGAAGATTTAGAAAAATCCAAGGATAAGCTACACAAGTTTGGAAAGAGTTCAAATATTGTGGATAAGATGATCAAGGTACAAAGAAGGTCAACAAACAAAATAGGTCTTGGTTTTGAACAAGCTCAAAAGAAATAAGAAGAAGAGTCAACCTCAAGTTCTGAAGAAGAAGAAACTTCAGAAGAAGATAGTGTAAGAGAAAGTGAGACTTCTAAGGATGAGTTGGACAATAGAAAGTTCAACAAGGAAAGGAACAATGCACAAAGAAGAAATAGATGGAACAACAATCAGAATAGGTTAAGAGAGACTAAGAGACCAATGAGGTCAAGACAAGGAAGTTTCAATGGATGATGTTTCTCATGTCACAAATTTGGGCACATGGCTTCACAGTGCAGGACACATGAAAGACAAGAAAATGGGAATTTTAGAAACATGCAACTTTTCCATGGGTATTGCTACTCATGTAATCAGTTTGGTCACAAGGCAATGAATTGCAGGGTTCATGATAGAAAAGGATATGGCTTCACCAGGAGAAATCCCAAGATATTTGCACCTCCAAGGAATAATAGCATTAAGTGTTATAAATGCAATAATGATGGACATACAACAAAGTGGTGTAGAGCAGACATTCCAGAATCAAGAAAAAAAGGAATAGAATAGAAGAATAGGAATAGAATATGGACATGGAAAAAAATAGGAATATGGATATGAACAAGAATAGGAATATGGACATGGATAGGGACAGAAATAGGAACAATCAAAGAAATCAGAAGGATCAGATGAGAAGGAAAGAGGATAAAGGTAAAGACCAGTGCTTGCTGGGAGTAGAAATACTCCCACCTCAGAATTAACCACCTCAAGAGGAGGTGGGGGAGGGGCTAAGCTAAGAGACTCATTCTTAGCCCCGAGCCCCAAAGGTGACCCTTTGCCATTGATGTCAAAGGGGGAGAGATTTGAGTAAGGGGGAGAGATTTGGTTTAAGGAGAGAGCATTGAGATAGGGGGAGCAATGTCCCAGGGGAGTAGAACAAGAAAAAGGTCAAGTGTTTGGTAAAAATAATTTGGGTTGCCATCAATGACAAAGGGGGAGATTGTTGGACATTTTGAGTCAAAGTTGTCATTGATGTCAAGGAATGAAGTTGTCATTGATGTCAAGGAATAAGCTACCATTGATGCCAAAAGGTCAAAAGGAGCAATGCAAAAGGTTGATGGCAAAAGAGCTTCATAATATTTATTTTTAATATTATGTGAAGCATAAGTAGAAGGGTTTTTATTAAAACCATGGATAAAAAAACCATGGATGAGCAAAAATAAAAGGTTTTTATAAAAACCCAAGGAGGCTTTTAATTTCAAATTAGAAAGCCCAAGGAAGTTTTAATATTTAATTTATAAATATTTAAATTCAAATTGAATTTAAATTTTATAAATAAATATTATTTATTCGAAGTGGTAAAACCTAAGGAGGCTTTAATCTTTAATAAATCCAAAATATTTAAATATTAATTTATAATATTTAAATTCTAGTGAATTTAAATAATTATAAATTCAATATTTTGAAGTTAAAACATAAGCGTCGACCCCCAACTAATTCATCTCCACCGACGTGCATGGGAACAAGGGCATAAGGTATTTATACCTTAGCCAAATCTTAGCTTGGAGTCTCGATTAATGCATCCCCGATATTCGTTGAAGAAAGCTCATGCACTATGCAAAACCCAAATTTTGGTGTATTCAAGATGTTGAGGTGCTTGGTTTCTAGCACCATCCGATGGCTAGCTCAGGTGGCATTTGACTTGGCACTTGTGGTAGAGTGGTTACGGGTTCGAAACCCGGTGGCAACAAGTTTGGAATTTTGTCTTTTGCATCTTCTATTTTCGGTGGTGGTAGAGGAGGTATTAGAGTGCGTGGGCACTCTAGCTCCCACATGAGCACCTAGCTCATGCGGCAGCCAAGGCTATGGCTAGGGCGCTTGGGGAGGCAGCATCATGGGTTCAAAACCCACTAAGGGCAAAGGTACATTTTTAATTTAATTTTTATTTCCCTAAGGTTTGACGTGAGGTAGTTGGGAGGCATAAGGATTAATTAAAGTTTAATTTCTTGTGGTGATTTTTCATGGTAAAATAGTGAAGGGAGTTATAAGGAGTTTGATTTTAATTTTAAAATAAAGTCTTAATTGTTATATTTGCATATTGGAGGAGTAAGCCTTTTAAGGTATTGATTTTATTTTAAAAGGACTTTTTGCCAAAGGGATTATTGTGAAAGTAATTGTTCTAATATTTTTAAGGTGTTGGATGTTATTTTAAATATGGAGTGATAAGGTGTATTTGTGTTTGATATTATTTAGTATTGTGATCCTTAAGAGAGAAATTATTATCTTCTAACCTCCTTGAGTTTGGCAAAGAAGTGTTTATGATTGTGGCAGATTTGTATGGTCTACTCCTCATCAAGAAAAAGGTATGAGCACATTCTTCTTTGGTTGAGTTGATTGGTTGGTTTTCTAGAAAACAACTTTGGAGTGAAAAGGACTTGATTAGGTTTCCTTATTGAGTTGTTGAGCTATTGTGAAGTGAATGCTATGCACCTTGTTTGATAAGCATTGTTGTTGAAGTGAATGGTTGAGTGAAGAACTTGAACTAGGGTTTGCAAAGAACATAAGTATCATTGTTATGTGAGATTGGTTGATAAGCATTGTTGGAAATATTTTGAGTGAGTGTTCATATGCTTGGACTAGGGTTTGTGAGCAAGGATTATTTCATTGAGTGATTGGTTGAGTAGAGTTGGTTGAGCCTAGTCAAGTGGATGTGTGAAGTGATAGTTCAAGTTCTATGAAATAAATTATTCTATATTCTAAATTGATTTGAGAAAGAGGTTGAGTATTGATGAGTGTGAAACATATTGAGTCTCTAACAATTCTCTATATGTTTCTGTGATAAAAGAGAGATTGAAAGTGATTGAGAGTTTATGAATGTGAAGCATATTGAGTCTCTAACAATTCTCTATATGTTTCTAAAAGAGTGATTGAAAGTAATTGAGCATTGTGATGAGTGTGAAGCATATTGAGTCTCTAACAATTCTCTTTATGTTTCTATGAGAATTGGTTAATTTTGGTGGGGTTTTTGGGATTTGGATAAGTTTAGTGAGGACTTGTTGAGAGATTTGGACAAGTTCTAGAGAGGACTTGTGGATAGATTAGTGTGAGATTTTGTGGAAGCTTACAAGATAGATTTGAGATAAGTCTTTGAGAAGACTTGAGAGCATATTTGATTGATTGATTTGTTCAAACCTTGAGTTAAGGTTTGGGGTAGATCTAGTAGAGTTGATTTGAGATTGGATCAAGCTTTATGCTAAGGCTTGAGGATAGATATTGAGGATAGATTTGTGCTAGATCGAAGGACTATGTTTAGTGTAGATCAGTGGATAGATATTGAGGATATATTTGTGCTAGACCAAAGGATTATGTTTAGTATAGATTTGAGGATAGATTTTGGTGCAGATTTGAGGATAGGTTTGTGCCAGACTAGAGATAGATATTGAGAAGATTTGTGCTAAATCGAAGGACTATGTTTAGTGTAGATTTGAGATAGAGCTTTGAAGGTGATAGAGTATAGAGGATGATAGTCTCTAGTGGATAGAGATCCATTAGCCAGGGCAATGAGGATATGTGTCTTTAGTGGATAGAGATCCATTAGCTAAAGTAGTGGGGGCAACAGTTCTTCTAGAAGATCACGAGTCAGAGCTAAGGAGAAAGGAGTTCTCCTATGGATAGAGATCCACGAACTTGATTAGGGGATTGGTGTCTCCTTTGGATAGAGGTCCATAAACATTGTAATAGGGAAAGGATTCCCAAGAGATTGATTGAGAAAATTTTAGTGAAATATTTTCTCCGTGGAGTAGCCCACATTGGGTGAACCACGTTAAATTGGTGTCTCTATTGTGTGTGGTGATTTGTGCATTGCTTTGATTACTGTTGTTGATATTGCTATCTTTACATTGCATAATATTGATTGGGAAAGAAAAGTAAAAAGTGGTCTTATACTGTTCACCCCCCTCTCAGTATAAGCTTGTGTTCTTCACCTTCTTCCACCATACTACTTGAAAATATTTTACCTTTAGTAGACCTGTGTCTAATGAAGATTTGATATGTGCAATTCCTTAATCATATGTAAGATTTCATTTGTCTAAAATGGCACTGGTACCTATATTGATTTTACCTTTTTTCAAGTGATAAAGTGCCCCTTTTGTTTGATTTGGCTTTCAAATCTATGCTGACTGTACCATTCTGTTTGGTAAATTTTCTCCTTATCTCCATTCTTGTGGATCAAGAATTGCCTATTATGGCTTACACTATTTGTTGGATAATGATATATTTCTCTAGCACCATCTATTTTTGTTGAGTTGTATGCATGTCAGGAATAATAGGGGAAGGAGAAGTGGGAGTGAAGACAAAATTGTAATTCCAAAGTTAATATTATATCTCCTCTTGGTAATATTCCATGCCTGTTACATATCATATTATTCTCAAATTTCAATCAATTTAGACTTAGGAACATTTTATCTTTGCAACATGCATGAGTTTTAAGAGCACATCTTGGTTAGGTTTATGTAGATCAGAGCAGCACGGTCCATTGGATCTCATCTAAATCCTCACACACCATCGATCAACACAAGGGTGTAAATAACTTCTTTGAGGATCATGCGTACATCGTCTGACAATATTCAAATTGACACACATCATTAGATCATGTTCAAGGGCACATACTTTAGGTGTGAGAGGATAGGCAAGAGGCTCAGCTAAGGCTAAAGTGAGTTTGCTCATATGTATCCTTAGATTAGTCTTTCAATTGATATGCACGCTCGATATCATGGGATTTGTGTGACCTTTACCCTAAAGGGAAACAACTTTGGCTTTCAAGTGATTAAAGCTAGTATGGGTCAGTTTTTCTCTGACTTATGTGGACCATTAGATCTACTTTGGATAAATAAGCATTTTTAGATTTTCTTTCTACAATAATGCTCTCTTTTATCAAATTGAATACTATTGTGGAGTTTTCCCGCTTACCCTTAAAAGATCTTTCATGTCATGGGAAACTCTTGTAATAACAACCAACACTGTGGATTCTATTTGATCCACATCATTAGCTTGGGAATAGACTACCTTAGACAACTCTAAACCAACCAGGTTGGGTAAGGAAACCCCAAGCAATGGGTCCTTTTACTAATGCTCTATCATGCACATGCCCACTATGCCAGACAAAATGTTGTTACTTTGTTGTTTTGATATTTTTAGTGATCGAACCTATCAATATTAAAGCCTATGAAACCCAGACTAGTGCCTTATCCATTATAGAGTCATAGTAAGTTGATAAGTGGCCTTAGAAAAGATAACAGGAAGAAGAACTAGTCCGTTTTACTCCATTCAAATGATGTAATGTAAATAAAACAATTAAACTAGCAATAGAAGACGTTATTTATGGATTTTGATTACAATAATACATAAATAAGCTAACATAAGACATTCACACAAAAATATGCCAAGGGAAGAGTTGATATTTTCATTAATATAAGATGTGCATAGAACATATCAGCATAGTGATTGATCCTCATATGCTATTTTATTACAGTAAACCCCCAATTTGAATATTTTGAACAAGGGATATATACTCTCTATCTTGATTGTAGTGACGTAAGAGTTCTCAACTCCAAAACATTCCACAGAAAATAATCACAGTGAACGGCGCACCTTGACGGTCCCTGGTGAATGACAAGAGAAGGGCAATAAGAAACACATAGGAAATACAAGGGAAAATACGACTCAAACAACAAATAAAGCTATACCTGGCTTTTCTCTCTCAGAGGTTCGATCAAAAAAAAATTAGCTACAACACTCCTCTCCTTTATAGTGCGAGGCCACCTGACTGTTGTACCTACCTGCTCCGCTATAAGAATCCTGTTGTACCCAAAATTGAGATGCATTCAAAAATGGGCACGTAGCCCACGTTCCCTATCATACGGGTGGTGGTTGTGCATCTCCATAGGTACTATCTCATGTCAGCGGTTGTGGTCCTCCTAGTGTGTGTGCTACAGCAATGGTGGGCCTCACTCCCTCCTTTAGATTTTGAATGGATTGGTCAATGAACTCCCAAGCCTCATTGTGAAATGTCAAGGAGAAGAGCAACAGGTTTAAATCTTGTATGGCCTCGATTATACGGTCCTTGGCCCACTATACATTGTTATTAGTAAATTCATACAGGTGGTCTACCATCTCCACCAAAGTCATGAAGTGCTTAGATAGCCTATCACTAGATTCTAAATCAAAAATTTGGATCCTTTGAAAGACAAAATATTTAATGACTAGGGCCCACCCAAAGTCCTCAATGGAGAGGTTGCAATCGGCCAACTCATCGTTGGCCTCATACTCAGAATATGCCACCTCTTGGTTCCATTGGAGCCAATTTTTCTCATTTTGCAAGAACAGGGAGACCTTAATGTATTTTTCTACAAATAAGCATAAGGAGTCCTCTGATAGAGTGGTCGATAACCCTGAGATAGGCACATAGTTCTTCCAGAACCTTTTGTAGATTGACATGATTACATCTATTCTCTATCTTCCTTGTTGTAAGTTGTTCTGTATGAGGCCTATTGCATGCCTCGTATCATATATATCTACGAGAATGGACTCCAAGTCCCCCATATTTGCTTGGATTTTCTCCTTCATTTCCTGTTTAAGTTCATCTATAGACCCAAGTTGGATGCTAGCCTGCACAGTGGAAGGAGCGGGAATCTTCAATTTATCAACTTCTCCTTGAAGTTACTTGAACTGGAGTTGTAATGGCCCCACCTCTATAGCCTTGGCTTTCCATTCTTCAAGTTCTTTCTCTATCGCTTCGGCCACTTGTGCTTGAGAGGCCATCTAGGATTTCATCATTTCAACAGGTGTAGCGGATGCCCTTATGACACCTTTACTCACATCAATAGTGGTCTCTTTCATGCTAGGTGGCAATGGGATCTCAAAGGTGATAGCAGATGTGTCAGTGACCCCTTGCTTAGTTGTCTCCCTACTCTTGACTATCCCCTTTCTAGGAGATCTTTTCTCTTCAATGTCTTGAATCTAATCCTCTTCATCAGCTGTAAACTGGCAGGTGTCAGTGATCCTTGCCATTGTCAAACTTTCAACTCCTTTGATCTGAGGATTTAGTCCTAGCCCTTTTGCGAGTAGGGGAGAACATGGGGCTTTGCACTTTGTAACCTCTTAAGATTTTAGACAATCCCCTGGCTTGAGTTATATTTTTTATCACCTTGGGGTGCACTTGTCGTTATTTTTGATTTATTATAAATATGGTAGAATACAAAGTGTGTTGACCTTCCACCAACTGGCCTTGCTCCTGTGGGCTTATGAAAGTTAGTTCTGATGATGTGGTAGTTTATCGAGATGGCCAATGGCCAACTCCTTCCCTTTTGAAGTGGAAATGGGGGAATTGGAAGGAGAAGGAAGTTTGGCTTACTCTTTTTGGGCCTCATAAACTATCTTCATCATGACCTCGAAGAGGTCAGAGTCTTGTTGAGTGATTTGTAGAGTGGGGTCTTCAAATTCTTCTGGAGGGGCCTCCAGGACCAGTGGGGACATCTTATGCACTAGCAAGCTTTGGTGTAATTTCATTTGGGCACTATAATCACCAATAGCCTCCAATTCACTATATGGACACTTATCCTTAGGTATCCTCCATATCAATTCCAAGTTCTGGTTGATCCTGAAATCCTTCTGCATTGCATCTTCAAAATCATCATCACTGTGTGTGACTACTAGAAGGGCCAACTTACCGATAACTTCTTTTCTATGGTGGCCATCTGGGTTGTAGGCCCTCCAAGCGATCTTTGGAAAATAGTAGGTGTCCATATTCCAAATAGCCCGCAACATGAAAAAGTGGCCAAGATAGGTGTAATGGCCCATTGTACAAGGAATGGGCAACCACTTCACTAGTCCTTTCTTCCTTAGATGTCTAATTTTTACCTCCTCGACCATCTACCGAGTGATCTCCAGGATGGCGATGGAAGTTGGGCAGTGGAGTGGTAGTGCTTTTGGGGGCAGTTTTGATCCATATATCCTAATATAGGAAAATTATTCCACATAGAAGTAGTCTCTTGCTTTCTCCTGGTGCAAGAAATTCCTAACCCCTACCCCAATTATGTCTGGGAAGTTCCCACATAACCGGAAGTGCACTATGGTGAGGACCTTCTCGAAGAAGGTTGTATAACTGGAACATCCCTCCTGGATGCACAATAATCAATCCTGTATAGTTGGTGCATTCACTCCCCCAGCTAGGTCACCAAGGCTTTGTCCAACTATGCTATAAAAAAATGAATGAAAAATGAGTAATAAGAAAAGGGAGGCATCTCCCTCTTCTTGGCCAATATGGCCTTCTACAACAGTTGTAGTTCTTCATCCAACTTATCACTGATAATGTCCTCCCATTGGTAAAGAGGAGTTTTATCTATTCTATTGCATTGGAGGATTAAAAACATCACCTCCTTTGTGATTGGCTCCAAGTCCTTCTCCCCCAATGCCAGATTGATCATGTTGGCATAGTCATGCACCCAGGGATAGAGCAAGAAATTTTTTATGGTAAAATCCACTGGCCTTATCCTCCCTCTCTTTAATAGGTTTTGAGGGAATGTAGTATTCAGCATATAATTGTCCTGGAGGGCCAACATCTTAAAATCCACCACCTTGGAAGCGGTGGCTAGGTCGAAGACTTGCCAAATTCTTTTGATCGACACCCAGGCCACTACCTAGCCTTTGAAATCATGAATGGTGTGTGTTCCAGAGTCATAAGAAACTACGAGCCATGCCAATAGGTCAGAGGAATGGTACACCTTTGGGTAGGTTAACCTGCCCAGGTTCATACTCCATTTGTTGCACACAGGAGCTGGCTTGGTGCTATCTCGATAGGCCCGTGCATAGAGGTATCTTAGGATCATCAGGTGACATTGGTTATCTTCCTCCATGGGGTCGAATGCATAAATTGTGACTCCCTCTACTTCTTTTTTTTGCTCCTCGATGATATCCCTACTGGTATTGGGTAAATCCTCAAGCGCCTTAGGGTTTTGTGCCCTCCCCCACTTCTTTGCTGATGAGGCCTAGAAATACCTCCATCATAGCATTCTTTGAACAACTAAAACTTACCTAAAACTTTGTGATTTACTTTATATACTAGTTAATTTGATCTAATATGTTGTGTATTAATTGTTTACATGATTGATGTGTTTGGAATATTATATGCTGATTTTTATAGTTTTTGTGTAGTTTTATGTCACTTTGCCATGACCTGTTACATAAGGGATATGCTTAGGCTGATAGAAACACTTTACTATTCTTATTTTGATGTTTCTCAAGCATTAATTTCTTTGAATTTAGCAAATAGTGCAAATAATCTATTACTGTGCAGTAGAAACTGGTTTTCCTGTGTAAATTCCAACCAACTACCAATGAATGACAAGGCATGGAATTCACACATGAAGAGGAATGAAGGCTATTGCAATCTGATCCTGAGGACTAATCCACCTAAGAAATGTATCTGAAATAAATTTAAGAGTACATATTTGGTCATTCTGAAGATCTTCGGATTGAGAAATATAGTCTCTTCGGATTGAGCGAATATCTTCGGATTGAGCCACTTAGCTCCGGATTGAGAAAAGAAAGCACTTTTTGACCTATTGACTAATTTTTGACGATGGAAAAATGGAAATAAGGCTAAGGAGGTTAAATTAAAATATCTCCCATCTAGCTTTGTCATCCTTGCCATCCAAAGCCACAATTTATGGAAAAGATCCTCTTCTAGGATAAACCCAGGGAATACTACAGAATAACAGGAATTGATTTGCAGAGTATATTTTCTATTGTAATTAGATTTTAGACATCTATAAAATATAGCTCCCATACAGGTTGAGCTAATAATAATAATAGTAGAAATAGTAGTAGAGAAAATATAGATAGAGAATAAGCGAGAAAATTGTCTATAACAGGTTTTAGTAGCAGATTTGTAATCATGTTATGAATCAATAAAGTACAAGTTTTTCTAATAATTATGTTATGTTTGAGTGTGATTAATATTTATAGAGAGATGAACTCATACCTTCTTCTATAAAAGGAGGCTGTCCACTTCCAGACCTAGGAGGAGGACTAACAGACAGGTTTTGTTCTGATTTTGCTATAACAAAATAAGTTGTGAAACTTGTCAATTTCATTCTTTTGTAGTAGTTAACATCAATTTCAGTCCTAATAATTTATTTTATGTTCAAGATACTTTTGTGATGTGATTAGATGTAGATCTGATTAGTCTTTTTGCTTTCCAACAACTTTTCAATTTACTGCAATTTCCATTTTCAATAATTTATAGTTTTCTGCAATTTTTCTGCATTATTGTTTTTGTTGTCAACCCCTGCACAGAAGATTGACAACCTTCTGTTACAAAGTATTGACAAGACTTAATTTTAGTTTTCATTATTGCAAGATTAAATAGACTTTCATTTTGTAACTGTAATTAGGTTTCCAATTCTGCAACTATAACTAGGGTTTTAATTCTGCAATTTATTCAGATTTCATTCTTGCAACTGTAACTAAGGTTTCATTTCTATAATCAGTAATTAGTTTTAATTCTTGCAATTATATTAAAGTTTAGTTTATGAAATTTAGAGGTAAAATAGAACTAAAAACCCCCATACAATCAGTTCCACCAATAATACTTGTTGCTCCCAATTGACCTTAAATTATAGCCCTATTCACTCCTTTCATAGATAGCCTTGTACATTGCCCTGGATTGACAAATTCATTGAGAATTAATGATGTTCTTAATGACAGCACATCATTTTTGTGTCATTGCTAGGGAGAGTGTTGTTAGAAGGTGTCAATAGTTCAATAGCTGTTAATTAGACTAATTTGTGAAAATTTAGGGTAAAATTTGAATATAACAGTTGGTTAAGTAATAATTATTGACTTATAATTTATGTCATTAAGGAGTAGGCATGAATGAGTAGGCCTAGGGACGAAGAAGGCAAAATTATCCAAAGATATCCCTGGCTTATTCCATTAAGAAGATCTTCATGCCTAAGGGGTGAATCACCTATGTTTGAACTACCAGAAAAACTAAAACAAAAACCACCAGCTTCATCATAATCATAATCTCCTGAGAAAGAAAAATTACCAGACTCATTATCAACAGAAGGTTTTGGACCTCTTGAGAAAGAAATTTGGATAGGTTTAACTATTTTTGAAGAACATGAAATTATGGCAGAAAGAGGCAATCCATATGGGGATGACCAGCATGGTCGTGTCCATAATGAAAATGATCAAGATGATCAAGATGTGCTCCAACCTCCTAGAACATTTGAATATCCTATTCTTCTAAATCCCACACAAAACTCTTCCATGAAAACAATCTTACCTTTAGTAGTTTCAACATTCTGAGGTGTTGCATCTGAAGATCCTGATCAATTCCTGTTTGAGTTCAAAGTAGTGTGTCAAAACTATAACTATATAAATGATAATCAAGAACTCAATGTTTTTCCTTCAACACTCAAGGACTCAGCATTACGCTGGTTCATGAGCTTACAGCCAGATTCCATCCAAACCTGGGATCAAATGGAGACTGTGTTTTTAGACAAGTATCAAGAGTATTGTCGAGTAAGTAACAGGAAAGATGAGTTGTTCAAAATTAAACAAGAAGATGATGAAACATTAAAATATTACCTTGATAGATTTGTGTTTGTTCAAAGAAGGTGTGGACTAGGAGAACCAGAATTGTGCAAAACCATTTTTCTACGAGGATTACAATATGAATCCAAAGAGGTATTAGATTTGATGGGAAATGGGTATGTAAGTACTCGTAATATGGATGATATTGTGGATATTTGCAAAAATTACTCTCTCACTAGGCAGAAAATAAATAAAAATAGTACAAATGGCACTTATGTGAAGGACCTAATAGAGGAACTTGCAAATTTTAAGACTGATATCCTAGTACAATTAAACACAGCTCTGGGAGAAATGTCTACTAAAGCAAAAACCATATAACCTTTAGCAATTTATTGCCCAAGATGCAGGAATAAACATGCCTTACAGGAATGTCCTCTAAACAAAACATCCATTTTAGCCATTTGTAGTATTTGCTCAAAAGGACATTTGACTGACAAATGTCATCTGCTACCACAACTAAAAACTGTCCTAGAAACTCAAATAGAAGAACTCAATTATGTGGGACCAAGACAAGGGGGAAACTTTCAACAGTATCAAAATACCCCTTATTTTCCTACAAATTTGGAAAACAACCATGGAAACATGTCTTGGGGACAGTCAGAACCACCCCAACATCCTTGGAATTATTCTCAATGGACAAATTCTCAAGAATGGCCACAGACAGGTTGGAATAATCCATCCAAAAATCAAAACCAAAATAACCCATAATGGAATCAAAATAACCCACCATGGACTTAGAATCAAAGTAATCCATCTTGGATGTAAAATCAACAGTAGTGGGGTCAACAATACCAGTCCTATCCAAGGCAGCAAAGAAATCAAGGTCAAACTCAGAATTTGCTGCTTGCACCAAATAAAAATTTTCAAAGAAAACCAAATCAAAAAATGCATCAGGTGAAACAACCTCAATTACCAGCTCAACCTGTAATAAATACAAATAACATAAGGCATGCAGCTCCTACCCATATGGTTGATTCTAAAGGAAATTCAGATATGCAAATTATGGATTGTAGCAACATATAACTACATTCAGGGAAATTTTTACCTAAACTTATTATAATTGAAGTGAAATAAGATGAAATTCAAGAACCTATTGAACCAAGCAAAGTCAAACCAATAATGGAAGAAGAAGAAGAAGAAAAAATAGAACCATAGGCAGAACAGTTACCTTCATCAGGGATAATTCCATACCTTGAGAGACTTAACACTACAGCAAAAAATTCTGAATTAGAGTTAGTGAAAGAACTTAGAAAATTAACCATATCACTTCCCTTATTACAAGCCATTAAGGATATACCTGTGATTAAAAGAATTGTCCGAGATTTGTGCAACAGAAGAGCAAGAAGAAAAAAGAAAGCATTTCCTAAAATTGTTCATGTTGAAGGAAAGATAGCTAATCTCTTGTTAGGAAAACTAGTACCTCTAAAGTATAGTGACCCAGGAAGTCCAGTTATCATAGTGATCATAATCTCAGTACCAATATCAAACGTCTTAGTTGATATAGGAGCTGCAATAAATAGCATGACCAAGGATACAATGGAACAATTATAGCTCAAACATCTCAGCCCCACATTCACATTTTTAGAAATGGCTGATAGGTCAGTTGCAAAACCTGAAGGTATCATTGAAGATGTCCCTATAGAAGTTTCTTCTTGGGAATACCCTATGTATTTTTTGGTTTTACAGCCAAGAAACTCAATGCATGGCTATCCCATTATCCTAGGAAGACCTTGGCTTGCAACTACAACAATCTTTATAGACTGTAGATATGGAAAAATGATAATTTCAAATGGTATTGACCTAAAACAGATTTCTCTATATCCTCCTGCAAGACCTTTAAGCAATTTCATAGGTCAGTTATGGTTTCCTGACTCATATGAAGAACCAGAAGAGGTTATTTCCACACTAGCCACATTGGTAGTAAGGGAACACACAGAAGACCTCCATGACACAGAAATTTCATGAAATGAAACAATCCTAATGAATTTTCTGCATGAACAAGGGTTAGAATAGGAATCAATCAATTGCTAGTGAGAGAAGAAGGTCAAAGTTCTGAATAAAGCCCATCTATACCATCATAGGAAACATCTGTTTCACTACCACATAGGTGGCACCATCACTTGATCTTCCCTTCTCATTGGTCCATACAGGATATGCTTCCATCAGAAATCAATAAGATAAAAACTTATTGTCCTCCCATATCATCATTCTCCTCTTAATTCCCTAGTCAACAATTGTGAAGTAAATTCAGTCCTTCCAAATACAAAACAAATAGAATTCTAGCCAGGCAAATTTTTGAACATAAATAGCTAGCTTACTATGGAAGAGGAAGACAAATTGAGAGCTATTTTTCATAAGCATATCCATGCTTTTGCTTGGGGTTACAAAGATATGTCAGGGATTCACCCTGATGTATGTACTCATAGAATTTATACTGAATATTTCAAGCCTATAAGATAGCCTCAAAGAAGACTGAATCCTGCCTTAAGGGATATTGTGAAAGAAAATTTTGAAAAACTTTTGGAAGTAGGATTCATTTACCCAATTTTTGATAGTCTGTGGGTCTCTCCATTGGTTATAGTGCCTAAGAAAAATGGGAAAATGAGAGTATGTATAGACTATAGAGAACTAAACAAAGTGACATACAAAGATCATTTTCCATTGCCATTCATAGATCAGGTGTTAGATACTCTTGCTGGAAAGAAATATTTTTGTTTTCTTGATGGATTTAGTGGATATAATCAAATTCAGGTTGCACCTAGAGATCAAGAGAAAATAACCTTTACCTGTCCATGGGGAATATTTTCCTATAGGGTCTTACCTTTTGGTTTGTGTAATGCCCCAGCAACATTTCATCAAGCAGTGTTAGCCATATTTTCTTATCTGACTTGATGAGCAAGGTGCAACCAAAGTATTGTCATTGTTGTCAACACAGTTAGGTTGATCAGTTGATGCAATGGACAGGAGTTCATTGATGAGCAAGGTGCAGCCAAAGTATTGTCATTGTTGTCAACACAGACAGAGGATCGGTTGATGCAATGGACAGGAGTGCAGAGGTCATTAGATGGATCGGTTGATGAAGTGAACAAGAGTTCAGAGCAGTCAGAGCATGTACAATGATTCTCCAAGAAGAACGTAGTGGCCCATATGCAAAAGCTCAAAGAAAAAGACAAGTAAGAAAAGTGTCACGATATCGCGACATGTTGAGCAAGCATGAGAAACTGTCGCGATATCGCGACATGTTGAGAAGAAAGAAGGCAGAAAGAAAAATTGTCGCGATATCGCGACATGTTTGGCCGGAAAGAAAAACTGTCGCGATATCGTGACATGTTTGGCCAGAAAGAAAAACTGTCGCGATTTCGCGACATGTTGGAGGCAAAGAAGCCAAGTAGAAAAACTGTCGCGATTTCGCGACATGTTAGAAGAGAGAGAAAGCGCAAGGAAAACTGTCGCGATTTCGTGACATGTTGGAAGAGAGAGAAAGTGCAAGAAAAACTGTCACGATTTCGCGACATGTTGGAAGCAAAGAAGGCAAGTAAGAAAACTGTCACGATTTCGCGACATGTTCGAAGAAGAAGCGCATGCAGGAAAACTGTCGCGATTTCGTGACATGTTTGGAGAGAAGGCACAGAAAGAAAACTGTCACGATTTCGTGACATGTTTGAGGAGAAGGCGCAAGCAAAGAAAACTATCGCGATTTCGTGACATGTTTGGAGAGAAGGCGCAAGCAAAGAAAACTGTCATGATTTCGCGACATGTTTGGAGAGAAGGCGCAAGCAAAGAAAACTGTCATGATTTCGTGACATGTTCAGGGAGAAGGCGCAAGCAAAGAAAACTGTCACGATTTCGCGACAATCTGCAAGAGAGGCAGTACGGACGAAAATGTGTCACGATTTTGTGACATGTTTGAGAGAAAGAGCTTGCAAGGAAAAGTGTCACGATTTCGCGACAATTTGCAAGAGGAAGCGCTAAGGAGAAAAAGTGTCACGATTTCGCGACATGTCGGGTTTTCACGATCCGATGAGAAGAAAAGCGCTAAGGAGAAAAAGTGTCGCGATATCGTGACATAATGCAGGAGAGAGAGTCCGAAAGAAAAAGATGTCACGATTTCGCGACATGTTTCATTTTCGCGGTCCAAAGCGAAGAGAAAGAGGAGAGAGAAAAAGGTGTCGCGATTTCGCGACATGTCATGTTTTTGCGGTGCTTGCAGAGAAGAGTGTACGGAAGCGAAAGATGTCACGATTTCGTGACATGTCATGTTTTCGCTAGTGCTTGCAGAGAAGAGTGTACGAAAGTGAAAGATGTCGCGATTTCGTGACATGTCATGTTTTCGCTAGTGCTTGCAGAGAAGAGTGTACGGAAGCGAAAGGTGTCATGTTTTCGCTATTGCTTGTAGAGAAGAGTGTACGGAAGCGAAAGGTGTCATGATTTCGTGACATGTCATGTTTTCGCTAGTGCAAGCAGAGAAGAGTGCAAGGAAGCGAAAGTGTCACGATTTCATGACATGTTCCATTTTCATGGGCAAGAGACAGAGAAGAGCTCAAGGCAGTGAAAGTGTCACGATTTCGTGACATGTTATGTTTTCGCTGGTGCAAGCCAAGAAGAGTGTACGGAGGCGAAAAGTGTCACGATATCGCGACATGTTGTGTTTTCACGGATGCAAGCTGAACTATGAAACAAGGAGGCGAAAGTGTCGCTATATCGCGACATGTTATGTTTTCGTGGTCAACTGCCAAGAAAAATTCAAAGGGGCAGAAATGTCACAATATCGTGATATGTCATAGTTTCATGGGTAAAATCCGAGAAGCATACACAGGGACAGTTGCAGAATAAGTTCATGCAGCAAAATAAGAACTGTTACAGGTGGAGTTATAGTGAGATCATGTAAGCTATAATAAGAAATGTGAAAAAGAGTGCGGCGGTTACAGAAATGCTACACAGTGAACTACAGATAGTACGATAGTAACAGAGGCAGTTATAGAAAGAATTCATGCAGCCAGAATAAGAAGAGTTAACTGGAGTAGAACAACAGTTACAGGGGCAGTTGCAGAGGAAAATCATGCAGCCAAAATAAGAAGAGTTAACTGGAGTTAGTGCGACAGTTACAGGTGCAGTGACAGATAGAAATCATGCAAGCTAAAATAAGAACAAAGCATTAAAGGAAGAACGGTAGTTATAGGGCACGTGTCGCAGTGAAACCATCGAGCAACGGTTATACTGTCAGTCCAAAACAAGAGACAAATCCATTAATAGGTTGCGTATAAGAATAGTGTGTCAGAAAGGAGTTACTCACAGGAGTAGCTATGAATAGGCTGCATGCGGGTTAATGGCAGTTATAGAAGACTTAGGGTTTCAAGATGAAAATATTGTTATAAAAGGGCAGTTGCATGCAGAAGAAAAAGTGTTGCTCAGAATTGAAAAGTGTGCCGCCATAAAGAGGGAAGGTGCCGCTGATGAAAGAATAAATGTGCTGAGAAAAGTAGGTGGAAAAAGTGTGTTGTAAGAGAGTGTTGAGCTCCGTGCGGGAATAGAGAGCAGTGTGTTGTTGAATAGAGGGATAGTGATGTGGGCTATTATAAAGCTGGAAGAATGTTGTAAGAAGAACAATAGCTGTGAGAGCTACAAGAGTAAGCCATAAGAAAGGGTTGTAAGTGTGCAGTAAGTAGAGCTGTAAAAGAGTGTATGCTTTGTGGACAGGGAGTTGAGATTGAGAGTTAGAAATAGAATAGATTGAGTCTCTAACAATTCTCCTTATGCTTCCATGAGATTGATTTGAGTTAAGATAGACCAGTGAGGGTCTTGTAACATAGAAGGCATTTTTATGTCAATCAAGATTTAAAATAGAAGTCCAAGTTGGTGCTTGGAATCGGGGGTTGGTGCTCCTTTCTATTGGTGCGGATAAATCGGGGGTTGGTGCTCCTTCCAGTGGGTGCTTGGTAAACGGATTGTGAAGTTGGTGCTTTGCAAAGGCTGGATTTGGATGGGAGTCCAAGCAGTCTATTTTTGAGGAGTAGCCAAAACTGGTGAACCTCGTTAAATCTTGTGTTTTGTGTTGCTATCTTGTTACACTTGCTGCATCTGGTTTTAAGCATTCATTAGTTCTGAATTAAGAGATGAAGATTTAAGTTTTTAAATTAGCTGCACTGATTCACCCCCCCTCTCAGTGCCATTGTAAGACTAACAATTGGTATCAGAGCCAAGTTCCTAGTTTAGGCTAAATCAGTCAAGGTTGATCTTGGATTAGTACACAATGGCTAAAAAGAATAGATCCTCCTTCAAAAAGGCATCCCAGTCAATTTCAGTTCTTGTGGAAGAGAAAATTGAACCAGAAAAGGTAGAAGAAGTGAATCCTAAAGTATGCGATGAAAATCTGGAGATTGAAGTAGATCTAGAAGGTGAGTTGATGCTCGCACTTGAAGAGTTGAGTATAGAAAAGAAAAAGAACAAAAGAATGTCCAAGAAGTTAGAAGAATATGGGGATGAGATTGAAGATCTCTTCCTACAAGTTCAAAAGGCCAAGAAATCAGAAGAAGCCTTGAAGACACACCTGGATGATGAGGATGATGTATGCAGCACAAGTGAAGAGGAATCTAACAAAGTTATTGTTGATCTAAAGCTGCAAGTAGAACAGTACAAAAGGATTGAAGATATTCTCAGGTCTCAAATCAATGAGAAAGAGACTGTTTGCTTCCAACAAGAAGAAGAGATTGTTTCATTGAAGAAACAACTAGAAGAGGCCAATATAAATCTCAAATATGAGAAGAGCACAGAGTTGCTAGATAAAATGATAAAGCAACAAAGAAGCTCCACGGCTAAGTTTGGTCTTGGATATGAAGCTGAACAACCTTCATCTTCCAAAAGTGCAGAAAAGAAGAAGTCCACTGCTGAAGGATCAAAGCGAGAAAAGTCTGAAGCTGAACAACCCTCATCTTCCAAATATGCAGAGAAGAAGAAGTTCAAGGTTGAAGCTGAATCTTCAAAAGGAAGAAAGCATCAAAGAAGATCTACAGCAAAGCAACCACAACAAAAGAGGTTCTCTCACTCTCACTCTTTTCATAATAATGCTTTTAATGGCTATTGTTCTAAATGCAACTGCTATGGTCACAAGGCAATTTATTGTGGACTGAACAATAGATCAAAAAGTTATGCTGATAAAAACACATCTGCTTTCCTGAGTGAACACCCTGTGCAATGTTTTAAATGTAATGGCCATGGGCACATTGCAAGGTTCTGTCCAAGCACTTTTGTATCTAATCTAAGGCAAAACCCTAGATTTCATCAGACACAAAGAGTGCAACACAGAAAGGGGACATATCATGTGCAATGTTTTAAATGTAATGGTCATGGGCACATAGCAAGGTTTTGTCCGAGCACGTCTGTATCTAATCTAAGGCAAGACCGTAGATTTCATCAGACGCAAAGAATGCAACACAGGAAGAGAACATATCATGTGCATAAAAGAAAGGAAAATAATCAACCATCAAGGATGCACAAGAAACAACTACGCAAGAAGAATGTTCAAGTTCACGAAAAGGTGCAAAACGGGGATGTAGTTGAAAAACTCAAGCCCAAGTTCAAGAAAGTCTGGAGAAAGACAGAAGAAAGGGAATCGTGTCTCCTTGGACTGAAGGAGACTACTCCGCTATTGCACTAAGCCACTCTAGGTGGCACATCCTCAGGGGGAGCGATATTAAAGTCTTATTTTAAATGCTCCTATGTATTTGTTTGGTTATCTGAGGATGAAAGGCAAGTAGTCGGGATATTGTTGTTTCAGTTGTCAAGTGTGTTTTTTAGTTTATGTAGTGGTTTGTGGAAGTGTCGTGAAGTGTGGTGATTAATTTGAGAGTTGTCACCATTGGTAGTTTTGAGATATGTCATTGTTGTACTGTTGATGATTCTTAATGCCACTGTTCAAAATTATGAATCATAATAGTTTAGATAATTTGATTAGTGGAAGAATGCTAGCCCTAGCTGCGTATTTGTGTTTCGATAAAAGTAGCGTGTATTTGTTTTACACTTTGATGTAAATATTGTTAGATCTTTCATGATGCCTTGGTGAATATATTTAATTCACAGACAGTTTCATTTTAACTGTTGATAAAATGCCAATCCAAGGTTAAGAAGTATGAGGTTGAGTAAGGTGCACTATGGTTGGCCATAAAGTGTTTGACAAAATGTCTTCTCCTGATTTGCACAGTTAAAAGTAAGGTGTGACCTGTAGTAATTGTAGAAAACATAGATCAGGTTGTAAATATAAAATGGATTGAGGTAGCCTATTGGATTCTCACTGCAGAGAGAGACAAACAATTGTCATTAGGTTCAAGCTTGTTGAGAATATCCAAGATGCATGGTGGAGATGTATGCAGATGCTACTGGCATTGCAGAACAAAAAGTTGGCTATATAATATTATTGTATGCCTTCACTAATAGTGGACAAGTTTGAGTTTGCAAAGCAACAGAGGGTAGTTGCACAAAAGACAATGGTCCAGTCATGTTCTTACACATGTTATATTGGTGAAGTTGACGGTGATGGTGTCATTCACTGGTTATTGTTGCTACTCACATTATTGATATTGTTGATGCCTATTATGCTTATCATGATGTTGTCAAACAGTGAAATGAAGTGGTCACATATTCCCAAGAATAGACTAAGAATTGACTAGCCATCGGGATCAAATTCTCGAGGGGAGCATTTATGCATCTGTTTATCTTATTGCTCATGTTTATGCTTTTTGCTAACTGTAATAATTTTTGCCTGAGAATGTTGTGCATGGACTCGGGGGAGTTTTGCGACCGCCCTTTGGTATTATTGTCAAAGGGGGAGAAGAATTACGGGTAATTGCACACAATTACGTGTGTTGCCAACAATTCCAAAGGGGGAGATTGATGAGCAAGGTGCAACCAAAGTATTGTCATTGTTGTCAACACAGTCAAGTTGATCAGTTGATGCAATGGACAGGAGTTCATTGATGAGCAAGGTGCAGCCAAAGTATTGTCATTGTTGTCAACATAGACAGAGGATCGGTTGATGCAATGGACAGGAGTGCAGAGGTCATTAGATAGATCGGTTGATGAAGTGAACAAGAGTTCAGAGTAGTCAGAGCATGTACAATGATTCTCCAAGAAGAACGTAGTGGCCCATATGCAAAAGCTCAAAGAAAAAGACAAGTAAGAAAAGTGTCGCGATATCGCGACATGTTGAGCAAGCATGAGAAACTGTCGCGATATCGTGACATGTTGAGAAGAAAGAAGGCAGAAAGAAAAACTGTCATGATATCACGACATGTTTGGCCAGAAAGAAAAACTGTCGCGATATCGCGACATGTTTGGGAAAAAAAAGCATGACATGTTGGAGGCAAAGAAGCAAGTAGAAAAATTGCGATATGGAATGTTGGGAAAGAAAAGTGCGATTGTGACATGTTGGAGGCAAAGAAGCCAAGTAGAAAAACTGTCGTGATTTCGCGACATGTTAGAAGAGAGAGAAAGCGCAAGGAAAACTGTCACGATTTCGTGACATGTTGGAAGAGAGAGAAAGCACAAGAAAAACTATCATGATTTTGTGACATGTTGGAAGCAAAGAAGGCAAGTAAGAAAACTGTCACGATTTCGTGACATGTTCGAAGAAGAAGCGCATGCAGGGAAAACTGTCACGATTTCGTGACATGTTTGGAGAGAAGGCACAAGCAAAGAAAATTGTCACGATTTGCGACATGTTGGGGAGAAGGCGCAAGCAAAGAAAACTGTCACGATTTCGTGACATGTTTGGAGAGAAGGGAAGCAAAGAAATGCATCGATTTCGTGACATTTTGGAGAAATGTTGGGAGAAGGCGCAAGCAAAGAAAACTATCACGATTTCGCGACAATCTGCAAGAGAGGCAGTACGGACGAAAATGTGTCACGATTTCGTGACATGTTTGAGAGAAAGAGCTTGCAAGGAAAAGTGTCATGATTTCATGACAATTTGCAAGAGGAAGCGCTAAGGAGAAAAAGTGTCACGATTTCGTGACATGTCGGGTTTTCGCGATCCGATGAGAAGAAAAGCGCTAAGGAGAAAAAGTGTCGCGATATCGCGACATAATGCAGGAGAGAGAGTCCGAAAGAAAAAGGTGTCACGATTTCGTGACATGTTTCATTTTCGCGGTCCAAAGCGAAGAGAAAGAGGAGAGAGAAAAAGGTGTCACGATTTCGCGACATGTCATGTTTTCGCTGGTGCTTGCAGAGAAGAGTGTACGAAAGCGAAAGATGTCACGATTTCGTGACATGTCATGTTTTCGCTAGTGCTTGCAGAGAAGAGTGTACGGAAGTGAAAGATGTCATGATTTCGTGACATGTCATGTTTTCGCTAGTGCTTGCAGAGAAGAGTGTACGGAAGCGAAAGGTGTCACGATTTCGTGACATGTCATGTTTTCGCTAGTGCAAGCAGAGAAGAGTGCAAGGAAGCGAAAGTGTCACGATTTCGTGACATGTTCCATTTTCACGGGCAAGAGACAGAGAAGAGCTCAAGGCAGCGAAAGTGTCACGATTTCGTGACATGTTATGTTTTCACTGGTGCAAGCCAAGAAGAGTGTACGGAGGCGAAAAGTGTCACGATATCGTGACATGTTGTGTTTTCACGGATGCAAGCTGAACTATGAAACAAGGAGGCGAAAGTGTCACGATATCGCGACATGTTATGTTTTCACGGTCAACTGCCAAGAAAAAGTCAAAGGGGCAAAAATGTCGCGATATCGCGATATGTCATAGTTTCGTGGGTAAAAGCCGAGAAGCATACACAGGGACAGTTGTAGAATAAGTTCATGCAACAAAATAAGAACTATTACAGGTGGAGTTACAGTGAGATCATGTAAGCTATAATAAGAAATGTGAAAAAGAGTGCGACGGTTACAGAAATGCTACACAGTGAACTGCAGACAGTATGATAGTAACAGAGGCAGTTACAGAAAGAATTCATGCAGCCAGAATAAGAAGAGTTAACTAGAGTAGAACAACAGTTACAGGGGCAGTTGTAGAGGAAAATCATGCAGCCAAAATAAGAAGAGTTAACTGGAGTTAGTGCGACAGTTACAGGTGCAGTGATAGATAGAAATCATGCAAGCTAAAATAAGAACAAAGCATTAAAGGAAGAACGGCAGTTACAGGGCACGTGTCGCAGTGAAACCATCGAGCAACGGTTATACTATCAGTCCAAAACAAGAGACAAATCCATTAATAGGTTGCGTATAAGAATAGTGTGTCATAAAGGAGTTACTCACAGGAGTAGCTATGAATAGGTTGCATGCGGGTTAATGGCAGTTATAGAAGACTTAGGGTTTCAAGATGAAAATATTGTTATAAAAGGGGCAATTGCGTGCAGAAGAAAAAGTGTTGCTCAGAATTGAAAAGTGTGCCGCCATAAAGAGGGAAGGTGCCGCTGATGAAAGAATAAATGTGCTGAGAAAAGTAGGTGGAAAAAGTGTGTTGTAAGAGAGTGTTGAGCTCCGTGCGGGAATAGAGAGCAGTGTGTTGCTGAATAGAGGGATAGTGTTGTGGGCTGTTATAAAGCTGGAAGAATGTTGTAAGAAGAACAGAGCTATGAGAGCTGCAAGAGTAAGCCATAAGAAAGGGTTGTAAGTGTGCAATAAGTAGAGCTGTAAAAGAGTGTATGCTTTGTGGACAGGGAGTTGAGATTGAGAGTTAGAAATAGAATAGATTGAGTCTCTAACAATTCTCCTTATGCTTCCATGAGATTGATTTGAGTTAAGATAGACCAGTGAGGGTCTTGTAACACAGAAGGCATTTTTATGTCAATCAAGATTTAAAATAGAAGTCCAAGTTGGTGCTTGGAATCAGGGGTTGGTGCTCCTTTCTATTGGTGCAGATAAATCAGGGGTTGGTGCTCCTTCCAGTGGGTGTTGGTAAACTGATTGTGAAGTTGGTGCTTTGCAAAGGCTGGATTTGGATGGGAGTCCAAGCAGTCTATTTTTGAGGAGTAGCCAAAACTGGTGAACCTCGTTAAATCTTGTGTTTTGTGTTGCTATCTTGTTACACTTGCTGCATCTGGTTTTAAGCATTCATTAGTTCTGAATTAAGAGATGAAGATTTAAGTTTTTAAATTAGCTGCACTGATTCACCCCCCCTCTCAGTGCCATTGTAAGACTAACATGACTACCAATAGTGTTGAAATATACATGGATGATTTCATAGTCTATGGATAGACTTTTGACTTTACATTGGAACACCTTGATAAATTTTTAACTCGTTGTGAAACCTACCAGTTATCCTTAAATCCAGACAAATTTTTTATGATGATGGGGGAAGGAATAGTTCTTGGTCATCACATCTCTCCTCAAGGGATCGAGGTTGATCCAAAGAAGGTGGAAATTATCAAGAACCTTCTCCCTCCTAAAACTTAGACTGATGTCAGAAGCTTCCTAGGACACATTGTTTTTTACCATAGGTTTATTCCCATATTTAGCACAATAGGCCATCCCATGTTTGCCCTATTGACTAAATATTTTGAATTCTCCTGGACTGCAAAGTGTTAGGAATCATTTGAAGCTCTAAAAGAAAAATTAGTAACTCCACCTATGTTAAGAGGACCTAACTGGACATTACCATTCCACATACAAACTGATGCTTCCAATACTGCAATTGGAGCAACATTGGTACAAATCGACAATGGTGAACACTATGCTATCTACTACATTAGCAAGAACTTGATAGGAGCTAAAAAAATTATACCACAACTAAGAAAGAATTCTTGGCAGTAATTTATGCCATCAATAAATTCAAGCATTACATCACAGGTTATCAAATATTCATTCACACATATCACACAGCCATTAAATATTTGATGAATAAGCCTATGGTGAGTGCAAGGATTATCCTTTTGTTATTGTTGTTGCAGGAATTTGATATCACAATAATCAATAAACCAGGAAAAGCTAATGTTGTAGCAGATTTTTTGTCCAGATTGCGGAACACAGAGGAAGGGGAATTAGTGGAGGAAACTTTTCCTGATGAAAAATTATTTGCTATATCTGTCCAATCACCTTTGTTTGTAAATATAGCCAACTATTTGATCACAGGGAAAGTTCCCCACATTTTACTTCCAAACAAAGAAAACAATTGATCAAACAGAGCTCTTCCTTTGAATGGATTCAAGGTATGCTTTTCAAGAGTAGTCCTGACCATGTGTTACATAGGTGCATCCGAAAGGATGAGGTATATGATATCCTTAGGGCTTGTCATGATGAACCCTTTGGTGGACACTATTCTATAAAAAGCACAATTAGATAATTTTTAGAAATAGGATATTATTGGCTATCTTTTCACAAGGATATGAAAAAGTACATCAGGCATTGTGATGCATGCCAAAGAATGGGGAAACCCACTCACACAAATGAAATGCCACTATAGCCTCAAGTGGTTTTAGAACCATTTGAGAGGTGGGGGCTTGATTTTGTGTGACCTATTGATCCACCTTCTTAAGGACAGGTGCATATTCTGGTATGAACTGATTACCTGACAAAGTGGGTAGAGGTGAGTGCTTTCAAATATGCTCATGAAGAGAAGGTCACTGATTTCTTGTATAACAAAAATTTTTAGAGATTTGGAGCTCCATGGTCTATCACCACAGACCAAGGACCCCAATTTGCATCTAAATTTATTGAGGCTTTTACAAAGTTGTATGAAATCAAACATAGGAAATCATCACCTTACCACCCACAAGCAAATGGTCAAGTTGAGGTAACAAACAGAGAATTCGAATAGATCTTGACGAAAATAGTAGTTGTTCATAGGAGAAACTGGCTAGATAAATTACCTGAAGCAGTTTGGGATTACAATACTACTTGGAAATACACTATTGGATTCACACCTTATGAACTAGTTTTTAGTAAAAAAACCCCTCCTACCTATTGAATTTGAGCTACTAACATTGCGCACAGCATTGGAAATTGAAATTTAATTATCACAGGCACAGGCGGATAGGATTCTGCAACTGAATGCATTGGATGAACTTTGGTTGAATGCTCTATACCAAACTGAAGTAATTCGGGAGCAGAGGAAGCTATGGCATGATAGCCACCTACAACAGAGAAAATTTCAACAAGGAGATTGGGCTTTGTCGTTTGATTCTCGCTATGTGGACTTCCCTGGAAAACTAAGGACTATATGGCTTGGACTGTACCATATTGAAGAAGTATTTGATAATAGAGTAGCTCGCGTCTCTCCCATTTATGATTCATGGAGAAATTTGGTAGTGAATGGACATCTCCTTTGAGTGTACCATACACCTCTGACTAAGGAGGAGTTCTTGCAACAACTTGATAGTTGTTGGAACAAAATCTACCTTCGGTTAATAGTGTTGCACCTTAGACTTTGCCAACATTGAATAAACATATCTTGCTTGAGATCATCTGTCTAGTCTCCAGAGAAGGCTGGTTCCTTTGAGTTTTTTAGAGAAAATGGGAACAAGAAAGAAGGGAAATATAGCCTAAGCTAGAACTTTTCTCACGGTACAGATTAGACAACAACAAACATTGATGATGCAGATTACTACTTTCAGAGTTTTCTTTATATCTTTTTATAGAAAACAAGAATTCTTGAGTGCAACTTTCGTCTAAATACATGTAAATATCTTTTAATGTTCAACTCTAGAAATAATGTTTATAGATGCATAGTCCAGATTTTAGAATAGATACATTATAAAACTTAGAATGAATAAAAGTTAAAACACCAGATACATACACTTGCACACAAAAGTTTCGGAAGCCATAAGAAGAAATCTTTTATTGCTTGTAATCCAGTACATGTACATCAAGCTTGTAAACGTCCAAGAGCCGACCCTTTTTCTGGAGTCGCTCACCCCTATATATACCCTAAAATAATATATTTTTCTAACTATTTTACAAGAAATCATTTGTAGTTTCTAATAATACACAACAAGTCTTCTATGAATTAGATATCTTCTCTACAGATTAGATTCTAGATGAGCCTGTCACATTTTCAATCATCTGGCAAGCCTGCTCTATCTTGGATTTCTGATAATCATGTCAGAAATCACTTCTTGGTGTCAGCGCATGCCTTTGATTGCCAAAAATACATTTTATTCCTTTACAGATGGTGCGTCACGAAATCATGACATTCTTTCCTTGCTTTTCTATTTTTGCCACCTCTAGCCGTGAAAATGAGACATGTCACGAAATCGTGACATTCGTCTCTTACTTTGCTCTTCTGCCACTTCTAGCCGCGAAAATGAGACATGTCGTGAAATCACGACGTCTTTGTCTTTTCCTTCATTTCTTCTGGGCGGTCATGAAAATATGACATATCACGAAATCATGACATTCTTTCCTTTCTTTTCTCTTTTGCCGCCTCCAGCCGCAAAAATGAGACATGTCGCAAAATCGTTACATTCGTCTCTTACTTTGCTCTTCTACCGCTTTCAGCCGCAAAAATGTGACATGTCACGAAATCACGACATTCCCTCTTTGCTTTGCTCTTCTGCTGCCTCCAGCCGTGAAAATGAGACATGTCACGAAATCATGACCTTCGTCTCTTACTTTGCTCTTCTGCCGCTCCCAACCGTGAAAATGTGACATGTCGCGATATCGCGACACTTTTTCCTTCTTGCTCCTTTTTGTTGCTCTTAACCGCGAAAATACGACATGTCGCGATAGCATGACGCTTTTTCCTTCTTGCTCCCTTTTGTTGCTCTTAGCTACAAAAATACATGTCACAATATCGTGACACTTTTGCCTCCTTGCTCCCTTTTGTTGCTCTTAGCCGCAAAAATACATGTCGCGATATCGCGACACTTTTGCCTCCTTGCTCCCTTTTGTTGCTCTTAGTCATGAAAATACAACATGTCATGATATCGTGACACTTTTGCCTCCTTGCTCCCTTTTGTTGCTCTTAGCCGTGAAAATACAACATGTCACGATATCGCGACACTTTTACCTCCTTTCTCCTTTTTGTTGCTCTTAGCCGCGAAAATACATGTTGCGATATCATGACACTTTTTCCTCCTCGCTCTTTCTCTTTGCTTTGGACCGCAAAAATGCAACATGTCACGATATCACGACACTTTTTCCTCCTCGCTCTTTCTCTTTGCTTTGGATCACCAAAATACAACATGTCACGATATCGTGACACTTTTTCCTCCTTGCTCTTTCTCTTCGCTTTGGACCACGAAAATACATGTCGCGATATCGCGACACTTTTTCCTCGCACTTTCTCTTCGCTTTGGACTGCGAAAATGCAACATGTCGCTATATCGTGACACTTTTTCCTCCTTGCTCTTTCTCTTCACTTTGGATCGCGAAAATGCAACATGTCGCAATATCGCGACACTTTTTCCTCCTTGCTCTTTCTCTTTGCTTTGGACCGCAAAAATGCAACATGTCGTGATATCGCGACACTTTTTCCTCCTTGCGGTGTTTTGCTTTTTATTTGATCTTTAGCATATGGGCCACTTTGGTCTTCTTGGAAAATATGCAAAAAGGTGCATCAGCTGTTTTTCTGTAGTTAGTCACTTTTTGACTAACATTCTTGGCACCTTCCGAGGGATTTTTTGCTTGCAAAAATTTTGAACCAGGCCTTCATCCATTGGGAAATGGAGTCAACAACGCAATTGTAAAAAGAATATTTCAGAGAAAGACAAAGAACACAGGAAAATGCACTTAGATTAAAAGTGAACATTACCTCGTCAAAACTCCCTTTATACCTTAGTATCTCTATTCAAAAAAATGTCGACTTCTGATTTGCTACGACTGAAATTTTTTGTTAAGGCCGAAAAATGGTAATATTTACAAATATTGTCTGAATATACTTATATTATACTGTACAAATAATTCCTTTTCTGCTTTCTCAATAGAAATATAACTTTAGGTTAAATGCATTCACCGTGATGGGAAGAACCAATCCATCTTGATCTTTCAACTCGAAAGCATTAAACTATTTCTCTGAAACAATTTCAAATGGTCCCTCCCAGAAAGCATCGAATTTATCATGGTTACCTATCTTAGCTTTCTTTACATTCCATTTCAAAACCAAGTCTCCCACTCTAAATTTTCTGGCAATTGTCTTTTTTTTGAACCATCCTTCAGTATCTGCCATATGCTTCTGATTGTGATTGTATGATTGCTCTCTTTGTTCTTTTAACTATAAGAGTTGCATTACTCCTGCAACTGTGTGTAGAATTTGGTCAATCTGAGGTAGCGGGTAATGATATTTGAGTGATGCTCTATTCATATTTCTAAAATCAACACACAATCTAATATCTCCATTTTTCTTCCTGACTGGTACCAAGTTTGCCACCCAGGTGGAGTGTTTAACGGGGTATACTATTTTAGCTTGGACGAGTTTTAGCAGTTCTTATTTCATCGAAGATTCTATCTTTGGATTCACTGGTCTTTAATTTTGCCTAAAAGGCTTAGCTCCTTCTTCTGATTCTATGGTATGTTGAATAACATATTTATTGTACACTTTTATATCACTATACACCCAAGCTATGATGTCAGGGAATTTTTTACACAATTCTCTGATCTGGTTCATTTTCTCTTCTGTACAACTGATTCCAACCTTAATCATTTTGCCTGGCTCCAACTCTACATCTTTGTATCTTCGTTTATCGACCTTGATTTTCTAGCCAACTGCTCTATCATTGTTATCAAACAAGTTTTCAAGGGTGATGAGACCCTTAGGAATATGATTATTTTTTAACTGAATAATATCCTCTTCCTCTTCATCCTGCAGATCCCGGTTGGCTGAGCAATTCATTTCATGGATTAAGAAATCTAGTATCTGTTCATCATTTTCAAAAACTTGCCAGAAAATATTTTTATCAAGCATCGAAGGCTCGTATATAAGTCTAACAGTTTTAGACTTCTGAATAACATTACTTATAGGACAAAAATTAGATCCCACTGAAGTTAACAAATATGCGTGGGTATTCTGTTCTCTAGGGATAAATTTTATATTTAGGGCCTCAAAGGCCTCTAATAGATCCCACACTTTGTTCCTGTAAGCCTTCAAATAATGTTGTTTACTTATACATTTTTTGGTGACTTGATTCACAATAAGTTCTAAATCTCCATAGATGAGTAACTGTTTGATTCCCAATTTCTCAGCCTTTCTTAACCCTAAGCACAGGGTCTCATATTTTGCTGTGTTATTGGAGCAACTCCAAGTCAACCTGTAATAGAAAACCTTTTCCTCTCTGGTGGGAGAAATCAAAACTATTCAGGCACCAGCTCCATTATTGCACCTAGCCCCATCAAAGAAAAGCTTCCATAATTGATTCATAGAACCATCCTTTTCTACGGAGGGTATCAATTTTATTTTTGGTTTCTCAATATAATAGTTTCCTATTTCTGTTTCTATCATGGAATTAAAATTCTATAGAGAAAACTCGTCCTCAGCTTGGAGCACTTCTAATGTTTCTTCCATTAGATCTTCTTCTATTGTTTCTTCAGTCATCATATTTACACGGTCAGTTTCACCAATATTTTCTACATGAAACGTCGATGGTTTCTCATTAAAAATCTTGACCCTTCTACCTTTGAAAGGTATCTCCAAATGAGAATAATCTAAGGATAAGTATCCTCCTATATTTTTTGTGAACTCTCTGGATAGACACATACCAAAATAGGGCTCCAAGTCTACGACTACTACCTCTTGTATGACTGTCATCTAAGGCATTTTATGCAGCCGTATGGGAATATCCTTTATCACTCCTATAGTTTTTACTGGAGTACCATCTAATCGTAGGACGCCTGTGCTGCTCCTAGTGTACTCCATTCCCATAATATCACATACTGCTTTGGTTATCACAGTGGTAGCAGCACCTGAATCTATCATGTAGTTGTGAACAACCCATCCTTCCATTTGAAGGGACAAATAAAAGGGTGGTGGCCTGTTCTTACCAGTGGCAGACGTCAAGTTCGTTAGAACCATTTTTTAATATGATGCAGTACCACCTCCATTTTTCATTGTTCTTAGGGATTCCTGTAGGAGATCGATTTGACTTGGGATTTGAAGAGCATCATACATACTTGCCTTAGAAGGAGTCTTTTTCATTTCCTCTACTATATTGAATGTAGGTGAATCAACTATCCTTTCTCTTTCTTTGGCAAAAGTTTCATATTTATTTTTGTATCCCTGGGTAGCTTCAGTTCTTTGCCTTTTTGTCAGCGAGGGGAAACTCAACCTTTCCCTAGCCTGTTCTTGGGTTTCATTTTCCCCCCAAGGAATAAATTCTTTGTGTGTTTCTTGCCCTTGAATTTTGACTGGAAACTGATATTTTCTTTCCTGATGGAGACTTCCCTTAGGATTTTCTTTTGGAACTTCCTTGGGATCAGGGGAAACATTCAATGGTTGAAGCTCTTTAGGGTCTACTTGCAGTGGTTTCTTACCTGATCTTGTCAAAACTAAAACTTGTTCTACTATAGGCATCATGAAGTTGTGGTCCTTCTCTCTAATTATATTTACATGGCCTTTCATTTTTTCTTTACTCTTTTCAACTGCACTTTGTACATAATGCTGGTGTATCATACACGAGCTTTCCCCATGTGGATCATTACATGTAGTACACCAAAAGTTAGAATTAGTGGGAGGCTCCTCGACCTCCACTATATCATTTGTATATACCATGCTCGGTATCTCTTGTCCCCTATTGCTTGATTGTGCTGCATCTCTCGTTACCTAAGGGAACCTCCTTGGCAAAAAATTCCTTTCAGCCTCTCTCTTTTTCATGGATGCCATTTCATTTGACAATGTCTTCATTGTATCAATTATGGTCGTGTATTGATCACTGGGGGGAGCTGATGCAAGGGGTGTAGCTGGTAATGCAAGGAATGTAGGAGGTGTGGCTATAGCTGGGAGGGCCTACGTTGATGGGAGTACAGGAAGTTTAGAAATTGATGCTTGGGAAAGATTTGGTAAAATTGGCAATAGACTTTTTGATGGATATCTTTTTGTAGCGATGATATTAGCTTCTCCCTTTGCTACCTCTAGATAGATCCCAGGAAAAGTGGTTACACGGGATTGCCTTATTATCATACTGAGATCTAAATCAAAAGCCCTTAAATAATAGCATATAGCTTGTTCTTCCATGGGTTTTAGGCCTTACGGTACTCTATCACGAGTTCTGGTAAATCTGATGTTGAAATCTTGGATTTCTTCTTGTGGATGCCTCTCAATGATAGTGAATTGATTCAGCAATGTGAAAGGATCCGCATGTATATTAAATTCATTGACCAAATAGCCGGCAAGTACTGCCCAAGAAGTAATGGATCTAGCAGGAAGCGCTCTGTACCAATAGAGCATCTTTCCTTTCAAATATATAATCAACAATTTGACCATTACATATTCCTGAGTGATGTTGTAAACAGATGCTAGCGATGATACATCTAAGCAGTGCTCATCTGTTGTTTTGCCTGTTCCATCAAAGATCGGTAATTCTTTTAGTGCAGCTTGTGGAATTTTGTGGTGTGTTCCCAAGTTCAAAGGGCCAATTTGATTCCACACAAGATGCGCTGGGGTAGGGGTGGCTGCCATGATTGCTAAAGGAGTTACAACCGCTATGGGATTGCTTGCAGATGCTCCTATAGCGGGTGTTAAAGAGGTGTTAATGGTGCCGGGTGGATTTGATCGTGCGGCTAGCACAGGGTGTGCTTTTAGGCTTCCGAGATGTAGTTCAAAGAACTCGATAGTTCTTCAGAGTTTCTAGCTCAGGATCTGGTTATCATATGGCTATATAACCAAAAGGTTTTTAGACAAGGTCTTTCTTTTATGGTCTAAATTGCAATGGAGTCGCCAGGTGGTTTTTCTTGAGATTTTTAAACAAAAAGGCTCTTAAGGTAAAACACCAAAACTTATACAATATTGTGGGATTACTGGTCCCACCGGGCATGCCAAAAATTTTTGGAACAAAATCTACCTTCGGTTAATAGTGTTGCACCTTAGACTTTGCCAACATTGAATAGACAGATCTTGCTTGAGATCATCTGTCTAGTCTCCAGAGAAGGCTGGTTCCTTTGAGTTTTTTAGAGAAAAGGGGAACAAGAAAGAAGGGAAATATAGCCTAAGCTAGAACTTTTCTCACGGTACATATTAGACAACAACAAACATTGATGATGCAGATTACTACTTTCAGAGTTTTCTTTATATTTTTTTATAGAAAACATGAATTCCTTAGTGCGACTTTCGTCTAAATACATGTAAATATCTTTTAATGTTCAACTCTAGAAATAATTTTTATAGATGCATAGTCCAGATTTCAGAATAGATACATTATAAAACTTAGAATGAATAAAAGTTAAAACACCAGATACATACACTTGCACACAGAAGTTTCGGAAGCCATAAGAAGAAATATTTTATTGCTTGTAATCCAGTACATGTACATCAAGCTTGTAAACGTCCAAGAGCCGACCATTTTTCTAGAGTCGCTCACCCCTATATATACCCTAAAAGAGTATCTTTTTCTAAGTACATCTTACTATTTTACAAGAAATCATCTACAGTTTCTAATAATACACAAGTCTTCTATGAATTAGATATCTTCTCTAAAGATTAGATTCTAGATGAGCCTATCACATTTTCAATCATCTGGCAAGCCTGCTCTATCCTGGATTTCTGATAATCATGTCAGAAATCACTTCTTGGTGTCAATGCATGCCTTTGATTGCCAAAAATACATTTTATTCCTTTACAGCTGGTGCATCGTGAAATCGCGACATTCTTTCCTTTCTTTGCTCTTTTTGCCGCCTCCAGCCGTAAAAATGAGACATGTCACGAAATCGTGACATTCATCTCTTACTTTGCTCTTCTGCCACTTCCAGCCGTGAAAATGAGACATGTCACAAAATCGCGACGTCTTTATGTATTTTCCTTTCATTTCTTCTGGGCGATCGCGAAAAAATGACATGTCATGAAATCGTGACATTCTTTCCTTGCTTTTCTCTTTTCCCACCTCCAACCACAAAAATGAGACATGTCGTGAAATCGCGACATTCATCTCTTACTTTGCTCTTCTGCCGCTTCCAACCGTGAAAATGCGACACCGCCTCCAGCTGCAAAAATGAGACATGTCGCAAAATCGTGACCTTCATCTCTTACTTTGCTCTTCTACCGCTCCCAGCCGTGAAAATGCGACATGTCACGATATCGTGACACTTTTTCCTCCTCGCTCTTTCTCTTTGCTTTGGATCGTGAAAATGCAACATGTCATGATATCACGACACTTTTTCCTCCTTGCTCTTTCTCTTTGCTTTGGACCGTGAAAATGCAACATGTCGTGATATCGCGACACTTTTTCCTCCTTGCTCTTTCTCTTCACTTTGGACCGTGAAAATGCAACATGTCGCGATATCGCGAAATTTTTTCCTCATTGCTCTTTCTCTTCACTTTGGACCATGAAAATGCAACATGTTGTGATATCGCGACACTTTTTCCTCCTTGCTCTTTCTCTTCACTTTGGATCGTGAAAATGCAACATGTCGCGATATCGCGACACTTTTTCCTCTTTGCTTTGGACCACGAAAATGCAACATGTCATGATATCGCGACACTTTTTCCTCCTTGCGGTGTTTTGCTTTTTCTTTGATCTTTAGCATATGGGCCACTTTGGTCTTCTTGGAAAATATGCAAAAAGGTGCATCAGCTATTTTTCTGTAGTTAGTCACTTTTTGACTAACAATAGCTTGGATGCACAATAGGTAGAAGAGATTCCCTCTTCCACCACAATTGCCACAGATTGAGCATAATCATAGATTTCAAGAAAATAGAAAAATACAAAAAAAAAATTAGAAAAAAAAAAGAGGAATAAATTCTGGTTGTGAATTCCTTCATGGGCATAATCAGAATAAAAAAAAAAAAAAAAGAGAAAAGGAGAGGCAAAAAAAAAATGAATAACTGAGCAGTGAAAACCTTTTTCTAATGCACTACTGAGTTGGTATGCATGAAAACCAGTTTTTTGGCATGCATAACCTTGAAAACTTTTGAGTCACCATTGTACAAATTCACCAACTACATTTGTTTTTGAAGTATTGCAGTAAGCCTTAGTAGAGCATCAACAAAAGCAGTCATCTTTCAAAAACTTGCATTAACTTGTTTTAACCAGGTATATGTTTCTTGCACTTTTCTCGTTATCAATATTTGATATATAGTATATGACAATTAACCATTAGTATAAAAGTGTTCATAAGAGTTGGCATAAGCAAAACATGTTTTAAAAGAAGAATGTTGGTTTCTGCTGTATCTTCGGAATGACTATTGCATTGTATCTACGGAATGACTGTTGCATTGTATCTTCGAAATGAAGCTTTGTCTTCGGATTAAAAATTGTCTTCGTAATGACAAGTCTAGCCTTGTCTTCAGATTGAAAATTATCTTCGAAATGACAAGTCCAGCCTTGTCTTCGGATTGAAAACTATCTTCGAAATGACAAGTCCTGCTTTGTCTTCGGAGTGAACCTTTGTATTCAGAATAAAAATTATCTTCGAAATGAAATTTAATCTTTGGAATGAGCACTTAATGTTATGTTTCCACGTGGCATCCAAGGAGGGAGAAAAGACACGATCAGCAAAATTTTTGACTTCATGTGATCATTGACACATGTCAGCTGGTTCGTGATGAGATTTGTCTCATCTTGAGGAGTACGAAATCACGAGGAAAATAACTAATAACGTGCCACCACCATTCATTGTTGATAACCATGCATGTGGAAAAATCACGTACAGATCGGATGAGATAAGGAGATTTGACAGCAAGGACATCTTTCCAATGATTGATGGACATGTGTCCAAGTTAGAAATAGGGAAGCATGTCACTCTTCATTTCAAATATGTAATCACTGATGCAACATGATTACAAGAATTTATTTCCGAAGAAGAACAGAACATTGCAAATCCAAAGAGAAAACCCTGTAATTCTACAGAAACCAAAAACCAGTGACCTAGCGGACGGCTATAGCAGCAGAGGTGAGCAGTATTTTTAGCACAGCAAGAACAAAAAAATGGGACGAAAGATAAAAATAGAACCAGTAGATACTACCATCCTTCGAGAGATTCCAGAAGTGTTGCAAATTTTTGAATATGGAGGGTTTATGCCATTTTTAGACAAATTTGATGGAAGCTCTGAATATTTGGCTACCGAATTTGTCTGCACATTCAAAAACAACAGGGTGCACATCAACGACATGAGAATTGAGGGAACCCTAAAGTTCTTAGTCAAATTACTGAACTTCCATTAGAGGGTCTTCAAATTTCTAGAACTGGCAAGAATACACTAGCAAACATAGTTAGTCAATTTCTGGAAGAAGATGATAAAGAACCAAAATACTTGATAAATAACAAAATGTGTAAGGGTGTAAAGAGGACTAGCTTGCAAAAACCCTGGGATGAAGTAGCCACATGGGTAATCAATTTTTTAACCTATGAAGGGCAGTATGTAGTTTTATCAGGGCATCATTTTAAAAATTTGAACCACCTTAGACATGGTACGAAAACAGCCTGAGGTTAGGGTAAATCTTCCCCTATAGCTGCACCAAGAGCTGCAAAACATGGCAAATGCTATCAAGAGGGAAAAGGGAGCCCTCGCCACCATGGTCTTATCAAATTGTTCTGCAAGCATCATTTCAGAGGAAACCTAAGAAGCTTTGATAGGTTTTATTCTGCTCTGACTGATGTAGTCTTCAAAAAAGAGGATGAGGAGGAAGAAGACACATATGCTACTACAGAGGAGGAAAAAATGCTACTGTAGAGGAGAAAATAGATGCTACTACAAATATTGTTGCAAAAGCAACAAAGTACCTTTCCCTAGAACCTTCAACCTCACAAACTAAGAAAGGGTTTGGAACTGGCAACAGAAAAGGAAAATAGAAGAGGGTCCATTTTTCTGAGAATATTGTTGATCTGACAAAATAGGGGAGTGAAGTTCCCAGCAAAATTGGAGAAGATACAGAAGTGGAAGTAGAGGAAATTCCACCAAAACCTGATACAATTCTTACAGCCCCTATTGACACAAGAAGATAGAGTAAGAAGAGAAATTATACACCAGGAACCAGGAGGTCTACAAGACTTCACCTAAAAGAAACAGAAAAATAGATGATTGAAGAGGAAAACAACCAAGACAGTCCTAATGTCACAAAAATACAACCAACCACTGTAAATACCACCTTGGAGGATTTTTCAAAATTTCTTGAACAGTTGGTTGAGGAAGAGTTTGGACAAGACAATTTTGAAATTGATGTAAACTTGGATGCAATCATAGATAACCTTATAGAACCTTCTGAATAGGACCGAATAGTTGAAATAGAAAGTGAGATAATTGTTGAGCAACAAACTATAGATAATTTTTCTACATCAGATTCTAAATCAAAATAAGAGGAGGTGGACATTGCAGAACAGTTGATAGTAGCCAAGAGTGATTAAAACACAAACCAGATGGGTTGAGAAGGAAAATATCATTGAAAAACATGAAAAAAAAATTGCAGAGTTGCAGCAGGAAGTGGAGGAACTAAAGAGCAGATTGTTACAATTTGAAAAATAGTCAACTACAATAGATAATGAGGAAGAGTTGGCTCAATTATTGCTTGGATTATCTAGGGTAGATAATTTTTCCCCCTTGATAGAGGCATCTTTGGATGAAAATACAAGAGCTCATTTTGAAGTAGTGCTCTTCCATTCTAAAGCAACACCTTCTCAATCCGGAGATGCTCCAGAATTGATCAGGAGCCTAGAAAAGAATATCTATGGAGAGTCACATCAGTTATGTCTGCAAGAAACACTAGCATAGGAGCATTTTCAATAGCAAAATGTAAATAATCAAGTAAATGCTCCTCTGAATAATATTTTTGTAGAAGTAGGGATACAAGTAGAATTGTTGTCAAATGTTTAACCAATGGAAGTAGCAGAAAAAGTGATACAAGTAAAATTGCTATCAGATGCCCAACCAGTAGAAGTGGCAAAAAAAGGGGTACAGGTGGAACTATTGCCTAAGTTTCAACCTGTAATTAGACCACCCAATATTGTATCCTTGGAGTATTATAATACAGACATTGCTAATCGGATGATCAAATATGAAAAGCTTGCCACACAGGTTGAGAAATTGAAACTGGTAAGAAAACATCTAAAGACAAAGGACACAAAAATCAGTGCATTGAATGAAAAAGTAACTGACCTATGTCAAATTGCTAAATTTTTGGTTCAATTCAGAAGACCTGCCAAGTTTTACAGTCTCATTCTAAAGGAGAGATATCTAAGATGGCAGGTTGTGAGAATTAGCTCAGGTCTCCCCTATAAACTGGAAAAAGCTGAAGAGTTTTTGGAAGCTTACTTCAACAGTCCTACAGAGCAAAAAAACTTGTTATGTGAGTTATTTCTGCACATATTTTTCATTCCAGAGGATGTATATTTCCACCCCCAGATTTTCATAGGAGATGTGTAATTGAGAGCTTTTATGTCTACCTTACAAAATCAGTTTTACTGGGACCAAGAAAAAAGGCAAAATAAGAAAATTGAATTAAGAGTTGAATTGTTAGTTAGAGCAATTCAGCCAAATCATCCGATTATCACCAGACAACATTTTCTCATGATGAACAAGGATGATATCAAAAGGATGTATTTGAGAAATTTGAGGGACTATGTAACTAAATTTTAGAATTTTTGTAATGATAATTTTGTTCCAGCATTATCACATTGCAAAAACAGATGGGAAAAACTTTCCATATATTTAAAGAAAAGGGAGCCTATCTCCCCCATTAATCTGGAATGGTCTAGAAGAAGAGTAGAAGGGGTGATACAACTTATTGAAATTATGCAGCATAACTAGGTAGGTATCATATTTAGGCCTCTAACTATCATTACTCTAGTTCCCTACTATTTTGAAGAGGATCCTCAACTAGATGAGTAGTTTGAAAATTGACTCAGAAACCTTTAGGAGAACAGAGGATACTATATAGGCAAAAATTTGTTCTACAAATTATGGAACTTGAATATGGATATCTGTGATTCTATAGCCCAACAGAATGCATGAGGACATGCATTAATATAAGTTGGTGGGAAAATGATGAGGCCTGGAAATACCTCCATCATAGCATGTTTTGAATAACTAAAACTTACCTAAAACTCTATGATTTACTTTATATACTAGTTAAGTTGATCTAATATGTTGTGTATTAATTGTTTACATGATTGATGTGTTTGGAATATTATATGCTAATTTTTATAGTTTCTGTGTAGTTTTATGTCACTTTGCCATGACCTGTTACATAAGGGATATGCTTAGGCTAATAACAACACTTTACTATTCTTATTTTTATGTTTCTCAAGCATTAATTTCTTTGAATTTAGAAAATAGTGCAAAGAATTGTTATTGTGCAGCAAAAACTGGTTTTCCTGTGTAAATTCCATCCAACTACCAATGAATGGCAAGGCATGGAATTCACATATGAAGAGGAATGAAGGCTATTGCATTCTGATCCTAAGGACTAATCCACCTAATAAATGCATCTGAAATCAATTTAAGAGTACATATTTGGTCATTCCGAAGATCTTTGGAATGAAAAATACAGTCTCTTCGGATTGAGCGAATATCTTCAGATTAAGCCACTTAGCTCCGGATTGAGAACAGAAAGCACTTTTTGACCTTTTGACTAATTTCTGATGGTGGAAAAAGGGAAAGAAGGCTAATGAGGTTAAAGGAAAATATCTCCCATATAACTTTACCATCCTTGCCATCCAAAACCATAATTTATGGAAAAGATCCTCTTCTAGGATAAACCCAGGGAATACTACAGAATAACAGGAATTGATTTGTAAAGTATATTTTCTATTGTAATTAGATTTTAGGCATCTATAAAAGATATCTCCCATATAGGTTGAGCTAATAATAATAATAGTGGTAATAGTAGTAGAGAAAATATAGATAGAGAATAAGCGAGAAAAATGAGACTATTACAATTATGTAACAGGTTTTAGCAGCAGATTTGTAATCATGTTCTGAATCAATAAAGTACAATTTTTTCTATTCATTCTATTATGTTTGAGTGTGAGTAAGATTTAGAGATAGAAGAACTCATACCTTCTTCTGGAAAAGGAGGCTGGCCACTTCTAGACCTAGGATAAGGACTAACAGACAGGTTTTGTTCTGATTTTGCTGTAGTAGAATAAGCTGTGAAACTTGTCAATTTCATTTTTTTGTAGTAGTTAAAATCCATTTCAGTCATAATCATTTATTTTTTGTTCAAGATACTTTTGTGATGTGATTAGCAGTAGATCTGATTAGTATTTTTGCTTTCCAAAAACTTTCCAATTTACTACAATTTCCATTTCTAGCAATTTACAGTTTTTTGCAATTTTCTTGCATTATTGTTTTTGATGTCAATCCCTGCATAGAAGATTAAAAACCTTCTATTATAGAGTATTTACAGGACTTAATTTTAGTTTTTATTATTGCAAGAGTAAATAGACTTTTATTTGAGATATTTTTCGTAGGACTGCCCAAACTGGACTCGGATTGAGCTAAAATTTTGAGGGTAGATGCCTAAAAAACCCTAGAACGTCTCCACCAATTTTCATATCATTTGGAGCAACACATATCCTAGCACATCCCTATGTGTGAATGACATATTTGGTAAGCGGCTATGCGAGGGTTTCATCTGGGTTGAGTGCAAGCAGCTCCAGAGGTTGGTTTTTAGGGCCTTCGGGCCCTAGAGGCCAATATTTTTGTGGTTTATGCTCAATATTTTAGCAAGAAATGTTGCAAGGGATACAATATGGGTTAGAAATTTGTCTTTCAATAGATCATACTATGAACTTGAGTGACAATGACTTCCAATTTGTTGCACAAAAGAAAAGTGAAAACCATACCTTTCCATGGCATCTAGGGCAAGGATTAAAGAGATCACGAAACAAGTTTCAAGCAGTTGATCAAAAAATGGCTCATATCTCAAGTGAATCTGGTGCTAAGGTGCACCCACAAAATAATTCTACTATGAAAACCCCTATCAAGGGTAAGAATTTTGAAGACTCGGTCCCAAAAATGAATTTTAGGGATGCCCTTCATGGTGGACAGCCTCAGCCCAATGCTAATATCAATATTAGGGCTTCCCATAAACCTCTAAGAATGCCTAAGATTGATCCCAAGAAAATAGAGTCAGGATGTCTTAAAGCAGCTGATGGAACTCCTATTGTTAAGCTTGATATGGGTAACATTCAGACCGGCATTGAAGATTTGGAAAAAAGAGGACTAATTTGTCGGTTCGTGGGTTTTCGTCCGAGTCTATCTACTTTCAAAGTCCGGGCTGCAAAAAGTCTGGAAAACTAAAGGTGAGTTACAAATCTCTATTTATCCAAATGGTTATTTTCTTGTTTTATTTGCTAATAATGAAGATAGAGAGAAAACTTTTCAAGGGGGTCCTTGGTTTTTTGGAAGGGCAGGGCTTTTCATGAAGCCTTGGCATACTAAATTTAAAGCCAAAGAAGAGATGCCTTCTATAGCTCCCATGTGGGTTAGACTCTTTGGCCTCCCTATTGAATTTTGGAATCCTACTATTTTTTCTTCAATTGGAAACTCTTTAGGAACTTTTATGATGACTATTGATTGTACTCAAAATTTTGAACATATTATTTATGCTCGGATTTGTGTTTTAATGGATTTTGACAAACCCCTACCTAAAAATATCACATTACAATTTGGGGAAGACACTTGGGAGCAAGTAGTGGACTATGAGAACATTCCTTTTCATTGTAGAATTTGCCATGAATATGGTCATTTGGCCGTGCTTGCCCAAATAAAATTCCTGATCAAAAGAAAGAAGATATAAACTCAAGCAGGTTTCCAAATACCTAAGAAGAAGAACACTCGAAAAAACCAGTTATGAAGGATCAATCAAAGTCATCTGCTAATATGTTTGAAATCCTTTCCACAAATGATGTCCCAAGTGAGGAAGAGGAAATAATGGAAACTGAAATCTTAGAAACACAATTTAAATATGAAGGGAAGAACTCGGAGACAAACCAACAAATCAAAGGTTTTCAATAGAAAAAAAAGGAGAAAATTTACACAAGAAAAACAATATTTCAAATGTCAAAACTTCAAATAATGCAAGTCCCAATATAGACTCCGTTGAACCATCTAGTAAAATTTTGGCTATGTACGAGCATTCTTCAAGGTTAGAAGCCATCTCAGATTCAATTGGAATAAGTCAAGAAACAGGGGAAAAAAAATTGAAGATGGATTCTAATCAAAAAGTAGGTCGCAAGACCAATCAATATCATATGGTAAAAGAAGGTGAAAAGCTTGTAGAGGAAGGTAAGATTAATGCCCTTCCCAACTTTTTTAGCCCTGGTATTAATGAAGATCATCACTTGGAATATTAGAGGACTCAAAGGGAGTCTTTCAAAACAAAATGAAATTAGAAGAATGATTCAGGTAAATCATCCACATCTTGTTTTCCTTCAAGAAACAAAGATGTCAATGGAGGATATGGACTTAATTGCCAGTAAAATTTGGCCAGCTGGAAAAGTGGTTTCCCTCAGTTCCCAAGGGACTTCGGGTGGCATTGCTTGTCTTTGGGATCCAAAAGAGGTAGTTATTCACCATATGGTTGGCAGTTGGGGTTTGTTGGCTATAGCTATTCAAAGTAGACATTCCAACTAGATTATGCTCTGCATTACTGTTTATGCTCCGACTTCTTTGGAGGAAAAAAGAAGACAAGTGGAAGGATATTACTCATATTATCTCTCATTTTCCTAAATCTTGGATCTTGATCGGAGGAGATTTCAATACCATCCTCTCTCTGGATGAGAAAATGGGGGGAAATAGAAATTTGGACAAAAGCACTGACCTCATGAGCGAATATATTGCAAACCTCCATCTTGTGGATATCCAACTAGATAATGGCCTTATGACTTGGTCTAACAGAAGGCAAGGCTTAGCTTGTATAATGGAGAGATTGGATAGGTTTTTGCTCTCTAAAAATTTCTTAATCCATGGTCACATTCCTAAAGTGAAGACTCTTAATAATGTTGGTTCGGATCATTGGCCAGTCATGGTGGAAATGTGGAAAACCAATGTGAGTTTCTCTCCTTTTCGTTTTCAATTAATGTGGCTTAGAGACATTTCCTTCAGACCTCATGTGCAACAATGGTGGAAGGAAGGTAAACCTAGGCATGGGACTAAGATGTTCTGTTTTGCCAAAATATCGCAATACATTAAATCCAAAATCAAGACTTGGAACTGGAAAGAGTTTGGGGATGTTCATAAAAAAAAACATGAAGTTATTGCTCATCTTGAAAATTTGAATAAGAAAATCCGTTTAGATGGCCTCACAGAGAAGAGAAGTGCAGATGAAATTAAACTCACAACTCGGTTAGAGGAATGGGAAAAAAGAGAAGAAATCTTATGGAAGCAAAAATCTAGAATTCAATGGCTCAAAGAAGGAGATCGAAACACAAATTTCTTCCACAAATATCTTCTAGCTCGAAGATCTCACAACTTTATTTCTTCCTTAAAATCAGATTCTGGAGATGTTGTTTATACTTGGGATGGCATGAACTCTATTGTTGTTGATTACTTTTCCAATATTTTTGTTGCTACTCCCCTTGACTCAGCTTCACAATATAATGTTCTTCAAGCAATCCCTTCTCTTATCACTTCTGAGGAGAACTCTATTTTGACTGCTCTTGTTACTATCAATGAGCTTCAACAAGTAGTTTTTAAAATGCAAAAAGGGAAAACCCCAGGTCCTGATGGTTTTCCTATTGAGTTCTACCAAGAGTTCTGGGATATCCTTCATGTTGATTTATTAGAGGTGGTGGAAGAAGCCAGGAAAGCCAAAGAAATTTTGAAGGTTATCAATAAAACTTATATTACTCTTGTTCCAAAAGCTCAAGAGGTTGATCATATCTCAGCTTTTAGACCTATTGCTTTATGTAATGTTCTTCTCAAAATCATTACTAAAATCATGGCAGAAAGGTTGAAGCCTCTTTTGCATAAGATTATTTCCCCAGAGCAAGGGGGTTATGTGGAAGGACGTCAAATAGTAGATGAGATAGTTCTTGCTCAGGAAGCCATCCATTCCATGGATATGCAAAATTCTCCTTCCATGTTCATTCGGTTAGACTTATCCAAAGCTTATGACAGAGTGGATTGGCACTTCCTTATCAAAGTTTTGAGGCAATTTGGTTTCTCTAAGGATTGGATGGATTGGATTATGGGATGTATCTCTTCAGTTTCCTACTTAGTTCTTATCAATGGCAGGCCTTCTCAGTCTTTCCCAGCTTCCAGAGGTATTAGGCAAGGTGACCCGCTATCCCCTTATTTATTCATCATTCTTGTTGAATGCTTGGGTAGGACTATAACCAAAAAGAGGGAAAACAAAACCCTTGAGGGAGTTACCATTGCTCATGGAGCTAGACCTATCTCTCATCTTCAATTTGTGGATGACTCTACTCTTTTAGGTAAAGCTAAAAGTTAAGGAAGCTTCTAATATTAAGCAAATCATTAGCTGTTTTTCTAAGGCTACTGGGCAGTTGATCAATGAAGACAAATCTAAAGTTATTTTCTTTCACTGCTTTGCTAGACAGGAATCCATGGTCTTGGATAAACTAAGATATAAGAAGACCTCTCTTCCAATCACTTATTTAGGTATTCCCATAAATATTCAAAGGCAAGAAAAATAAATAATATGAATAATGGTGTTGTTGGACAAAGTCAAGAAGAAAATTGGAAAGTGGACCACCAACAAGTGTGGCTTTTTTGGGGTAGAATCACCTTGGTAAAATCAGTCCTTCAAGCTATTCCTATTTATGTTTCTTTCGTTTTGAATATCCCAAAGGTTGTTCTTCGAGAATTGGATCAAATCAGTCATCGTTTCCTTTGGAGTGGTACTAAGGAGAAAAGAAAATGGGCCTTGGTGAAATGGGATACTTTATGTCTTCCTAAGAGTGAAGGGGGGTTAGGATTACGGTCTTCAATTAATAACAACAAATCTTTAGCTGCTAAATTATATTGGAGGATGTTGCATAACCCCAATGCTCTTTGGGCCAATAATCTTCGTGCTAAATATGTTGAGAACAAAAGTCCCGAAGACCTTGTTCGCTATCAACTTCCTACCAAAGGTTCTCCCATTTTAGCAGTTCTTAAGACTGGTGAGGATTTGATAAAGAAAAAATTATTTTGGATCATTCATAATGGTCAACATGCAAATTTTTGGACAGATTCTTGGGATGGTCACAAGCCTTTGATAACTCGGTTTCCCGATTGGAGGCCTTGGATGGAGGAGCTTCACCGAGCTAATTGGATAAAGGTGGCTAATTACTGTCGGTACCATATTGGTAATTCAAAGGTTGGTAGATATTGGATCCCTATTGAGGACTGGCCTATTCAAATCCTAGAAAGGCAAAGACAAGATATCCAAGGCATCCTTCATATGAGATCCCTCTCTTGGTCCCATGAAAAATATTGTTTTGGATGGAACAACACTACTAAGGGTGAGTATTCAGTTGCTCAAGGTTATTTGACCTTATGCCATAATAATCCCAACCATTCTTCTGACATATTTTCTCGATTGTGGGCTCAAAAGCTCTGGCCTAAGGTGAGGTTCTTTAATTGGATTTTATTGCATCGTAGGGTGCTTACTGGTGAGCAACTTATGAAGCGTGGTTTTCATGGCCCTTTTAGATGTGAAATGTGTGAAGAGAATGTAGAAAATATCAACCATATTTTTATTGAGTGTACTTTAGCCTCTAGGCTGTGGAGGAGAATGGCCACTTTACTTGGCTTACAATGGTCCAATTTTTTTACTTTTGAACAACTTTGGAGGGATTGGCCTAATCAAGAGGGTGTTGATCATTTTATTAGGCGATTAGTTTGGATGGGTTCTACCATTCTTCTTTGGAATATTTGGAATGAAAGGAACAACCAAATTTTTAATCAAGATAGGAAGGATATTCACTATATTTGGCAAAATACCATAGCCAACTTAGTTGAATCAGTCCATCATCTCCTTAATCACCCCCAAAACTCCCACCAAAGATGGGATCAAGTGATGCAAAGATTGAAGATTAAACCTTCTAAGGGCAACCAACTTAAAGGGAATGTGAGTATTAGTAAGATGGATAGGAATAGAAATTGGCAACCTCCTCCTAAGGATTTTGGAAAAGTCAATACTGATGGAGCCTCTAGAGGGAACCCTAGAAAAGCCAGTGTGGGAGGAATTGGTAGACTTTCGGATGGCTCCCTGGTTTTTACTTTTGCTGAGAATTTGGGTATTCTTTCCAATAACCTTGCTGAGGGGTATGGTATCCTCAGAGGCCTTCAGGAGGCTACTAAGGTTGGATGGGAAAAGGTGTTAGTTGAGTCCGACTCTCAACTTATGATTAATCTCTTGAAGAATCCTTCTAAGAATCATAAGGTGGATTGGAGAATAAAAAGAATTATTGAGAAGATTCAGTTAATCCAGATGGGATTTTTGAAAGTTGATTACAATCATGTGGTTAGAGATCAAAACAAGAGTGTTGATGCTTTAGCTAATTGGGCTTTGGACAAAGGTGATCTTACTTGTTATGGCCACCCTCCTATATGGTGGGCTTCTCAAATTAGGGAAGCTCTTCTTTCTATCATTTCTTTGGATGGCTCCAGTTCGAAGGTACCTAGTTTCTTCTTGTTTTTTTTTTTTTTGCTTCTCTTTGGTTCATTCAGTTTTTTTTAGTTCCCTAGCTCATTCTATTCTTTATTTTGTTTCCTCTGTTGATTCTTGCCTTAATAGTCTTCTGGTCTAGATAGGTCATTGTTTTGTTCATTTTTTATTTCTTTTTTCTTTTTTGTTTTTTTTGTTTAGTTTTTTAAGGTGGGTGGGTTTTTTATTTTGTTTTGTTTTTGTGTTCTTTGTGTTGTTTTTTGTTGTTCTTGTGTTTTTGTTGTTTTGTTTTTTTTTTATGTTTTTTGTTATTGTTCTTGTGTTTTTTTTCGTTCTTGTTCTTGGGTTTCTCTTTGTTTGTGTTATTTCGTGTTTTTATGTGTGAGTGTTTTCTATGTTTTTTGTTTTTGTTTATTGTCTGTTGTTGGTTGTTTTTTATTTTTATTTTTATTTTTTTTAATTTTTTAGGTTTTGGTTGTGTTTATTTTTCATGTTTTTTTTGGGTTATGTCTTTGTAGTGTTCTGTTGTTTTTGTCTTGTTTGTGTTTTGTTATGTGGTTCTTGTGTTTTTCTATGTGGTTTGTGTTGTGGTTTCTTTTATCTTATTGTGCGTGTTTGGTTGTGCTTTTGTTTTTGACACACTCAAGGAGCATGTTTTTTATTTTATTTTATTATTTTTGTTGTTATTTACTTATTTTTAAATTGGTTTTGTGTGTTTGTTTGCTCCTTGAGTATGTCAAAGGTGGTAGGCCAGGTCCGAGTCCTGGGCGTTTTTCGTGGAATGGATACCCCTGCCTCCTTGGGTCTTACCCGAAAGTGGCATCCCTTTTGGGATGTTTTCCACAAAAAAAAAAAAAAAAATAGACTTTCATTTTGCAACTGTAATTAGGTTTCTAATTCTGCAATTGTAACCAGGGTTTTAATTCTGTAATTTCATTCTTGCAACTATAACTAAGGTTTTATTTCTGTAATCAGCAATTATTTTTCATTCTTGAAATTAGATTAAAGTTCAATTTATGTAATTTAGAGGTAGAAGAGACCTAAAAATCCCCACACAATTAGTTCCACCAATAAGACTTGTTGCTCCCAATTGACCTTAAATTATAGCCTTGTTCACTCATTTTGCAGATAGCCTTGTACACTGCCTTGGATTGATAAATTTATTGAGAATTAATGATGTGCTTAACAACAGTGCATCATTGGCCATGGGCCATGCCCTAGTAATTCTACCAATTCTCTATCATACAATGGATGTCTCAGGATCCATAGCGTTGGTAGATGCCATCTCTTTCGAATAGCAAGTCTACAATTTCCCTCTTGGTTGTAATATTTCCTCTACCCAGGACTATAATTTTCTTTATGTTCTCCACCCTTCACTCTACGCTTAACCTCGTTGATGTATAATTATGCATGCACGAATGGTGCAAAATAGGGCCGCCACCTTCCTTTTAAAACATGTGCATTAAATTTGGTAGATGGCGCATGCACTTTTTTGCCTTCTAGGATCTTTGGGATTAGCTGAGCATGCCACATCAATTTCCACTTTTCTCATCCCAAGGTACTGATGGGGTGAATTGCGGCTATGGACAACATTTTGAACATGTGGTAATTCGAGGTTGGTGAGGGTAGGACGTGGGTAGGTATGTGCTCGCGTGAGGTGCATTAGCTTTAAACTCTAGCATGTGCGCTCCATTGTGGAGTGGGGTACACAAATTTCAAGGTGGGTGCACAAGGTTGTGCGTTCGCTTGACCTTTGTACACCCCAAGGTAGTGGGACGCACTCAACTTTACAGGACACACAAGTTGTTCGCCCTTATATACTTTGTGTGCTCCACCGTAGTGGAGCGCACAACTTGAAGGCAGGCACACAACCTTATGCACCTGACTTAGATACTTGTGCACCCCGAAGGGAGGGGCACGTCACCTTGTGCACCCTAGTAGAGGTTGTGTGTTTTGCTTCGAGAGTGAAGCACATTGGCTAGAGGAAGAGCGCACGACTTGTGCTCTCCAAGGGATCATGTGCACTCCATTGGAATGGAGTGCACATCAGGCTTCGGGATGCTCATAGAAGTACGCACCCTTAAGGTCTATAGAGTGTTTTTTCAAGATGGAGCACAAAATTTGGGGGTGGGCATACAACCTCATGCACTCGCGGGAATCTTGTGTGCTCCAAAGGAGTGGAGCGCACGGGCTTATGATGGGTTACACAACCTTGTGCGCACCAAAGGGTTTTCATGCACTCCACCTCCCCATGGAGTGCAGAGACTTTTTATGGGGTGCACAACCTTGTGCATCCCAAAAGGCTATCATGCACTCCACCTCCCCATGGAGCATATAGACTTTTGATGGGGTACACAACCTTATGTGCCCCAAAGGGCTATTGTGCGCTCCACCTCCCCGTGGAGTGCATGAAATTTTTGCGGGGTGCATAACCTTGTGCGCCCCTAAGGGGCATTGTGTACCCCATTCCCCAATGGGGCTCACAGGCTCAAGGTGGGCACACAATATTGTGCATCCAACCGGGTTACTTCACGCTCCATGATACGAAACGCACAAGTTTGGTTTGGGATGCACAACCTTGCACCTAGGTGACTTCGAGTGCACTCCATTAGAGTGGAGCGCACAAGGCTGATTCAGGGTGCACCATCTTGTGTGCCCCACATAAAAGGTATGAGTTTGGCTCCCAAAAGGTGGTTACCTTTTTGGGAGTCAAAAACTACGTCTGATGGAAACCTTCATGGGGGATGAACATGCATGTTGGATCAATTTAGATCAACGTGCATCATCCGTTGAGTCAAGGGTGATCTCCACCTCAAAGCTTACATGTCATTAGATTTATCAGGATAATAACACATCATCCATCACATTGGAGGAAAAGGCCATCATCAGATTGTAAGTGTGTTCATGAGCATCATTAGATTTAGAGGCACGCATTGTGGTTATCTTTAACTCTTCAGATTTTTAAATCTTGGGTGGGTCAACCATATCCAGATTCATGAGTGCCCTCGGATCAAAACACAATTCACAAGCACCATAAATCATGGAGGAGATGAGGAGAGTTTAGCATGAGGGGCTCACATACATTCATGGGATCTTGGTCTTTGAAAACGTAGGCAATGTTAAAATTATATTATGAATCTTAAACCATGGAGTGACCTTGGATGAATTCTCATGACACAAGTGGAAATGTGCACCATTGAATTTAAATTTGATGATCACACGCCATCAGATTAAATTAAGGTGAGGGGGACTTTACCGCAAGGGATTTTTTTTTACTCAAGTAAGTGCATCTAAATAAATTTTGTAACTTTAGTCTATGAATTTTGAGACCAAACCATGGAGATAAAAAATGGTCATGGATGAGACTAAGGAGTAATAAAATGGGAGTGACTTAGACATTCAATTTTTAATAGGTAGGTCTACGCAATGACTTATATGATGTGGACCATGTTTGATATTATCAGAATAATAATATTATGGTCATGAATATCTAAGGGTTATGATATTTGATATGACAAAGGCATATGAAATATTTATGGGACTATGGTTTAACAAAGGTAATAACATAAAATAAAGGAGCCTAGTGGGGTGTTTTACCAAGATAGACAAATATGGATGGTTTGATGAATGAGATGGAAGGTGGATCTTATGAATTAATGAAATAGTAGGAATGAATGAGTAGTAGATGGAAGGGAAAATAATGATTTTATGGATGAGTGAAATGGATAGGAATGAATTTGTGAAGGAGATCTTGAGTGGATTGAGCACAAAATGACCAAGATCTAAACCTTCCCTAGTAATGTAAACACTTTTGAAAGGACACAACCTCCCTAGAACCTTATCATTTAAAAAAAAATGATCACCTTATCCTAATATCACCTAGACATTCATGACAACCCTTAAAAAAAATATGGGTGTAAATATGTTGAGATTTTATGAAGCCCAAAAAATGTATATGCCTATGTTAGAGATTGATCACCCCTTGTTGATAGCCCTTGTAGAGAGGTGGTACCTATCTTTTAATAACTTCAATTTTTCGATGGGTGATATGATAGTTATGTTGGAGGATGTATGGCATATCCTCATAGTACTTGTATGGGGTATTGCTATTCATATAGGGACAAGTGTGAGGGTTGGGAAGTTAGATTTCTTAGAGAGGGATAACTTTGAGGGGATGAAAGATAGACTAAGGATTAATGATGCTTACATAGGAGGATACATTGATTGGTTGACTACACTTCTATCATTCATTGTGACAGGGTTGATGATGGGTGATACTAGTAGGTATTTTATACCATGGGGATGGGAAGAGAATATAGCAAGATTGAGAGATGACCAAACCGTATATGCATGGGCTCTTGCTATTTTAGTGAGATTGCCACACTCTATACATGTTGGTATATAGGCAGGTCCAGAGCCTGACATGTTGCACTCTACTCTAGGTCTAGGTATGGGAGCACATAGTTATCCATAAACCTATTAAAGTTATGAAGGATGTCAATCCTAAGGTACCAGTAGTCTATAGGTGGAAGAGGTGTATCTGATCTTTGTTCTACTCTCTAGCTTGGGTGAGGTAACTAATTAATGACTTGAGGGTCGCACACATTATTTGGTGACCATGGAAGGATAGGTATATGTGGTTATATGACCATAAGGAGCTAGCTAGGTTGAAGCAAATACAATGGTTGGATGATGGTAATAGGGCCTATGAGTTGTATAGGTATGATCATGTGCTACACCTTCATGGTAAGGTGTAGGGAATATTGGTAGGAGGTGTCATGGTGGGATCCCGTGGACCCTAATACCTATATGGAGGTTGATGTGGATGATCTTGTGGTACTGACTCCTATGATAGATGATGTAGGGGTGACAAAAAAGTATACTAATTGGTATAGGATATTCGAGCCACATTTATTGATAATAGTCCCACCATCGAGGGACCATGGATAGATATTTTAGGATATGCTTAATGCCTTGAAATGATCTAGACACTGCTATGGGAGGGAGAAATGGAAAAGTATGGTAGCTAGATGGAGGGTGTGGGGATCATCCAGTGCCCCTTTATATGTGACTTCATTGACCATAATTTCTCTTTTAGGTGTCCCATATGGTGGAGTGGGATCGATTTCAGGTGGAGCAATGCTAAAATTTGGTAGAGCAAGACCATATTTTGGTGGGGAGGTAGGTCCTAGAAGGACCGTAGAGGAGGCTTTAGTGGTAGAGCTAAGGGCTCTCCACCATACTTTGGAGGAGGTGAGGAGGTAGTTGGTAACCTCTAAGGTCATGTAGGTGGAGGAGGTGACCAAGGTCCAAGATGAGATGGCCCAAATGAGGGCTACTAGTGAGGGGACCATATCTAGGCTCTAATCATCTCTAGATCGAGTTGGGAAGGAGTGAGCTATGGACCAGATGATCATTATTGGTCTTAGGTTTGAGCTGGAGTAGATGAGGAGGGAGAGGGATGAGGCTTAGTCATAGGTTGGGTAGGGCTTGGATGCTGTGGTGGTAGCCCTGATTATGAAGTTTCTAGAGTGATAGTTAGAGGGTTCTAGAGTAGCACTGAAGACTACAAGGGCAGATTTTATGATGATATTGTAATGTGCAAATGTTCAAGCTGAGAGAGAGCAGGGTAGGACCATATACTATCATCAATTATATCATACAGAGGTCCCTATAGAGTGGTGAGTACCATCACCTTCAAGATCATGATAGAGGGCTCCATCGATGAGTGATACCTCTCTAAGGTCTATTAGTTTTTAGCTATGTTATCCTCCTCCTCCACCAGGAGGTGATGGAGAGGTTGGTTCCACTTGTTAGGCAGGTTTAGGGGTGTCTAGGAGTGAGTGTACCAATTTTTGGGGTTGTGGTACACCCTCCTTTCATGAGTTGAGTGTATCATTTTGTTTTCTTTTGTGATACACCTTCTCCAATGGTATGTATGATATGAGGTATATATATATATGATGATACTTGTATTTTGAGCTTGATGTGATGCTTTGATTCTTTGTGGTTTGATTTAGATGTTTGAAAATATGATGTTTTGATGATGTTTTATGTATTGATGTGTTGAGATTTTATGATATAGTTGACTAAGTGATTGTAGTCTTGATTGGTTGCTTAGCGATGGTTTTGTGAAATCATGATGATGACTAGTTGTTAAGAGGAGGTAGATGCCCCGTTTGAGATATGTATTGAGTTTTGAATGATAGGTAACCATCCAAAAGTATGCTATGAGTGGTGGTCTCTAGACCAGATATAGGAGAATGCTCATGTGTTTTGGGACACTCTATCCCTTGTGCATTTCCAAAAGAGGAAACATCATCTCATCATGTCTAAATGGTGGCCTATGGAGCCATGTAAAAGATAATCATTTAGGATAGGATGAGGTACCTGGAATATGTACATATTGTATATATGTTTTCTTCTCATCAGTGTTCAAGTGTTGCTCTTTGCAAGTACTTGATTTTGTATATGAGGTACTTGTAATATGTACATCTTGTATATATGTTTTCTTCTCATCAATGTTCAAGAATTACTTTCTACAAGCACTTGACGATGTAGATGAGGTACCTATAATATGTACATGTTGTATATATATTTTCTCATCAATGTTCAAGTGCCATTCTCTATGAAACACTTGACTGCGTAGATGAGGTACCTATAATATGTACATGATATATATTTATTTTTGCTTCTTATCAATGTTCAAGTGCCATTCTCTATGAAACACTTGACTGTGTAGATAAGGTGTTTGATCTTCATCAATGTTTAAGTGTCATTCTCTATGAAACACTTAACTACATAGATGAAGTTTTTGCTTCTTATCAATGTTCAAGTGCCATTCTCTATGAAACACTTGACTGCGTAGATAAGATATTTGATTTTCATCAATGTTTAAGTGCCATTCTCTATGAAACACTTAACTGCGTAGATGAAGTTTTTGCTTCTTATCAATGTTCAAGTGCCATTCTCTATGAAACACTTGATTATGTAGATAAGATGTATTTGATTCTTCATCAATGTTTAAGTGTCATTCTCTATGAAACACTTAACTGCATAGATGAATTTATTACTTCTTATCAATGTTCAAGTACCATTCTCTATGAAACACTTGATTGCGTAGATAAGATGTTTGATCTTCATCAATGTTTAAGTGCCATACTCTATGAAACACTTAACTACGTAGATGAAGTTATTGTTTCTTATCAATGTTCAAGTATCATTCTCTATGAAACACTTGACTACGTAGATAATATTGTTAAGATATTTGATTCTTCATCAATGTTTAAGTGTCATACTCTATGAAACACTTAATTGTATAGATGAAGTTATTGATTCTTATCAATGTTCAAGTGCCATTCTCTATGAAATACTTGATTATAGATAATATATTTGATTTTCATCAATGTTTAAGTGTCATACTTTATGAAACACTTAACTACGTAGATGAAGTTATTTTGATTCTTATCAATGTTCAAGTGCCATTTTCTATGAAATACTTGATTGTATAGATAAGATATTTGTTGTTTGTAAGCCTTTTGAAATGATGTTTGATGTGATTGCAAAATTTTTTGCAATGCTTTGTAATGATTTTATGATATTTGTGAATATTTTGCAAAGTGATGAAATGCTTTTAATTGATTTTATGCAATGTAGTTTTGTTATTGCAAAATATTTTGCAATGTTATATAATGATATTGATGCTTGCAAGGTTTTTGCAAGGTATTAATATGATATTTAAATATGATGTTGTGATGATTGTAAATGTTTGCAAAAGGGCTTTTGCAAGATATTGAAATGATGATTTGTGAATGATTTGCAATGTAATGCTTTGGTGATTGCAAAATATTTTGCAATGTAATGATGTCGATGTTTGCAAATATTTGTAGAAAGGCTTGTAGAATGATTTTGTGTCATTCTTTTGCTCTCGTTGTTTGAAAGCAAAATGTTTTGATAAGGATAATGACTTGATATTGTTGAATTTCTTAACACATGAGAGAGGGTAACAAGAGTATATAAGTCCATTACCTAATGCATATGCAAATATTTACATGTACATGAGGAATTGGACTTAATACTTATTGCCACCTCTGATGTGTTGAAATATTCAAGAATTTTGTATTGTAAAAAAATCTTTCAGACTGAGGGTAACGCTCCCATATGGATAATCCAAGAGAAGAAGAAGCCCTTCTCCCTTGCTCGATGTGTGTACAAAGAAATGTATATGCACAAAGCATGGGAAAAATAAATCTCCTTTTCTAGGAGGTCCATGTGATAGCATGGCCCTTAGTCTGAAGGATCTTATTTATATGAATGAATAGATAACATCCATACTGGCTTATAGGCCATTAGGAGGTACAAGGATATGATAATCGACTACTTGATGCAATCATAAATGATTATGGGTACATGAAGTGTTGATTACCAAATTCTAATGTTCCTGAAGGACCCATTAGTTAGTCTGGATGTTTTCATTTTGAAGAAAAGAAGAAATGATAGCTTGTTGTCACACGTCAATATGGAGGAAGTTCTCTATCTATTGATTGATATTTTGTACAAATAGATAGAGAATATCTAGCATTCTTGATGAGTGATTATTTTGAGATTCATGCATTTGTATAATAACTAGTTGGAGATAAAAATATTGTTGATCCAATGACTTATTAGGAAAATAGTTGATGAAGAGAGTATGATTTATGGATGTTCTATTGTTGTAGAAGACCAAGCAGCTACGAAGACAACATAGATCTAGTATCTGGTGAAGCATGCAAATAATTGTATGCTCACAAGGCATTGGATCCATGGAGCCTCATAGTCTGATAGACCTATTTGAACAACAGCTCATGAGAGATCTTGATTTTTGTTTGATAGAATGCCAATGAAATGAACCAGGTGGCTATGAGGACAATATCGATCTAGTGCCTGGTAAGATTTACAAATGATTGTAGATCTACAAGATATTGGATCGATAGAGTCTTCAAAATGTACATGGACTATCGAAGGTAATCAGTGAGATTTATGAGAATGTAATAGCATGTTGATGCAATAAATCAAGAGGAAAGTAAAGATACCATTGATCCATTGCCTAATGAGATTTGCAAGAAATTACAAACCTATGAGATATTGGATCAAGGGAACCCTATGATCCCTATGATTTATTATCAGGACAATGCATGAGGATTTGATTTATGTTTGATTGCATACTAAAATGGTATGTCAAATGGGGAAGAGTACCCATAATCATCCATTCCCATATAAAGTTGACAAATAATTATTAATCCATAGGAGAATGGATGATTAAGGGCTTCTTGGCCCGTGCGACTTACCGAATGAGTAAGTTGGTGATGATATATTAGGTATGATTTTGTGAACTCAAATGATAGGCCAATCAGGGAAGAGAACCCCATTCAACCAGTAACTAGTGAAATTCACAAATGATTATGAATTCACGAGAGATTGGTTGAATGTGATTTCCCATCCTTGGATGGCATATCAAATGAGTTGTATTTGAAGAATGTGATGAATAGATGTCATGATACATTCAATAGACTACTCTTAAAATTCTCTTATGCAATACATCATTTTGCAAGAGATTTTGCAAAAGTCATTGATGTATTATAGGAGAGAAAAAGGTGTCCTTGAGGAGTCTATTAAATAATCATGAGTGTTGATTGAAAAGAGGCTCTTTTGTTGAAGAATATTGTAGATATGTATTGTTGATAATATTGTTGTGAAATATTTTTGATATTAATGATGTGACTATGTATGAAATAGAGGAAAGAGGTTTTTAGAATTGTAAGTGATTGCACTTATTCCAATAAAAGGAAGAAGTATGATGGATGAGAGAGAAGGTAGAAAATGTAATTTATTGTTGTTTATTGTTGGGTGTCCCAAGGTTGGGATAGAAGAAAGGGGAAAGGCTGGGTCATCAGGACCATGGATGATCGCATCATACATCACTTAACCCAAGAGGGAGGATAAGAGAAGAAGTATGATAGTAGTGAAGCGGGATGTAGAAGAAGATTTTGTAGATGAGATTTTTGGACTGAGAGAGTTTACTCAACATATGGTTAGCCTAGGAAGATGCAATGCAGATGTATTTGTAATAAGGATTGGATTTTGCATCATAGTAAACCCTCCTGACTCTATGGTATGATCAAGAAAATCAGGAAAATCATGCAAGGGGTGAAGTGTGTATGATGATATGATGATGTTTGTCGTGCATTCAATCAAATGAACAAGTAAATGACTCGATGTTTTATGCATAGTATCATTTAAGATGCATGATGTTGATTGGTTCTTTATGTTCTTGGCCATCCAATGTGGCTAGGTGGTAAGCTCTAGATCCAAATTTGGTTGTGATGATGAAAGGTCCTAACCAATTAGGTTCAAACTTTCCTTTTAGGTCAACGTCAGTGTTAGTATTCTTTTGATTTTCTTTGAGGACTAAGTCCCCAACTTCAAAGGATCTTGGATGTACCTTCTTGTGATAGGCATGTCAAAGTCTATTGTGGTATGTTCTAAGGTGCTCTAGAGCATTGATGCATTTTTCTTCTAAGAGTTCTAGCTGTTGTAAGTGACTTGAGCGATATTCATCTCCTACCGAAGAATCTTGTAACAAGACTCTTAGAGAGGGTATCTCAAGTTCAAAGGGAAATACTACTTTGGTGCCATAAACTAAGGTGTATGGCATTGCCCCTATGGGAGTATGCACACTCGTGCGATATGCCCATAAGGTGGGGTAGAGTTGCAAATGCCAGTCTCAACCATTTTTGTTTACTAGCTTCTTGAGGATTTTGATTAGCATTTTGTTGGAGGATTCAACTTGTCCATTTCCTTGTGGGTAGTATGGTGTAGACCATTTTTGTTGAATTTTGTATTTGGTGCATATTTTGATGACTTATTTATTTTTAAAAGGGGTGCCATTATCAGTGATTAGGGTAGAAGGTATACCATATCGATTGATGATTTGATTTAGAATGAACTTTGATACTTGAATCCCTATTGCGGTGGATAGGGGTATTGCCTTGACCCATTTAGTGAAATATTTTGTAGCTATGATAATGAACTTGTGTCCATATGATGATTGAGGGTTGATCTTACCTATGATATCCAATCCCCAAGAGGAGAAAGGCCAAGGAGATGTGATTGGTTGAAGTTCTTGAGAAGGGGCGTGAACAAGGTTATCATGTCATTGACACTTGTCACACTTCTTGACATAGTTATGAGCATCCTTTTCCATAGAGGGCCAATAATAGCCCATTCTAAGGAGCTTCTTGGCCATGGATAGTCCACTAAAATATCCACCACATGATCCATCATGGGCTTATTTTATGATAGCTTAGGCCTCATTTTCATTTATGCATCTAAGGAGTATACCTTCAAAGGAGCATTGATATAAGATATCTCCAATGATGACATATTTACATACTTTAAGCCTAAATTATCTTCATTTTTTAGATTTGAATCCTTAGGGATTGTCCCTTTGAGAATTTAAATGTCTTGATACCTTTAAAGTTGTTTTATATTTCATATGTTATTTCATATTTGAGAGCTTGGAATATTTTTTGATTTATCTTATGATAATAAGCTTCGTCATTCTTCCAACAATTTGGAGAGAAGTTGAATTGTCTGCGATTTGTGGTATGAATACTATGGTAATTTGGTTGAAAACTTTTCAATTTATTTAAGTTTCTATGTGATGGTATTTTTATTATTTGTAATTTTGGAGGGATCAACTTCAATCATACAACGAGATATGATGAATCCAAGTATTTTTCTTAATGTTACCCCAAATATATCTTTGTTGAGATTTGGTCTAACTCTATAATCTTGTAGTTTGCCTTGAAAACTTCTTAATTTAGTTAAGTTTTTAGGTGATGGTATTTTTATTATTGCTGTAATTTTGGAGGGATCAACTTCAATCATACAACGAGATATGATGAATCCAAGTATTTTTCTTAATGTTACCCCAAATATATCTTTGTTGAGATTTGGTCTAACTCTATAAAGGAGCATTGATATAAGATATCTCCAATGATGACATATTTACATAATTTAAGTCTAAATTATCTTCATTTTTTAGATTTGAATCCTTCATCCCTTTCAAATTTTTTCCCCTTCATCCCTTTCAAATTTTTTCCCCTTCATCCCTTTCAAATTGTATCCCCTTCATTCCTTGAGAGCTTCGAAGACCTTTTGGCATCCTTCATCCCATTCAAATTTTGTCCCCTTCTTCAATAATTTGGAGAAAGGTTGACATTTATCTGCAAGTTGTGATATGAACCTATGAATAGCTTGTAGTTTACCTTGCAAACTTCTTAATTCAGTTAAGTTTGTAGGTGGTGGCATGTTTGTTATTGCTATGATTTTGGAGGGATCAACTTCAATCCTACGATGAGATATGATGAATCCCAGTATTTTTCCTGATGTTACCCCAAAGATACATTTTTTGGGTTTTAGTCTAACTCTATAATCTCATAATCTTTCAAAGATACATCTGAGATCTCGAGTGTGGTTTTGTCTTTTCTAAGATCGACCCAAGATGTCGTCTATGTAGTCTTCTACTATTTTATGCATAAGGTCATAAAATATATATGTCATGGCCCTTTGATATGTTGCTCCTACATTTTTAAGACCAAATGGCATGACTTGATAGCATAAGGTTCCCCAAGGGGTAGTAAAAGTTATTTTAGATTGATCTTCTAGTGCTATCTTAATTTGATTATAGCTTGAGAATCCATCCATTAAGGATAACATCTTAGATCCTACAGTGAAGTCCACTATCATGTCTATGTTTGGCAAAGAGAAATCATCTTTTGGACAAGCATTGTTTATATCCCTAAAGTCTATATAAATTTGAATGGATCCTTCCTTCTTGGTGATAGGAATGATGTTAGATATCCAATCTAAATAATCTATGGCTTTTATGAAGCCAATATCTAGGAATTTTTGCAATTCATATTTTATCGAAAGAGTGACTCTTGGATGTATCTTTCTTAATTTTTGTTTGATGGGTTTGGCATTGGGGTGCACTACCAAATGGTGGACTACTAGTGAAGGGTCAAGTCTTGGCATGTCATCGTATCCCCAAGCAAAGATGTCAAAGAATTCCTTTAGTAGGTTCATGTACTTTATTCATTCTTCTTGAGTTAGGACTTTTCCAAGTTTGATAAGGTGAGGATCTTGGTCTGTTCCTATGTTGACATCTATGGTTTCTTTGATTAAAGCTTGTGATTCATCCTCAAAATGAAGAGGGGCATTTATTATCCCTAACTCTTTAAGTTCTTATGGATCCATAGATGTTTGTTCCAACTTAGGAGGTTGGGCTGAGTTTAAGTTGAATATTTGTTTAAGAGATTCTTCTATATGATGATTATCCAAAGATTCTTCAAGATTTTCTTTGGTTGCTATTGATTTTGGATGAACTAATTCTAGCATGTTGATGCTACCAAATCGTATGGTTTTGTAGGGTGTTTGGTTAAGGAGTGACCATAGTTCTTCTTCATCCTCATCACCCCATTGAGAGCCATGTATTGACTCAGGATAATTATCTTTATCATCTTCTTCTGATAGAGGAGAAGGTTCATTTTTGTTAGGGATGAATCTAATCCCACATCGTGTTGGCCAAGGTTCAACTTCTAGGGGTTCTTTAATACCCTATTCATAATGACCTAGGCCTTTGCCTTGATAACCCATGTTGGAAAGCATTTGTTTAGCTATAGAAAATGAAGGTGATATATAGCATGTAGCATATGTTCATTTGCTAGGCATGAGGTTACGTCCTTGGATATTTTCATCAAGGGTGGTTCCCCATGAATGAAAGTACAAGATCCTATTTGGATTTTAAGTCCTTTCCTATTGGGCATGCCTATATCATGAGGATATAGAAACATACTTACTAGTTTAGTGAAGGGATATAGTTTTCAATGAATGAAGTTGACTTGATCATTGGAAGAGGATGATTGGGGAGTATCCTCTAAGTTTATGAGAGGTTCCTCTAATATTTCCTTTCCTTTATCTACTTTTGGTTGATCGCTTGACTTAGCTGATTGTATGGAAGGACAAATATTAATCTCTTGTAGGTTGATAGAGTTGCACATGGCAAAAGGTTTTGGATCTCCAGGGACATGGATAATCCTCCCTTGATACTCATATTTGAGACATTGATGTAAGGTAGAAGGCACTACCCTCATAGCATGTATCCAAGGTCTTCTGAGGAGCATGTTGTATGTTACGTCACATGATATGACATAGAAGAGGGTGTTTAGGACACGAGGCCCTACTTTGATAGGTAAAGTGATGGTGTTGGTTACCTCTCATTCTTCGTTGTCAAAGGCTCTAATGATGAGGTTCAATTTTTGTAAATCATTTTTTGTTAAGTCAAAATTTTGTAAGAATTTGATATTGCATACATTCAAGGTTGATCCGTTGTCTACTAAGACTCTCTTGATATATTTATCACCTATTTGAGTTATGATGTAAAGAGGATAATCTCCTGATATGGTTTTAAGAGGAGTATCTTCCTCATGAAATGCTAAGATAGCATTATTCACTCAAGCTAGTCCAACCATGTTAGCGATATCATTTGGAGATATGTCTTGAGGGACTTCTTGTTCACTTAAGAGTTTCAACAATATTTCCCTATGAGCAGGTGATATTTTTAGCAATTCTAAGAAGGGAGATCTTTGTGGGTACCTCCTCTAATTGTTGATGGAGATCGAAGGTATGCAAGGTATTTTGAGAAGGTGTGAGCACCAAAGGTGACTTATTAGGGATATTGATATTTGCTCTTGGGATAACCAATGGAGGTTGATCCAAAGATTGATTCTTTGCTTGTTGCCTAGTCACGACGTGGGAAGATCTTGATAAATGAATGGTGCCTACGAATTTGGCTGATTTTTTATCATGCGTTGGTAAGGGGTCTTGAAAGATCCCCATGCCTTTGTTGGGATTTTTTATTTTATTGAACGTTACTTTTCCTTCCTCAATGAGGTCTTGGATAATGTTCTTTAAAGTTCTACATTTGTTGGTAGTGTGTCCTTTCGTTCGGTGAAAGTCACAATATTCATCTTGTCTATACCAAAAAGGTGTTCCTTTGGATAGATCCCAAGGCCTGATAGGTAGAAGTTCTATCAATTTAGAATCAAGGAGTATTTTTAGCATAGATGTTTGACTCTATCCGATATTCATATATTGCCTTTGGGGTTTATCTTCTCTTTGGATAACCAACTTTTGAGGAGCATTCTGAGTAGTGTTTATGTTGTTGTTTTGATGAGAGTCGATTACACCATCTCCTATGACATGCTTGTTTTTGTATTACCCCTTGTTAGGGGGTTTTTCATCTTCTTTCTTGTTATAGTTGAGTTGCCCTCATCTTATGAGGATGGCTTCTACCCTTTTAGCCATATCGATGGCTTCTTAAAAGAGGTTAGGTTTATCATTTCCAAAGGATATGATAATTGTTCATGAAGGTTTCGTATGAAAATATGTAAGAGTTCTTTAGGAGGAGGAATATATTGAAGTTTTCCTACTAAACCTCTCCATTTGGCTAAGAAATCTAAGAATTTCTTAGTCTTAGATTGTTTAAGTTGATAAAGGTCATCTATGGTAACCTTATCTTCTATATAGATTGAAAATTGTTTAACGAAGGCTTCCATAAGTTCTTTGAACTTTTTGATGGAATGGTGAGGTATTTGAAAATACCATTCTAAGGCTAAATCACTAAGACTTTTAGGGAATAACCTAAGGAGAAGTTTTTCATCATGATTGATGTCACTACAAGCTATTTGAAATAGCCTTAGATGGTTAATGGGGTCTTGCTTTCCATTGTACATTTGAAATTTGGGAGTTTCAAAGTTCTTTGGAAATGGATGGTTAAGGATGGTTGGATCTAATGGTTCATTGTAGAACTCTTCAAAAGAGTACTTTAATTTAGATGATCCTTGAAGAGAGGCAATTTGACGCTCAAGTTCTTCGAACTTGGAGTCCCTCTTTTCTAAGTCTAAGATTTTAGTGTTGATATCTTGAATATCATTTGATGAAGGGTTTGGTGGTGTAGGTAATGCTATCAATGGTTGCATAAGTGGTTGAGCGAAGGTTTGCGACATGAAAGGTATATTCATGAGAGTTGAAGCATTTTGACTTGATGTTATGGTGGGAGGGACTTGACTAGGTCCCATGTTGTGAGTGTGAAAGGGATTTGTAGTATTAGTTGCATCATTAGGAGGTGTTGAAAATGGGTTTCCCATGGTGGGCATCCCCATAGATATGGTTGGAGGTGTTGTAGAATTGGTAGGTTGAGCCATAGCCACATTGAGACTTGCCAAGTTGTTTCGAGTTTCATTGATTTGAGCAATGGTTGATTGATCATTAGAATATTTGATATTATCATGCATTGTGGTGGATTCTCTTTTTGCTTGTTCTCTAAGTTCATCTCTAAGAACATCTAAAAATATGTCCTTGTTTCTTTTGATGTATTCTTTGACATGGTCTATAGTTTGAAAAGAAATTTGTTCAACAATTTGTTCATGTTCCCTAGGTGCTTGTTGTGACCAAGGGTTCACTTCTTGTTCAATTTGTTCATGGGAAGATTCCTCATGAGATGTAGAAGGTACACCCTTGTTTCAGGTGTTGTAAGGATGTTGAGACATGGTTTGAGAGTTTGGTTTTGAAAGGGGTTAATTTATTAGAGTTTTGTTTCCAGAGTACTTATAGCAAATAAGAGAAGATGTTTGAGATCCTTATGTCACCTTGATAAGCAACCCTCCTTATGACTCTCATTAATCCACCATGATATACTAGCCAAAGAATATTGCTCCCCTAAGGTTCGTACTTTGGTTTACTCAAGGGGTCGTTATCCTTCCCCTAGTAGGATTAAAAATTGGTTATGTTCTTGTTATCTTAATTTAATGTGATGTAAGCTAAGCAAGCAAATTAGATGATCTTGTTTAAGTTTAACAAACTTTTATCTTTGTTAAGGAAAAAGGAGTGTTCACGTTGGGTTCACCAAATATGTAGATGCTAGGAAAAATTGTGTTCTTTTCCTCTTAAGTCTAATTTAATGTCAAGTGTGCATGGGGAGATTCGTTAGAATCTTTGCTTCCCCACTTGAGAGTCTCTTTCCAAAGGAGACCTTGAGAATATGAATATTCTCAACACAACTAGACTCCTACTCAATGCTTTTTTCTTAGGTTTTGTAGAAGTTGATGTTATGCTTGTTTGATCGGTGTTTTATGGGTTTATTCAAAGAAAACACCTAAGGTTTTGGATCACTATCTATCTCGACTCTTTTTCGAGCCTTAATGGTTATTTAAACCTAAATCATCAATGATCATCTAAATGCAATGCTAAAGCTTTTATCACACAAATGCATGAAAACAAGAGCTATCCTATATGCTTTTCAAGTTTGAATGAGCTAACTAGGAGTCTTTGATATTTCAAGGTAAAACAAGGGAAAATGCAAGAAGACAAGTTAGCCTAAATGCAACTAAATGATTTTTTATTCTTTTCCTATGTACTTGAAAATGATTAATAAGCTAATATTAAGTCTAGGGTTCCTTGATTGACTGGTTTTAAGGTGTTTTGTAAAGTAATTGAGATGTTTTGTAAAGCAATTAAAGTGTTTTGTAAATGATTTGAGTTTCTAGTTAAGATTCCTTAATTGTCCAAAATAAATGTGATTTTAAGGCACAAAATAGTAGAAAATATAAGGGAAACATAAAGAAATGGAAAATGCAAGGCTAGGGAAGTGCCAAGTGGTAGAATCACCTCTTTTTGAGTCTATTATCAAATTTACCACTAAAAATGCCAAATTCACCACTATTGCCAAATTTGCCACTAGGAGTGGCGATTTTGGTATCTGCACAAAAGGACCAAAAAAATTAGGGTTTTCTACTTTGAGGGGTCTGTATGAGGGTTGGATAGGGTAGAAAATTGTCTAAATAACTTATCAGACCCCTTTTTGATGAAAATTTTGAGTATGCTTGCCTCTTGGAGTGGATTTTGGCCTTTGGCCAAATTCACCACTGGTTTTTGCCAAATTTACCACTAGCGAATTTGGTCAGTGGTGAATTTGGTTCTGAGTGTTTTTGGCTACCAAATTCACCACTAACTATGTAGGGTGGCGAATTTGGTCTGAACACAGGATTTTGAAGATTTTGAGGGCTATTTTGGATAGATTTCGATAGGGTTTGAGTTGAGATTGTAGGGGAATGATCCTAATGATGTTTGCTAGGTTTGTAACTAAGAAAATCAGAGATCTAAGCTACTAATTTAAGCAATTTGATGACTAAAATTAAATGTATGTAAAAGGGAGTGAAATGCCAAATATGACTAAAATTTCAATTAAATGAGAGTGCAATAGGAGTGAGAAATGTATATAATGCTGTTAGGAATGATGTAGGATAACTAATATAACCTCTAATAAAGTCAAATTAGCATTAAAACAAGGAGAGATTAATGAAATTGAAGAAAAGTATAAGTGTTGCGTAAGAATTTAAGCAATTCATAGTGGTAAGTTAGTAAGTGATATGACTAAAATTATAATTGGAATGAAAATGAAAAGAGTTAAAATACAAGCAATGATGTTAGGAATGGTAGGAAATAGCTAATTCAACCTCTACCAAAAGAAAATTAGCATTTAATAATGGAAATTTAATGAAGGTGCTAATATATGTGAGAATGCCCCAAAACTTGTAAAAATTACACCAGTAAATAAGAAGGGCAGAGAACTTGTAATGGAAGGTTCTTGAAGCTAAGAAAAAAGTGTGAGATATCAAGGCAATAACAACCTTGTATCTTCCACACCTTGCCTTGAGGAAGGAATGAAAATAAATGATTAATGTGTGCAATATGAAACTACACACAATGCATGAAAGAAGGATTGCTAAAATGAAATATATGCTAAATATATGCTTGCAAATGAAAGAAGCATAAAAACTAGATGAGCATGGAAGAAAATAGAGGGTTAGTATGCTACAAATATCATCAAAATGACTATAAATAAAAGGGCAACAAGTAATATGATGCAATATGTGAAGAGATGATGCAATAAACCCTACAAAATAGAGGATTAGTGCCAAAATATGGGAAGTAAATTAGTGTAAACATAGAAAAGAGATGTTAGATGGATGGAAAGAGACTTGTAAATGCTTGAAATCAGACCCGCAAATGATATTGTATAAACCTACAACACAAGGGTAAGTTTCAAACAAGATGAAAGTAGATAATGCAAGAGAAAGTATGCAAGTAAATGAAGTTAGCAATCTAGCAAAGCTATGTTAGAGAGCTAAAATGAAAGGGCAACAAGTAAATAGAAGGAGAGAACTATGCTAAGGATGATATCACCTAGCAATGGCCTCTCCCTTGCACTAAGAAGATCTCCTTGCCACCAAGCCCTCTTGCCTTGCTTGATTCTCCTTCACAAATGCTTGCAAAATGGATGAAGAATGCTTGAAATGCTTGCTAATGGAGAATTCTATGAAAAGAAATCTTAATAGAGATGTAGCTACAGTGAAAAACCATGCCAAATGCCTACCCAAGGGGCTCCTTAAATAGGATTTGGAGGGGGATTTGGGGGAAAATGGATAAGATTAAATTGAAATTAGTAAATCTGGAGCATTTTTGGGGCGTGTGGGATCAATGGTAGAGGATAGAGGACTGCAATCCATATCCTTCTGGCTCATGCCAAAATATTCTGGGTCGTTTGGCCAAATTCACCACTATCGACCAAATTTGACGACTCGGGTGGCAAATTTGGTCAAGGAGCCAAATTGATTTTTTAAACTTTGAAATTTGCATTTTTTCCAAATTCACCACTAGCCAAAATTTTCCACTAGTAAATTTGGTAGGAGTGGCGAATTTGGTCAGAACTGATTTTGAATGACTGGAGTCGATTTCTACAGTTTTCCAAATTCGCCACTAGCGAATTTGGTTAGAGTGGAAAATTTGGTAAAGGTGAAAAATGATGCCCAAAATGTTAGGAAATGATCAAATTGAAATTTTGTAGCATTTGTGACCGATTTTGGGAAGTTTTGTGGTGTTTGCGACTAGTTTTGCAAGGTTTCGCCTGGTGTGTCAAAATTGGGTGTCTACACCCCTGAAGCTAGTTATATTAGGATAGAGTAGGAGATGTGTTGAAGATCACATATTAAAAGGAGACCTTGTAAAAATCCTTTGAGGAACTTGATTGACTCAATCCCCATGCTCTCAAATTTGCCTTAACGTGTCGCTCTGTGTGAGGTGCAATAGTCCTGATCATTTGGTCCTCGCATCTAGTGACCAAGATAATGAAAGAGGATAATAGTGATATTTGCGAACCTATGGGCACACCATCAATTTATATGGATATTCAAATAAACTATTCTATTACAAGTCCAAGGAGTCAAAAGTAAGGCATGTTAGTAAAAAATGAGGTTCTTAAAATTGTTAAATAAATATCATTAGATGAAAACCTAAAGAATGGTTTATTGCTCAATATCTCTATCCCACCATGGATCAATGGTTCATAAAAAAAGTGTAATGTTTAGACCAATTATCAACACTAAGTACTTATTTCTCAATATCCCTATCCCACCATGGATCTATGGTTCATAAAGAAAGTGTAATGTTTAGACCAATTATAAACTTATTCCTTAGAAAATTTCCTAACAATATTTATAAAGGATTCTATTCACCTTATGACCAAACTAAAGAACAAACTTATCAAAGAAATATACATTTTAGTCAACTCTAATATGGTCTTCGTGTGTATCAAATTCTTAATTAAAGACACTATAGAAGTTTTAAAATGCATTTAAAAACTATAAGATTGATGAATGCATGTCTAAGATCAACCTACTTTAATTTTTAAGGTAAAAATTGTAGAAAACAAAATAGCTAGTCATATGAAATCCCAATTTTTTCTAGTTATAGCTATTTACGATTTTTTTAAATTAAGGTATTAGATTCCTATGCACTAAATACTAGATTGTGGGATAAATTTCCAAATGATGTTCTATCCAACCACAAAGGAAGGAAGAATAAAAATAATTCAACTCACCTTAATAGTATCCCATAGAATATTGAATTTATTATGGAAAAAAAAAAAAATGTTATATTTTATTCTTAGATATCATGATAATAAATAAAATTCATAGAACTTAAAATAATTTATGGAAAATTAATGCATACTTATTTATGTTTTTAGAAAAATTTTAGCCATTATCCAATCCAAAAAAAAAAAAATTAAGCTCATTGAGTGGTTGATAATGAACATATCTCAAAAGAGAAAATACATTCATTGAATATTTTGAAAAGACATGGATGTTCAAAAGAGATTAAATCTAAAAAAAAGAGAACAATAAATAAATAAAAAGACGAAGTGAGATTAAGAATAAAACTTCTCTATGTTTAAGGTCTATGTTTAAGGTATCACAAAACAAGAAAAAGCCCAAAAAAAAAATACCTTATTAAAATACAACGAGACCTATTAAACATAACCGAATACATTTACGATAAGCCCTACATTAATGAAATAAGAAAAGTTATTAAGACTGGACTAAGCAAACATACTATATGTTGAAGCATAGAATTTGAGGCTTAGTATTTAGATTAAAAAATCAAAATAACCTCAATAAATAACGAGGCCATTAAACTAAGTGAAACTCGAAAACCTATATATTATCGCTTTAAGTTTAACCAAGTTGAAATCTCAATAAATTCTTTATGATGGGCCCTTCTAGTGGAAGATATCTTGGTGTACTCAAGTGACTTGATTCTTGTTAAGTCTCACCATATGTCTTGTCATGATCCCAACTTGTTTCTCTTGAAGTCTCGTTAAGTCAATCATATTCACCTTGAGAGCTTGTCATTAATAAGTTTTTATATTATGATATATAAGAATTTGTAATATCTATTTTACCATAAATTAATGATATTATGAGGCTGGAAAATAAATTCAAAACACGGAGGTGTATACAGATAAGAGAAGATCCCACCAGTAAGATTTTTACATTGAGAATAATATTTTTGTAATATTATTATCTTGAAAAGTATTTTTTAATGCATATATAAAATTGAGATTGGAAAATTTTGTTTCTTTGTTAAAGTGTTTTAGAATGATTACAACTATTTTGAAGTTTACTTTAAAAATATGAATTTTTTTCTTGCATTAATAAATTAATTATATAAAATATTTTAAATATTAATTTTTAATTAGTTATATGGAGTTGAAAATAAACTGTTTATATAATAACTATGTTATAATAGTATGTTTTAATAGTATTTTTTTTTGTTAGTGCGGGAAACCCTTACGATCATGCAGTCTCCTCCCAACTATGACCCCTTATAAAGTCAATAGTTATGCTTAGGGAATTTAACACACATCCACCACACACCCACTCCCTACACTCGCCCACACATCCACCCCCTCACACACTCGCCCACGCCACGGTTTAAAATATTTTAATAGTATATTATTATAAGAACACAATAGTTCTTATTATTTAAATTACCTTATTTTAAAGTGCTATATTTAAACTTGAATGTACTTATAGTATTTCATTTCATTTAACACTGCTCCCTAATACCTTAAATAAAATGTTAAATTCCACTAATTAAATTATAACCTTGGTTTACACTATGAATCTTCTTGTTCTTTATTGCTTACCTTAAACTCATTGGACTATATGAGGTTTTGTCAGAGAAAATTTTAAAGTTTAATAATAAAATTAAAACCTTAAGCTTTTCCTTTAACCTGTCTTAAATCTTTTAAATATTTTAAATATTAATTTTAAAAATAAAAATTAAATTTATAATATTATTTAAAATTTAATCATAAAAATAGATAATAGAGTTACAAACTCATAAAATTAAAGGAAAATCCATGCATTTTTTTATTACAACAAAATAAAATTAAATTGATTTATAAACTTATAGTTACAAGTCTTATAGGCATTGATTTTTCCTATTTTGAGGTTTTTTTAAGATGAGAAAAGATAGATGAGACGTTTCGGCCATATCTCACTCATTCCAAACTGCCCAAACTGCTGAAACTTGTTTCGGCCATATCTCACTCATCCGGACTCGGATTGAGCTGAAATTTTTAGGGTAGATGCCTGAAAAACCTTAGAACAATTTTGAGGGTAGATGCCTAAAAAACCCTAGAACGTCTCCACCAATTTTCATATCATTTGGAGCAACACAGATCCTAGCGCATCCCTATGTGTGAATGACATATTTGGCAAGCGGCTATGCGAGGGTTTCATCTGGGTTGAGTGCAAGCAGCTCCAGAGGTTGGTTTTTAGGGCCTTCGGGCCCTAGCGGCCAATATTTTTGTGGTTTATGCTCAATATTTTAGCAAGAAATGTTGCAGGGGATACAAGATGGGTTAGAAATTTGTCTTTCAACAGATCATACTGTGAACTTGAGTGACAACGGCTTCCAATTTGCTGCACAAAAGAAAAGTGAAAACCATACCTTTCCACGATGTCTAGGGCAAGGATTAAAGAGATCACAAAACAAGTTTCAAGCAGTTGATCAAAAAATGGCTCATATCTCAAGTGAATCTGGTGCTAAGGTGCACCCACAAAATAATTCTACTGTGAAAACCCCTATCAAGGGTAAGAATTTCGAAGACTCAGTCCCAAAAATGAATTTTAGGGATGCCCTTCATGGTGGACAGCCTCAGCCCAATGCTAATATCAATATTAGGGCTTCCCATAAACCTCTAAGAATGCCTAAGATTGATCCCAGGAAAATGGAGTCAGGATGTCTTAAAGCAATTGATGGAACTCCTATTGTTAAGCTTGATATGGGTAACATTCAGACTGGCATTGAAGATTTGGAAAAAAGAGGACTAATTTGTCGGTTCGTGGGTTTTCGTCCGAGTCTATCTACTTTCAAAGTCTGGGCTGCAAAAATCTGGAAAACTAAAGGTGAGTTACAAATCTCTATTTATCCAAATGGTTATTTTCTTGTTTTATTTGCTAATAATGAAGATAGAGAGAAAACTTTTCAAGGGGGTCCTTGGTTTTTTGGAAGGGCAGGGCTTTTCATGAAGCCCCGGCATACTAAATTTAAAGCCAAAGAAGAGATGCCTTCTATAGCTCCCGTGTGGGTTAGACTCTTTGGCCTCCCTATTGAATTTTGGAATCCTACTATTTTTTCTTCAATTGGAAACTCTTTAGGAACTTTTATGATGACCGTTGATTGTACTCAAAATTTTGAACATATTATTTATGCTCGGATTTGTGTTTTAATGGATTTTGACAAACCCCTACCTAAAAAGATCACATTACAATTTGGGGAAGACACTTGGGAGCAAGTAGTGGACTATGAGAACATTCCTTTTCGTTGTAGAATTTGCCATGAATATGGTCATTTGGCCAGTGCTTGCCCAAATAAAATTCCCGATCAAAAGAAAGAAGATATAAACTCAGCAGGTTTCCAAATACCTAAGAAGAAGAACACTAAAAAAAACCAGTTATGAAGGATCAATCAAAGTCATCTACTAATATGTTTGAAATCCTTTCCACAAATGATGTCCCAAGTGAGGAAGAGGAAATAATGGAAACTGAAATCTTAGAAACACAATTTAAATATGAAGGGAAGAACTCAGAGACAAACCAACAAATCAAAGGTTTTCAATAGAAAAAAAGGAGAAAATTTACACAAGAAAAACAATATTTCAAATGTCAAAACTTCAAATAATGCAGGTCCCAATATAGACTCCGTTGAACCATCTAGTAAAATTTTGGCTGTGTACGAGCATTCTTCAAGGTTAGAAGCCATCTCGGATTCAATTGGAATAAGTCAAGAAATAGGGAAAAAAATTGAAGATGGATTCTAATCAAAAAGTAGGTCGCAAGACCAATCAATATCATATGGTAAAAGAAGGTGAAAAGCTTGTAGAGGAAGGTAAGATTAATGCCCTTCCCAACTTTTTTAGCCCTGGTATTAATGAAGATCATCACTTGGAATATTAGAGGACTCAAAGGGAGTCTTTCAAAACAAAATGAAATTAGAAGAATGATTCAGGTAAATCATCCACATCTTGTTTTCCTTCAAGAAACAAAGATGTCAATGGAGGATATGGACTTAATTGCCAATAAAATTTGGCCAACTAGAAAAGTGGTTTCCCTCAGTTCCCAAGGGACTTCGGGTGGCATTGCTTGTCTTTGGGATCCAAAAGAGGTAGTTATTCACCATATGGTTGGCAGTTGGGGTTTGTTGGCTATAGCTATTCAAAGTAGACATTCCAACCAGATTATGCTCTGCATTACTGTTTATGCTCCGACTTCTTTGGAGGAAAAAAGAAGACAGTGGAAGGATATTACTCATATTATCTCTCATTTTCCTAAAGCTTGGATCTTGATCGGAGGAGATTTCAATACCATCCTCTCTCTGGATGAGAAAAGGGGGGGAAATAGAAATTTGGACAAAAGCACTGACCTCATGAGCGAATATATTGCAAACCTCCATCTTGTGGATATCCAACTAGATAATGGCCTTATGACTTGGTCTAACAGAAGGCAAGGCTTAGCTTGTATAATGGAGAGATTGGATAGGTTTTTGCTCTCTGAAAATTTCTTAATCCATGGTCACATTCCTAAAGTGAAGACTCTTAATAATGTTGGTTCGGATCATTGGCCATTCATGGTGGAAATGTGGAAAACCAATGTGAGTTTCTCTCCTTTTCGTTTTCAATTAATGTGGCTTAGAGACATTTCCTTCAGACCTCATGTGCAACAATGGTGGAAGGAAGGTAAACCTAGGCATGGGACTAAGATGTTCTATTTTGCCAAAAGACTGCAATACATTAAATCCAAAATCAAGACTTGGAACTGGAAAGAGTTTGGGGATGTTCATAAAAAAAACATGAAGTTATTGCTCATCTTGAAAATTTGAATAAGAAAATCCATTTAGATGGCCTCACAGAGAAGAGAAGTGCAGATGAAATTAAACTCACAACTCAGCTTAGAGGAATGGGAAAAAAGAGAAGAAATCTTATGGAAGCAAAAATCTAGAATTCAATGGCTCAAAGAAGGAGATCGAAACACAAATTTCTTCCACAAATCTCTTCTAGCTCGAAGATCTCACAACTTTATTTCTTCCTTAAAATCAGATTCTGGAGATGTTGTTTATACTTGGGATGGCATGAACTCTATTGTTGTTGATTACTTTTCCAATATTTTTGTCGCTACTCCCCTTGACTCAACTTCACAATATAATGTTCTTCAAGCAATCCCTTCTCTTATCACTTCTAAGGAGAACTCTATTTTGACTGCTCCTGTTACTATCAATGAGCTTCAACAAGTAGTTTTTAAAATGCAAAAAGGGAAAACCCCAGGTCCTGATGGTTTTCCTATTGAGTTCTACCAAGAGTTCTGGGATATCCTTCATGTTGATTTATTAGAGGTGGTGGAAGAAGCCAGGAAAGCCAAAGAAATTTTGAAGGTTATCAATAAAACTTATATTACTCTTGTTCCAAAAGCTCAAGAGGTTGATCATATCTCAGCTTTTAGACCTATTGCTTTATGTAATGTTCTTCTCAAAATCATTACTAAAATCATGGCAGAAAGGTTGAAGCCTCTTTTGCATAAGATTATTTCCCCAGAGCAAGGGGGTTATGTGGAAGGACGTCAAATAGTAGATGAGATAGTTCTTGCTCAGGAAGCCATCCATTCCATGGATATGCAAAATTCTCCTTCCATGTTCATTCGGTTAGACTTATCCAAAGCTTATGACAGAGTGGATTGGCACTTCCTTATCAAAGTTTTGAGGCAATTTGGTTTCTCTAAGGATTGGATGGATTGGATTATGGGATGTATCTCTTCAGTTTCCTACTTAGTTCTTATCAATGGCAGGCCTTCTCAGTCTTTCCCAGCTTCCAGAGGTATTAGGCAAGGTGACCCGCTATCCCCTTATTTATTCATCATTCTTGTTGAATGCTTGGGTAGGACTATAACCAAAAAGAGGGAAAACAAAACCCTTGAGGGAGTTACCATTGCTCATGGAGCTAGACCTATCTCTCATCTTCAATTTGTGGATGACTCTACTCTTTTAGGTAAAGCTACAGTTAAGGAAGCTTCTAATATTAAGCAAATCATTAGCTGTTTTTCTAAGGCTATTGGGCAATTGATCAATGAAGACAAATCTAAAGTTATTTTCTTTCACTGCTCTGCTAGACAGGAATCCATGGTCTTGGATAAACTAAGATATAAGAAGACCTCTCTTCCAATCACTTATTTAGGTATTCCCATAAATATTCAAAGGCAGAAAAATAAAGATTGGAATTGGTTGTTGGACAAAGTCAAGAAGAAAATTGGAAAGTGGACCAACAAGTGGCTTTCTTCTGGGGGTAGAATCACCTTGGTAAAATCAGTCCTTCAAGCTATTCCTATTTATGTTTCTTCCATTTTGAATATCCCAAAGGTTGTTCTTCGAGAATTGGATCAAATCAGTCATCGTTTCCTTTGGAGTGGTACTAAGGAGAAAAGAAAATGGGCCTTGGTGAAATGGGATACTTTATGTCTTCCTAAGAGTGAAGGGGGGTTAGGATTACGGTCTTCAATTAATAACAACAAAGCTTTAGCTGCTAAATTATATTGGAGGATGTTGCATAACCCCAATGCTCTTTGGGCCAATAATCTTCGTGCTAAATATGCTGAGAACAAAAGTCCCGAAGACCTTGTTCGCTATCAACTTCCTACCAAAGGTTCTCCCATTTTAGCAGTTCTTAAGACTGGTGAGGATTTGATAAAGAAAAAATTATTTTGGATCATTCATAATGGTCAACATGCAAATTTTTGGACAGATTCTTGGGATGGTCACAAGCCTTTGATAACTCAGCTTCCCGATTGGAGGCCTTGGATGGAGGAGCTTCACCGAGCTAATTAGATAAAGGTGGCTAATAACTTGTCGGTACCATACTGGTAATTCAAAGGTTGGTAGATATTGGATCCCTATTGAGGACTGGCCTATTCAAATCCCAGAAAGGCAAAGACAAGATATCCAAGGCATCCTTCATATGAGATCCCTCTCTTGGTCCCATGAAAAAGATTGTTTTGGATGGAACAACACTACTAAGGGTGAGTATTCAGTTGCTCAAGGTTATTTGACCTTATGCCATAATAATCCCAACCATTCTTCCGACATATTTTCTCGATTGTGGGCTCAAAAGCTCTGGCCTAAGGTGAGGTTCTTTAATTGGCTTTTATTGCATCGTAGGGTGCTTACTGGTGAGCAACTTATGAAGCGTGGTTTTCATGGCCCTTTTAGATGTGAAATGTGTGAAGAGAATGTAGAAAATATCAACCATATTTTTATTGAGTGTACTTTAGCCTCTGAGCTATGGAGGAGAATGGCCACTTTACTTGGCTTACAAGTGGTCCAATTTTTTTACTTTTGAACAACTTTGGAGGGATTGGCCTAATCAAGAGGGTGTTGATCATTTTATTAGGCGCTTAGTTTGGATGGGTTCTACCATTCTTCTTTGGAATATTTGGAATGAAAGGAACAACCAAATTTTTAATCAAGATAGGAAGGATATTCACTATATTTGGCAAAAGACCATAGCCAACTTAGTTGAATCAGTCCATCATCTCCTTAATCACCCCCAAAACTCCCACCAAAGATGGGATCAAGTGATGCAAAGATTGAAGATTAAACCTTCTAAGGGCAACCAACTTAAAGGGAATGTGAGTATTAGTAAGATGGATAGGAATAGAAATTGGCAACCTCCTCCTAAGGATTTTGGAAAAGTCAATACCGATGGAGCCTCTAGAGGGAACCCTGGAAAAGCCAATGTGGGAGGAATTGGTAGACTTTCGGATGGCTCCCTGGTTTTTACTTTTGCTGAGAATTTGGGTATTCTTTCCAATAACCTTGCCGAGGGGTATGGTATCCTCAGAGGCCTTCAGGAGGCTACTAAGGTTGGATGGGAAAAGGTGTTAGTTGAGTCTGACTCTCAACTTATGATTAATCTCTTGAAGAATCCTTCTAAGAATCATAAGGTGGATTGGAGAATAAAAAGAATTATTGAGAAGATTCAGTTAATCCAGATGGGATTTTTGAAAGTTGATTACAATCATGTGGTCAGAGATCAAAACAAGAGTGTTGATGCTTTAGCTAATTGGGCTTTGGACAAAGGTGATCTTACTTGTTATGGCCACCCTCCTATATGGTGGGCTTCTCAAATTAGGGAAGCTCTTCTTTCTATCATTTCTTTGGATGGCTCCAGCTTCGAAGGTACCTAGTTTCTTCTTGTTTTTTTTTTTTGCTTCTCTTTGGTTCATTCAGTTTTTTTTAGTTCCCTAGCTCATTCTATTCTTTATTTTGTTTCCTCTGTTGATTCTTGCCTTAATAGTCTTCTGGTCTAGATAGGTCATTGTTTTGTTCATTTTTTATTTCTTTTTTCTTTTTTGTTTTTTTTGTTTAGTTTTTTAAGGTGGGTGGGTTTTTTTGTTTTGTTTTGTTTTTGTGTTCTTTGTGTTGTTTTTTGTTGTTCTTGTGTTTTTGTTGTTTTGTTTTTTTTTTTTTATGTTTTTTGTTATTGTTCTTGTGTTTTTTTCGTTCTTGTTCTTGGGTTTCTCTTTGTTTGTGTTATTTCGTGTTTTTATGTGTGAGTGTTTTCTATGTTTTTTGTTTTTGTTTATTGTCTGTTGTTGGTTGTTTTTTATTTTTATTTTTATTTTTTAATTTTTTAGGTTTTGGTTGTGTTTATTTTTCATGTTTTTTTTGGGTTATGTCTTTGTAGTGTTCTGTTGTTTTTGTCTTGTTTGTGTTTTGTTATGTGGTTCTTGTGTTTTTCTATGTGGTTTGTGTTGTGGTTTCTTTTATCTTATTGTGCGTGTTTGGTTGTGCTTTTGTTTTTGACACACTCAAGGAGCATGTTTTTTATTTTATTTTATTATTTTTGTTGTTATTTACTTATTTTTAAATTGGTTTTGTGTGTTTGTTTGCTCCTTGAGTATGTCAAAGGTGGTAGGCCAGGTCCGAGTCCTGGGCGTTTTTGGTGGAATGGATACCCCTGCCTCCTTGGGTCTTACCCGAAAGTGGCATCCCTTTTGGGATGTTTTCCACAAATAAAATAAAAAATAAAAATTAAATTAAATTTTGATGTGACATGGAAAAAAAACTAGAAAAAGGTAACTAGAATAAGTTTGTTTCAAACTTTCAACAATGTTAAAGCTAGAAAAAATTATTAACACAAATGAATTTTTTTGGTTGATTGTTTTTTTTTTTACTAATATGAGTTTTAAACAAATAACTTTTATGATAATTTTTTTAGTATATAAGTTATTTTACGAAGAAAAATTTATGATAATTTTTAGTAGATAAGTTATTTTATAAAGAATTTTTTGGTTTTTAATTTTTTTTAATAAGATTGATTTGAAACGGGTTTCACATGGGTATTATATCATTACTATGAAGTGGTATTATAACAAGTTGACTATTTTTTTTATTAGGTAAGAGAAGGGGTTTTAAAGGATCCCCACCTATTACATATAGGACTGAGAAAGAGCAAAAAACAATGCATCATTCTTAGAGAAAATATCCTTAAGCAAAAAAAACATATTTAGATATAAAACCAGTACCAAACTCCCTAGAAGAAAAACAAATTGGGAAAAAACTGGCTGCAATACCCAAAGGAAGATCACAAGATACAATAGAGAACCTCACTGCCCTCTGGGGAGACCCCACATGCTGAAGGAACACATCCACATATGCCACCAAAAAAGAGCATGATGCCTTGAGAAGACAAGGCTCCTAGTCAACTGGCACCCGTTGTACATGAGGCACCTATAGATGGCACCAAATCCCTACCAGCAAGAAAACATCGAAAAATAAGAGGCTCCAAAAAGCATAGGAAATCTTCCCCTTAGCCTCCTAAACTCCCATAACCAACACCCATGCCTAACCATGATCATCCATAGTTAAATTCTTAAGACTCTAAGGAAATTTTATCATCCAAACCGTAAGGCCTTGTTGTGATAGCCCAATATTCGCCATCAGGTCCGTCGCTTTGTTTCCTTCATGAAAAATGTGTTGAATATGAGCCTCTGATCTCAAGCTAAAAATTTTGACTACTTCTACCATAATATTTTTTATCTCCTAATGCGAGGTGCAAGACTTCTTAACTAGATTAATAATATTTAATGAATCTCCCTTCACTATAACTTTATTAAAAACCAAGGATTCCACCAATAAGAGGCCTTGAAGGAGTGCTTTGGCTTCTGCAAAATGGGAGGTCTAGATTGAAATATTTTCAACAAAGGCACCTAGCAGATCCCCTTTATCATTTCTAAGAACACCACCTGTCGTAGCAAGGCCCGGGTTCCCCTTAGAAGCACCGTCGAAGTTGAGTTTAACCCAACCCACAGGGGGAGGGGACCAAAAAATCAAGGATCTCAAAGAGGGAGGAGGCGGGTCATTAGACATAGTTTGCTAAGGAAAACCAAGCTTGAGCTCTATCGAGGCTTCATCAAGGAGCCCACCATGCAGATCCAAGAAATAAGAGGTCACATTCTCCACAAATGCCCCAATCACTCTACTAAAAATAGATTCAAGATCATGCTTTGAGTTCTTAAAGACTCTTTGATTATGCTCCCATCAAATGTTTCAAAATAAATGGGGGAGCAAGAAGGTCAAAATTTGATCAGGCGAGGAGATTTAAAATGCGAAGTCCATTGCAAACAGACCTCTGAAATAGAATTTGGCAAGACCCAATGAACTCCTAGGTACAAAAAAACATGGGATACCACTATAGCGGAGAAGGGACAATGGAAAAACAGGTGGAGACATGATTCTTCAGCAGCCTCGCAGAGATAACACCTATTGGGTAAACACATACCCCTCCTGCGGAGATTCTCAAGAGTGAGATATCTATTTTGTATGGCCAACCAATAAAATACATTTACTTTGGGGGTTATATTCTTCATCCAAACTTTACCAGGTAGATACCATTGAGGAGAGTTAGAGTCGATGAAGAGGTAGGCTAACTTGATTGAAAATGAGCCCTCACTTTCTCCTTTCCAAATGAGAGAGTCCTCGGTTTTATGAGTTTTCAAAACTTGGAGCTTGAGTAAATTTGATATGGTGACCCAAGCGTTAGCTTCCTCCCTACTACAATTAGAGGTGGGGATTGATTTCCAGATTCTCCTACCCCCCACACTTGTAATAAAATTCTCTACTTTAGACCATCCAAGTCGGGTAAGAGGTTCTGTCGACGATAAGTTGGTATCTTGGATTAGCAGGTGCTCAAGGAGCCATGAAATATGCCAAAAGTCAATGTATTTACCATTCCCCACGATCCACTGAGCACTAAGAGCTAAATATGATATGAATTTATTCACTCTCTGTCAAAAAGTGAACCCCTCTTAAAGGAGGGGATCAACCAACAAAATCTCTGAGTGGACCAAATACTTGGTTATAATTTTCACCCAATAAAAAACAATTAATCAAAAAAAAATTAACCAATCAAACTTCCATACCAAAAAACTAGGGCCTCAAATTGTATTTTAAATTAAAAAATTATTAAATGACATTAACTCAAATGGTTAGAAACCAAGTTTAAAATCTTGCCACACAATACATACTTAAATAGGTCACTATTTAAGTATGTATTGTGTGGCAAGATTTTAAACTTGGTTTCTAACCATTTGAGCTAATGTCATTTAATAAATTTTGAATTTAAAACACAAATTCTTATAAGAGGTCCTAGTTTTGATAGTGAGGTTTAATTGTTTTTTATTAATAAGAGTTTTAAACAAATTACTTTTATGATAATCTTTTTAATATATAAGTTATTTATCTTTGAAACTACTAATATATATAATAATATAAATGATATTATGATATAGAATATCAATGATTGTTTATTTATTTTATTTCTTAACTTTTTATATGATTAAATAATTATTTTAAAAGAAATTATAATGTATAAGCAACATCTAAGGTGTAAATGGAACATGATGGAATAAACATTTCTTCCATATAAATAGTTTTATTAAATAAACATATCTTCCATATAAATTTTAAAAACTATTTTCTTCTTCTAGCCTTTTAAAAGCTTAATTTTTTTAAAATAACACATGTTGATATCATTCAATTGATTACTTTTTAAAATAAAAATAATATAATTTATTATTAATAATTTGTAAATATTATTTTATTTTAGTTATCAATTCTTCTTCACGATTAAAATAATTATAATTTATTGATTTCGTGGGACTAGTATTTTTCTGAGAGATTGCCTTGAACAGATTTCTTTGAGACGACGTGCGACTTTGTAACACTTTTTGACACGTCACATTTTTGTTGCGCAATAAAAGCGACTCAAGCAAGTATGACAAATCCCTAACATTCAGGCCATGCCGCTTGCAATGAAGCGTGTATAACTCTAGCTAATTTATTCATATAAAAAAATAATACGATAATGAGTCGCTTCTTATGTGCGTCACTGATGAGATAGGCTCATTTGACCCCACTCTATAAAATTAAAAACAAATTTAACGTGTATATTAAAAATCATTTTTAATGTTTGAGGTTTAAATGTTGCATATTATACTTTTTATATTAAAAGTTAATTCAATAATTATATATTTAATTAAAATGGAAAAAATATCATTATTCACATTATGGTTTGTGTAATTATATTCTAATTTAAAACTTTAATAGAACATAATAAACAACAACCCATAACTTAGAGTTGGAGAGGGTAGGGCAATCCTCCAAGGTTTTTGGTTCAAATCTTCATCTTACCAAACGCACATTGGTACCCAAAATCCAGCTGATAACGCTAGTGCGGTCAGGGCTAGCGCGACCTCGGGTAATTTTGACGGTGTAGAACGGGTGATTTCGACCTCATATAATTTCGAGGGTCGGGCGCTACTCTCGGGTGATTTTGAGGGTAGTGTCGAGAGCGACTCCCGGATAATTTTGACGGTGTAGAACGGGTGATTTCGCCTCTCGAATGATTTTGAGGGCCAGGTGCGACTTCCAGGTAATTTTGAGGGTAGGGCCAACCCTGGGTAATTTTGACGGTGTAGAACCCCTAATCATGTTTTCTCATACGAAAACAACCCTCATAACTTTTTTCGCTAAATTCAAAAAAATAATAGATAATTTACAAATATTTTGAAGGATATGACATGAAACATGGTGTTCCCTACAATTGCAAAGCAAAGATGAAAGGCAACAGCAGCTCCTATTGCGTGGTCACCATGGCAGTGCGATATGACGAAACAACTAATCCTGGGCCTCCACTTATATATTATTATTATTCATTGTTTGAGGCTCTCATTATCTCCAAAAATAAATCGGACCAATCATTCTTCTCAATCTCCTGAGATTTTTATCCCCGGCATTCTTTCTTTCTCTGCCCCTATCTTTATTTTAAATATCTAGTCCGGTATGGCTTATTTTATTTTATTTTTGGCCTATAAGTTTGTCAGTAGTGGGGTATGGCCCTGCATATCCTTGTCGGGCTTAGATATGGGGATTGCTTTCCAAGTGTGGAGCTCGTGGGTAAACAGTATGGGCAGGAGCATGCCACAGCACAATTATTTTATTTTATTTGTTCGCCACTTCTCTGTATGTTAACGCTACACCCGACATAGAGGCCTCATAATTTTTATAGTGGAGGATGTTGATTTGAATAAGGACTAACTTATTTTATTGAAAGAGAGGCACTGCCACACATTTGTGTCCAATAACGATAGGCATGAGTTTAGAAGAAGGCACTACTACGAGAGAAGAATAGTTATATATTGAAACTTTTGATAGTAGAAAGTTGTAAGGACACGTTTACCGTGACGGTCGTATCAAACATCAAATTTTATATATTAGGCTTGATAAGGTATATAGAGTTGTCCTTGATTGAAGAATATCTCAAATAATCCTTCATTTAGCTATTATTGCTTCTTTTTTATTTCTTCAAAGGTCTTTTCAAGAGCATTAAAGATAACTTTCATTCCAACCTTCTTTACTTGCAGGGTATGTCCTTTAACTTTGTGATACATTCTTATCTGATTTATGTACTTCATATGTTCATTGGATAAGGAGTACTTTATTGTACCTTGCTTTGGATGTTAGCTTGTCTTCCACCTATTTGATCATCATTGAAGTTCAATCAAGTAAGGTCTCACACTTATTGAGATATGTGGGGTCTGTCTTAGTACACTTGGTGTCAAAGGGACTTGAATTGGGATTTGAGAGATGTGCCTCAGCACACTTGGTCCCGAAGGAACTTGGTCTATCCCATCACTGAGCTCCTTCATATTTTGTATTGAAATCACCTTGATGATTAATAGTTCTCTTCTTTCTTTTATCATCCAAGATTGGTGGATCATGGGTAGAGCAAATGCTAAAGCTCTACTCATTAGTGTTGTCTTGATCAACTTGCTTTCTTGCCTTCTACATGATGTCTGCTATTTTCTCTACCTTTTTTTATCAAGGGCCCTTTTTCACCTAGTGAGCAACACTAATGGACATAAAGGGTGAGGTGTATTCCTTCATAGTGTAGATTACCTTGGATAGTTTTGATGCTATTGGAGGGAAGAGTATCATTATACTTGCAGTGAACAATAGATAAATGAAAATGAGGATACCAGTCTAAAACAATGACATGGATGATGGAGTAAACCAGGTGGTGATGGATTATGAGAGGGCTTGAGATGATGACACATAGGGTGACATAATGATACTTGTGGTCTAGGTGACCAAAGGATGCGTGTAGGGGGGTGGAATAGTTGGTGATGGCAGTATGAATGTTGATAGGGCGGACTAGAGTGGAGATGGTGTATGGAATGACCCTACATTTGGAATAGGCAAATATGCTAGGGATATTAAGACTTGAACCATGCTTATTTGAGGTGGGATGGGTGCAACAAGAGACATTAGGGGGATTAGATAAGTGAAAGTAGAAGAAATAAGAGTAAAAGAGAGACTAGAAATGGGAATAGAAGAAAATGGGGGGGTGGAAATAAAGTAAATATGGTTGTAAGAAAAATGGTAGAAGTAATTTATGCTTTTAGTTTAGAGACTTCCATTCTCTTTTCTTAACATGTAAACCTTGTTTTATTACATAGCCTTTCTTTTCAGGGTTATCTATTATTTCTCTCTATTCTTTATTCTTCTTTTCCCAGAGTCATCAAATTTGTCATGGTCTAAGACATATTTGTTGTTTGTTATATCGACAATTATTTTTGTGACTACATTGTTAGCAAGGTCTATCTTATACTTACCCTTTCTCATTGTGCTACAAAGTCTAGAAGAAAGAAAACTTCTACTTAGTCTAAAAATATTCTAGATATCAAGCATCACCATGCTATCATCATGTTCTTGTGTTGGCATTTTATCTTATTAGCTTTAGGAAAGAAACCATTGATCTTAAGAGATATCTTCAACTAATCTTGGAAGCAAGCGATGAAAAGAAATGAGAACTGAGTGTCTCTTGTGATATTCCTACTTAGGTGAGATTCTCTCTCTCTCTCTCTCTCTCTCCTTTTATCTTTATAATATATGAAAAGAAATTGAAGTAGAGGAAATGAGAAAAGGAAATTAACATAAATAAATGGCTATTTCACTAAGCAAAAGACAACCTCCCACCCCTCTAATATCTATGTTCTAGCTCATAATTTTCTAGCACCTAAATAAATATATTAAATCAAATAACATTATTGGTGCATATGGAGGGTATTCATTAAAAAAGACAAGACCATGGGTGAATGCTAATATTTGGGCAGTTAGAACAACCTTTTCTCCTATTATTTCTTTTTTATTTACCTCTTAATGTCAACTATCTCAAAAGTGACCTCCTTTTAACCTTGAAGTGGTTGGAAGTACGAGTGAGTGTTAGAATTTCTACAACCATGATAGCCTCTTTACTTTTTATCTCATCCAACTATAGGTTTTGATGTTCCTTAATTTGGGTCCTTGCTTTTATCCAACCAAACAACACAACATTACTTAGCAACGATGGCTCCTTTTGTTGTTATTCCTAGACTAAATCAATGTCATACTTCAAAGCATTAGACTATTATAATATAAAATTTATCTTGGCCATACTCCCCAAGATTAGAGGAAAATGTCCCATTTCTAGAATTATGGCCTTTTTGTTACTCAATCTAGCATATTTATCTAAAATCACTTGAACAATATCAAGAGTTGTAGGAAAATTATTCTCTATCGGCTAAGTAGTGTCTACTTCTAGGATTTCCTCTTTAAAAAGGAATTTGCCTTCATAAAAGGGCCCTCATAAGAATCTTCTAAACCTTGCAAACTTAGATTTCTTCAATATGAAGTTGTAAGTTTCATATGTTGGTTTGATTTCTTCCTCTATTTTATCTATGACCTTCAATATTAATCTTATCTATAAGATAAATACCTCATGCTCTAGTTGTAGAATTGTTTCTACTTTTATTAAATCATCTTCTAAAAAGAAATTAGATGCCTCATATTCTAGGAGATCAAAAATTTAGTCTTCTTTGACGATTTATAAGGATCACACATGCTGATATCTTGGATAGGAAGATGATATTTCCTAATATCATGTAATTTAGGTAATCCTAGAAACTTGATAATTTTCTTCTCAATTTTTCTCTTCAAAAAAATAAAATTCCTTTATAATAGGGAATTTGCATGTCAATTCTTTAGACTTTATGTGTTTCCTTCTCCATATTTTGGTCTAATTCCTCTTTAAATTACTCTTTTATGTTCAAATTCATCATCTAAGGGAAGTATCAATGTCTCATGGTCTTATTGTAAATTTACCTTTATCTCGTTAGGTAGGATGTCCTCAAAGGAGAAAATAAATCCCTTGAATTTTTACTTGAATTTTGCTCCTATCATAGAATTTATTCCTTTTAAGGGAGAAATAAGCACCTCACATTCTTCTACAGCCTTTGACTTCTAATCTAAAAAATGAATAAGATAAAAAAATTCCTTCAACCTTTGAGTCTTTACCTTCAAAATCCTTATTTTCACATTCAAGTATTTCCTTAGACCATAGGAGGCACACTCTATTGATGAAAGGATAAGGTATCCTCCATAGGAATTATTGATCGATTATTATCTAAATATTTCCTTATTATCTTAGGTTCCCTTCCCATCTAAAGGGAGAATACTTCCTTATTCAAAAAAAAAATCAACGTTTGAGTCTTTACCTTCAAAATCCTTATTTTCACACTCAAGTCTTTCCTTAGACTATAAGAGGTATACCCTATTGATGAAAATATAGGATATCCTCCATAGGAATCATTGATCAATTATTATCTAAATATTTCCTTATTATCTTAGGTTCCCTTACCATCTAAAGGGAGAATGCTTCCTAGAGATTATTTGGAGTGTTCACTATTATGCTTTAGGTAGGGAGGCGATAACCACTTATTTTAGGTGCTTTAGGATTGCATAGGGTTGTGTCATATTAACTTGGTATGCAATCATTTGATTCACTATTGGTTGGATTTTTGTAGATTGACTAACCATTAATGGATTGATGACAATGGGTTGATTTACTACTATAGGATAACTTAACACTTGTTGATTTATCACTTGGACATGATGGATTGCCTTAGTACCATTGTTCGATCATAATATATTTTAAGATAAGGCACAACCCATGCTATTGTGCACTTGATTGATCTTCAATATCACGATCCTCCTTGGTAGGACTCATTATTATCATGGCTTATATGTTAATGTGTGATTATTCAAATGCTTAAAATTAAATGCATTATAGATGGTTAATTGCTATTACTATTTTGGTTATATTATATGAGAATATGGTATTGCTGATATTATGTATGGTTCTAGGACCAGGTACTCTCATGGGTGGACAAGGAAGTTGACCACCAAGAATGAGAGACCAAACTAAGGGAAATGATGGCTAGACTAATTAGTCTATGATAGCTCTAGGTTACAAAGGCATTACCCTCATATAGTTGCATCTCATATTACGTGTATGAATAAGGTTATACCACTAGGTGGGAAATTGTTGGTGTAATGGAGCAGTTCTTAGTAGCAAGTGATGATTGGTCGTCGAAAAACTTGCTAACTAAGAACAAGGGGTGGTTTAACATATTTCAAGGTTTTTTTATAAGTAAATTAAATTTATATGTGTTGCTTGAATTTGGCAAAGGGATCCACCAAGAAAATAATTATTAAGTAGAAAAACTTAATAATACCTATAATGGCTAATAATAATTATTAGCTTGTAATATTGATATGACTACTTAGGAAGCAATAAATGAATTAAATTGCTTTAAAATTTTATAATGTTAATAAGTTAACATTAGCTAAAATTTTATTGTGAAATAATTATCTTATGAACATTAAGGTGATATAATTTTAAAAAAGGTGTTCTTTAATTTAAAGCAGATAAAATTTATTTAAGAGGATAATGAATTTAATTAACATATAATAAAAATATATATATTAATAATAGGGAATTATAAATTAGTTAATAATACTAGCATTACAAAAAAGCTTAAATTAGAAAATATGGTACGTTTGGCAATGAATGCTTCTAGGGTGGATAAGAAAAGGCTAGATGGAAGAAAAAGAAATCATGCAGGGTTTTTCAGCGGGATTTTTGGCATGTCTCTTTTGTGAGTGAATATATGGCTTCTATTGGACTGAGTTAAAAGAAAAAATAAAAGGACAAGGAGGAATATAAGAGAATATAGGAGCTAGCAGGTGGGAGATCGGGAGAAGAAAAGTTAGAAGTGGGAAGGAGAAGTTTTTGAAGCCACTATGAAAAAAGGTAATCCTCCTAGCTATATGTTTGTTATCTAGGTGAAATATTACATTTCTTAGGAAGAAACTTAAACTTTAATTGCTACAATTTTTTTGGAAAATAAAGCATGAAAGGGCTTTGAAATACTTTGGTTTATTGCTACAAATTTTCTTGAAAATAAAGCATGAAAAGGGCTTTTGAAATACTTTGGCTTACTGCTGCAATTTTTTTGGAAAATAAAGTGTGAAAGGGCTTTGAAATACTTTGGTTTTATTGCTACATTTTTTTTGGAAAATAAAGTGTGAAAGGGCTTTGAAATGTTTTGGTTTATTGCTGCATTTTTTCTTAAAATTAAAGCATGAAAAGGGCTTTTGAAATGCTTTGGTTTATTGCTGCAATTTTTTTGTAAAATAAAGCATGAAAGGGCATAAAAATACTTTTTTTTTATTGTTGCAAATTTTCTTGAAAATAAAGCATGAAAGGGCTTTGAAATACTTTGGTTTACTGCTGCAATTTTTCTAGAAAGTAGAAACCCTGCTTTTGTTGAAATCTACATTGCTTGAGTTTACTTTTCCTGACTGTGTAATTAAGATATATGGAAGGCCCTTATAGTTGTAAGCTTTTGAATATCTTCAATTATGTTTTAGAAAACTTGTATAAAATAAAGTCTAGGTAGACACCTAATGAGTAAAAATGAGGCTTGGATATGTCTTTATTTTACTAAGCTAAAGGTTTGGCCTAGAAATATTGAACAACCTTTAGTTCTATTAAAATATTAAAGCCTTTGGTCTTCCTTTTAAATGATGACTATATTGCTTTCAATAAACTATTAAATAGATATTAAGAATTTTGATTTCCTTTTGAAAGATAATTTTTTAGTTTTTAATAAGCTATTAGAAAGATTAAGAATTATGGTTTTCATCTAAAAAATAATGAAGTTGCTTTATTTTAATTAGTGATTATAAAGTCATTTGTGTATTGTTCTGAAATATTGAATGTTCAGATGGATGTGGAGTTCATTTGGTATAAGGAAATTATGGGGTTTCCTCATATGTATTATTTTTAAATTATTGAATGTTCAAATGGGTGTGGAGTCCATTTGTTATGAGAAAATTATGGGGTTTCTTTACATGTATAGTTTTAAAAGAAATAGAAGGGATGTAGAAATGTGAATGATCATATTTTTTTACAGTTCTACTTGATACACTAAATATTTTTTAAAAAGCATTTAGGAATACATTATCATTATGATGAGCTATCTTGATCCCTTACTCCAACCAATTTGCCATGGATATCAAGGAAGTCAACAAATGATGATATGAATATAGTGATTCTATCATGGGTTATCCAGGTTATGCAATACTTTTGAATATTATGTAAAAATAAAAATCTCTTGCAGAAAGAGGATGTAATTTATAATGATTGGTTATGAAGTTTACTAATGAAGGAATGTAGAGATATCATGTTGTTATGGAAGTTTCCTTATTATGAATATGAATAGTATATGTTTTTAATTAATGCTTACAATTCATTATGGAAGAAGAAAATTATAAGAATTGTGAATGATTTTGTTGGCAATTTTGGGTACCTTGGGTACATTGCCTTTGCTCAAGTGTTGATGTTGTCATTGATGTCAAGAAGCGGAAGGGTTTTTGTGAAAACCAAGGCAGAAAAAATAAAAGGTTTTATTTAAAACCATGGACAACAGATTTGAAATGGGTTTTTCTTAAAACCCAAGTTGGCTCTTCGTTTCGTTGAAAAAGGTGCTCCGGTGATGAAGATATTTAATTTTAAATATTTAGTTTAAATTTTATTTATTTAAAATTTAAATTAAAATTTTAAATTAAATTAAATTTGCCGACGTGTTAAAAGTGCATCTTAGTGCATATAAAATAAGGCAGTGGAATTCATTAATTGTAGTGGAATGGAGTTCGATATTTACTCTCTGTGTTTTTCGATTTCGGCATTAAGCTCCTGCGCCAGCGAAGGGATGGTGTGTGTGAAATATTAAGAAGGGGCATTTGATATTAATCGTCGAGCTTTTCATTTTCGACATTGAACCCCTGCGCTAGCGAAGTGTTTAAAGGGAGAAGAAGACAAGGCATGAGTTTTTAGGGTTGACGTCACCTGTGACAGTGTAGTAGAGGAGGTAGTGCATTATTCTTGCACGAAGGTGGTTCGTGTTCGATTCCCTAGCGCGGCAAAAGGTTTTGGAGAAGTTACATTCATTTTGGTAGCCAAGGTAAGAGGAAGTGTTGGGCTTACTCCCAACAAGGGCTTGCACCCTAGTGGCAAACACCTCACGACTACTAGTAGGGAGGAACAGTGTTCAACTCCCGCGAGGTGTGAAGGCGCTCACCATTTTGCATTGTGAAGAAGGCCACGTTTATGAGGTATTTATGACAGCGCCATTGTATGTTTACTGTTGCTAAGGTTGATGGTGTATCAGGGATTAATTTTTTATTGTTGAGATAGGAAGTTATAAGGTTAGAAGAAATCGTTGGTATTTCTTGGAGTTATAAGGATTCTATGGTCTTGTTGTGTGCTTTCTGTGTATGTATTTAATTAGGGAGTTATAAGGTGAAGGGAAATAAAATATATTTTTATTTGATTGTTTGAAGAGTATAGTAGACATCAAAGGTTTAGGGGAGTCATAACTAGAGTGTGGAATGTTTATGAATGATATAAAATATTTTATTTTACTTTTATGGTATAAGTGGTTTTGGGAGTTATAAGGTTATGCAATGTTGTGATTTATTTTATTTTATGGTACAAGTGGTTTTAGGAGAGATAAGGAAGTTGTGCAATTAAAGGCTTTGGTGATGATTATTGAAAAGTGGAGTAATGTTGATTATTTTGTGATCTACTAACCCTTGTGAAGTTTGGCAAAAGAATTTTGTGATTGTGGCAGATTTCCAAAGGGGTTCCTTCACTTCAATAAGGTATGGGCACTTTCTTCTTATAAGTATGATTGGTGTATGTTATTTCCTGAAATAATATTGGAGTGAAAAGGTATACTACAAGGTTTCCTTTGGTTGGGTGTAAAATCCTAGTTTCTGGTTTGTTGAAGACTACTTATGCATTGTTATCATTGATGAGAGTTTTGGTGAAATGCATAATACTGGTTTGAGGTAATGGAAGCATTGTGCACTAGGGTTTATGTTTGTAAGTCTTGTTACTTACATTGAGATGGTGAAACCCTTAGTTGGCTGTTTTGATATTGATGGATGAGTTGCTTCCATAGTGGTTGTGTTGATGAAGTTAAGTGCTTTACTTGATACATGATATTGGGCTTACTCCATTGAGTTGATTTGAACAAGTTATTCTTTGCATTTGGTGATATTGTGTTGGTGGCTGTTTTGTTCAAATATATTTGGAGGGAAAAGGATTTCTACTTGTTTCCTTTTCCTGTGATGATTGGTTGAATGCTTCAAAGGTTGATGTTGAATGATGTCTTTGAGCATTGTTGTTGAAGCCCTAATTGGTTGAGAAAAGATATTGGTTGTTGGAAAGAACATGAGTATCATTGTTATATGAGATATTGCTTGGTTGGCAATTGTTGGGTTGTGTTTCATGTTCTTGAGAAAAGCATATTACATCTATCTTATTCTTATGAGATTTGAGATTGAGTTGAGATTGAGATTGGGAGTTAAGTATAGAACATATTGAGTCTCTAACAATTCTCTTTATGCTTCTATGAGGTTGATGAATCATATTGAGTCTCTAACAATTCTCTTTATGCTTCTATGAGGTTGATGAATCACATTGGGTCTCTAACAATTCTCTTTGTGGGTTCATGCCAAGCAAGTTTTCTTGATGAACTTGTGAGCAGGTTTTGGACAGGTTTCGTTGGGGACTTGTAAGCAGATTTGGACAGGTCCTAGCAGAGGACTTGTGAAGCTGAGTTTGATAGTTCTATCAGAGAACTTGAGGACAAAGGTGCATTGGTTCTATGAGAAGAACCTGAGGACTGATTTGTGCCAGACCGAAGGACTGTGTTTGGTGTAGATCAAAGATAGAGGAAGAGGACATTTGTGCTAGACCGAAGGACTGTGTTTAGTGCAAATTCGAGGACCAGCTTTGAGGTGATAGAGTTGAGGACAGAGGTCTCCAGCCAGAGCAGGGAAGACAGGTGTCTTCTGTGGATAGAGTTCCATTTGCTAAGGGCAGCGGAGGCAGAGGTCTTCTAGAGGATCACCAGCCAGAGCAGAGGTAGGGGAAAGTATCTCCTTTGAGCAGAGGCTCATAAATTCAGATTGGGGGAAGGTTTCTCCTTTGATCCGAGGCTCATAAACATTGTAATTGGGAAGGTTTCCCAAAGAACTTTGAGATAACTTTTAGAGAAAAGTTTTGTGGATGAATCACATCAAAATTGTTGTGTCACTTTGTGGATGACCTTGTGCATTGTTTTGATATTGCTTTGGATATATTGCTTTATTGTTTTGAAGTATAAAGGAAAAGTAAAAAGAGGTCTTATACTGTTCACCCCCCCCTCTCAGTATAAGCTTGTGTTCTTCAGATTTGTAGAAAAGTGTTTATGATTTATTAATATGAATTGAAAGTGGATACTTAATGTAGTACATTAGTGTGTATGAGATTTATTCATACTTATAAAGTAAGTTGAATCTTTAGTGAAATGTTTAATGATTTTTGAAAAATAATTAGTATGAATTGATCTTTTCTAAATGAGCAATGTAGATATGATTTACTTTTGATTAAGAAAGAGATATGTTAAATGCTTTGATAAGTGTTTATGCTTTATCAATATGGAATTAATGGAATTATTGTGTTATGAAATGTAACTAGAGGAATTGTCATTTCTTCAACAATATTTATTAATTCATAATGCTATAGTTTCATTTCCTTTTTGAGAGAGTTTTGAAGATGTTATATATTCTTTGGGTTGTGAAGGGTATGCTTATAGTAACCTTGTTAGTACCCTTATTAAGATAAATTCCAAAACTTGGTCAATTGGAGAGAGGCAACAATCAAGTTAGTTGTGATGATTACATCCCAAGTGGTGTAGCTTAGATGTATTTCCAAAAGCATGGATCTTTTGAGGAAGGTTCTTAAGCATGGAGCTTGAACCACAATTCCTATCATGGAGGTTAGAAAATCATTCACAACATGAGCAAGTGATGGCACTTTGATCAAGAAGGATCAAGTGGCCATGTGTATTATCACATGGAGTGATAATACCCTTAATTATCCCACCATGGAGGTGTGGTAATTAAGCACTAAGTACTAGTCCCATAATAAAGATGAGATAATTAGACCTTAAGGAATTATGCTAGATAATGCCTACATAGAATGACTTGTGTATGGTGAGAAAAATGACATCCCCTTTTGATGGACTAAAAGGGATAATCCCTACGTTGTGGTTAAATTGCCTATACTTGGGGAAAGTATAAGGAATGTGGGAAAACCACTGAAGGCATCTTTTCTAACCATGAAGGTTTATAAAAGTTAACCCTAGAGAATGTTATGGGATGTTGACGTGTCATTTCCACTTGAGTATCATTAGCAGTGATAAGAACTCAAATGTGGCTATGCCTTAATTATGCAAAATAAAAGAGTATGGGAATATTTGGGATGTGAACCTAATTAAAAAATAAACAATACTATCTCTAAGGTTGGTTAGAATTGGGTCGTTACATTTGGTATCAGAGCTATAGATTGTAGGACTAGAAGCTTCCACAAGAAGACCTAGGATCAACTAACTTAATGTGTAACTTTGGGGAGATTTGTGAATTTAGGGACCTTAACATGGATTGGGTACGTCGGGTATTACACACCAATGGATCCAGTTCAGCCCAAGGAATAAAAATCCTAAAGAATACATTCTCTTATTGGGAATGACACCTTGTGTGGAGTAAGTGTGACCATTGACATTATCAATAATATTTTGTTAGTTCATATAGATAATGAAACTAATTAGAAGTTAGAAGTACAATTTGAAGGAAAATTGTAATCTAACTCAAACCTTTTGTGGATAGGAATAATGGCACCAAAGTTGAGAAGAGGAAGAAGAGGATATTTTTAGGCTTTGAGACAAACTAGGTAGGGGAGTGTCGAAGCTAGATCCCAAGGAGAAATTTTGAAAAAATCTAATAAGGAGGTAGAAAACCTCATAGTTGTGGTCCCCTTATTATAGAAAACAATAGAACAATAGAGGGAATAAATGAATAAACAAAGGCAATTGTTGGAGACTATAGTTAACCAAGGTTCCCATAATAAAATATTTGAGGATAGATAGGAGGAATATCCTCTTGCATAGAACCAATTAGTTCAAGCTCGCATAGAGGCTGAGCTAGCTAAGGACATAAAAAATCTCAAAGTATCTAAGTTCTCAGGTAAAGGAGGTGATGATTTGGCTGAGTCATGGTTAGTGGAATTAGAAACATATTTATCCATAATACCTACTCTTTAGTAACCGTATGGGCTACTCTTCATTTGAAAGATACAACCTTAGAATGGTGGAATACCTTCAAGGCAGACAAGAAGATTCAAGAAGTGAATCTTTAGTGGGATGATTTTGTTTGAGAAATTTGAGGAATTCTCTACACTTCACCAAGTAATAATGGAGATATATTATCAAAAATTTGTGATGTTATTAAAATATGTATCAAAATATGCGGCAAATGAGCATTTGAAGATACATACATTCATTTTAGGAGTAGATCCTACGATTAGAACAATTATGAACTTACACAAATCCAAGACCTTGCAAAAAGTATATGATTTGGCTAGCTAAGAAGAACCCAACCTACGGATAAAGAAAGATTTATTCAATTATGCTGAGTTAATATAGGAAAATGAATAGTCACTTAGAAAAAAGATAAGTGTTGGGTTCATAAATTGGTAACAAAAAAAAAAGAGGAACAAAGGTAACCCAAATTTTGAGCAAAAGAATGATGAGAAACAAGAGAATTTCAAGAATAAATTCCAAAAGAGGAATAATTATCCTAATTCTTGACCTTAGATTCAGCCAAAGCCAATGCAAGCAACAAGCACAAGAGGATAAAATTAGGAAATAATATAGGGACCCAAGGGAGTTTGCTATGATTTTTGGGGTCTACACTATGTGAATAGATGTCCATAATGGCTAGAAAAAAATCCCATAGAATCTATGCAACAACTAAAAATTAGAATCTGGACAAGCAAGTCACTCTGATGCTATTAGATGGTAAACTTTTTTAATAGAAATGTTAAAATCTTAACTGATAGTGGAGTTATATATAATTTCATTTCCAATAATATAGTCAAGGATATGCTAGAAAGGCCTAAATTTTGGCACAAGGGTGGAAAGTCGAGTATGGGTCTGGAAAGACCTACTTAGTGGATTAGTGTTTGCATACAACTAAGATCTCCCTACCTCATGAATCCATCATATGGCAACTATATGTAGCACCACTACATGCCTTTGACATCATCTTAGAAATGGACTAGTTAAAGGCTCATGGAGCCCTAATTAATTTCCAAGATAGATGGATGGATTATATGAATAAATATAAGAAGAGACTAAGGATTCATAGTGAGGAAGGGTATTTTCAACATTAGTTGTTTTTCAGCAATGCAACTTAGAAAAGCTATGAAGAAAGGTGGAATGATCTATGTTGTTAAGATAAATAATAAAATAAATGATAATGGAAAGGAATAAATGTTTAGGAAACACCCAATTCTTCATGAATTTAGGGATGTATTTCTAGAAGATATCTATGGTATTCCACCTAAGCATGAATTTGATTTCACTCGTTGAATTGATGCCTAGAGCCGAACACATAAATAGAAATACTTATAGAATGAATCTTATTAAGATTAGGAGTTAAAGGTGCAACTTCAAGGATTGTTAGATAAAGGTTTGATTAAACCTAGTGTGTCACCATGGGGTGCACCAATTCTTTTTATCAAAAATAAGGATGGTTCTTTAATATTATGCATAAACTATAGAATGCTAAACAAAGTAACCATCAAGAATAGGTATCCTTTACCTAGAATTTATGATCTCTTTGATCAATTGAAGGATGCCACTATATTTTCCAAAATTGATTAAAATTTGGATATCATCAGCTAAAGATTTATGAGGATACTCACAAGACAAAATTTAAAACTGGATATGGTCACTATGATTTCATAGTGTTGCCCTTTGGGTTGATAAATACATCGACGATATTTATGAATTTAAAGATTAGCATGTTCAGAAGATATCTAGATCAATTTGTATTGATATTATTAGATGATACCTTTATTTATTCATGTAGTAGGGAAGAGCATAACAAAATTTTAGGATCATGCTAGAGGTTCTAAGAAAAATCAACTTTATAGGAATTTGACCAAATGTGACTTTTATGTTCCTTAAGTACAATATTTGGGGCACATCATATTTGCAAAAGGGATTGTTGTAGATCCAAAGAAAGTTGAAGCCATTTTGAGTTGACCAACTCCTACCAATGTATCTAAAGTGTGGAGCTTCATGGGCATTATAGGATACTATAGATATTTTGTGATTCAAATATTGGCTATCCTATCACTAACCTTCATAAGGAAAAATAATTCAAGTGGACTAACAAATATGAAACTACTTTTAATACTCTAAAGTAAAAGCTAACTACAACACCTATACTTAGGATACTATATCCACAAAAGAATTTTACTATATGTACAAATGCTTCACTAGAAGGTTTGGGAGGAGTATTGTCCCAAGATGAAGTTGCTATAGCATATGAGTCTAAGAAACTCAAGAAACATGAGGTAAATTATGCTACACATGATTTAGAGCTAGCAACGGTTGTGCATGCTCTTAAAATTTGGTGATATTACCTATTAGGAAAACCTTTTGAGTTAAGGACTGACCATTATATTTTGAGGTATATTTTTACTCAGCCTATGCTCAATGCAAGATAGAGAAGATGGGTTGAGTTCCTAGTAGAGTATGACTTTGGTATAGAGTATATCAAAGGAAAGGAAAATAAGGTCATCGATGCCTAAGTAGAAGAATCCACATAGTAGCATTGACTCATAACCATATGGACTTAATGGATCAAGTTAAGAAAATGCAAACTCAAGATCAATATTACAATGAAATTCAGGTCAATATGGAAATAAATCCTAGAGAGAACAAGGATTTCAGCATAAAATATGGTCTTTTATGTTTTAAAGATAAGGTGGTTATACCTAAAATAGATGATTTAAGGAGATTTATTATGCAAGAGGTGCATATATATCCTTACTTTTCTCACCTTGGAGGGGCAAAAATGAGAGAGAACATGAAAAAGACCTTTTACTGGTCAGGAATGAAAAAATGATATCATTTATTTTATTGCTAGATGCTTAGAATACTAGAAAGTAAAAGTTGAGCATAGACATCTAGCAGGAAAATTATACCCACATGATATACCAATGCAAAAATGGTAGGTTATATCTATGGACTTCATTGTGGGTTTACCTAAGACTAGGTATCAACACAACACAATTCTAGTAGTAGTCGATAAATTGACTAAGGTTGTATAATTTATACTAGGAAACATCAAGGATGATGCTTTGGTGGTGGAAAATATGTTTGTCAAAGAGATTTTTAGGTTACATGGGTTTCCTTGAAGTGATCATTTTAGATAAGGATTCCAAATTTACATCTGAGTTTTGGTAGGCTCTTCATCATGTAGTGGGTACAAAGTTGAATATTAGTTCTGCATACCATTCAAAAATAGATGGACAAATAGAGAGGGTAAACCAAGTATTGGAAGACATGCTTTGCATGTACTGCATGGACCAAAAGTCTTGGTGGGAAGACTTTTTACATCTAGTAGAATTTGCATATAATAATGGTTATCATGCTTCCTTGGGAATGGCCCCATTTGAAGCCTTGTATGGTAGGATATGTAAAACACCTCTATCATAGGATAATCTAGATGATTGAGTGGTGATTGGACCAGACACTATCAAAGAGATGGAGGAACAACTCAGGATGATCAGGTAGAGGCTTAAGGAAGTCATCGATCATTATAAGAGCTATGTTGATCTAAAAAGATCACCTAGAGAATTCTTTGTGGGAGACAAAGTTTTCTTAAGATTTAAACCCATGAAAAGTGCCATAAAGTCAACTAAGTTGGATTCCCATTATGTTGGGCCATTTGAGATCATTGATAAGTCTAGTAGCCTATAGACTTGCCTTGCCATCCAATCTATCAAAGATCCATGATACTTTTCATGTATCCCTACTTAGGAAATATATTGTTGATCCTAATCCTGTTTGGAATGTCTCTAAACTACAAATGGCAGATCCCTCAATAATTGAAGTAAGACTAGTGAAGATTCTAGAGTTTCGATCCAAGGTTACGAGGAAGTAAACTCTAGAATAGTACAAGGTATAGTGGGTGAAGAACACAAGCTTATACTGAGAGGGGGGTGAACAGTATAAGATCACTTTTTACTTTTCTTTCCCAAATAGTATTATCCAATATAATCAATGGCAATATCAATAGCAATAACCAAAGCAATGCACAAATCATCACACACAATAGAGACACCAATTTAACATGGTTCACCCAATGTGGGCTACTCCACGAAGAAAATATTTCACTAATATTTTCTCAATAAATATCTTGGGAATCCTTTCCCTATTACAATGTTTATGGACCTCTGTCCAAAGGAGACACCAATCCCCTAATCAATTTCATGGATCTCTATCCATAGGAGACACCAATTTCCTAACTTTGCTCTGGATGGTGATCCTCTAGAAGACCTCTGCCTCCACTACCCTTAGCAAATGGAACTCTATCCATAGAAGAAACCTGTCCTCCCTGCTATGGCTAGAGACATTTATCCTCAACTCTATCACCTCCAAAGCTCTATCTCAAATCTACACTAAATATAATCCTTCGATCTAGCACAAATCTATCCTCAATCTCTATCTCTGGTCTGGCACAAACCTGTCCTCAAATCTGCACCAAACTCTGTCCTCGAATATGTACTAAACATAGTCCTTCGGTCTAGCACAAATATATCCTCAATATCTATCTTCAAAATCTATCCTCAAGCCTTAACTCAAAGCTTGACTCAATATCAAATCAACTCTACTAGATCTGCCCCAAACCTTAACTCAAGGTTTGAACAAATCAATCAATCAATTCTTCTCTCAAGTCTTCTCAAAGACTTGTCTCAAATATGCCTTGTAAGCTTCCACAAAAGCTCACACTAATCTATCCACAAGTCCTCTCTAGAACTTGTCCAAATCTGCTCAATAAGTCCTCACTAGAACTTATCCAAATCTGCTCTCAATATGTATTGTAAGCTTCCACAAAAGCTTACCCAAATCTATCCACAAGTCTTCTCAAAGACTTACCTCAAATCTGCTCAACAAGTCCACACTAGAACTTGTCCAATCTCATAGAAACATAAAGAGAATTGTTAGAGACTCAATATGCTCTACACTCATCACAATGCTCAATCACTTTCAATCACTCTCTTAGAAACATATAGAGAATTTTTAGAGACTCAATATGCTTCACATTCACCTCAATACTCAATCACTTTCAATCACTCTCTTAGAAACATATAGAGAATTGTTAGAGACTCAATATGCTTCACATTCACCTCAATACTCAATCACTTTCAATCACTCTCTTAGAAACATATAGAGAATTTTTTTCTACATCAAACATATAGAGAATTGTTAGAGACTCAATATGCTTCACATTCATCAATACTCAACCTCTTTCTCAAATCAATTCAGAATATAGAATAATTTGTTTCATAGAACTTGAACAATCACTTCACACATTCACTTGACTAGGCTCAACCAACTCTACTCAACCAATCACTCAATGAAATAATCCTTGCTCACAAACCCTAGTCCAAGCATATGAATACTCACTCAAAATATTTCCAACAATGCTTATCAACCAATCTCACATAACAATGATACTCATGTTCTTTTCAAACCCTAGTTCAAGTTCTTCACTCAATCAATCACTTCAACAACAATGCTTATAAACCAATCTCACATATAGCTCAACAACTCAATAAGGAAACCTAATTAAGTCCTTTTCACTCCAAACTTGTTTTCCAAAAAAAATCAATCAACTCAACTATGGAAGAATGTGCCCATACCTTTTTCTTGATGATGAAGGAACCTCAAAAATCTGCCACAACCACAAACACTTCTTTGCCAAGCTCAAGGAAGTTAGAAGATGATAAACTCTCTCAAAAGTACAATGCAAATATCAAAACATACATACACCTTATCACTCCATCTTGAAGAAAGCATCCATCAACATATACAAAAATAATTGACCAAATACACCTTATAATCTCCCAGTTAAAATAATATCCAATACCAGAAATAATGTCAATAAAATCACCTTCTCAAAATAACTCAATGGCAAGAAGTCCTCTCAAAATTTAACCAACACTTTAATCCACTTATTTCTCCAATAAGCCAATATGTCATAAAGACTTTATTAAAAATAAAGCTAACTCCTTATTCCTCCAATTAACCAAAATAATGACCAATTAAAAATACTTTTTATCTACCCCTTTTAACTCCCTAGGACCTTATGTCAAAACCTTAGGCATCACAAAATATATTAAAAATTTATTACCTTTGCCTTGGTGGGACTCGAACTCACGATGTCGCCTCTACCAGTGCCCTAGCCGTGGCTCCAACCGCCGCGTGAGCTAGGCACTCACCTTGGGAGGGAAGAGCACCACGTGCTCTATCTTCTCCCTCTTGGCACCTCACCCAAAAAGGATTTGCACTACTTCCTTTGGCGCCTAACCAAGTCCACTCAAAACGCTGACCAAGTCCACTCAAAATGTTGCCTACCGAGATTCGAATGTGGGTCCTCTCGCTCACAAGCACCCTAGCTCACTCCAACTTGCCACTAGACCACCACGTTGGATGGTTATGAGGTTTAGGGCTTCTTTCACATTATTCCTTCATCGGTGCACTTAAGACAAAAACTTTGTCTTCTTCCTTGCACGAAATCGCACGAAACACACAACTCGCAGGCCTTTGGTAAATCGAACAAGGGATGATTATTTTGCCACTTAGGCATATGGTTTTTATACCAATATGCCACCTTGAAATTAAACGTTGGCACTTTAAATTTTAAATATTTAATTTATAAATTATTTAAATTCTTTAGAATTTAAATATTAATAAATTAATATAATTAAATCCTTTTGGCTTTATTAAGGATTAAAGCCTTCTTAGGTTTTACCACTTTGTATAAATAATATTTATTTATAAAATTTAAATTCAATTTGAATTTAAATATTTTATAAAATAAATATTAAAACTTCCTTGGGCTTTCTAACATGAATTTAAAATCCTCCTTGGGTTTTAATGAAAAACCATTTATTTTTGCTCATCATGGTTTTAATAAAAACCCTTCTACTTATGCTTCACATAATATTAAGAAATAAATATTATGGAGCTCTTTCCATTAACCTCTTGCATTGTTCCTTTTGACCTTTTGACATCAATGGTAGCTCATTCCTTGACATCAATGACAACTTCGTTCCTTGACATCAATGACAACTTTATGGACTCAAAATGTCCAACAATCTCCCCCTTTGTCATTGATGGCAACCCAAATAATTTTTACCAAAAACTTAACCTTTTGTTTGTTCTGCTCCCCCTGGGACATTTCTACCCATGGCTTAATGCTCTCTTCAAATCTCTCCTCTTTACTCAAATACTAAATCTCTCCCCCTTACTCAAATCTCTCCCCCTTTGACATCAATGGTAAAGGGTCACCTTTGGGGCTCGGGGCTAAGAATGAGTCTCTTAGCTTAGCCCCTCCCCCACCTCCTCTTGAGGTGGTTAATTCTGGGGTGGGAGTATTTCTACTCCCAACAAGCATTGGTCTTTACCTTTGTCCTCTTTCCTTCTTATCTGATCCTTCTAATTCCTTTGACTGTTCCTTTCCATGTCCATGTTCTTGTTCCTGTTCCTATTACTGTTCCTATCCATATCCATATTCCTATTTTTGTTCATGTCCATATCCCTCTTCCTATTCATGCTTGATTCTGGAATGTCTTCTCTACACCACTTTGTTGTATGTCCATCATTATTGCACTTATAACACTTAATGTTATTATTCCTTGGAGGTGCAAATGTCTTAGGATTTCTCCTAGTGAAGCCATATACTTTTCTATCATGAACCCTACAATTCATTGCCTTGTGACCAAATTGATTACATGAGTAGCAATACCCATGGAAAAGCTGCCTGTTTCTAAAATTCCCATTTTCTTGTCTTTCATGTGTCCTACATTGTGAAGCCATGTGCCCAAATATGTGACATGAGAAACATCATCCATTGAAGAAACCTTGCCTTGACCCCATTGGTCTCTTAGTCTCTCTTAACCTATTTTGTTTTTTGTTCCATCTGTTCCTTACTTGTGCATTGTTCCTTTCCTTGTTGAACTTTCTATTGTCCAACTTATCCTCAGAAGTCTCACTCTTTCTTTCACCTTCTTCTTTTGACGCTTCTTCTTCTTTGGTGCTTGAGCTTGACTCTTCTGCTTCCTGTTTCCCTTGTTCTTCTTCAAAACTAAGTCTTATTTTGGTGATTGATGATCTTTGTGCATTGATAATCTTGTTCAAAGTCTTTGAATTTTTCTCAAACTTGTGTAGCTTGTCCTTAGAGTCTTTCACTTCCATCCTTAGTGAAACTATCTCATGTTCTAATCTTTCACACTCTAGATCTTTTATCTTTAATTTTTTTAGTCATACCTTCTTCAATTTTCCTTGCCTCTTCAACCTTAATTTTGAAGTTGGTGAGCTCTTGTAGAAATTTTGCTTTTGATTTCTCATCTTCTTGAGCTTGAACCCTTAATCCTGAGTTCTCATTTTTTAATTCTTCGAGAACAACAATAAGTCTTTCACATTCTATCTCTTTTACCTTTGATTGTTCAACCATACCTTTTTCAACTCTCCTTGCCTTTTCAACCTTATCTTTCAAGTCAGAGAGATCTTGTAGAAGCTTTGTCTTACATTTCTCATCCTCTTGTATTTGAGCCTTTAATTCTAAGTTCTCCCTTTTCAACTCAACAAGTTCCTTAAGAGTGACTTCCTCCTTTTCTCTTTCTGAATTTTTCTCTTTTCTTTGGTCTTCAATTTATTCTATTGTCCAAAGTAGAGTTTCTTCTTCATACCTATTTTGACTATCCCTGTTATCCTTTTCTAACCTTTTTGACTTTTCTTTTTGGTTTTTTTTACCTATTTTGACTTCCATGTTTCTTTTTGAACCATCTTCTAGGACTTCAATTATGAAAGTATCATCTTCATCTTCACCGCTACTAAAACCATTGCAATAACTTGCATCATGACTGAGTTGACCACAAACAAAATATTCTTCACCTTCTTGTGAACAATGAGCTACAAGGTGACCTGTCTTCCTACATCTGGTACAAAACTTTATCAATCTAGTTATCTCTCCACTGCTTGATTCATCTCTTGAATCTATTTCCATTCTTCCTCCCAAAATAACAACATTGAATTCATCTTCCTTTTCTTTCATGACCATGTGTGTTCTTTTCTTCTTGTGTCTCATGGTTCTACTTTTACCTTTCTTTGCCATTTGTGTTCTTGTAAGATCTTCCTTCAAGTTGTTAAACCTTTTTCAAAGGAACCAGCTCTGATACCAATTGAAGAACACAAGCTTATACTGAGAGGGAGGGTGAACAGTATAAGATCACTTTTTAATTTTCTTTCCCAAATAGTATTATCCAATATAATCAATGGCAATATCAATAGAAATAACTAAAGCAATGCACAAATCATCACACACAATAGAGACACCAATTTAACGTGGTTCACCCAATGTGGGCTACTCCACGGAGAAAATATTTCACTAATATTTTCTCAATAAATCTCTTGGGAATCCTTTCCCTATTACAATGTTTATGGACCTCTATCCAAAGGAGACACCAATCCCCTAATCAAGTTTATGGATCTCTATCCATAGGAGACACCAATCTCCTAACTCTGCTCTGGTTGGTGATCCTCTAGAAGACCTCTACCTCCACTACCCTTAGAAAATTGAACTCTATCCACATAAGATACCTTGTCCTCCCTGCTCTGGTTGGAGACCTCTATCCTCAACTCTGTCACCTCCAAAGCTCTATCTCAAATCTACACTAAACATAGTCCTTCGGTCTAGCACAAATCTGTCTATCTCTATCTCTGGTCTGGCACAAACCTATCCTCAAATATGCACCAAACTCTATCCTCGAATCTATACTAAACATAGTCCTTCGGTCTAGCACAAATATATCCTCAATCTTCTTCCTCAAGCCTTAACTCAAAGCTTGACTCAATCTCAAATCAACTCTGTTAGATCTTCCCCAAACCTTAACTCAAGGTTTGAACAAATCAATCAATCAAATTTTCTCTCAAGTCTTCTCAAAGACTTGTCTCAAATATACCTTGTAAGCTTCCACAAAATCTCACACTAATATATCCACAAGTCCTCTCTAGAACTTGTCCAAATCTTCTCAATAAGTCCTCACTAGAACTTATCCAAATCTGCTCTCAATCTGTATTGTAAGCTTCCACAAAATCTTACCCAAATCTATCCACAAGTCTTCTCAAAGACTTACCTCAAATCTGCTCAACAAGTCCACACTAGAACTTGTCCAATCTCATAGAAACATAAAGAGAATTGTTAGAGACTCAATATGCTCTACACTCATCACAATGCTCAATCACTTTCAATCACTCTCTTAGAAACATATAGAGAATTGTTAGAGACTCAATATGCTTCACATTCACCTCAATACTCAATCACTTTCAATCACTCTCTTAGAAACATATAGAGAATTGTTAGAGACTCAATATGCTTCACATTCACCTCAATACTCAACCTCTTTCTCAAATCAATTCAGAATATAGAATAATTTGTTTTATAGAACTTGAAAAATCACTTCACACATCCACTTGACTAGGCTCAACCAACTCTACTCAACCAATCACTCAATGAAATAATCCTTGCTCACAAACCCTAGTCCAAGCATATGAACACTCACTCAAAATATTTCCAACAATTCTTATCAACCAATCTCACATAACAATGATACTCATGTTCTTTTCAAACCCTAGTTCAAGTTCTTCACTCAATCAATCACTTCAACAACAATGCTTATAAACCAATCTCACATATAGCTCAACAACTCAATAAGGAAACCTAATTAAGTCCTTTTCACTCCAAACTTGTTTTCCAGAAAACAATCAATCAACTCAACTATGGAAGAATGTGCCCATACCTTTTTCTTGATGATGAAGGAACCTCAAAAATCTACCACAACCACAAACACTTCTTTGCCAAGCTCAAGGAAGTTAGAAGATGATAAACTCTCTCAAAAGTACAATGCAAATATCAAAACATACATACACCTTATCACTCCATCTTGAAGAAAGCATCCATCAACATATACAAAAATAATTGACCAAATACACCTTATAATCTCCCAGTTAAAATAATATCCAATACCAGAAATAATGTCAATAAAATCACCTTCTCAAAATAACTCAATGGCAAGAAGTCCTCTCAAAATCTAACCAACACTTTAATCCACTTATTTCTCCAATAAGCCAATATGTCATAAAGACTTTATTAAAAATAAAGCTAACTCCTTATTCCTCCAATTAACCAAAATAATGACCAATTAAAATAATTTTTATCTACCCCTTTTAACTCCCTAGGACCTTATGTCAAAACCTTAGGCATCACAAAATATATTAAAAAATTTATTACCTTTGCCTTGGTGGGACTCGAACTCACGACACCACCTCTACCAATGCCCTAGCTATGGCTCCAACTGCTGCGTGAGCTAGGTGCTCACCTTGGGAGGGAAGAGCACCACGTGCTCTATCTTCTCCCTCTTGGTGCCTCACCCAAAAATGGATTTGCGTTGCTTCCTTTGGCGCCTAACCAAGTCCACTCAAAACGCTAACCAAGTCCACTCAAAACGCTGCCTGCCGAGATTCGAACACGGGTCCTCCCACTCACAAGCACCCTAGCTCACTCCCAATTACCACAAAACCACCACGCTGGATGGTTATGAGGTTTAGGGCTTCTTTCATGTTATTTCTATGTCGGTGCACTTAAGACAAACAATTTTCTTCTTCCTTGCACGAAATCGCATGAAACACACAACTCGTAGGCCTTTGGTAAATCGAACAAGGGATGATTCTTTTACCACTTAGGCATATGGTTTTTATACCAATATGCCACCTTGAAATTAAATGTCGGCACTTTAACTTTTAAATATTTAATTTATAAATTATTTAAATTCTTTAGAATTTAAATATTATAAATTAATATTTAAATCCTTTTGGCTTTATTAAGGATTAAAGCCTTCTTAGGTTTTACCACTTTGTATAAATAATATTTATTTATAAAATTTAAATCCAGTTTGAATTTAAATATTTTATAAAATAAATATTAAAACTTCCTTGGGCTTTCTAACATGAATTTAAAAGCCTTCTTGGGGTTTTATGAATTTTTTTCTACTTTTGCTCATCCATGGTTTTAATAAAAACCCTTCTACTTATGCTTCACATAATATTAAAAATAAATATTATGAAGCTCTTTTGCCATTAACCTTTGCATTGTTCCTTTTGACCTTTTGACATCAACGGTAGCTTATTCCCTGACATCAATGACAACTTCATTCCTTGACATCAATGACAACTTTGACTCAAAATTTCCAGTAGTGGGACCATTATTTTGAGCAATGTACCACATGGAAAAAAGTTGAGGATATGAGAAAATATTTTTCTTATTTATTTGAGTAAAATATATGCATTTTATATTGCAAAAAAACATAGAGGATTGTGTTTAGTCCAAGGGAGAAGTATGTCTTGATGCTTTGATGAGAGGATATTTGACACATATTTTTGTAACATAATTGTTTCATTCTTATGATTATATGGTGATTATAATATGTTTTATGTGAATTATTATTGTATATTCTAGAAAATATGTTGAATGTAGTAATCTAACAAATGTGTTTGATTTATGCAAAATTCATCCGAGTCTTGAGTAAAAATGTAGGAAAAGTGTTGATGAACGATGCAGGGAGCACAAAGCTTTGGAAGTATGCCTTGGATGAGAAGAAGATGAACGTAAGGACCAGGGATAAAGGAAACCTAGAGCACGGTAATGATAGTAGCTGACCTCTGTTACAGAAGACATGTTATAAAAGCATGTTACAAAAGTATGTTACCAAAGCATGTTACGGAAGGTAACTATTGAAGTAAGTTATCGAAGGATTTTCACTAGCAGTTACCGAAGGATGAATAAAGTTTGTTGACTTACGTAGCATGCCACATCAGTGACAGCACGACGTATTCACATGACAGCAAATATTCCCAATCAGCAAAGTATTTCATTTATCACATATTATCCATGAGAATATTTTGGTTGATAAAGTCGTTATTGCTTTATTTAATAAAGTTTGTAATCAGACTATTATGAGAATTCTTAGATATGGATGCAAGATCGTTAGACCTTTTCTTGGAATATAGGACATATTGTTCTAATGTACATCTTGTGAATTATTCAAAATAGTATTGTCTTGTTAGGTTTGTTTGTAGGATGCCACTTGGACCATTCAGAATGTTTACCAAGTCCAAGTAGGAATAGGTATTATGTTAAGTTTAGATTATTTTGGTTGATGCATAATTGTCGTATTGGGAAGTCCACAAATTCCACATGGCAAAATACGTGGAGAAATATTGTTTGGAATTGTATTAGTCACACTATAAATTACAAAGGGGTGACCTTTGAAAAGGTCTAGAGAATGCCAAGAAAATATTGTGAATGTAATGTTCTAAGTCTACAATTCTGAAGAAATGCGCCAGCATGTATGACTGAATCTCCAGTAATAAAAGCAACATTTTGTTCTTCGTAAATGGTAACTGTGTCAATTCTGCATATTGCTTAATTTTTGTTATGTAATTGTACTTGTATTTTCCCTGCATTTATAGAATGAAAATAATATTAGTATTAGTTATAAAATCTAGTTACTGAGATAAAGTAAACTAGGGGAGAAAGACTTACACTACCCTCTAGGAGGTAGGGCCCACTCCTATAGCCAGTCCCTGAGCTCTCGCCCCTACAATAGGTTAGAAATAGTTAGCCTTAGAATAAATTAAATTGTATTTTAAATAGAAAAATAAAATAGACTGCACGAGGATCCTCACAAATAAATTAGCTCATCAATAAAGTAATTCATCATTGTATTAATTACTTATCATATTTTGCATTATTCATTTCTGCACAGTTTAAATTATGTTTATTACTTTTCTGTAACACATGAAACCAGAAAGAGACTTGAGCTAAGCTTAGTATTAATCCCCATGGTACAATCTATACTAGATTCCTACTCTTTAAATCTAACCTTGATTTCCCTCGGATTGACAAAAATTAAATGTAAGCTCTACAACCGATCATTTTGGCACCGTTGCCAGGGAGAGTAGCATCATAGTGGTTAATCAGAAAAGTTGTTTGGCAGTGCAAAAAGAGAAGCTTACTTGTATGTGAAAAGGGGTACGTATGAGACCTTGGTGTGCATATGAGTCAGAGTGGCCCATGATGGTTCCAACAAGCTCCTTCGTTCGATGTTGCTAGGTTATTTTCTCTTAAAGGAATCATTTTATTGCTTTCATAGATTAAAATTTATTTTCTGCAAATTTCAATTTTTACAAATTTCAATTTCTACAAATTTCCTGCTTTGGGTAATTATTATTGTTTAGTTGACTTAGGACCTATGAGAAAGAACAGGAAGTAGGTGTACGCTGAAAGAGAAACCCTATTTTTTATAGTAGGAAGTAGTTACGTTGAGTGACACAACTGTAATGAAATCCCTCCTAATAATCAAAGAAGCAGTAATAAGTTACCTTTTATTTCAGCAAATTTCATTTCCTGCAATTTCTTTGCTTTGGGTGATTATTATTGATGATTTGGCTTAGGACCTGTGAGAAAAATAGGAAGTAGGTGAACGCTGAAAAAAACCTAAACTTTGCTTAGGACCCTGTTAGAAGCAGGAAGTAGGTAAGGTTGAGTGACACAGCCTTAGTGAAACCCTCCTAAATAGTCAAAGAAATAGTAATAGTTTACCTTTTATTTCAGCAATTTCATTTCCAGTAAAATTTATTTTTCAAGCATTTTTACTTTCCTCCTATTGTGCTGAAATTAGTTGTACAAATCCATTGACTGGGTCACACCTAATTTTAGTAACATTAGGATTGTTTAGAAATTTTGATTTATTTCTTTTCTGTTGTGTTAAGAATAGTTATAAATTCTGAAATTTGTATCTAAACTTGGCAAATAGTAGGATTGAAATAGAAAATCAAAACCCAAACAGAAAATCAAAACCAAAGAGAAAAATAATAATAATAATAAGTTGCTAAATGGTGGAAAATAGTCAGTCTGCACTTATAGACCTTAGAGAACTATTGATTAAACAAGAAGTTGACCTTCTTTTTGGGAAAGGAAATAGAGCATCTAGTAAAGAGTGGGAAAGTATGTATGAACGCATTGACATTATTAAAGAAATATCAGACGAACTGAAGGAAATCAAAAGGGTTGACATAGCTAAAACTCTAGGGGTAAACCACCATTCATATTACCTAGATCTTAAAAGAAACTATGAACGTTGGCTTTGGGATAGAAGAGCAATAGTAAATCCAACCATTTACGCTTGGAATCAATATTTTGAAGACTCCCTCCTCATTCACAGGTTCCTTGGAGACCTAGAAAAGAAAGAAGTAGCCCTAGAATATAGCAAGAAATATCAGAGGATACCTAGAGTTGTGCGCTTTAGGGAGTTGTGTCAAGATCTACGTTGTGAGTTACAATTTGAAAATCCTGACCCCATTCCAACTCAAGCTTTCCTTGTTCAATTGATTCAATTGGTGGTAGATCATTTTAATTTTGAAGAAGAACACTTTATGACACCTGAACAACTTGATCCAATCAACGATATTCATAGACTATTCAAGGAATATTAGACGTGTTGCAAAAACAAGAAACTTAGAAAATTCATGAGTAGACCTAGAGACTCTAAAGGAAGATTCATAAAGATCAGCAATTCAGAAGGAAATCTCCAAAGAGACTTTAGTAGGCAGCCTAGAATTTATAAGTTAGAAGAACTTGAAACAACAACATCAACCAATCAAGCTAAAATCCTAGAACAAGATCCCGATTCATACTTATTTCCTGAACCAGAATTTGACAATCACATAGATCCTTCTTCTATATTTACTGAACCTATACCTGATCCAATTCTTGAGATCTTATATTCAGCTATGGCTGATCAACAAAGTGGGCAAGGAGAAGTAGAAGAAAACCAAAGGGGGAATGAACAAAGATAGAATAGAGACCAAAGAAGAAATGGGCAGAGGAAGACATTTGCCTTCCCAATATTACACACAGATGGGACAACAAGAGAACCTAAGTCAGTCTCTATTTTTGTATTACCCACCTTCCATGGGAAACCACACGAAGATCTAGATGCTTTTCTCTTCGAATTTGAAGTAGTGTGTCAAGCTTACTTTTACACTACCGATGAACAAAAGCTAATATTGTTTCCCTCTACTCTTAAAGATGCAGCTTTAAGATGGTTCATGGGTCTAGGAGAAAATATTTGCAACCAATGGGATGGAGAACATGGATTAAAAGAGCTATTCCTTGAATGATACCAGGATTATTGTAGAGTTAGGGACAAGAAAGCGGAGTTATTCCGCATGAATAAAAAAGAAGAGGAATCCTTGGAGGATTACCTTGAGATATTTCTATTTGTTGGGTCTAGAGTAAATATCGACCTTGATGAAGAAATCTTAAAAGAACTCTTTTTAAAAGGATTGAAGGAGGATGTCCTCGAGGTTTTAAATCTCATGGAAAAAGGAGATATCCATCTTATGGAATTTGAGGAGATTGTGAATCTTTGCAAAAACTATTCAAGAAACAAACCTCTAAGAGGTAATAAGTATACATCCACAAATGGAGGAGTGACAAGGGCAGAAATTGGAAACATGTTGGAAGGATTAAAAACTGATTTGTTAAGTACTTTGACCACATCCTTGGACTTAATGGATAAAAAGCCAAAGGGACAAGATAGTGAAGAAATTTACTATCACAGATGTAGGAAAAAGCACAATTTGAGGGAATGCCCTCTTAACATTACCAACATTTCCAATATTTCTACTTGTAAAATTTGTGAAAAGAATCATAAAACTGAAAACTGCAAGTACATCTCCATTGTTAAAGCTGCCATAAAAGAACCTGAAGTGGAAGAGGTAGAAGATGTTTATTTTGTAGCTCAAATATGAAATGGTCCATTTAATGGACCACCAAATTGGTCAAACCCTAGTTATTCCAACTCACAAAGGCCTAATCAATGGTCTAATGCACCAAATTGGGCAAATTGGAATCCTTATTCAAACAATCAAGACTGGAACACACCTCCATGGGCCCAATTTATGGCCAATACCTATGGAAGTACACCATGGAATCAAGGAATGCCCAACCAAAACAATTGGAATACTAGTAACCAGGGAGGATCTGGTTGGTCTCAAAATCCGTCACAATAGCAAAACTTTCAAAATCAATTTAGGGGACAAGCCCCTCAAAACCCACCTCAGAATAGACTTCTTCCACCTCCAGTTAATAATAATAATCCTCCTAAGCAACCTCCTCTTCCAGCTCAACCAATTCCTAATCCTAATAACAACAAGAATGTTCAACAAGTCTATGAGGCTAGTGAAACATGTTCTATATCTATAGCACCCTATCAAAAAATTCAATTAAGATCAGGAAAGGTGTTGGAAAACAATGTCACTCTCACAGAACTTGATGATCCTATCAAAAATTTGTTTGAAAAGGAGGATAGCAATAAAAATGAAACATAAATTTCACTCGAAAACATTCCAAAAAAGCAACCAGAAGTCCAAATAAGGAAGGAAGTAGAAATACCATTCCCTCAGAGACTGGCAATACCAAAAGAACCACCTAAGCCAACTTTTAACTTCCTTCAGGAAATAGAAAATGTTACTATTAAAATTCCTTTATTACAAGCTATCAAGGATATACCCATCTATTCCAAGCTTATCAAAAACATATGCTCAAACTCAGGAAAGAAAAAGAAGAATGAATCCCAAACTATTCAAGTCATTGGACAATTATCTGAGATAATGACAAGAGGTAGGTTATTGCCAAAATACACAGATCCTGGAATACCTATACTCACAGTACATATTGGTGACATAGCCTTGCAAAATATTTTGGTTGATTTAGGAGCCACTATTAATGTCATGACCAAAGAAACAACAGAATCCTTAGGGATGCATAAACTCCAATCAACTTCTATTGTGCTCCAACTCGTAGATAGGTCTACTATTAAGCTAGAAGGAAAATTGGAGGACATCATGGTCTCTGTAAGTTCATGGGAATACCCTATAGACTTTATAGTCTTACAACCCAAGAAGAAGTTAGGGGGACATCCCTTAATCTTAGGGCACCCATGGCTTGCAACAACTGATGCTTACATTAGTTGTAGATCAGGAAATATGACCATTTTTTATGGCAAGAATACTAAAGACCTTAGTCTATTTCCTGAATCAACAATAGAAGAAGAATTTCCAAAGCAATTGTGGTATGATTTCCCTCATGAATGTGATGATATCCAAACCTTATCAATTAATGTTCTAAATGAACATCTTCAACAAGAGGTTGAGGGACCCCTACCATTATTGTTAGGAAATCAACAAGAGAATCAAGGTCAAGACAGTAGTTGTTCATCTCAATCTTCCATTAATGAGGCAAGCACAAGTCAATCTCAACAAACAAAACCATATGACTATGACTTAAAAATTCTTGAACATGAGGTAAATGGGATAGATGCAAACATAGAAAAATGCAAACAGATAGATATTATACCAGGAAAAACTCTCAATATTAGTGATGAGCTCACAAGCATGCAAGAATCGTAGTTGGTAGATGTGCTTAAAAAGCATCAATCAACATTCACATGGAACTATGAGGATATGAAGGGTATACATCCAAACATTTGTACCCATCGTATATTTATCCAAGAAGGTTGTTATCCAGTTAGACAACCCCAAAGATGATTGAATCCAGCTATGAAAGAAGTAGTTCAAGAAGAAATCATTAAACTCTTGAAGGCAGGATTTATATACCCAATTTTTGATAGCCAATGGGTGTCACCTCTTGTGATAGTCCCTAAAAAGAATGGTAAATGGAGGATTTGTGTGGATTATAGGGAATTGAACAAAGTAACAAAGAAATATTATTTTCCCTTGCCATTCATTGATCAAGTCTTAGATACCTTGGCTGGAAAGAAATATTTCTGCTTTCTAGATGGTTTTAGTGGATATAATCAAGTCTCCATAGCTGAGGAAGATCAAGAAAAGACAACCTTCACATGTCCTATAGGTACCTATGCTTATAAAGTTCTACCTTTTGGATTATGCAATGCACCCACAACTTTTCAAAGAGTTGTATTGGCCATATTTGCTGATTTAATCAATGAATGTGTGGAAGTCTATATGGATGACTTCACAGTATACGGTAATACCTTTGAAGAAACCTTATCAAGCTTACAAAAAGTTTTGGTGAGATGCCAAGAGCAAAACCTCTCTTTAAGTCATGAAAAGTGTTTCATGATGATGAAAGGAGGTATTGTTTTAGGACATTATATATCAGAAGAAGGTGTTAAAGTAGATCCTACAAAAATACAAGTTATTCAAACCCTTCAACCTCCAAAAACACAAACAAAGGTAAGGAGATTTTTAGGACATGCAGGATACTACCGTAGGTTCATTAAAGACTTCAGTAAAGTTGTTGCTCCCATGCTTAAGCTCTTAACTAAAGATAGTGAATTCAATTGGATGGAAGCATGTCAAGAAGCCTTTGAAGAAATAAAAGAAAAATTAACTACTGCTCCAATCCTGAGGGGACCAAATTGGGAATTGCCATTCCATATACATTGTGATGCTTCAGGCTATGCAATAGGAGCAGTATTGCAACAAATAGAAAACAAAATACCTTATGCTATCTATTATGTAAGTAAAAATTTGCATGGAGCCGAGCTTAACTACACTGTTACTGAAAAATAATTCTTAGTTGTAATCCATGCTATCAATAAATTTAAACATTACATAACAGGGTATGAAGTATTTGTTCACACTGATCACTCTACCATTAAATACTTAATGAACAAAGCAATAGTAGGAGGTAGAGTGGTTAGATGGCTTCTTTTGCTACAAGAGTTCAATGTCACAATTATAGATAAGGTAGGAAAAGATAATGTTATTGCAGATCACTTATCTCGCATGCAAATATTTGATGATAATGAGTTAATTCCTGATAATTTTCTAGATGAACATTTGTTTGCTCTCTCTATTTTTATCCCTTGGTATGTTGATATTGTAAATTATTTAGTAATAGGAAAAATACCTCAAAACTATACACCACATGAGCGTAGGAAGTTAATACATCAAAGTATTTATTTTATGTGGATTCATGGAATTTTGTTTAAAAGATGTCCCGACCAAATCATTAGGAGATGTGTGCAAGAAAATGATGTATATGATATTATTAGGGCAACACATGAAGAACCCTGTGGAGGTCATTATGCCACCCAAAGAACAGTTAATAAAATACTTCAAACTGGGTACTTTTGGCCTACTATGACTAAATATGTCCATCAATTTATTGATAGATGTGATGCTTGTCAAAGAACTAGTAAGCCTACACCATCCATGGAAATGCCTTTGGTTCCACAAATAGTACTTGAACCATTTGAAAAATGGGGAATTGATTTTGTTGGACCTATAGACCCTCCAAGTGCTGGTAACAAACACATACTTGTATGTACAGATTATGTTACTAAGTGGGCTGAAGTTAAAGCTCTTCCACGAGCTCAAGCCGAACTAGTGGCCGATTTTCTTTATGAAAACATAATGCAATGCTTTGGAGCACCTAGAGAATTAGTTTCAGATCATGGAACTCAATTTATCTCCAATGTAATTGCACATTTTGTTGACATATATCAAATAAAACATAGAAAAACCTCACCGTATCACCCTCAGGCCAATGGACAAGTCGAGGTTACAAATAGAGAACTTGAAAAGATCATCACAAAAATTGTAACTATTAATAGGGGTGATTGGGCTGAGAGATTGAAAGAAGTTGTATGGGCATACAATACAACTTGGAAAACTACCACAGGATTATCACCTTATGAAATGGTCTATGGAAAACAAGCCATCATACCCATTGAATTCGAGATAGAAACTCTTCGCACAACGGTACAACTTGACATGAATTTGGATAAAGCACAAAAAGAGAGGTTGGAAAAGTTAAATATTCTGGATGAGAGGAGATTAGAAGCATTGCATAGAACTGAAATAACCCAACAACAATGAAATAAATGGCATGATAAACACATTGTACCATGCACATTTCAATCAGGAGATTGGGCCTTGTTATTTGATTCTCGTTACCAATATTTTCAAGGTAAATTGAGAACAAGATGGCTAGGACCCTATGAAATTGAAGAAATATTTGGAAATGGTACAGTCAAGCTTAAGCCTATAGATGATTCAACAAGGAAACTACTAGTAAATGGACATAGGCTTAAACTTTATAAGAAGCCATTATCTAAGGAAGAATTCATACACCGCCTTAGGCAGCAAACTGATTTGCAGTGCATTTCTGAACTGCAATCAACTACTATCAAATAATTTCTCTCTTTCATAAAAAATATATATATATATATATATATATATATATATATATATACATATAAAAAAATGATTATGCTTCCTTTGTTTCATCATGAAGTATCTATATTGAAATATTTTTATTCTCTTTCATTTTCAGTCTTAATGTTTCAAAGATAGCCCAAGAAGATGTTTTCTCTAAAAAGTCTTGTAGGAAGATGACTACCACATGATGCATAATACCTTGTTTTCTAGATGAAATCTAGGTGTTTTTCAATTACTCAACCATATCTAGTATTTTGAGCAAAATTTTCATTGAAAATGAAGCAAATATTTTAATGTTATAAGTTACTCCTAGTTGATCAAGTTTTTCTTGGACCACGCACATTTGCACATATAAAAATATTGTGAAGTATTGGAAAAATTAACTCATGTGTTACTATTACCATAAGTGAATGGTTTCCCCTACTTATCTATTTATGTGCATGGTCTAGAGTACTAATGAATTGGCAAAAGGACAAGCTCGCCCTTCACCCTTAAAAAAAAAAGAGAGAGAGAAAAGGAGAAGAATAGTAAGGATAGGATTAAATTCCCATAAGAACTTTGATAGAGTGGTTGGGAATCCAACTCCCCAAAATTCTTACTCCAAAAAAAAAATCCCTTGCTCCTCATCTAATCGAGCAAGTATCCCAAAAATATCTTCTTGCTTTCCCTCAAAATAAGAAAGAACCCCAAAAGCAATAAAAATCCCTTGCTCCTCATCTAATCGAGCAAGTATCCCAAATAAAGTAAAAGCAAACAAGGGGTAAAAGAGCTTGAATCCCTAGAATTCTTAGTATCTCGAACACCATGGGGTACTCTTTATTAAGGTATCCTTATGCAATAGCACTAAGTCTGGATAAGACCTCTAGATGCTCATAAGATAAGCTAGCTTTTTGGCATGGATAACCCTTGATGTTCTTCAATCCTTACTCATAATGGGAAATGAATAACTCACTACACACACAGTTGGTCCCAAAAGGAGCTTGAAAACACTAGGATGACTTTAACACTATATTGATTTGTGAAATAAGTAAATGAAGTTATTTCAAAATTGCTAGAATGTTTGAAGTCCTTGAAGAATAACTCTAGAACATCATAAGCAGGCAAAAGTCAAAAGCAAACTTTCATGCAAAGTACTATGGTTCATTTTTCCTACAAAAACATGGCTTGTGTCCATCAAACTTTGCATCTCTTAGAAAAAGCCATCTCAATATCTATTCCATATTTTTCCCCATGATTGAAGATATCCTAAGTCTTTGATAGATATCTATTTTTGCATACATTGAAGGTTGATATCAGATTTTATATTCATTATCTTCTAACTTGGAAACTTCTTAATGAAATACAGGAAGCACAATCACAAAAATTATAATAAACCCCCATAAATAAAACCATTATTATATTATCTATCAATATTAATAAAGCACCCTTCCTTTTGTTTTGGCTATATAGCCAAAATTACAGTTTGGGGGGAGGTAAACAAAGGTATATAAAGTTCACAATATAGTTTGGGGGAAGAAATAGGTAAAGTATTTTCTTGACTTTAAATAGGGTGGTTCGGTAGATATCTTCAATAGATGTCTTTCGTAGATGTCTTCCATAGATGTCTTCAGTAGATGTCTTCCGTAGATGTCTTTCGTAGGTGTCTTCCATAGATATCTTCAGTAGAGATATTTAGTAGATATCTTGTAGATGTATTTCGTAGATACCTTTCGTAAATATCTTTCATAGCTATCTTCTATAGAAGTTTCCCATAAAGCATATTTCGTAAATGAAATCTGAAGGTATCATCAGTAACACTCTTTAGTAATACTCTTCTGTAGACATTATCTGTAGATGTCATCCATAACTTTGTATTGCAAAATGTTGTAAGTTTAAAATTTAAATTGGCCATGCAAAGGAGACATGTGGCGATTCAAGAAGTGATAGGGAAAATAAAAGTGTATGCCAATGATGAGTATAAGGAAACGCGGTAGCAACTTTCCAAGAAAAATAAGGGAAAATCATATTTCATGAGTCTCTTGGTATATGCAATTTACCGAATGCCATGTATTGATTCTTTTTGATGTGTGCCTATGAGTTGGAGCCATGAATTGAATAATATAAGTAAAGAGCTAAGTATTGGTCTATGGGAACATGCACAAAGGAAATATGGACATGGACCACTCCACCAAAACCATGTTAGTGATAAGCATGGTAAAAAGATGCTTAAACTATTGTGCAAACCAACCAAAAATTAGCATTTGAAAAATATGACCACCCTTGCCATGCAAGGTGGCAAGCAGGTATGATGCCAACACAAAACTAGCTACTTAGGAATTTGCACCAGTGCAGGACACGTGGGTCCTTCCTGCCAATCACAAGAGATTACGTGGATCAAAATCTCTCACCATCGATTGAAGATGGAATCAAGGGTTTTAAGGGATAATGAGAAAACACAAGGATTTTTAAACCTTGCCACGTCGGTCATAGAAGGAAAAGACCACCGACATGTGTCCCTTTTGCTAGCCAATCCAATGATAGGACATGGATCCATGATGTTTGCCATCGATTGAAATACATCAACGAACAATATTTTGTTAATTTAAAAGTTCTATCCGTCATTGATATTAGGGTAGAACTCCTCGTCATCGATGAGATACTTGAAACATATCTACCATCGGATAAGACTAATCAATGTTGCATGCAACCATGCAGAATAGAACCAGCCCTAATTTCCCTTAGATTGAGCTGTCGAACAAGAGAACGATTCCCTAAAACATTGTTTGAGTGAAATTTTTTTGGTTTTTCGGTGAAAATGGTCGAAATCATTTGATTTCATGGATGATAGCCTTAGGATTCAGAAAATTGTGCGAACAGAGGATAAATTCGTCGAGAACATAGGAAGGTGGTGAGACCACGACGAAAGCGATAGGTAAAATATTACATTGTTTTTTTATATAACATAAATTCGTTTCCTAGGTCTTTCTGCACATAAAATATAAACCCTCAATTCATTTTGTACATAAGATAAAAAGAACAATAAAGACACAAAAATATGTAGAAGAATTAGGATGAATTTTAAAAGGGTTTTCGAAATTTTTTATAAAAAATGGCAGAAGAACTAGGATAGAATCTATGATGGTTTTTCGAAAATTTTTCTAAAAAAAAATAGCAGAAGAACTAGGATAAATTTATGAGTTTTTTAATTTTTGGTAACTTTGGAATGAAAAAAAAAGAAAAAAAATAGTTCAAATTTTATTTTGTTTTTCATTTCTACAGATAATAGGGCTCTGCCGACTTATGAAATGAAATTCTATTTTCGAATAATTGCAGGGTTCCTGGTTTTAATTATCTTAAAATTCTCCTTTCTACCCTTTTTAAGGAAAATCCCTAATGGTCGCCATGCCTCATCCCATGTTCCAAAAACATAGCGAGTCGTCGTCAATCGAAACCCAAAATCCCAGCGACTCTGTAGTCGAGCTCTTCCAAAATTCCCGGTGGTGGGAAGCTTTAACTAAGTTTAAAGGCCATGATTTAGGGGTGGCTAGACATTTTATTTTAAACTGTAACCCCGACACGATGTCTACCCATGTTGGAGGACTCCAGTTAGACTTAAACCCTAGCTTAATCTCTAAGGTGTTAGGTTTACCTGAAGTTGGTCTACCCTACTATAAAAACCCATCCAAAAGCATCGCTCAGCTAGTAACAAAGTTCAGAGAAAAATGCACAATCATTAGAGACAAAGAGGGATGGATAAAAGGAGTCTCTACTTCTACACTTCCCCTCCTATGGTAGGAAGCAACTGTCATCATCATAAAAATTTTCACCTTGGAAGGACGCATGTCTGTCTGTGTTGCTTATCACATTCGTATGTTAATGAACCTAAAATTCTCAAAAAATAGTGATTGTGTCATTAATTTACCCTATTTCCTATTTCAATCACTGAAATCTACCATTTTACGAGTTAAACCTAGAAGCCCTCAAGAAAAATTGAGATTGCATTTAATTGCACATCACGGTCTGATTAAACTGATAGTTCTGAAAAAATCCCATGAAGTAAAACTGTCTTGGAATCGGATAGTGAATGAATCTAACTTACCTGAATGTTTAGAATCCATCGAATTCGAGGAGGAACACTCGACAGAAGAGGAAAATGACTCTGATAGTCAGGAAGAAGAGTCTGACAACCCGAAATGAAAACGTCGACCTATGAAAAATAGTAAACAACCCTAGCCGAACGTCAGACATCAGAAGAAGACTGTAGAAATTTTTGAAAAAGAGGATGCACCAGGGCATGAATTTGAATTACCTACAACTGAGTCTACTATAGCAATCTTGTCCCACCTTCATGCACAGAATACCATTTTACAGATGAAGGTTGATAAATTATGGGAAGATTTTATAGAGCACTCCAAACTAATCCAGCGAGCCCTTGTTGTGCAGATAGAACTGATTAAGTAGTCTTCAGTGGATAAGGTGATGAGACCCATGGACTCTGTCAACCGATCACCACCTATCAAAATTTCCTCGCATAAAAGCTCCACTTTCGATAAAAAGCCTAAAAAATATGTGAACTTCAGTAAAAATGTGTACACCAATAAACCGCTTGACTTTTCGAAGATCCTCAAGGAAGAGAATTCTCAGCAGATTCTTAGCTTTACTCAATAGAATCAGCCAAAGAAATTAGATATTCCCACCAAGGTAGGAACAACATCAAGGGATCTTGTCTTGGATGTGGGGATGCCTCTGGAAATCAATGCAGTGATAAACAATGTTGTCGCATCTGTTGAGGAACTTCATCCTTCCTAGACAAAGGATGCAGAGCAGAAAGAAGATTCTCATGAGGTTGAGCACATCAAGATGGTCATGGTGGAAACACCAGTTTGAGAATAGAAGGCTAAAGAATAGGTACAACGAGTAAAATGTGAGCGTAGATTACCACAGCCAAGACCACGGTCATCCCTGGATTTCTTCTCGACAAGCACAAGTTGGATAAACTAAAAAACTATTATTTTATTATTATTCAGACTTATTTTTAATATATTATTGATGTTATCAGTGTGATGTTTGTATAGTGTTTTATCTGTATTTTTCTATGATGACATACGTAAATATTTCTTTTGATAGATGATGATATTATTTTTGTATAGATGTTATTTGATATGTTTATATGATATTGTGAAAAAACTGATTAGGAAAATGATGTTATTTTATATATGTGAAATTGTGGAGAAGTTGTGAGAATTGATTTCTGGAAGTAGTCATGAACAGTAGTGACATTTTTTAGAAATTTTTGTTACTTGCTGATATATTCTGTACAAAATGTCTGATTCTCAGTTTTTGTGCATTTTGATATATTCTGATATTATGTTGGCTTGTATCTTATGTATTTCTAGACAGATTTTATTTTCCGTATTTCTGGAAAATCTCAGCATCAATGATTCTGTTCTGAACATCATGTCTGATATCTGTTAATATTTATATTGTTCTATTTTATGAAATACAAATGATTTCCTGGAAGGATAATGTGAATTGTGATTAATGTTTAGAACCTCTAGTTATTTGTAAAATTTTGAATGATAAACATCTGATGCATGTATGAGACTATCATATTCTGTTTATCTTATCTTCCCATATGCATGAGGACATGCATAGATTTCAGTTTGGGGGGAAATGATGAGAGGATATTTGACACATATTTTTGTAACAAAATTGTTTCATTCTTATGATTATATGGTGATTATAATGTGTTTTATGTGAATTATTATTGTATATTCTGTAATTTGTTAGTAAATATGTTGAATGTAGTAATCTAACAAATGTGTTTGATTTATGCAAAATTCATCCGAGTCTTGAGTAAAAATGCAGGAAAAGTGTTGATGAATGATGCAGGGAGCACAAAGCTTTGGAAGTATGCCTCGGATGAGAAGAAGATGAACGTAAGGACCAGGGATAAAGGAAACCTAGAGCATGGTAATGATAGTAGTTGACCTCTATTATAAAATATGGTTACAGAAGCATGTTACAGAAGTATGTTACAAAAGTATGTTACCAAAGCATGTTACGGAAGGTAACTACTGAAGTAAGTTACCAAAGGATTTTCACCAATAGTTATCAAAGGATGAATAAAGTCCATTGACTTACGTAGCATGCCACATCAGTGACAACACGATGTATTCACATGACAGCAAACATTTCCAGTCAGCAAAGTATTTCATTTATCACATATTATCCATGAGAATATTTCAGTTGATAAAGTCGTTATTGCTTTATTTAATAAAGTTTGTAATCAGACTATTATGAGAATTCTTAGATATGGATGCAAGATCGTTAGACCTTTTCCTGGAATATAGGACATATTGTTCTAATGTACATCTTGCAAATTATTCAAAATAGTATTGTCTTGTTAGGTTTGTTTGTAGGATGCCACTTGGACCATTCAGAATGTTTACCAAGTCCAAGTAGGAATAGGTATTATGTTAAGTTTAGATTATTTTGGTTGATGCATAGTTGTCGTATTGGGAAGTCCACAAATTCCACATGGCAAAATACATGGAGAAATATTGTTTGGAATTGTATTAGTCACATTATAAATTACAAAGGGGTGACCTTTGAAAAGGTCTAGAATACCAGAAAATATTATGAATGTAATGTTCTAAGTCTACAATTCTGAAGAAATGCGCCAGCATGTACGACTGAATCTCTAGTAATAAAAGCAACATTTTGTTCTTCATAAATGGTAACTATGTCAATTCTACGTATTGCTTAATTTTTGTTATGTAATTGTACTTGTATTTTCCCTGCATTTACAGAATGAAAATAATATTAGTATTAGTTATAAAATCTAGTTACTGAGATAAAGTAAACTAGGGGAGAAAGACTTACACTGCCCTCTAGGAGGTAGGGCCCACTCCTATAGTCAGTCCCTGAGCTCTCACCCCTACAATAGGTTAGAAATAGTTAGCCTTAGAATAAATCAAATTGCATTTTAAATAGACAAATAAAATAGACTGCACGAGGATCCTCACAAATAAATTAGCTCATCAATAAAGTAATTCATCATTGTATTAATTACTTATCATATTTTGCATTATTCATTTCTGCACAGTTTAAATTATGTTTATTACTTTTTTGTAACACATGAAACCAGAAAGAGACTTGAGCTAAGCTTAGTATTAATCCCCATGGTACAATCTATACTGGATTCCTACTCTTTAAATCTAACCTTGATTTCCCTCGGATTGACAAAAATTAAATGTAAGCTCTACAGTCGATCACCCTTGTTAGTAGGACTCATTAATATCATGGATTGTGTTAATGTGTGATTATTCAAATGCTTAATATTAAATGCATTATGGATGGTTAATTGCTATTACTATTTTGGTTATATTATATAAGAATATGGTACTCCTGATATTATGTATGGTTGCAGGACCGGATACTCTCGTGAGTGGACAAGGAAGTTGACCATCGAGAATGAGAGACCAAACTAAAGAAAACGATGACACAACTAATTAGTCTATGACAACTATAGGGTACAAAGATATTACCCTCATGTAGTTGCATCTCATATTGCATGTATAAATAATGTTGTACCATGAGGTGGGAAATTGGTGGTGCAATGGAGCAGTTCTTAGTAGCAATTGATGATTGTTCATCAAAAAATTTGCTAACTTAAAATAAGGAGTGGTATAATGTATTTTGAGGTTTTGTTTATAAGCAATATAAGTTTATATGTGTTGCTTGGATCTAGCAAAGGGATCCACTAAGAAAGAAATTATTAAGTAGGAAGACTTAATAATACCTATATGCTAATATCATGGCTAATAATAAATATTAGCTTGTGATATTGATAAGATTAATTAGGAAGCAATAAATGAATTAAATTGCTTTGAATTTTTATAATGTTAATAAGTTAACATTAGCTAAAATTTTATTATGAAATAACTATCTTATGAACATTAAGGTGATATAATTTTAAAAAAATGTGTTCTTTAATGTAAAGCGGATACAATTTATTTAAGAGGATAATTAATTTAATTAAGATATAACAAAAATATATATATTAATAATAGGGAATTATTAATTAGTTAATAATGCTAGCATTATAAAAAATCTTAAATTAGAAAATATGCTACGTTTGGCAATGAATGCTTCTAGGGCGGATAAGAAAAGACTAGATGGAAGAAAAATAAATCACGAAAGGTTTTTCAATGGGATTTTTGGCATGTCTTTTTTATGAGTGAATATCTAGCTTCTATTGGGCTGAGTTGAAAGAAAAAGGAAAAGGGAAAGGAAGAAGAGAAAATAATAGAGGAGCTAGTAGGTGGGATATTGGGAGAAGGAAATATGGAAGTGGGAAGGAGAAGTTTTTGAAGCCACTGCGAAAAAATGTAATCCTCTTGGTTGCATGTTTGCTATCTGGATGAAATATTGCATTTATTACGAAGAAACTTAAAAGTTTATTGCTGCATTTTTTTTTTGAAAATAAAGCATGAAAGGTATTTGAAATACTTTGGTTTGTTGCTACAATTTTTCTTGAAAATAAAGCGTGAAAAGGGCTTTTGAAATACTTTGGTTTATTGCTGCAATTTTTCTAGAAAACAAAGCATGAAAGGGATTTGAAGTACTTTGGTTTTACTACTACAAATTTTATGTAAAATAAAGTGCGAAAGGGCTTTGAAATACTTTGTTTTATTGTTGTAATTTACCTTAAAAATAAAGTGTGAAAAGGGCTTTTGAAATGCTTTAGTTTCTTGCTGCAATTTTTTGGAAAATAAAGCATGAAACGGCTTAGAAATACTTTGGTTTTATTGCTTCAATTTTTCTTGAAAATAAAGCGTGAAAGGGCTTTGAAATACTTTGGTTTATTGTTGCAAATTTTTTGGAAAGTAGAAACCCTGCTTTTGTTAAAATATGCAGCGCTTGAGTTTACTTTTCCTGACTGTGTAATTAAGATAAATGGAAGGCCCTTATAGTTGTAAGATTTTGAATATTTTCAATTATGTTTTAGAAAATTTGTGTAAAATAAAGTCTAGGCAGATGCCTAATGAGTAAAAGTGAGGCCTGGATACATATTTTATTTACTAAGCTAAAGGTTTGGCTTGGAAGTATTGAACAACCTTTAGTTTTATTAAAAGATTAAAGCATCTGATATTCCTTTTAAACGATGATTGTATTACTTCCAATAAACTATTAAAAAGAGATTAAGGATTATGGTTTCCTTTTGAAAGATAATTGTTTTGCTTTTAATAAGCTATTAGAAAGATTAAGGATTCTAGTTTTCATCTAAAAAATAATGAAGTTGTTTTATTTTAATTAGTGATTATAAAGTGGTTTTTGTATTGTTTTGAAATATTGAATGTTCAAATGGGTGTGGAGTCCATTTGTTATGAGGAAATTATGGGGTTTCCTCATATGTATTATTTTCAAAATATTGAATGTTCAAATGGGTGTGGAGTCCATTTGTTATGAGGAAATTATAGGATTTCCTTTTATGTATTGTTTTAAAAGAAATAGAAGGGATGTAGAAATGTGAATGATCATATTTTTCTATAGTTCTATTTGATATACTAAATATTTTTTGAAAGAGCATTTAATAATGCATTATCATTATGATGAGCTATCTTGATCCCTTACTCCAACCACTTTGCCATGGAGATCAAAGAAGTCAACATCCAATGATATGGATAGAGTGATTCTATTATGTGTTATCTAGGTTATGCAATACTTTTGAATATGATGTAAAAAAAATCTCTTACATAAAGAGGATGTAATTTATAATGATTGGTTATGAAGTTTACTAATGAAGAAGGAATGTAGAGATATCATGTTGTTAAGGAATTTTCCTTATTATGAATATGAATAGTAGATGTTTTGAATTAATGCTTTCAATTCATTATGGAAGAAGAAAATTATAAGCATTGTGAATGATTAGTAGAAAAGTGTTTATGATTTATTAATATGAATTGAAAGTGGATACTTAATGTAGTACATTCTTGCATATGATATTTATTCATGCTTACAGAGTAAGTTGAATTTTAGTGAGATGTTTAATGATTTTTGAAATATAATTAGGGATGAATTGATATTTTCTAAATGGGGAATGTAGGCATGATTTACTTTTTAATAAGAAATAGATATATTAAATTATTTGATAAGTATTTATGCTTTATCAATATGGAAATAATGGCATGTTATGTAATATAACTAGAGGAATCACCATTTCTTCGACAATATTTATTAATTCTTAATGTTATAGTTTTATTTGCTTTTTAAGAGAGTTTTAAATTAGTTTCGAATATGCTATATATTATTTGGGTTATGAAGTGTATTCTTATAGTAACCTTGTTAGTACCCTTGTTCAGATAAATTCCAATACTTACAGTTACGGGGAGGCAATAGTCAAGTTAATTGTGATGATTACATCTTGAGTGGTGGAGCTCAAATGTATTCCCAAAAGCATGAAGATTTTTTGAAAGGTTCTTAAAAATGAATTTTAAACCACAATTCCTATCGTGGAGGTTAGGAAATCAATCACAACATGAGAAAGTGATGGTGCTTTGATTGAGAGGATAAAGTGGCCATATGTATTATCATATGGAGTGATAATACCCTTAATTATCCCACCATGGAGGTGTGGTAATTAAGCACTAAGTACTAGTTTTCCCATCATGGAGATGCGATAACTAGACCTTAAGGCATTATGCTAGATAACACCTACATAGACTAACTTATGTATGGTGAAGAAAATGGCATTCCCTTTTGATGGACTAAAAGGGATAATACCTACACTATGGTTAAATTGCCTATACTTGGGGAGAGTATAAGGTATGTGGTTAAACCACTAAAGGCTTATTTTCTAGCCATAGAGGTTTAGAAACGCTACCCCCAGAGAATGCTATGGGATATTGGTTTGTCCTGTCCACTTGAGTTTTGTTAGTAGTGTAAGAATTTGAATGTGGTTATGCCTTAATTATACAAAACAAAAGAGTATGGGGATATCTTGGTTGTGAACCTTCTTGTGAACCTACTTAAAACAATAATACTCTCTCTTGGGTTGGTTATAATTGGGTTGTTACATTCAACATGTTTCCTTGTTGGAGAAATCTAGCCTAAATGGAATCATTATAGGATAAGACTTCCTTAAGGATGTAGAGCGATAGATCTTGTTGTTGAGTAACTTACCATTGAGTCTCCTATATGTTTTCTTGTTGACAAATTTTCAACTTCTCTTATGAATTTGTATCAATGTGCAAAAATGTTTTGTGAACTCATTACATAGATCCTTGAAAATTAATGTGTTTTATTGTTGGGCCCTAGGCCACTGAGGTGCTTGTCTACACTAAAATTGTGCATACAACATTTGGCATCTAGGTTGTCTTATTGGAGCATATATTGGTTTACATTGAAGATATTGGATCCATAGTTTATTTTGTGAAACTCTTTGAGTGGTTCACTTGTTCTTGGAGCAAATCGCTTGATGAATTGGATGAATATTTTCCTTGATTTTTAGGTGATTGACATGAAATAGGGAAAATTACTCCAACTTTGGAGCAGATTGCTAGATAATTGAATACTTAAAAAAAACATCCAAAAATTAGTAAATCAAAGTTTGCTTATGGCAAATGCAATTTTGGATGCCAAGATTGAATAATTTGGTTGATTTGTAATTGCTTTCATTGCTTACTTTGTAACTATAAATCTAAATTTTCTATCTTCATTTGCAAACCATTTTTAATTGGCATGATGAAGGCACTAAGAAAGTTCCATAAACAAAACTATATTTTTTCATAGTGAACTTGAATATTAGGAATTTTATGCTTAAAGCCACAATGGAAGAGAAGTAAGCTGCTTGGATCTCTAAGATCTAGAAATTTGAAATTGAAATCAAGCCAACCCTCCTACTATGACAAAGAACATTATCAAAGATCATAGAAAAATCATATAAAGCTAAAAAAGTTAGATTAAATAATAAACACTTATAATAGGTGAAAGATAAGAAAATTCAAGTTTAGTCAAGTTGAAAGCATGAAATTATTGAGTATATGTAGAACACCATTGTCCCATGAGATTTCATGCCTATATAGGAAAAGTGGTCCATAAAAAAATGCCAATTATAGGTTGAAAGATAATAATATTTTGAAATGGCTATAACCATATATTATTTAGATGCATGAAAAGAGATAAGGTACCTAATCTACTCTAGAAATACCATAAGACACCAACCTATTATTCAACATACACCACAACTCTTAAAATTCCAAAAGGTAGATATTATTGGCCCATGATCATCTTTGATGCTTTCTAATAGGTCAAAAAATATAGATTCCATTATGTGTATATTAGGAAGAGAAGGAAAACACCACTTCTATTCACAAAAATGAATGATCTTTTATAATTTACCCTTAAACATGTTAAGGTTTTGACACCACCACCAGGCGATCGATATTACAACATGATGAAGGGCTGAGATTGAGATTTGATAAGTGACATGGATCATGTTAAATGAATGGTCGAGATTAAGACGTGATGGGTGGCTAAGATTTATTCATATATATTATATAAATATAATATATATATATATATATATATACATATATAAATAAATAATGGATGACTAAGATTTGAAGATGCACATATGATAAGTGGTTAGGTTTTGGTGTCTACGGATGCCCCTTTTTGTATCGCGTTGCATGAAATACAATGCACTGTAAAAACAAGAGACATCTGGTTTGGTGAAGTAGCTTCTTTACTCGGTGAGCAAGAACCTGTAGATAAAAAATGTTTTTGTAGCTTACCCCCTCAATTGGTGAATTAGTGAAGAATGAATCTCATAAGCCAATTGACAAAAATGTGGATGATATGAATGATGTAAATGATGCAATGAATGATTCTGCTTTTGCCCCAACAGAAAAGGAGTTGTTGGCAATGTGGATGATATGAATGATGTAAATGAATGTGGATATGAATGGTGTAATGATTGGTTCTACTTTTACCCTAATAAAAAAGGGTTTTTTGACATATAAATGATATGAATGATGTAAATGAATATGATGAATGATTATGATTTTGCCCCAACAGAATAGGGTTTTTGGAAATGTGGATGATATGAATGATGTAAATGAATGTGAATGATAATTCTGCTTTTACCCCAACAGAAAAGGGGTTTTTGGAAATGTGGATGATATGAATGATGTAAATGAATGTGAATGATGTATCCTAATGTGGGAAATCAAAATCAAATTTGGTTGCCCCAAGTTTGGGGTGATTTTGTGCTATTGAAAAATATACCTTTTGGCATCATTGAAATGCAAAATTATGAAAATGCAAAAAAATAAAAAAGTAAAGGAACTAATCATCCTAGGCTTCAGATATCCCTAGTGATTGTTCACAATTCATGGATGTGAAAAGGAATGATGTAGTAAAACTTATCTATGTTTGTGACCCACGGAAAATAGCATCAATGACAACTTTTAAGAAAATTAGTTTGAGAAAAATCTCACTAAGAAAATGAGGGACCAAAAAGATTTAATTTTTGAATAAGAGGATGTGAGCAAGCATCCTTATGGTGATCTACCCATCCTACCAAATTACATGGATAACCAATCACTGCAATCACTAGGGGAATAGAGTAAACCACTAGATATGAGGTTCACTTGATAATGCAAGTGAATTTGACAATGTTGAATGGAAATGCATGGAATTATGGATGATATGAATGATGTAAATGAATGTGAATATGAATGGTGCAATGATTGATTATGCTTTTGCCCCAATAAAAAGGGGTTTTTGGAGAGGTGGATGATATGAATGATGTAAATGATTGTGAATATGAATGGTGCCATGAATGTGAATGATGCAATGATTGATGGGTGAATTTGATGATTTTGTAAAATTTGGAATTATTTTGGGACATTTTGAAACAATTTGAGGTATTTTCATGACTTTTAGTCGCAAACAAGAATTAAATGCCCAAATAAATCCATGTTATCACAAAATATGATGAAATGATGTGATGAATGATTAGGGTAATGAATGTGGTAATTTTGTGAAATTTTGGACCATTTTGAGGCATTTTTTATGCGATTTAGATATTTCATGACTTTGATCATAATAAAAAATTACGCACCCAAATCGATCCTTATCATCATAAAACATAATGGAATAATGTAATGAATGCATGGATGGAATTTGAGGTGAAATTATGGGGTTCTACTATAGTTTGAGGCCCTTTGAGTCCTTTTGTAATATTATGGATCCAAATTCCGACAAACGTCCACCTCATGCATAGATGCAAGAAAGCATTTACCACTTGGCAAACACAAGGGAGAGTTTGAGTGCATCAAGCAAACACCCTAGGGTATCTGAGCATGCCAAAATCAACTATAAAAGAGCTACAAGGGTAAAATTTGATTCATTATTACAATTGAGAGTTCAAGAAATAACGTCTAAAGAAGAAGAGTGAAGGAGGTGATGGCGATGGATGGAGTGGATGCGATAGTAGGAGTTGAGGTGTAGGTGGTGGAGGTAAGTGCCCTTAGCTCTCTTGTTTGGATTTTATAATGAGTTTTTTTTTATTATGCAATGAATGTAATGGTAATGTGCATTTGCTATTGTGTTGTATTGTAGTTGAGGATCTTAGAGGCTCAACAAATATTCTCATCCATTATACCAAAGGTGAAAAGGAGTTGTAGGACCATCAGGATTGGATGGAGCAGGTGGGATTGATAGGATGTGCTTGGATTGAGGTGTTGAGGGCTGATGAGGGGTATCTCTCTTCCTTGGTAGAGATATGAGATCCATATAGGGGGACCTTCCAGCTCTCGATCGGGAGATGACAGTGACACTAGAGGATGTGTACCACATCTTTTGAGTACCAGTGGAGGGGTTGCATATCCAAGTTGGGCATGATAGGGAGTATGAGATGAGGTGGATTTTTGGTGATGGATGGAGGGATGTGAACATCCAAGGTGGAGGGATCAAGTATTTGGATATGTATGTGGATATGTGGTTGGAGGTACTACCAACCATAGTCATGTTCCTACTAGCTAATATGTTGATGTCCAATAACACCAACTATCAGTTCCCATGGAACATGATTTAGTTGGTGTTCGATATGATCGATGAGCCTCAGGTGTATGCATGGGTGCCTGCACTACTAGCATAGATATACTTGGAGTTGTATGAGGTTATGAGGTAGGGGTAGAAGGGGTTATGCTATAGTGTGCTACTGTAGATCTAGGGTTGGGACCATGTCAATGTGGCTCATCATATGGGTCTATTATGCAAGTGTGATAGGGATCAGTCCTATGCATTGAGATGGTAGGTAGCTATGGAGATACAATCAAGTCATCCTGGTTGTAGTAGCCAGGAGTGCAGAGATCTATGGGTAGGTTTGACATCAAGCCAGGTGTAATGGAGACCATAACATGATGCTAGGAGGCCTAGTGATGGATAATAGTTGCAACGGGTTAGGCAAGCGAGCCGGGTGGTTGGATGACATGGGAGTGAGGTGGAGTTGATCCAGTTTTGATGGATGCTATAGAAATTCAAGATAGAGCAGTGGGTACCTGATGCTCCGGTGTTGTACAAGCATCAAGCAGATGGGTTGACCCTGCCTTGTGTGGAGTGGTGGGTGGAGTATGAGTATTATGAGGAGATAGATCTCCTAGATGTGGATGATGTTGGGACCACCACAAAATATGACATCTGGTTTGCTTTACAGTTGCCATGGGTATCGAGTTAGGTGGTTTACGAGGTTAGTGATGATGATGGGGAGACAACAACGAAGGTTGAGGATACTCCTCAATGTCAAGGACATCATCGGTCCAACAACTAAGGGAGACGAGTGATAGTTGTCGTAGAGCAGCCTCTAGATATTGGAGGTGATGGTGATAATGCGGGTGGAATGAAGGAGGTTCTAGAGAGGCCTCTTGGTTGAAGTGAGGAGGAGTGGGCTAAGCTCCAAGTTAAGCTTGATTATCTTCAAAAAATGGTGGCAAAGTGATATGCAATGATAGCATCTTGGGAGACCAAGAATGCTCATATGCAGGTGGAGCTAGAGGCATGGATAGTGGTAGGTAGAGGCACAAATGTGATAGTGAGGCTTTAGGTAGAGCTAGCATAGAAGGATGCTTGTCAAAGAAAATATGTGCTACACCTTCAATCCTAGGAAGGCTTTATTCATGATCATGAGGATCTTCTTATGCAACATGGTATTGGATTACTAGTGTGGCCTTCCTCCTCTGTATCTAGGATTGTTAGGTGTAGTGAATCTAGGTCTAGGGCTCCATCAGGATCTTAGGGATCTACCTATGGGTTCTAGCTAGTGCCTTGATACACTTTTGTATATAAGCCTTGGTGTTCCATTGTATATAGCCTTTCATCGTTCATTGTATATGAGATATATTTATATATATACATACATGGCTTTTATTTTGTGTTATGAATTTTGTGTGAATTTTCTCATTAATGCAAGTGTATGTGATGTGATGGATGACAATGTAATGATGATGTGTATGCTTTATGATAATAATGCAAGTGAACTAACACAATAATTATCAATATAGTTTAGATTTTGCTTGACCACATTTATCATTGTCACTTAATCAAGGGTACCAAAATGGTGGTATATGAAATAGAAGACTCATGTAATGATGTGATAATGGCATGGATGTTGTTTTAGCTTATGGATGGTTGATTTGAAATTGTTTTGGAGAGACTCAAACATCCTAGTGATTTCAAACAAACTCACTAAGTTCTATCTAATTTCTCCAAGACCAAATGTGTGTCCAATGAATGTTCATTTACCAATCATGAGCATGGTAATAACTTAAGGTAATCAAGAACCAATGTGTGTGCAAGTGATTTCATTAAACCATATTAAATAAATTGAGATGAAACCTGTCATGAAGGAGACCAGAAAGCTAAATTGTCCTTATGTGCAGTCAGAGATCTCTTCAAGAGAGATATATTACCATGCATGAGCGTACTCCACTACTAGTCAAGCATCTATAGTCCCGATGGAGATTATCTCCATAGTCCAATGATATGATCTCTAAGCTTTAGGGAATTATACTACCTAACCATCTAGATGAAAATGTAGTTCTATCCTTACTACTTGAGGATCTATGGTATGTGGTTGATAAAAGATTTAGAGCTTTGGGAAATTGGATTCTCAACCTAGGTGTGATGAGAATTTTACCCTATCCTTAATACTCATTATTTTATTTGGAAGTGTTGATAGTAGTGAAGACCACTATTTTTTTGGACTATGTGCATAATAGGACAAACAAAGATGATTGTTTTGCTTCAAGGTTCAAATAAATCATGGTGTTATCCCTCTTTGATACAAGATCTCCTATTTGGAATTTGTGTAGATGGACTTTGGCATTGTAAGCACACTTTAAACAATCCTGATATACTCATAAATGCTCTAAAGCATTGATTCACCTTTCGTAAAGGAGTGTGAGTTTGTCAAGATGTTCTTGTCTAGCAATATCATCATATATGAATTCTTGTAATGAAATACATAGTGAGGGGATCTCGAGCTCAAGAGGTATGATGGCTTCATCACTATAGACCAATGAATATGGTGTTGCCCCAATAGGTGTGTAGATGCTTGTTTGATAAGCCCATAATGCCAAGGGGATTTAAGTATACCAATATCGATGATTTTATTTGACTAATTTCTTGAGAATAGTGATCAAGGTATTATTGGTTGCCTCAGCTTATCCATTTGTCTGTGGGTAATAAGGAGTCGAGAAACTATGTTGGATATTATATTTCTCGCAAAGTGCTCGAACATCCTTGTTTTTAAAAGACTTGTCATTTTTAGAGATTATTTTTGAGGCGATACCAAATCAACAGATGATATTTTGAAGTATAAACTCCACAATTTGAGGTCCTATCATACTGGTTAGAGGAATTTTCTTGACCCACTTCATGAAGTATTCAATGGCAGTGATGATGAATGTGTGTTGTCCCAAGGAAGGAAGTGATATTTTACCAATCAAGTCCAAATCCCATTGTGAAAAGGGCCAAAAGACTCTAAATTGGATGTAATGCTTGTGATGGCACATGTGTTAAATTAGCATGTTGTTGACATCGTTGATATTTCTTGACATAAGTACAATAGTCGTGTTCCATAGTGGGCCAATAATAATCCATGTAGAAGATACGCTTTGTGATTGCCATTCCACTGAAGTGACCACCACAAGTACCATCATGAGCTTTTTATATTGCTCTTTGGGCCTCTGTAGGATCGAGATAATGGAGGACTCTATCATAACCATGTATATACAACACGTCCCACTAATAGAGTGAAATGAGCTACCTTTTGTTTGAAAGTTCATTTGGTAGTTCATGAAATATCATATGGGAGTGTTCCAAACTTGAGGAATTATTTTATTTGACTAGACCAAGGCTCATATGGCTCAGTGTGAATAAAGCAAATATTCTTATCATATTTAGATTCAGCATGGAAAATTGTAGATTTAGAGATTATTATGACAATTAATGGTTGTATCTCTCCTACAAAGTTCTTTGGAATCAATGATCCTAGAGAGACCATAGCATCTGCAAATTTATTAGTCGAATGAGGTAAACTATTAATCTCATACTAGTCATATTTTACAAGCAATTTCATTGCTACTTCATTGTAAAGCTTTAAGATTGGTTCTTTGCATTGGTATTTTCCATTTACTTGATGAACAACAAGTTGGGAATCACCAAATATTTTGATACACTTTATGCCCATAGCTATGGCTGCTTGAAGTCCTAATATTAAGGCTTCATACTCTGCATTATTTTTTATGCATGGAAAATCAAGTTTAAATGATAAAGGAATATGTATCCCTTATGGTGCATGAAATACAACTCCTGCACCTTGTCATTTTTTGCACTTAGAACCGTCAAAGAAGAGTGTGATATCCACATCCTCTTTAGGAATGATATTTTCCTCCTATTCAGTGATGGTAAATATCGAGTCATTTGGGAGCTCAATAATCAAAGGTTGATCACTAGGAAGTGGAGCTTTTGCAAGCTAATTGGCTATTACCTGACCTTTAATGGATTTTTGACTAATGAACTCAATATCAAATTCTGTTAGAAGCATTATCCATTTTACGGTGTGGGTGCTATTGTAAGTTCCAGACATTATGTAACATAGAGGGTTTTCACAAGCTATGACATAAGTGGTGGGACTTAGCATGTAATATTTGAGTTTCTTGGTGGGAAAAACCATTTCTAGACATAGTTTTTCCACATAAGCATATCTGGTTTCATAGTTTACCAATGTTCAACAAATGTAATAGACTACTTGCTCTCGGTTGTTTTCATTTTTTTATGCAAGCATTGTCCTTAATGTAAATTCTGTTGTTGAAACATAAATATGGAAAGGGACCACTAGGTGAGGTGGATTTAAGACTAGAAGAGAAGCCAAGTAGTGCTTGATGTCATTAAAAGCCTTTTGACATTCTTCTATCCATGAAAATTTCACCTCCTTTTATAGAAAGTGATTGAATGACCTGCATTTGTCTAAGAGTTGTGCAATGAAACGATGGATAGATTGGATATTTCCTTGTAAGCGATGCAACTCTTTCAAATTTATTGGGGGAGGCATCTCCATAATGACCTTGACCTTGTTTGGGTCCACTTCAATGCCTCTCTTAGAGATAATGAATCCTAATAGTTTTCCTACACCGAAGACACACTTATTGGGGTTCAACCTTACATTATTCTCTAGAAGTTGATCAAAATTTTTTCCCAAGATATTGATGTGCTCTTGTCGGGTTTTGGATTTGGCTAGTAGATCATCCACATAGTCTTCAATGATCTTATGCATATAATCATGGAATATGTATGTCTAGGCACATTGATAAATGGTATCTACGTTTTTAAGGCCAAAAGGTATCACCTTGTAACAAAAAGTCCTCCAAGGTTTTGTGAATGTTGTTTTGTGTTGGTCATCAGGATTAATTTGAATCTAGTTATATCTTGAAAAACCATCCATTAGAGAAAGTATTTCATGGCTAGTGCAAGTGTCAACAAGAGTATTGATGTTTGGTAGAGGAAAGTCATCCTTAGGACATGCTTTATTAAGATCTCAAAATTTAGTGCAACTGCAAATCCACCCCGTTAGGCTTACGAATGGGCACCATATTTGAAAGTCACTCAGGATAGTCAATGGGTTGAATGAAACCCACGTCCAATAGCTTTAAAAGCTCTTCTTTGACCATGAGGTCAATGGTAGGATATAACTTTCTCAATTTTTATTTGATCGGCTTAGCATCAGGATGCAAGGTTAATTTGTGGACAACCAAGTTAGGGTTAAGACCAAGCATTTCTTTATAGGACCATGCAAATATGCCCTTCTTTTTCTTGAGGAGATCTATCTATTACTCTTGTTCATTAGTGGATAAATTTTTTCCAAGTTTAACGATTTGTGGATTGTTCACATATGTACTAAGGTTCACATCTATAGTATCTTCAATGGCCATGTATGAACCTTCCTCAAGATGATGGGGTGTTGGGATCAAATGAATATCATCAATTATTTTGTCAAACTCTTCTAGCATAATCTCTTCCATTTATGCCTGGAAAATAGTAGGATTCAATGGTGATGACGAAGGCAAAGATAAATATGAGGGTGAATGTGATGGAGGAATGTAAACAGTAAAATCTATTAACAATTCCTCAGAAAGGATGAACTCAAAAAATGATGGTGGCAATGAAATATGTTCCATATTGATGAGGTGTATGTCAATAGGAATTGGTTTTGCCAAATTGCATGGATTACGAAGTGGGGTACATAAGTCAACCAAATTCATGTTGAATTAGAGGGAAATGGTGGTTGGCAATGTTAAGGGTGAGTTGATCTTGTCTCCTGGAATCAACGAAAGAACCCTGAGAACCTAGATAGCAGCAAGCAACACAAATTAATGTAAATGACTGAGACATGGAAATGTAAAAATGCGATGTGATTTTTTTATTTTTTATTTTTTTTATTATTTACATATGTTACATCAAGTTGTTGTGAGGTGATCAATGAAGTGGAGGTGGTGGTTCACCGGTAGGCTTAGTTTACTCCCTTGGGAGAAGCAAACAGAAGATGGGTTTATGGATGGAAAATATTTTGGGATAATACTCATCCTTTTCAGTGAATGGAGTGATTGGGATTGATTCCTCTTTGGATTCATTTGAAGCTATCGATATGACATCATATTCTTCATATAATTGCTCAAATTCATCATTGTGATTGATTTTATCTTATGAATCTAAATGGAGGCTTTGAAAAGTTTGTTCAAAAGAGGAAGTAGAAGAATAAAAATGGTAACCCAGGCCTGAACGATCATGCACTTCTTGATATTGGGGTTCGATAATGTCATGCATGCCTTGTTCATATCGTCCTAGGCCATATCATTTATAATTAACCCGATGAAAGTATCATGATTGGAAACTGAACATGTGCTCTATATTAGCAAGGATTGGTTGTTTAGGTTCATATGGGGAAAGTGGATCAGATGATGAATCGACCCCCCCATATATGAAATTTATTTTTTTAGGTGCTAAACCCATGTGGTACATTGATTCTATAGATAAGGGTGGGTCACATGGATGACTATAATACCTAATAGTTTAGATTTTGAGTGGTGTAATTGTGACATCTTGAACCATATACTCGCAAATGCTAGTGTCAAGACAAAAATGCAACACCAAATAACAAGATATATTTTGAACTTAAAAAGACAATATTACACAATGAATGATTTTTAGTAATGGGGGGAGACTCAAAAATCCATTGTTATAATAAGAATATTTGAATCCTTTGATACAAATATACACAATGCTAGGGTTCTCCGAAACCCTAGCTACAACATTGGTGGTATCTTTAGAACACGTTCTTGCTCCCAACAGAAGTGAGTAGACTTCTGATTATCTGATGCTGGGCCACTCTATCTTAAGCAAAAATCTAATGCTAGTGTAATGCTATAAGATATGCACACAAGAAAGTCATTAATAATAATGAGGGCTCCACAATGTGAGACCCTCAAATCAAGACTAAACCCTAGCTATGCAATAACAAAATATGAATAGATTCTAACATAATAGAATATAACAAAATTATTTTGATTTACCTTGCTTATCTAACATTTATTGATCCAATGTAACTGGTGTAGGGAATAGGTGCGGTGATGCCCTAACATCACCCGAGGGCTAGGAGGGCTATAGATCTTTAGTGTAAGACACCCATGGGTGCTTGGTGGCAGTATAAAATACTTGTGGGTGCTCAGTAATGGTAAGGGGACACCAAGAGGTGCTTGGCGATGGAGGAAAAATGCCTGAAGGTTCTCGGTAGTGATAGGAAGCACCCGAAGATGTTTAGGAGTAGAGGTGAGGATTTGTAGAAGTAGATATGGCTGAACAAGAGGGGCGATGATGGATGCAAAGGTTATGGTGAGTGAGTACAGATGGAGAACACAGGGATACTTGGATTGCTTAGGGAACATCGGGGAAACTTCAACTCATGGAAAACTCAAAAGCTTCTTAGGGAAAAACTTAGGGGTTGAGCAATCAAAATAGATCCTATTAATAAACCACACTAGGGTATGTTAGGGTTTTGAGTGACATGAATTTTGTGGCTCATATTAAAACATAACAGAGGGTGGATATTAATTTTGGGTGTGGTATGGATTGATGTAAATGGATGGCTGGGATTAAGTCAAATCGGATGGTTGAGATTTATTCACATATATAATATTTATATTTATTAAATAAAATATAAAATCTAATATTAAAATATTAATATTAAACATATATTTAACAAATATTCCTACATATACATAAATAAGAGGGAAAGGTCGTAGGAATACTTGGATGGATAACAAGTGGCTAGGTTTTGGTGTCTACAGCTAGGACTAGCGAGGTGGACTGCAACTTATATGGAAGATGTTGTGGATGGAGTGGATGTGGAAATGTGAGGCTCATGTGTGGCTTGTGGCTTGAGTTATGGGAGAGATGTATGTTGAAATGGCATATCACAATCTATTAAATCAACTTGTGAGACATCAACTAATGGAGATGAAGATTAATTTAGCTAATGAATTTGATGGATGATTGGTGATTTTGGTGTGGATGAAATGATAGTGGGTGTTTGTGGAGTTGGTTGTGTGGATGATGATGAATGGGTGATAATGGGTGATGTAGATGATGTGGAAGATGTGGAGGGATGTCCCCCTTGTATGGATGTTGGTGAGGATGATTGTGTCCAACCACATGTACATGTTGTCGGTTGTGATGAAGGTGGGGGTGTGAAAGTGGAGGCTTGATGTGGATTGGTGATGGGGAGCTTCTCTAGCACAGGTGCTTTGGATGAGTAAATGTGATGTGAGGTGGATGGTGTGGTTTGTAAAGTGAAAATGACCAACACCAAGATAATAACAATAGATCAACAACAAGAAATATTACACAATGAAAGAATGTTATTATATTTGTTGGACATTTTGAGCTCATTTAGTTGTCATTGATGTCAAGGTGAAAAGTCGTCATTAATACCATGGAGCACACCATCAATAGCACCAGGAACAATGCGAAGAGTTGAAGAAAAAGTTGGCAAAATAATATTTTATGAGGGTTTATGGTAAACCCATGGTGGAAGATTAAATGGTTTTATTAAAATCATTATGAGGATATAAAAGTCTCCTCACACATTGAGATGGTAGTTAAGGTTTTAAAAAGACCCACGGTGGAAGAATAATTTACAAGTTAAAGGTTTAAGTTTAAACCCAAGGAAGGCTTTAATCTCTTTAAAGCTAAAGTTTATAAATATAATTTATAAAATTTAAATTCCTTAGAATTTAAATAATTTATAAATTATAAATGTGGGAGCGTCGACGTCATCAAAAGTGGGAGCACCGACGTCTAAGAAGCAAAGGGATTTCATGTATATATTAATGCCAAGGAGGCATTCAAAACTTACCCCTCGACATTTGTTTTTACATGCGATATAGTGAAACATTTTCGTGCAATTGTTATTCGTTGAGGAAGAAGACAAGAATTTTGCTTGTCTTTAGCGCCAGGTGAAAAGAGATAAGGGAAAGAGCATATTGGTTGAAATGCAAAGGACACGGTGGTCCATTGGCAGTGCACATTTTGCAAAGGCGTTGGGAGTTGAGAAGCCCATGATCGATTCACGTGGAGTGGTGTGTGTCTTGAGCGCCAAGGGAAATATTTTGTGCATGCCTTGTTTTGCATGCCAACCGAGGACAAAGAGGAGGAAGAGCATCTAAGCTCTTAACCGTGCGTCTAGTGCACACGGCGGTCAAAGCCACGGCTAGAGCGCTCACGGAGGCAGAGATTGAGGGTTCGAAACCCACCAATGGCAAAGGTAATTTTTGATAATTAAAATCTTTATTTGCCTAAGGTTTTTTGTGGAGTAATAAGGGTTTGTGAAAAGTTGTTAAATTGTGTTTGATTTATATTATTGTTGGAGTTATAAGGGTTTGAGAAAGGTTGTTGATTTGATAATTGATTTTTATTATTGTGGAGTAATAAGGATTAATGAGAGGTTGTTTTATTGATGAGTGATTTATATCATTGGAATTATAAAGAAAGTTGATTTGATTTTTATCAAAGTTTCTCTTGCCATTAAATTAAATTAAAGAGGTTTGAGTTAATTTTTGGTGGATGTTAAGTTTATTTTAGTTGGGAGTTTATAAGGTGTTATTGGATAAATATTTTATGTATATTGATGGTTGTTTTTGAAAGTTGGAGTGATAAGGTGTAATTGAGTATTTACATTATATTGTGAGAAAGATTTATCTTCTAACCTCTTTGAGATTGGCATAGAAGTGTTTGTGGTTGTGACAGATTTATGAGATCCCTTCATCTTCAAGAAAAAGGTATGAGCACATTCTTCCATAAGTTGAGTTGATTGATTGGTTTTCTGGAAAATAAGTTTGGAGTGAAAAGGACTTGATTAGGGTTTCCTTTTGAGAGTGTTTGAGTTAATGCTTCAAGGTTTTCTGGAATAAAGAGTTGTTAAAACCTTGTTTGATAAGCATTGTTGTTGAAGCCATTGGTTGTGTGAAGAACTTGAGTTAGAGTTTTGCAAAGATCATGAGTATCATTGTTATGTGAAGATTGTTTTATAAGCATTGTTGTTGAAGTGAGTTGTTGTACAAAGAACTTGAACTAGGGTTTGAAGAGAACATGAGTATCATTGTTATGTGAGATTTGTTGTTGAGCATTGTTGGAAATATTTTGAGTTGGTGGTTATATGCTTGGACTAGGGTTTGTGAGAAAGAAGTGTTTCATTGAGTGATTGGTTGAGTAGAGTTGATTGAGCCTAGTCAAGTGGATGTGTGAAGTGATTGTTCAAGTTCCATAAAACAAACTATTCTATATTCTGATTTGAGTTGAGAAAGTGATTGAGCATTGAGTGTAGAACATATTGAGTCTCTAACAATTCTCTTTATGTTTCTATGAGATTGGACAAGTTCTGTGTGGACTTGTTAAGCATATTTGAGGTAAGTCTTTGAGGAGACTTGTGGACTAATTTTGTGTGAGCTTTTGTAGAAGCTTACAATACATATTTGATTAAGTTCTGTGTGGACTTATTGAGCAGATTTGGATAAGTTCTGTGTGGACTTGTTGAGAATATTTGAGCAAGTTCTGAGTGGACTTGTTGAGCATATTTGAGCAAGTTTTGAGTGGACTTGTTGAGCATATTTGAGCAAGTTCTGAGTGGACTTGTTGAGCATATTTGAGCAAGTTTTGAGTGGACTTGTTGAGCAGATTTGAGCAAGTTCTAAGTGGACTTGTTGAGCATATTTGAGCAAGTTCTGAGTGGACTTGTTGAGTATATTTGAGATAGAGCTTTGGAGGTGATAGAGTAGAGAGGATAGTAGTCTCCAGTGGATAGAGATCCATCAGCCAGGGTAGTGAGGATAGGTCTTCTGAGTGGGGATAAGAGTCTTCAGTGGAGAGAGATCCACAAGCCAGTGTAGTGGAGGCAGTAGTCTTCTAGAGGATCACCAACCAGAGCAGAGGAGAAGGAGTTCTCCTATGGATAGAGATCCATGAACTTGATTTAGGGGATCAACATCTCCTTTGGATAGAGGTCCATAAACATTGTAGGGAAAGGATTCCCAAGAGAATTTATTTGAGAAAATTTATAAGAAATATTTTCTCCATGGAGGTAGCCATATTTGGGTGAACCACGTTAAATTGGTGTCTCTATTGTGTGTGGTGATTTGTGCATTGCTTTGATTACTGTTGTTGATATTGCTATCTATACATTGCATAATATTGATTTGGAAAGAAAAGTAAAAAGTGGTCTTATACTTTTCACCCCCCTCTCAGTATAAGCTTGTGTTCTTCAATTGGTATCAGAGAGGGTTCCTTCAGAAGAGTTTAACAGCTTGAAGGAAAAGCTAACAAGAACACAATGGATTCTAAGAATGGGTCCTCAGATAATTCAGCACCAGTATTTTATGGAAGTGACTATATGTATTGGAGCATGAGAATGAAGATCTACCTAATGGCACTTGGCAATGAAATTTGGGAAGCAGTTGATCTTGGTTATGATCCCTTAATCAATCCTCCTATAGATAAGGAAGGTAAGCTCCTACAACACTACAATTCAAAAGCAATGAATGCACTTTTGAGAGGTTTGCATAGAACAGAGTCTATGAAAGTTATGCATTGTAAAACTGCAAAAGAAATGTGGGATAAATTGCAAAGTATATATGAAGGAGATAAAAGTGTCAAGAAAGCAAAGATACAAAATCTCAAAGGACAATTTGAAGCATTAAGAATGAATGATGAGGAAAATATTAGTGCTTATCTAATTCGAATTGATGAGGTTGTTAATGATATGCAAGGACTTGGAATGAAGATTGATGAATCAGATGTTTGTGATAAAGTCTTAAGAACTCTTCCAAAAAGATTCAGTGAATAGGTTTCTGCTATAGAAGTGTCAATGGATGGTGATACTTTGACAAGAGATAAGTTGCTTGGTATGCTTACAACTTTTGAGATAAGAACAAAATATCCCATTCCCCAGAAGGAAGCAACCTTCAAAGCAATCAAAAAGGCAAAAGGTAAGAAGTCAGAATCAAGCAATGAGTCATCCAGTGATGAAGAAGCTAATTATGGTAGAAAAGATAAAGATTCTAGAAGATCTAGAGATCTAAGATCTGTTAAGTGTTTCAATTGTGGAAAGTATGGATATTTTGCAACAGATTGTCAAGAACCCAAGAACAACAATGGTGAAGAAAAATAGGATCACAGGAACAGGGAATCAAAAAGATATAGGCATCAAAAGAAAAGCAAGGATGGACAAAATAGACAAGGAAAGAAGTTCTTCCAAAGGCAAAAGAGGAGCTACTATGCGGATAAGGCAAGTAAGTACTCAAGTGATAGTGATGCTAGTTTTTCAGACAATGATAGAGATGAAGTCTTATTTATGATTGAAGAAAAAGAGCAAGTTAAGAAAAGGACTCCAGTAATTCTCAAGTGTTTTAGATGTGGTAACTTTGGACATCTTGAAGATGATTGTACAAGGGATGGTTATAGTTTCAGTGATGATGAATATGAAGATGCACTTGAAAGACCAGATGAAAATCTTCTAATGGCATTAGAAGAAGAAGAAAGTGATCCTATAGAAGACAAGCCAATAGAAAATAAAGATGAGGACAAAGGTAAACAAATAGAGGAATATTCAGAAAAGAATGGTTATGATCTCAAGGGAGAACTTATTTATGCCCTTGACACGGTAAAGAAGGTAAGAAAGCAACACTCTAAACTTGAAATTCAGTTTCAAGAATGTGATGAAGAGAGAAGATTGCTTATAGAGGATTTAGAAAAATCAAAGGCTAAGGCAAAGAGGTTCAAAGATAAGTTAGAAGCAAAGATCTTGGAATGTGAGAAGTTAGCACAAGAAGTGGCACTACTAAGAGAAGATTTAGAAGACTCCAAGGTCAAGATGAAAGGGTTCAAAAATAGCTCAAAGAACTTGGATAAGTTCATCAAGATACAAAAGCCTACATCAAGCAAAATAGGTCTTGGATTTGAACAGGTTCAAAAGAAATGGGAAGGAGAGTCAACTTCAAGTTTTGGAGGAGAAGAAACTTCAGATGAAGATACTTCAGAAAAAGATAGTGTAAAATATAGTGAGACATCTGAGGATGAGTTGGACAATAGAGAGTTCAACAAAAATAGGAACAATGCACAAAGAAGATACAGATGGAACAACAATCAGAATAGGTCAAGAGAGACTAAGAGACCAATGAGGTCAAGACAAGGAAACTTCAATGGAAGATGCTTTTCATGTCATAGGTTTGGGCACATGGCTTCACAATGCAGGACACATGAAAGATAGGAATATGGGAATAAATAACTTTTCCATGGGTATTGCTACTCATGTAATCAGTTTGGTCACAAGGCAATGAATTGCAGGGTTCATGATAGAAGAGGATATGGCTTCACTAGGAGAAATCCTAAGACATTTGCACCTCCAAGGAATAATAACATTAAGTGTTATAAGTGCAATAATGATGGTCACACAACAAAGTGGTGTAGAGCAGACATTCCAAAAATAGGTATAAATAGGAATAGGAACAGGAACATGAATAGGAACAAGAACATGGATATGAACAAGAACAAGAATAGGAACATGAACATGGATATGAATAGGAACAGGAATAGGAACAAGAATGTAGACATGGACAGGAACATGGATATGGATAGAAATAGTCAGAGGAATCAGAAAATTCAGATAAGAAGAAAAGAGGATAAAGGTAAAGAACAGTGCTTTCTGGGAGTAGAAATACTCCCACCCTAGAATTAACCACCTCAAAGAAGGTGGGGGAGGGGCTAAGCTAAGAGGCTCATTCTTAGCCCCGAGCCCCAAAGGTGACCCTTTGCCATTGATGTCAAAGGGGGAGAGATTTGAGTAAGGGAGAGATTTGATATTTGAGAGAGCATTGAGCTAGGGGGAGCAATGTCCCAGGGGGAGCAGAACAAAGGAAAGGTCAAGTTTTTGGTAAAAGGAAATTGGGTTGCCATCAATGACAAAGGGGGAGATTGTTGGAAATTTTGAGCTCATTTAGTTTTCATTGATGTCAAGGTGAAAAGTCATCATTAATACCATGGAGCACACCATCAATAGCACCAGGAACAATGCGAAGAGTTGAAGAAAAAGTTGGCAAAATAATATTTTATGAGGGTTTATGGTAAACCCATGGTGGAAGATTAAATGATTTTATTAAAATCATTATGAGGATATAAAAGTCTCCTCACACATTGAGATGGCAGTTAAGTTTTTAAAAGACCCACGATGGCAGAATATTTTACAAGTTAAAGGTTTAAGTTTAAACCCAAGGAAGGCTTTAATCTCTTTAAAGCTAAAGTTTATAAATATAATTTATAAAATTTAAATTCCTTAGAATTTAAATAATTTATAAATTATAAATGTGGGAGCACTGACGTCATAAAAAGTGGGAGCATCGACGTCTAAGAAGCAAAGGGATTTTCGTGTATAAATAAATGCCAAAGAGGCATTCAAAACTTACCCCTCGACATTATTTTTTTCATGCGACATAGTGAAACGTTTTCGTGCATTTGTTATTCGTTGAGGAAGAAGACAAGAATTTCGCTTGTCTTTAGCGCCAGGTAGAAGAGATAAGGGAGAGTGCAGATTGTTTGAAATATAAAGGACACGGTGGTCCATTGGCAGTGCACGTTTTGCAAAGGCGTTGGGAGTTGAGAGGCACATGATCGATTCGTGTGGAGTGGTGTGTCTTGAGTACCAAGGGAAGTTTTTTGCATGTGCCTTGTTTTGTATGCCAACCGAGGACAAAGGGGACGAAGAGCGTTTAAGCTCTTAACCATGCGTCTAGCGCATGCGGTGGTCAAAGCCATGGCTAGAGCGCTCATGGAGGTAGAGATTGTGGGTTCGAAACCCACTAATAGGCAAAGGTAATTTTTGATAATTAAATTTTTTGCCTAAGGTTTTTTAAAGGTATAAGATATAAAGGGTTTGTGAAAAGTTGTGTGTTTGATTTATATTATTTTGGAGTTATAAGGGTTTGAGAAAGGTTGTTGATTTGATAATTGATTTTTATTATTGTGGAGTAATAAGGATTAATGAGAGGTTGTTTTATTGATGAGTGATTTATATCATTGGAATTATAAAGAAAGTTGATTTGATTTTTATCAAAGTTTCTCTTGCCATTAAATTAAATTAAAGAGGTTTGAGTTAATTTTTGGTGGATGTTAAGTTTATTTTAGTTGGGAGTTTATAAGGTGTTATTGGATAAATATTTTATGTATATTGATGGTTGTTTTTGAAAGTTGGAGTGATAAGGTGTAATTGAGTATTTACATTATATTGTGAGAAAGATTTATCTTCTAACCTCTTTGAGATTGGCATAGAAGTGTTTGTGGTTGTGACAGATTTATGAGATCCCTTCATCTTCAATAAAAAGGTATGAGCACATTCTTCCATAAGTTGAGTTGATTGATTGGTTTTCTAGAAAATAAGTTTGGAGTGAAAAGGACTTGATTAGGGTTTCCTTTTGAGAGTGTTTGAGTTAATGCTTCAAGGTTTTTTGGAATAAAGAGTTGTTGTTAAAACCTTGTTTGATAAGCATTGTTGTTGAAGCCATTGGTTGTGTGAAGAACTTGAGTTAGAGTTTTGCAAAGATCATGAGTATCATTGTTATGTGAAGATTGTTTTATAAGCATTGTTGTTGAAGTGAGTTGTTGTACAAAGAACTTGAACTAGGGTTTGAAGAGAACATGAGTATCATTGTTATGTGAGATTTGTTGTTGAGCATTGTTGGAAATATTTTGAGTTGGTGGTTATATGCTTGGACTAGGGTTTGTGAGAAAGAAGTGTTTCATTGAGTGATTGGTTGAGTAGAGTTGATTGAGCCTAGTCAAGTGGATGTGTGAAGTGATTGTTCAAGTTCCTTAAAATAAACTATTCTATATTCTGATTTGAGTTGAGAAAGTGATTGAGCATTGAGTGTAGAACATATTGAGTCTCTAACAATTCTCTTTATGTTTCTATGAGATTGGACAAGTTCTGTGTGGACTTGTTAAGCATATTTGAGGTAAGTCTTTGAGGAGACTTGTGGATTGATTTTGTGTGAGATTTTGTAGAAGCTTACAATATATATTTGATTAAGTTCTGAGTGGACTTATTGAGCATATTTGGACAAGTTCTGTGTGGACTTGTTGAGCATATTTGAGCAAGTTCTGAGTGGACTTGTTGAGCAGATTTGAACAAGTTCTGAGTGGACTTGTTGAGCATATTTGAGCAAGTTCTGAGTGGACTTGTTGAGCATATTTGAGCAAGTTCTGAGTGGACTTGTTGAGCAGATTTGAGCAAGTTCTGAGTGGACTTGTTGAGCAGATTTGAGCAAGTTCTGAGTGGACTTGTTGAGCATATTTGAGACAGAGCTTTGGAGGTGACAGAGCAGAGAGGACAGTAGTCTCCAGTGGATAGAGATCCATCAGCCAGGGTAGTGAGGATAGGTCTTCTGAGTGGGGACAAGAGTCTTCAGTGGAGAGAGATCCACAAGCCAGTGCAGTGGAGGCAGTAGTCTTCTAGAGGATCACCAGCCAGAGTAGAGGAGAAGGAGTTCTCCTATGGATAGAGATCCACGAACTTGATTTAGGGGATCAACATCTCCTTTGGACAGAGGTCCATAAACATTGTAGGGAAAGGATTCCCAAGAGAATTTATTTGAGAAAATTTATAAGAAATATTTTCTCCGTGGAGGTAGCCATATTTGGGTGAACCACGTTAAATTGGTGTCTCTATTGTGTGTGGTGATTTGTGCATTGCTTTGATTACTGCTATTGATATTGCTATCTATACATTGCATAATATTGATTTGGAAAGAAAAGTAAAAAGTGGTCTTATACTGTTCACCCCCCTCTCAGTATAAGCTTGTGTTCTTCAATATTGATTTTAGGGAGCCTGGATCTCCACTATTACAACATTGATGTGCCCTAAGATCAGGGGTCACACAATACAACTTGTGTTGATACAATGATTTTACAATGAGAGGGTTGGAACCCTTGATCAAATGATAGTTGGTGTCTCTAGGTCATCTTCACTCCAAACAAGTGTGAGTGGGCTTGTGTATCCCTACAGGGCCACTCGAAGCTGCAACAACCATCAATAGAAAATGCCTTCTATAACCTACACACAAGTAGATCAGAATAAAGTTAGTAGCACCTACAAGGCCTCCATAATGTGAGGTCCACTAAAATATGAAAGTGTAAAAATACTAACCCTAGCTGAAATACTTGCTAAAGGAAGTGCAAAAATATAGAAAATTTAAGTAAAAAAATAAAACCTAATACCCATGAGTTGCTAGATCTACGCTCCTGTTGACTCGATGTGGTGACACGTGAATGCCCGTGAGCATTCGAGGGTTTGACGATTAAAAATCGATGAAAAATAAATACCCCACAATGTTTAGGGATGGCTATGGATGACCCGCAGTGTTCCTAAAATGCTCTACAATATTTGGGAATTGCCCTAGAGAATTTGAGGGTTGCGAGGGGATGATTTGTGAAATATGATATGGTTTTTAAAGGTTTCAACAATGGATATGGCGGATGCGATGACAAGAATTTAGGAATGTATTAGTAGAGTTCTAGGTTTTACAAAGTGGGAGATGATAAATTCTTTCACATGTTTTGATGTATAATGTTTTCCAACCTCTCATTCACAAAAATGAATGATCTTTTATAATTTACCCTTAAACATGTTAGGGTTTTGACAACACCAATAGGTATCCGAACATGATGAAGGATTGAGATTGAGATTTGATAAATGACATGTATCATGTTAAATGATTGGTCGAGATTAAGATGTGATGGGCAGATAAGATTTATTGATAAGAAATTTGTTGTTGTTAAATAAGGCATTGATTACAAAAATAGCCTGGAGATTATGTGTTGAGGAGGACCATCTGTGGAAATATATTATGAGATGTAAGTATCTGGAAAATTACATTCATTTTTTTAGAAGTGTTGCTCCTCCTAGGGGCTCTGTGATATAGAATGGTTTGTTGGGGATCAGAATTTTGGTTACAAAGGGTATGCAGTGGTAGATTAAGAATGGTAAGGATGTGTTCTTTTGGGAGGATACTTGGATTCATTTTGAACCTCCCTTTATTAATCCTAATTTTTATGATTTTAAGGCTCCTTTGTCACTAAAATATGGAGAAAAAGTAATTGATTACATAATAATCACTAATGGGAAGAGGATTTGGAAGCATATGACTTTATATACAATTGATATTTAGATCCTTCAGAGTTTGGCAGGTTTGAACATGTTGTTGCAACAATACTTTATTCCTCCACAGAATGATAGAGACTTCCTTCTATGAACTCATTCTCCTAAAGGTATTTTTTTGTCAAGACTACATATGAGTCCCAATCATTGTCCGGGGGAGGATCTTTTCCAGCAAAAAGGGTTTTGTATCCTCATTTGATCCCCAAGATTACATTTTTTTGTGGTTGTGTTTGCAAAAAAAAAAAAATGACTTGATAATTTATGTAAGAAAGGATTCCATCTTCCAAATATTTATCTCTTGTGTTCTAAGGATGCTAAATCTATGGATCATCTTTTCATCCATTGTGATTTCTCAAATAAGGTGCTCAATGCTTTATTGGATTCTTTTTCCATCAAACAAATATTACCTCAAAATTTCAAGGAACTTTTCACTTTGTGGAAATCCCCTTTAATCAATCACAGCCTCACTAGGGTGTGGGATCTAAATTTTGAAGCACCTTTGAAAGGAAAAGTATTAAGAACTTGTTTTTATTTGACTAAATTTTTTTCCTTTATTTGCAATTTTGATTTACAAAGAGTTTAAGATTCTCTTTCTTCCCTTTATCACGTTCTCTTGGAACATTTTATCTCTTTAGGAAATAATTATTTTTATAATGTTACAACTTTGCTACTTCTTTCTACAACTTTGAGATTTTTTGGCTATTCTTTTTATGAGCCTCTTTGAACTATGTTTTAACCCTTTTAAGGGTGCCTACTTCTGCAATTTTCTTATAATGCCTCAAGAAGCTTTAATGACTCATTTAATTTATTTTAATTTTGAAAAGATTCTTATGGATTTCTTTTATTTTAAGGAGCTTCTTATGGTTTCCTTTCTTGTCATAATTAGCCTAGCTGTTTACTTGTAGGATTTTGCCTTTGGAAGGGTTTTTTCACCCTTAAATAATTGAATCTACCATATAATTTTTCTTCATGGTGACCTCTATTTTGAGGTTTTCTTTAAACAATCTTATACAAGGCAATATCACCCTTGAAACTATTTTTCTCAAACTAAAAAATTCTTTTCTCAAATAGACTGCTCTTATGGCAATATCACCCTTGAAACAATCTTATACTCTCAAAGCTCTATAAATATAGAGGTGTATTAGAAGGAGAATTATTTCTTCCTTCTACTTGCTTTGATACCACATGTTAGAACTCAATGCTTCAATTATTGTATTATGAAATGCTAGGTATTAAAGTACGAAGGATGTATATTTTAGGTAAACAAACTCTCAAAAAAAATTGCAAGTATATGCATATTCCTTGTGAGGGGTGGTTATACCACTTGCCTTCTCACATGGGCTATGATATAATAATTTCTAACAATTTGATCCAATCCCCACTTCCGCTTGGTCCAATTTTGAATCTTCAAAAAACCTAGTTAGTATCCATGGAAATTACATATTAACACTACTTTTATGAACCATTATATCATGCTTTATTATCTCAACCTTGATAATCACTTATAGTGTAGGATCTACTACTCGGATAATATTTTTCCTAGAATCTCTCTTCCTCATCACTAATTATGTCATCCATACTTCCAACTAGGGTATCCTTACTTCAACTAAGGCATCCTTATTTCTAGTAAGCACTTTCAAAAATGAATTTCCTACAATGTTACATAGATTTTATTCACATAAATCCTTTAGTTTTTTAGTTCCTCCTAAGATCTGGAATAAGAAAAAATGGTGCTTTCTACTTGCTCACACTTTGCTTCTTTCTCACTCATAACACTTGCTTACTTTACAAAACAAGAAAATATAAGGCTTACTCCCAGCTCGCACTTGTTCCTAGCTTGCACTAACATAATTGTCATTACTATAATACAAGTAAGAATTTAAAATCTCATCCAAAATTCTTAATTTTCTATAAATTTAACTAGTTCATAATTATTATATAACTTAATTAATTTTATCCTAAATATGTTTGGTGTGTGGCATTTAGAAACGATAAAGTATTTTTATTGACTTAGGATCTACTTCAAGTCATTGAGGATCCATTAATTTATTGTATTTATGAAAGAGGTTATTTTTTATCATTGACATTATCTAAAAGAATAATTTTATTATCATTCAAATTAACAATTAAAATTTATGATATAATTTAAGGTTCTCATTGAAATTGGATTATTAGAGGTAAAGTAAAAACATAAAAATAAATATAACTTATTTCAATTTAAATGAAAAAAATTACTATTCATGTTCAATCTCTACTAATTTATTGTAATTGTTCAAGCACATATTGTTATATCTAGTGATTTTACCCTATATCTTACCATCAAGTTGTCTTTTGGTGAAAGAGATAAATTCAAAACCTTGTATTCTAAGAAATCTACATTTATCATGCTCCATGTTTTACTAAAGAGGATAGTCATATCACTTAGTATCCAACTTAATTGAGTATTCTTTCTCCATATAAACCTTTGATAGTTCCTTACAAGGATCTTGATCACAAATAATCATTCTTCGATCTTTAGAATGTTAGACTCATTATTTCTAATGTAAGTTATTTAATTTTTTTATAGCCTCTTTTATTTTTTAAAATTTATTTATTTAGGTTAGCTTGACCTTTAGATATTAGATCTTCGTTAATAAAAATTCTTATATCCTTCAAATTAGGGCCTTTTCAAAGAAGATTATTTTAAAATTTTGATGTTGAAACTTTGATTTAATTAATTATTTTTTAATTATTTTTAGTGGCCATTAGATTTCTTGGAAATTTCAAGACCTTATCTACATTATTTTATATTTTTAAAAATTACAAATCTCATCTTGTCAAGTGTATTTTGTTGGTCTTTTTCATAAATTTCTACAACAAACATATTTAAGGATATTTTGGTTCATTCTTCTTCTTTTTTGGATTTGGTTATTGTGAGAAACCCCCTATGAACGACGTACAGGGCTGAGCATTATAATCCCAACCATGACCCATTATAAAGTTGAGATCTATAATTATCAATAGGGAATTTAACACAAAGCCACCACACACCCACCCCCTCAGACACTCACCCACATCATCGTTTGAACCTTGATATTTTGATTCATTCTTGTTCTAGCTTAATTTTTTTTCAATTTTATATTTTTTCAATGAGTTTACACATGTTTTAATGAGGGGTCATGGTCCCCTCATACTGAGTGGGGTTTTAACCTTGGACCTTTCAAGAGAAGCCAAAGACCTTACCACTACAGTAAGCTTGCAACTATTTGTAGACACGAAAAATTGACCCACTTTTAGTGGGAAATATTCCTTAGAGCCCCTAAGAGGTCCCTAACCCTTGCCCTAGGCAAAGGTAAGCCTCTTTTCCCCCTACCTTGCTTTTATTTAGCCTTTTAGTGAAATTGTGCTCGGTTATGATGGGATGCAACTTCGCTATTTTTAGGGTTTTAATTTATTAAAACCTGGGTTTAACCTTTTTAGCATGTTTGGCATTGGCTTGTGTTTGTTTTCCCGCTTCTTTCACCCTAATTTTCATCTATAAAAGGAGGGGTCAATCTCACTCTTTGAATCACGATGATTTTGATATACAAGCGCTCAATCTAGGAAATTGATTAAGCTCAAAATTCTTATGATTATTTAGTGCTCGCATTCTTACTTTCACTCTGCTTCCTATTTCTTCTACAAGCTAACCCCGAAGTGCAAATTTTGGATTTGATCTTCTGTTGCATTGATTTGGATTGTTGTGTGGTTTGGTGGATTCGTGGTGTAGTTCGAAAGGAAAGAGAGTGCCCATTTGGATACCTCGATCTCTTCTGCCTGCTTCTGCATCATCCATCAGGTTGTGCACACTTTGTTTCTACATTTATTTATGTTCTACATCTTTATTTTATTTTTCATGTCTCTAAAGCAAAATCGCACCCTGTCCCAATGAGGCACGACTTCGCTAACCCTAATTTAGGGTTTTCTCTCACATAAGTGAAATCGTGCCCCATTCTGATGGAGCATGACTTCACCTATAGCGTTATCACACCTGCCATCTACGAGGCACGATTTTTCCTAGGACTAAACTAGGGGTATTTGTCATATTTTGATTGCATGAGTAGTTTCTAAACTGCATTTAGGGCATGATAGCATAATCTATTTTTTGCTTCTCTACTGTTGCATTGTTGTTTTATGATTAATTATCCAAAGGTCAATTTTCGCTTTTGTTTTCAAAGGTCATCTAAAAGGACCTAGGGGGCTTGACTGCTGCACCTCCAAGCATTGTTGTACAGCGGCCTAAGTAGGCCCCCTAATGCTAATCCCATTTTCAAGTGTTTCATAAGTTATCTTGCAGAAATAGGTATTTCTGATATCATTGGACAAGAGGTAGAAAAAGCTAAGTCAACCACCGATCAAGATAAGTGTTCTAATTATTGGTTGAAGATTTGATCTGAGTATTGGTTCTTAGGCATCTAAAAGTGAAAAGCATATAGTGTGCATCTAGGGTTAATATTGTGCATTTATCTTGTGTCCTTGCTTTAAAGGTTTTTTGGATAAAACCCTAGGTTAGCAAGCATTCAAAAGAAAGAATCATATTAGGTTAGCTCTTGTATTCTTGCATTCTAATTTTTGCATTGTCCTTTATCTTTCATAGCATAGATCTAGAAAGGCCAAACTTAGGTGATTGCTTTTAACTAAATACATCAAACTATCCCAAAATTCCTGAGGACTTGGAGCGAGTCCTAAAACCATTCCTAGTGAACCCTTCCCCCTAGCACCGAGTGTAGAGAACAACATACCCCCATGGTTCACCCCATAAGGCTTTCTATCTCTTGTGGATCTAGCCTTTTTGGGAATTGTACATGGTAGGGCAGTTTTCCCCCTCTACATATTTGGTGAACCCGACGTGAACACCTCCTTTCTTTTGAAAATAATAAGCAAGATCATTAATTCTATTTGAAAATTCTTAAAGAAATTAAAATCTGTGTGTTAGTGTTTTCCCCTAACTATTTTCACTACTTCTAAATGGCTCCTTTCCTTAGAAGTCAGAGGAAACAATTAGAATCTGATTATGTTCCTTTGGAAGATGACTAGATTGATAGGGAAGACCCTAATGTAGGTCCAGAAGAGCAAGAAGAGGTAGATATGGAAACTGAAACTAATCCTGATCCTTATGTTGGACCCAATGGTAGCTTTGTCTTCTCATCATTTGATCATATTTGGGAATTCATGAAAGCTCATAAGGAGAAGCTATTGGAATATGTAGAATGAGAAGCTCATATTGAAAAAGAGGATGCTACTCCTTCTCCTCCCATTAGATCTCCTATGCTTAATCATGATAATCCCACATCTCAACCTATGCATCTTAGTAATCTGAAGAACCAAGTGACTTGTGCTACTACTAATACCACCAGCATTGGATGGAATCCACCCATTCCTCCAACTAGTAGTGGCACCCAAAATTACTTTCAATTTCCTCCTTTATCCTCTAATGTCAACACTATTGCTTCTGTTCCACCACAAGTTAATCTTCCATTCTCACAAGGCACCACATATAACAATAACCTTCTCATGTCCAACTTAAGTCAAGGGAATATGGGAAACACTCATAATCCAAAAATGCAGAATTTGGCAAATATAGTGAATCAGTTGGTTTCAAGGATGGATATGATTCAGCCTTCAGGATTTACATACAATTATAAGGAAATGTGTAGTCAGCCATTGGATCCTATTGTTGTTGCTAGACCTTATCCCAAGCATTTTCCTATGCCAGTTTTACCAATCTATAAAGGGACAGAAGATCCAATAGAGCATCTAAGGGGATTCAGAATAGCTTGCCATGATCTTGTTTATGATGATATGCTTCTATTGAAAATATTTCCAAAGAGTCTTGTTGGAGTTGCATTGGAATGGTATTATCGGTTTCCCAACTATTCTTTAAAGAGCTTTGAAAAGACTGCAAAAATGTTTGTTCATCAATTTAGTGCTTATATTGAAAAGGAAGTGACAATGAGAGATCTATATGACCTAAAGCAAAGTAAAGAAGAAATTTTTTAGAATTCTTAGCTCGTTGGAGAAGTTTAGTTGATCGATTAAGACAGCTTGTGTCTCAGAAAGATATGCTTGATATATTCATTAGTAATTTACAAGAACAGATATCGTATGCACTAGAAACTACTACTATTACATCTCTTGATCAAGCAATTGAGTTAGCCAAAAAAGTGGAACAAGCTCTCATTAGGAGAGGTCAACTTAAGAATAAAGAAGAAAAGTCTACTAAGTCTCAACATAAGAGTAAGCATATAGGAGGTAATAATGATAGTAGGCCTATTAACAATGTCACCAATAGCCTACAAAATATTGTACTTTAGAAACCTCCTCAAAGGAATTTTACCAGACTTAATATACCTATGGAAGCAGTTTTGAAACAATTGCTAGAAGCTAAGGCAATTGAATTACCTCCTATAAGATAACCAGATACTACAACTCATTGGTATAAGGTAGGTCAATATTGCACATATCACAGAGTAGGACACTGGACAAACTCTTGTAAGAAGTTGAAACATGTGGTTCAAGATTTGATTGATGCAGGACGCATTGATTTAAGAAATTCCTAAACTTTAAGCAATTAGGCTCCTATTCAACAAACCCCAACAACAAATCAAGATATGGGGATATTCAAGGATCCATTACCAAAGCATGATCAAACAGCCAACCAAGTGGATCATCAAGGTGATTCCCTACGTCATAGTAATGTGGTTGGTATGGTTGGGGTAACTACAAGGAAACAAGCTCAAAATCAGCAAGGATAGAGTTCAACATCGTAGCCTAGTTTAGTTTTAAAGGAGAATCAAAGAAAAGATTCAGCTACAAGAATTCCACCTATAGTGTTGAGACCACAATCACAGATTTCATACGATCTTCAAAAGCAGTTAGCTAATACTCCAGCAAAAATATCAGTCTTAGAGCTTTTGCAGACTTCTCCTGATCATAGAAATGCTTTAATGGAATTTTTAAAACAACAATCTATTTCTTCAGACATTGCCCTGGATGCCATAGTTGATGCCATAGGTTCTTTTGGGATACATCATGTCTCATTCTCAGATGATGATAAACCTTCCTCAAACTTACATGGAGATTCATCACTTTACATCACTACGCTTATTGGGGATACCCTTATCAAACGAGTTTTGATTGATAATGGCTCATCCCTCAATTTGTGTACATATCAATTCTTTCAAAAATTTGGATTAAAAGAGGAAGATTTAACAAAATCTGATATCCTTATTAAAGCTTTCAACAATAAGTCCCAAGAGGCCTATGGTGTCATATCTCTTCCATTAAAAGTGGGGCCTCGAATATTGGATACTTTGTTTTACGTGGTGTCTTGTCCTACATATTTTAATCTTCTTCTTGGATGACCTTGGATTCATGCGATGAAGGTCATCCCTTCTACTTTTCATCAATGTCTCAAATTTAAATTTAAGAATCAAGTTATCACCATTTCGGGTGATCCTCGACCATTTGAATTCTGTTCAAATATAGAGTTAGACCAATCTGAATCTTATTCTTGTCCTTCTATTTCTTCAGCCAATTCTCCATGTTCCTCATCTCAAATTTTAGAGCATCTTCAAAATTTAAAACTGAGTGAGGAACGTCAACCCTATTCTTCATCATTGGATCATGATAATCAGTTTCTTCAAGAGCCTTTTCTGGATCTCACCAAGCTACCACCGTCACCTCGAACTATGGGTTTACCCCATAAGAAGGGTGATATTGTACATGTTGGCATGTGTACCTTTGTCTTTGGAGGGACTACCTTCGAAGAAAATATTCGTGGTAGCAACCCATCTCCTAGCGAGCACTCTTTCGCTCAATGTTATCTCACTAATGATTATCCCCTTCCTAAGTAGATCCTATCTAGTATGGGATATGTAGGTAAAGGATTGGGACCACAATAGAAAGGTATTCAAGAACCTTTGGATGTTGAGATTTGGCTTGGGAGATGTGGTATAGGTTTTATACCTAATAAAAATCAACCTTTACCTTTTGAGGATGATGATCATCTTGTGACTTATGTAGAATATATAGAATATCAAAAGATGATAATGGATGAAAATAAAAGTATTAATTATGTTTCTCCTTCAAAAATAATATCTTGCAATATGATTGATTCTGTTTGTTTTAAAGACAACATTGCTTATGTGCAAGAGAATGGTGGATCTTTATATAATGTTTGTTTTACTAAAAATAATGGTGTTGTTAGAAAATGTAGTGATTATCATGCCATGGATGTCAAAATAAGGGCCTTGGAAGAACTTTCCCATGATTTTCATCATCGATAAAATGCACTCCTTGGGGATATCTTTGATCCGACACCTCATGGCATGTTAATTTATTTTAATAAAATGAATGGTACATTTAGGTTTTGCATTGATTTCAATTCTATATAACAAAAAAATATTTCATGTAGTTGCATTTGCATTCACTTGCTTGCTCATATTGCATTGTTGCTTGTCATCCTTGCATGATTGCTTGACATCTAAAGAACACCTTGCATGATTGCCTATCATAATTGCATTGTTGCTTGTTCATGACTGCTTGCTCATATAGATTTTTGAGGATTTTATGATAATGGCATGTGATGATACCTAGTTAGGTCATAGCTCACATGCATTGCACTTCTCACTAGGACTCTGATGCCTAGCAAGATCCCCCCTAGGGATTTCTCCCTTCTTTCTTCTCATGATTGCTTCTTCTCCTTCTCTCAATTTCTTTATCATGATAATGCTTTCAAAGTCTTCTTAAGATCCCTATCTAGGATAACACTTGCATATCATTTATTTACATATTACACCCCACATGGGATACTTATACATCCTAGCGGGTATTACATCATCTATGATCTTCTATCGGGTCATACTCTCTTTTGACTCAGCAGGCTCAAACACCCCATTATAGGATAAGCTCCTTGGTCAATTTTAGTAGACCTCGACATACATCCTAGCGGGTAAATACCTCATAGCAATCAATAAGGGAGCAACCACCCATAGTGGGTCAAACTCCACACCATCTTCTACAAGTGCTAAACCTATAGCGGGTCTAGCTCTCTTTCTAAAATGATCTATGGTATCTAACTACATTGGTTCCTTGCAACCTATGCTAGTTCCATGCTATGGGTCATCAGTTCTTCTCCTTTTCATATGGTTGACCTTTGGATTTTTCTTCCTTCTTCTTCTTCTTCCTTCTTCTTCTTCTATTTCTTTCTCTCCTCTATGATTGTCTTCTTTACCTTCCTTCTTCTTTTGCATCCATCCATTTTCATATAGTTTGCATTAAGATAGTTTGCATACATGAAAACATGAATTAAATAAAAACACATTGCACACACAAATTAAAGCAATAAAATTAGCTATATATTACTCGAGAGAAAAAGAGTGTGTAGTCCTCATGTCGGGTTGGTGTACCATAATCTAGACTCGGTACACTCAACCTAGGGATGTACACCACAATATAAAAATTGGTGCATCATCCCGATCCTCAGTCCTCTCTCTCTCCTAGCTATGAGAACCAGCTCCCTCTGGTCCATCCTGAGGAGGAGGCAACCTAGGCTGTGACATGAACTATCGTGATATCAATGTCATCCATGATCGAGACCATGATCTGCTCACTAACTGTAGGGATGGAGGAAGTGGTATCCTCTGACCTGGTGGGATAGCTACACAGTAAACTATCTCATAAAATGTAGCCCACTGAAGGGCTATCTCCAACCTCTCTCCCATCCACCATAGCTCCACCTGAAGAAGCTGCACTATGCACTACCCACCTGGCTACTCTCAATGATAGCCATCCCCTCTACCCTGGCTCTCTGGCACTCTCCATCCAGATGAGCCATCTCTCCCTAGAGCCTATCTGGTCTCTGCTCGAGTTGAGTCCCTCTTAGCCTCTATGGTGCTCAGTGACCTTTGCAGCTCCTCTAGCCTCCTGGCCCTATCCACCTGGACCTGGGCCATCTGGCTCTGTAGAGAGGCTACCTGTGCTCGTAGCTCCTCTATCTCCCTCCTCTCCTAGCTCTCGCTAACTATTGCTGTAGATGTGGAAGCCTCCCTAGGATCTCTGATCTGTGGCCTCCCTACCTATGGGGGCATACCTCACCCCCCTCTTCGGTCCCTACCACTTGGATGGCCTCCTCTACCACCAGGATCCAAACATGAGCTAGTCTCTATCTCAGAGTGGTAGGAGTCTGTTGTGCCCTCTCTGTGGCTTGGTGAGCTACCTCTCGAAATGCTCACTACATGTCTCGGGTCCATCACCTAGTGCCTCTGTATCGGTACTAGCAGGGAGATCCTTTGGGGCACAACTCCTCTATACCACTACCTATACCTGATAGCCACTCCTACATCATCTACCCTCGGGTCGACATAAGGAGGATCATCCATATCCTCGGTCCACCTAGTTTGGCTCACCTCCCACCCCTGTTGGGTCTCGGGTCACCCTCCGGTACCAGTAGTCCCCTAGGTCTAGGACTCCCTGTAAGATCTCGTGCTATCGGAGGACTCGATCAAATCTGAAGACCTCTAGCTCTCCCTTCTCTGACCTTAGCCACCTGATCCTTCGTATCCTAGCTAGCTCTATCCTATCCTTCACCCACCCAGGGTGAAGCTACCATGGCCTCCAGATGATCTTCACCTCCCAAAGCTCATCGATCACCTACCTCGCTAGTGGTAGGTTCCCTGCATAGGCCCTCGTGGTCCTCTCTAGGGACCTCAACCACTTGTATGCTGTTGGCCGCTTCAGGCTAGGCAGTGGGCCTGGTAGTGCCTCTAGTCTCTGTACCATGATGTGCTCCCAACACCACACCTAGAGCAATGTCATACACACCAATCTTGTACATCGCTTATACATGATGTTGTACAACATCCTGTATAGGCGGGCCAACACATATGGGCCCCATGCGAACCTAACTCCCTAGTGTCGCATGTCTGCCACTACTCCCACCATCACCCATGGTAAGTGTCACCTACTGGTATGGCACATCAGTAGCCCAGCCGTAACCCCATAGAGCATGGTGGTCAAAGGATCTACCCCATAGCGGCCCACTAGATCATCAACTGATATGGTGCTCTCTTGCACCTGGTGGGTAAACCCTACTGAGAATCATTGTAGTGTGGCTACCTATTCCCATGCTCTGTAAACTACTATCCCTCTGATAGGGATCCACAAAATCTACCACACATCCTCCAGTGTGATGGTGAGCTCTCCTATCGATAACCATAAAGTAGAGGACTCTGGGTACCACCTCTCTACTAGGGCTATCAGCATAGCCCTATCTATCTCAATCCGAGGCATCCTCGCTAGGTGGTCTAGCCCCACCGCCTCTAGCCGAGCTGTCTCCACTGGCCCTAGTGCATCCAACTCTACCAGAGCCCCTACCCTCCACTCTCGACTCTCGAGAATACCTAGCTACATCCACAAACAAATAAAATTAAATTAGTTTCATGAAAAAAAAATAAAAAAAAATAATAATAATAATAAAATCCATAGTTTCAAATCAACACACATAGATTGATCATAATTTTGTAATTCGCACTTCGTAGTTGCTTGTTTTCCCTCTTTTTCCTCCTGTGTTTATTTTTTGCTTTTCCTTTTTTCTTTTTCCAGCCCTTTGGCAAAATCACGCCCTCCATTTTGGGAGGCACGATTTCATGAAGTCGCACCCAGTTTTTACTCAGGGCATAATTTCACTATGCTTCACTTGGAATGAAATCATGATCGAGCCATGAAATCATGCCCCAATCGAGCGCAAAAATCATTGTCTAACACGATAAAATTTCCCAAATTCTACCCTAAAATCCATGAAAAATAGAAGAAAAGGTACAACAAGAGGGAGGAATTTGGTACTTACCCACTCTCGTGCCCCGACTTCACCCCTCGCGACCGTTGCTCGATGAACTGGTAACACCATTTCTTTTTCTCCCTAGAGCCCTTTCTCTGCCAATGCATGGTGAAAATGAATTAGGGTTTTACCCTTTTTCACCCTTTTAAGCTTTGTTTGTTACCCTTGTTTTCTTTGATTTTCGCTCTTTCTCTCTTTTTCTTCTTCTGCATCAGTTCTTTCGAGTTTTTATGAGATATGTCATCTTCATAAAAACTCGAGGGGGCACCCTAGCCTATAGAGGCATTAATGTCCCTAATGCCTCGATTTGCATGTAAAATAAGAAAGTGTCTAGAATGACACTATTTTTGCACCACCCCTTTCTTCTAAACTAGCCATCCCATTTTTGCTTGTTGTCCTCTTCCAGTGAGTGTGCCTACATCCTTTCTTTGACGCATTTACTTGGCCTTAAATGCATCAAAGAGGGGGCAAAATGTAGACACAAAAAATTGACCCACTTTTAGTGGGAAATCTTCCTTAGAGCCCCTAAGAGGTCCCTAACCCTTGCCCTAGGCAAAGGTAAGCCTCTTTGCCCCCTACCTTGCTTTTCTTTAGCCTTTTAGCGAAATCATGCCCGGTTACGATGGGGCACGACTTCGCAGAAGTGATATCGCACCCTATTGGCATGGGGTGTGACTTCACTATTTTTAGGGTTTTAATTTATTAAAACTCGAGTTTAACCTTTTTAGCGTGTTTGGCATCGACTTGTGTTTGTTTTCCCACTTCTTTCACCTCGATTTTTGTCTATAAAAGGAGGGGTCAATCTCACTCTTTGAATCACGATGATTTTGATATACAAGCGCTCAATCTTGGAAAATTGATTAAGCTCGAAATTCTTATGATTATTTAGTGCTCGCATTCTTACTTTCACTCTGCTTCCTGTTTCTTCTACAAGCTAACCCCAAAGTGTGAATTTTGGATTTGATCTTCTATTGCATTGATTTGGATTGCTGTGTGGTTTGGTGGATTCGTGGTGTAGTTCAAAAGGAAAGAGAGTGCCCATTTGGATACCTCGATCTCTTCTGCCTACTTCTGCATCATCCATCAGGTTGTGCACACTTTGTTTCTGCATTTATTTATGTTCTGCATCTTTATTTTATTTTTCGTGTCTCTAAAGCAAAATCGTGCCCTATCTCGGTGAGGCATGACTTCGCTAACCCTAATTTAGGGTTTTCACTCATAGAAGTGAAATCATACCCCATTCTGATGGAGCGTGACTTCGCCTGTAGCATTATCACGCCCACCATCTACGAGGTACGATTTTTCCCAGGACTAAACTAGGGGTATTTGTCAGATTCTGATTGCATGAGTAGTTTCTAAACTGCATTTAGGGCATGATAGCATAATCTATTTTCTACTTCTCTATTGTTGCATTGTTGTTTTATGATTAATTATCCAAAGGTCAATTTTTGCTTTTGTTTTCAAAGGTCATCTAAAAGGACCTAGGGGGCTTGACTGTTGCGCCTCCAAGCATTGTTGTACAATGGCCTAAGCAGGCCCCCTAATGCTAATCCCATTTTCAAGTGTTTCATAAGTTATCTTGCAAAAACAGGTATTTTTGATATCATTGGACAAGAGGCAGAAAAAGCTAAGTCAACCACCGGTCAAGATAAGTGTTCTAATTATTGGTTGAAGATCTGATCTGAGTATTGGTTCTTAGGCATCTAAAAGTGAAAAGCATATAGTGTGCATCTAGGGTTAATATTGTGCATTTATCTTGTGTCCTTGCTTTAAAGGTTTTCTGGATAAAACCCTAGGTTAGCAAGCATTCAAAAGAAAGAATCATATTAGGTTAGCTCTTGTATTCTTGCATTCTAATTTCTGCATTGTCCTTTATCTTTCATAGCATAGATCTAGAAAGGCCAAACTTAGGTGATTGCTTTTAACTGAATACATCAAACTATCCCAAAATTCTTGAGGACTTGGAGCGAGTCCTAAAACCGTTCCTGGTGAACCCTTCCCCCTAGCACCGAGTGTAGAGAACAACATACCCCCACGGTTCACCCCATAAGGCTTTCTATCTCTCTTGCGGATCCAACCTTGTTGGGAATTGTACGCGGTAGGGCGGTTTTCCCCCTCTACACTATTTTTTCAATTTTATATTTAATAATACATGTTTTATTATGTTTAATAGTGCTTGTTGTTTGTTCTTCAAGGTAAATCAAGTTTCTAAGAAAAAATTGATATTTTGTAAGTTATTATGGTTTAGCTTTTATAATTTTATTTTCATAGCTTAATTTTATTTTATGCCAAGCAAGACACTAGGTTAATGCTCAAAATCATATTTCATTATATTTCTTTAATATTCAATTTTATTTCATTTAACTTTGTAATATGAGATCTCTATAGTTGGAGTTGGAAGTATTTAACATTATAAGTTTGATTCTCTATTTTTTATTTGTAAACTTTATAATATCCTAGATTTTTTATTTCTTAGTTTGATTTAATATCAATCATTTGTTTTAAGATGCCTTTAAGAGCAACATTTATAAATTCCATTATTATTTTATTAGTTACTCTTAATTTCTTTTGAGTATTAGTGACCGTGGAATTTGAAATGAGAGAGCTCATTTTATAAGTATAGGAGGTAAAAGTAAATAAACAATGGAGACATAGGTTGCTATTAAATTCCATTATTATTTTATTAGTTACTCTTAATTTCTTTTGAGTATTAGTGACCGTGGAATTTGTAATGAGAGAGCTCATTTTATAAGTATAGGAGGTAAAAGTAAACAAACAATGGAGACATAGGTTGCTATTGAATGCAAAACACACTTGATATTGAGTTTTGTTGTATATAAGATAATAATAAAAGAGCTTAAAAATATGAATAGGCTTATATACTTTGATTGATGTGTACAATAAATCATAATTAACAATTTGTAATTTATGATCATTAGTATCTATGGAAAACAAACATTATTATAACTAATTCGTCAATACTTTCTATTAATCAAATTATAAATGAATTGATTAAGTTACATGAATTTTTAATATAATTAAAAGGATATATGATATTTATATGACATATGTTTGGTTTAAGAGCTATATATATATATATATATATATATATATATATATATATATAAAATTTGGGTAGTGCGATAATAAACAATTTTTAATTAATTTAATTAAAAATTAATTAAAATATCATATTATAATATGAAATGGCATTAGCTCAACTTGTTATATTTTTCAACTTAGGTTTGAATCTTGCCAAAGGATACATAGATTAATACCACTATGAAATGTCATTAGTTCAACTTGTTATATTTTCAACTTAGGTTTGAATCTTGCCAAAGGATACTAAATAGATTAATGCCACTATTTTTCAACTTAAGTTTGAATCTTAGTGAAGGATATCTAATAAAAATTATTAATTCTATTTCAATCCCATATAACCAATTGAAACAAATATCATATCATTATAATTTATTGAATTTAAGATTCTAATTATAAATAATATATAAATTTAAATAAACTTTAAATTTAGCTTTTTCCTATTCAATTCAATACTTGATTTAATATTAAATAAATAAATAGTACCTATAAAAATACAGCGAGGATTCCAATAACAAATTGGCAAAGTACTCAGGCAGTTATTATTGTAAAAGTCAAATATATATATTTTTAATTTTAACGAAAGTTATAGTATCGATAGCAAAAGGGGAAAAAATAGCCGATAGCAGCTAGTGAGCAGCTAACATATCAATTGGCCTGATTGAATACTTTTGTTACCAGTATTGGAAATAGCCTTTAAGAATGTATTCATATGTTATTAGGTTCGAGGGATTTTTTTAATATAGGTGGGGATTACAATTTCAAAATTTTAAGGTTATTTTAAAAAGTTTATTAGATTAATTGGTGTAATTAAAGGTTATAATGATAACAAGGAATATAATTAGTTAAACGAGGTTCCAAGGGTAATCTTTCAAGATGGTTTAAAGGGCAATCTTTCAAGGGAGGTTCTTGTTTGGAATCTTCATCCTACCAAATGCACATCAGGTACCCAAAATTTAGTTGATAATGGTGGTGCGGATCACGATTCCTTGACTGATTTTTATGTGTAGAATCACGTAGGAATGTTTTTGACATCAAAATGATCAAGATGATTTTGATGATGTAAAACCCTTGATCTTGATTTCTCAAACCAAAACGTTCCTACAATTTTTTTCTCTAAATTAAAAAAACAAAAAAAAATTAAAATGTAACGATTACTTTAATATAAAAAAAAACTATTATCACAATGCCTCTCATAAATGAATGTTCATCCAATTTTTTTAGGATAAGTTGTTGTCATGCTTAAGCGCCTTATGTTTAGTTCATCTTATTTTTTAACTAGTGGATGTGATTATTTTATTAATTTTTTTTTTTCCAAGGTGGAAGTACAACAAGTTTTACAATAAGTTGTTGTTATAATTAAGTGCCTTCTCTTCCGTTCATCTGATTTTTTAATTAGTGGATGTAATTATTTTATTAATTTTTTTAAAAAGTAAGTGGAAGTACACCAGGTTTTACAATAAGTTGTTATATTTAAGTATTTTTTTAATTCATTTTATTTTTTAATTGTTGATGTGACTATTTTATTTAATTTTTTTTTTTAGGCAAGATCACAATTGGTATATTATATTTTTGGGTTGGTTTTTTTTTTCTATGATTTGAACTTGGGTAATTTGGATAACAATTCAATTACACACCATTGAAGTGTCCATACAAAAATATCTTATTAAATTCTTTTTTAAACGGTATATCCCAATATATAATGAATTTATCTTTAAATCTTATAACAAAATATTTCTTGAAATACTCTAATAAAATGTAGTTGAATTATTATTCAAACTATCTAAATCATTTGAAAAAGACTCTTATTATAATTTTTTTTTTAAGCAAGGTTGAAGTACAATGATACAACTAGTGTGTTATATTTTTAGATCGGTTTTTTCTTTCTATGATTTGAACTTGGATAACCTAAATAACAATCCTACTACATACCACTAAAGTATCCATACAAAAACATCTTATTAAATTCTTTATTAAACCGTGTATCCCAATATACACAATGAACTTTATCTTTAAATCTTATACCAAAATCTGTTAAATTATTATCCAAACTATCTAAATCAACTTGAAAAAGACCGTCTTATACCCAAAAGGAAAATATAACCACTATTGTACTTTTCCCAAAAAAGAATCTTGCACCAAGTTACGCCTAAGATGGCCTTTCAATATTATGCCGTATATGTTTCTACAAAAAAAATCTTGCACCAAGTTACGCCTAAGATACTTTCAATTTTATGCCGTATATGTTTCTATAAATTTTTAATACACTCGGCTTTCTGGATGTGGCGAAACGCACAACCGCTATTTTATATTTTTTTAATAAAAAATAAAACATCAAACCTACCGAAGATCCCAATCATTCACAAGCAACTGTGCTTGTTTCCTTGTGACTTGTGAGACACCTTTTTATTAGTGTGAGCGAAAAAAAGAAAAGAAGACACTGAATCGCATGCAAATGATAATCATAACTCAAATGGCAGTACAAAAGTGGTTTTCAGCGATGCCGTATCATGCAAAGTACAAAAGTTTTAAAAGCTAACTCCATGACATTAGGCAACGAGCGAGCCAGTTGCCAGTCATTCGTCATACATGACACTTTGGACAAAGCATGTCATTGCTCACCTATATGCAAATTAACCTCAATGTAGGACTGGTAATTTTGAAGGCCATTTTAGTCCAAGGCACTGGATTGGAGAATTTTAGTCCTATAAAAGAAAATATTTCGATTTAAAATATTGGTAGTTTGTAAAGGTTAGTGGATGGGTAAGTACCACTTACAAGAAGACATTCAGGTTCAAATTTTGGGAGCAGTTTATTTGCAAAGGTAGTAGTGCGATGTGAATCCTCTGAGAGCATATTTAGATTTAAAATCTTGGTAGTCTGTGAAGGTTAGGTGGATTGGTAAGTACCAAAGACATCCAGTTCAAATTTTGGGGGCAACGTGTTTGCAAAGGTAGTAGTGTGATCTGAATCATCTGAGAGCATATTTAGATTTAAAATCTTGGTAGTCTGTGAAGGTTAGGTGGATTAGTAAGTACCACTTACAAGAAGACATCCAGGTTCAAATTTTGGGAGCAGCCTGTTTGCAAAGATAATAGTGTGATCTGAATCCTTTGAAACAGATCAACAACAATCCTGTAGACTTTGCTTGTAACTAACTCTCTTATATAATAATCTTCTTGTTTTAGGTAAAGATAATAGATTCCTTACTCAGATCATATTTACTGGAGCACATCATTCTAAATGTCTAGTCGCCATCAGTCATGACGAGTCTACTCGTGAGTACGGAGGAGACGCAAAAAGCCGGGGCCCCAGCCCCAGCGGCATCTTTAGGTCCTGAACACGTTCTCGCTTGACCAGAATAGTAGTTATCTTGATCTACGATAAAAGATTCTATCGCCATGAAACTCAAGCAGCTAATGTCCACCGCTTTCGTTATCTAAATTTCAACGCCGAGCACGAGGATGAGCTGGTAACCTAATTTTTTTTTTTTTTTTTTTCTTATGTGGATAAAATTAGAAGCAATATTATCGGATGTTTTAATTTTCAAAAGAATAATAATTGTGAAGAGGATTGACGGTTAAAAACCTTGAAATGCTGTCTGTCGTTTTTAACTGTCTAACCCAGCGGGGCAGATTAAGAGAAAGAAGAAAATGTAGTAAGTGGCTGTGGCGGCGCTGATTTCGATAACCTCCATATCATAAAAAGAGAAAAATAAAGATAAAGGTGACGGTGTGAGTGTGTTAGATACCATCCATGCACCTTCATGCTTTCAGTCGCTGTCAACAGTTGCAGTTGCTTTCGTAACGGATTTAGTCATGTCGGCTTTTATATGTCTTGGTCTGTAAGCTACGATTGGGAAGATTGGAAAGGAATATGATTAAGGTGAACAGTATCCTTCAGCCTTCGAGTTAGAGGCAGTGGAGCTCCATTATAGAGAATGCTTTGTCCATCTGGGTGATGTGGTTTACCGGTAAGGATGCTACTTGTATTATCCATGATGTGATCCGGGTTCAATTTTCATGACGGATACATATACGTATAAAAAATATGTATAAAAAATATTTACGAAAAAATAATAATTGGTCCATCCCTGTAGGCAGGTATGATGCTTGAATAAAAGTGCCCATTTGTTACCACCATTCCATATACTCCTTAATAAGATTTGTAAATATTAACAATCAAAATTTTTAAATATTAAATTTTAAATTAATATAATTAAATAATATTTGAAATAATTATTATATATATTAAAATAATTTTAGGAAAAAATATCTTCAACTGACCTCAAGTGATTGAGATGGAGATGGTTTATATTTCAAAAGGAAAAGTTCAACTCTCAGTAGGCATTAGAGGTCTTTTATTTGTGGGAATTATAACAAAATCTATGGTAACCCAATATTAATAAAAACCTAATTTGAGTTGTTTAAATTTTATAATAATGAAATATGTTATACAAAGTATTTGATGATATTATAACAAAATCTATGGTAATCCATTAAAGAAAATATTAATAAAAGTCATATTTAAGTTGTTTAAATTTTATAATAATGAAATATGTTATAAAAGTATGGTAATGATATTTATTCAATAAACTTTAATTTTTATGAATTTTTTATTGATTTTTTCTATTTTTTAATCATGCAATGGATTAGAGTTCCTCATATTTTTTCTAACAATAATCATTAAATTATTAAAATCATTGACAATATCCGCCTATGTGGGGGAGTTGGAGAGAAGTGGGTAGTTAAAACTCTCGTGTTGGAGAGGCCCCAGGTTCAAATCTCTCCCTCTCATATGTTGCGGATATGCTATGTAATAGATACTAGGGACCCTAATGGAGGTGTGTATATCCACCCACTTGATGTAATATTGTGCCTTAATGAAAGATCAACATTTAAAAAAAATCATTGACAAGGATGATGAAAAAATAAATATATTAATTATATCAAAGATAAAATATAAATAATATAGATATATTGCCCATGGGATTTAGAGCAAATGGTGGAGAGAGAAATTTTATAGCATAGTTCAAGGTTTGAATCGCATAGGTGGAACTTAGCATTTTGTTCAAGGGTTTAGACAAGTGGTGGAAAGTGAATAATTCTACACCATGGGATGAGGTTCTAATCCCATAGGTGAAACATTAACATTAAAAAACTTTTGGAGCAAGGAGTGAGTGTTATAAAGGAACAATTTGTTGTGTGTGCCAAAAATACTAGATTTGTGTTTTTAGGATTTGCTAGACACGTGTTAAGATGATATTAATTGGTTGCTTAAATATGAGCAAAAAAACCCTAAACATTGGCCAAAAAACCCTAAATATGGTACCTCTACGTGTGTATTTATTTTGATAGATGCAACTTTGTAATACATATTTGTGAAAAACCATGAGAGAAGAACATATCTCGGATGTAATGTTGAATGTATTGTGAATGAAGTTCTTCTTCTTCCATATTTTCTGTATGTGCTCTATGGCATGTCGTGTATAAATATTTACTGGTAAATCATTCTTTTGCTTCTTGTTAGTTTCTTACTAGATGTAAATTATTTTCTTCATTACATGAGTTTATTTCATCCTTTATTTTTTGTTGAGATATTTGACTACATATTTTGCTGCACCAACAACTAGTATCAAAGGAGCTTGAGAAAAATTATTTTCCTGGCTGTGCATAAAGCTTGTAAATATTTTTTCTTTTGTGTGTTATTTATTTTGGATTTGTAGATAAATCTATTTCCATAGCACACAGTTCAATGGGAGCTTTGTGAATATTTACAACAATAAATATGGAAGGTAAACCTAGTATAGAGAAGTTTAGTGGGAAAAATTTAATCTCTAGAAGTTGAAGATGGAGTTTTTCTTATGGAAAGAGATCTAAAGATGACTATCATTGCAACAATGATATGTGCAAGAATAAAATAATTTGAATGAGATAAATATAATGAGAAAGCTATTGCCTTGATTGGGTTGAACTTGGTTGATTCTATTTTGATAAATGTCCAAAGTGGTAAGATTGCTAAGGAGCTATGGGATAACATGGAAAATTTGTATAAGTTCAAATCTTTGATGAACTTGATATTCTTGAGGAAGAAGTTGTATTCTTTGAAGATAAATAATGGAGACAATGTAGCTAACCACTTGAATATTTTTAATACATCGATGAACCAACTAAGGTCTATTGGTGATGAGGTTAAAGAGACTGAACATTGCATCTAATTGTTGTGTAGTTTGTATGACTCTTGGGATATTATCATTGTTGTAATCAATAGGAGTTCTAAGCTAAAAATATGAAGAAAAATGAGATTATTTCCCAGCTACTGCAAGAGGAAACAAGGAGCATTTTGAGCACTCAAAAGCTTTGATAACTAGAGGATGTGCCAAAGATAGAGATGGTGATAAATATTCTAGTGCAAGAAGATATAAATCAAGAAGATCTACTAGTAGAGGAAGGAAGTCTCAACTAGTGTGTTAGAGATGTAAGCAAAAATGTCATAAGAAACATGACTGTAAAGTAGATTTATCCAAAAATAAATCTGATTAAGCTACCAATGATGAGTTTTTTCTACATATTGCTAATACTTGTGTTATTGTATGCATGTAGTCTGATGTGTGGTTGATATATTCTAGAGCATCATTCCATATGACTCCTCAAAAAGAGTGGTTTGTAGAATATGGAGAAGCAAACTATGACAAACATGGAACATTCAAGAAGTCTGCTATCATTGAACAACTAGCTGAAATAGAAATGGAGATTACATTCAATAAGGATGGTTGTAGTCTGATGCATGGAGTCATTACTTGGGAAAATGGAGTAAGACATGGAACATTGTATAAGTTGGATGCAACATGTTTGAATGTTTCATGCACACATGCAACCACTATGAAAACAAGTAAGCCCTCAGATTCAAAGATGTCAAGTATGATGTTGTGACACAGGAGGCTAGTACATATTTGTGAAAAGAGCCTAAAAGAGATGTATTCAAAGTAGATATTTCATGGATTGGAGAAATAGAATTTTGGTTATATGGTTTTCTATGAAGCATGCATTTTAGGAAAGCAAAAAAGAGTCAATTTTACCTCTAGTGACTATAGAACCAAGGAAATATTGGAATTGGTACATTATGATATTTGTGGGTCTTTTGAAGTTGCTTCATTAGATGGCTCTAAGTATTTTATTACTTTCATTGATGATTTCTCTAGGATGTCATTGGTTTACTTAAACAAAAGTTAGGGGCTCTTGTTACCTTCAAAGAGTTTGTTGCTCCAGTTGAAAGAAAAACTAAGAAGAAAGCAAAGGCTTTGAGGAGTGATAATGGTGGAGAATATTGCTCTCAAGAATTCAATAATTTTTACAAGTTTCATGGTATTGCAAGGCAAAAAAAAACTCCATATACACCACAATAGAATGGAGTTGTAGAAAGGGTCAATAGAATGTTGTTGGAGAAGGAAATAAGCATGAGAGAGGATGTAGGTTTGAATTTTTTTTTTGGGCAAAGGCTATTAATATAGCTATCTATGTGAAAAATATATCACCTACTTCTATTCTCAATGAGAGAACACCAAAGGAAACTTGGAGTAGATTCAAAGCCCTAGTTTCTCATTTGAGAGTGTTTGGGTGTGAAGTATTTGTTCTTGTACCCAAGGAACATAGAAAAAAACTAGATAATAAATCTACTAAAGGAGTACTCATTGGATATAGTGATGGAATCAAAGGTTACAAAGTACAGATACCTTCACAACATCTACAACAAAGAAGAGTCTATGGAAACAACCTTAAACAACCAAGAACAATTTGATGCAGCTACTGGTTTGATAAATCAACAAGCTAAAAATTAGTCATAAATTGTTCCACCATTAAGTGTAGATCCTATTTCTACACCTTTGTTAGATTTACCACATGATACTAATAAATTTTCATGCAATTCTTGTGAAAGAGTCCAATCAACCTCAAGTTTTTGAAGAGCAACCTACACATGAGGAGCAACTCTAAAATTTTGATATTATTCAAGGAATATAAAATTTGAGAAGTTAGCAACAAAGGAGTGCACCAATCAAATTTGGTTATGATGAATATAATAACTTTGCATTATCTTCCATGAGTGATGAGCCTATAGGTATTAAATATGCTCTCACTAGTGATGAAGTAATTTATTGGAAGAAAGCTATGGAAAAGAAAATATAGTCATTGAAGAAAAATAAGACTTAGGACTTGCAAGTGTTGCCTAAGGGTAGACTTTGAAGAAACATTTTCTCCCATGGCAAAGATTGCATCTATCATTTGCTCTTTGCATTGGCCACTACAAATGACTAGAAAATTGAGCAAATGGACATAAAGAAAACTTTTCTTCATGGATATATCAATTAAAAAATTTACATGGAGCAACCGGTTGGGTTTAAGTAAGTCAGAGAAATGGTGTATGCAAGCTAAGAAAGTCACTGTATGGGTTGAAGCAATCTCCAAGGTAGTGGTATAAAAGTTTAATACCTTTGTGATTGGATGTTATTTTGTGAGAAGTGATGTTGATCACTGTATCTATCTCAAGCATGAAGGTAGTCACTTTATAATTTTGGTTTTATATGTAGATGACATTCTTGTTTTTAGAAACTCAAAGGATCTTGTAAAGAAGACCAAGTCTAAGTTGTTAGGAGAATTTGATATAAACACCTTGTACCATTACATTGTTTCTTGAATATTGAAGTGAAAAAAACCATGGTGAGAAGAAGATATGGATTAGCTATATGAGATATATTGTAGACTTGTTTACTCTTTTTAGAATAGACCAATGCACTCCTATATCTACACCTTTTCAGGTTGGAGTTGCATTGTTAAAATATATGTGTCCAAAGGATGACGATGAGAAGAGTGTCATGGACAAATTTCCCTATGCAAGTGCAGTTGGTAAACTAATGTATGCAATGGTGTGTATGAGACCAGATCTTGCTCATATAATTGGTGTTGTGAGAAGATTTATGTCTAATCATAGTAAGCAATATTGGGTTGTAGTGAAAATGATTCTCAGATATTTGAAAGGCACCAATGATTTTGCAATTTGTTATGATGGCAAAGAAAATAATCAACTACAAGGCTTTATAGATTCTAATTATATTGGAGATGTAAATACTTCTAAATTTACTAGTGCATATGTGTTCATACTATTTGAAGGAGCTATGAGTTAGAGAAGTGGTGGCTTAATCAATTACTAAAATTGAATACATTGTTGTTGTAGAAGCATCCGAGACAACTTGGTTATATGTGGTGTTTAGAGGTATTGATTTTCAATAAATTTCCATTACTTTATTGTGTGACAATCAAAGTGCAATTGAATTGATCGTGAATCCTAAATTTCACTCTCGTACTAAGCACATTCGAGTGAAATTTCATTATATCAGATATATGGTGGAATCTAGAGAAGTTGAGTTGTAGAAGATTGGTACACAAGACAATGCAACAGATGCATTGACAAAGCCATTGGATAGCAGGAAGTTCATTTGGTGTAGATATTTGATGGGAGTTCTCTCATTTTGATTAGTAACCCTAAAGAATAAGGAAGAAATTTTCTATTCATTTACTTAGTCTTTTTGGCAAGTGGGAGATTGTTGGATGTGTGCCAAAAATACTAGATTTGTGTTTTTAGGAGTTGCTAGACACGTGTTGAGATGTTATTAGTTGGTTTCCTAAACATGGGTGAAAAACCCTAAACATGGTACCTCCACATGTGTATTTATTTTTATAGATGCAACTCTGTAATACATATGCGTGAGGAACTGTGAAAGAATAACATATCTCATATATAATGTTGAATGTATTGTGAATAAAGTTCTTCTTCCATATTTTTTTTTGTGCTCTATGGCATGTCATGTATAAATGTTTATTGGTAAATCCTTCTTTTGTTTCCTGTTAGTTGCTTATCAATTGCACATTATTTTCTTCATCCTTTATTTGTTGTTGAGTTATTTGGCTACACATTCTGCTGCGTCGTCACAATTATCTTACTTCAAATATTTAGAGAAATTAAAATTAAAATATTATCATGATGAAAATTTAGATAGCAAGGAAAATATTTATTAAATCCCCAGTTGAAAGTAAAGATGCACTAGTTTGGGGGGAAATGGAAGAACACGAAAAAATTATGTTAATCCCTATCCATGTAATAGATGTTTCACTGAAAGTAATTATTAATGATGATATAATTGAGCATGATATAATGGTTCTTAAGAGTATAGGGCTAATATATAAGTTCAGTGGATACTAGACAATTTATTCAAAGATTCATAAATGGTTTAAATGGAAGTGGAGATTAAGTTCATGTTATTCCATGGATTTCCTTTCAAAATGTTTTTCATATAATTTTCTCTAATTTATGGGTCAAGGATAACATTATTAAATAGCCCATTGTTAGTGGGGAGAGATGAATTGTATTTAATACCATATTTAATATTGTGGAGTGATTTTTTTTTGTGGAAATAGACACTCTTTAAAGCCCTATAATGTCTATCATACTTTTTGGAATTTCATATTAGCTTATCAGTAAGGAGGTTTTGAAAAATATTGTTAATAATATAGGGGATTTTATCCAAGAGAGGCAACCATAGATGGTGAAATATTATTGTGTATGTCAAGAAATGTGTTACCATCGATATTTGAAAATATTTACCAACATCTATTGTTATCAAATATGAATCAAGAGAATGTGATCAAGTGGATTATCAAAATATCACATTTGAAGCCAGAAATAGTTTGATTACCTAACTTCATACCGATGGTGGACCAAGGGGAAGCATCGACCAATGGGAGAGCCGAGGGTTCAAAGGTAACTCATGAACTGAGACTTCGCATTTGGTTTTCGATAAAAATGAATTTCATTAATTAATTGGTACGTAAATCACACTAAATTCCTGGTAACGAACCCCATATTAGGTTAGGATTTAGCTTAGGATAGCTAGGGGGGTTATGTTTTAATTTTTATGGGTTTTTAGGGCACAAACGAACCCATCTAGGGTTTCGTTTTCTAGTCGTGGATGGCAGCCATGGTCCCCAATTGGTAGATTGGGGGCCACAACTGTCAGTAACAATGGGGTTTAAAATCCAATGGTCATATTTTTGACCGTTGGGCTAGCCACGACTTTGACCCGTGGTGCCCAAATTTGATAGTTTTTATCACTTTTTTTTTAAGTTTTGCTCATTTTGATGCATATTATTATATGTTTAGAAAAATCCATAATTTTTAGGTTGATTTTATAGTGTTTTTAAATGTTTTTCACTTTTCCTGTATTCTTTTTATCTAGTCTTTGACTAATAGAGCGAGGGAAATCGATATCCTTCGCAACCTGCGCCCACTACTGACTGACGTTGAGCAAGAGTGGTTTAGAGCTATTGGGTTTGAGTACATCCTAGACCTCCCACCTCTTCGAGTAGACCAGGCTTATTTGACTACTTTGGCCCGTCGCTAGGATGCACAAACCAATACATTTCACCTACCTACAAGTGAAATGATAATTATACTCGAGGATGTGTACTGTATATTCTGTCTGCCTATTGATGGTATGCCCATCACTACCTATCCATTTATAGTGAGGAAGGTCATCTTTGATGTCATATTCAGAGGTCATATCATGGAGGAATAGGGATTCATCGACCATGGTGGCATCCATGTCCAGGAATGGTATGAGGCATAGGTTTTCTCATGATGAGAGGTCATGTTTAAGCACTTAGTGATTCGGGTTGCCCTGTCAAAATCTTCAGGAGTGAGGTTCCCCTAGAACCTCCTAGCTTATGTCTACCCAGTTATGGCTAGCTCAATGGAGGAGCTAGTCATCTTATCTTGGGGGAGTGCTCTACTTGCACAGTTATACCATGAGCTCTTTCAGATCACTCACTAGAGAAGGGTTGGCATAGGCTGTAGTATCTTGTTCCAAATATGGGGTTGGTAGCATATCAGGATAGAGCACCTCGTGGAGTTGCCCCTATGGATTACTGTGATTGATGATGACCACCAGTGCTACACCACTTGCTAGCCTTGGGAGCAGGAGGGATTCTGGAGTAGATCACACATCGAAGACTTGACATTTTACATTGGCCACTTTGCCCAGCTTTGCTTATATGACGTAGAGTGGTACCTCTATATGGATTACCCCATGTGGGAGGAGGTAACTAGATACCTGCATCGGGTGTGCATGGATCAATAGATTATCAACTGCAAGGCCAAGTGGCATGAGTATCACTACTTCTCACGAGTACTCTACTAGTTTGGGATTAGGCATGACATCCTAGTTATTCCCACCAGATGGCCATATCATATGGTCATGCCACCTCTAGCCATGCCATCCTCATTGTTACCAGGCGGTCGGGATCCCATGGCAGAGATCCGACGATTATAGTCCCTCGTGGAGGAGGGCAATGAGAGGCACATAGGTAGAGTAGCCTACATAGATCAGCTAGAGGGCTATATCATATTGATTGGTGGGTAGGTCCTAGAGGACCCTCATGCTTTAGATACCCATTAGAGCAGGTCCAGGACTAGGGCGATAGGGCACTCTTCTACGAGTTCGAGCCACAGGACCCACAGGACCGAGAGGACACACAGGTCCTCTAGTACACATGGCACCAGCTCACATAGGAGCCACAAGGATGGTGGGGGTGATGGTGGTGACTCTCAGGATGGGGGTGCAAGCCCCTCGTAGTACATATCTATTGAGATATTTATTGTACCATTTTTGAGTGTAAGGTCGAGGACCTACACAGTTGTAGCCTACGGGCATTTTGATATACCTCTATGTACTCATTGATACACATATTTATATGATATTGATCATTTTGGCTCATTATGTGTACTTGTCATTTTTATATTTTATGTTTATGTTTATGCACATGGATGCAGATGTTTATATTGATGCTATGTTCATATGATGTGATGTATGGATGACATGCACTAGATAGCTATTTAATTTATGATGATGATGATATGCAGTGATCTAGATGCTTAGATGTGCTATTTATGATGGATGCATATGGATGCGATGTTTACTTTTAAATGCATATTTAATTTTGCTTTATTGTATGCATTTAATTTGTGATGATGTCATGATATGTTGGTGTAATGTATGTAATGCATTATTTACATGATGGTAATCTAATGTAAATGAACTCTGTATGCTTTAATCACTTAAAACATAAGGAATGAATGTGATATGTGTTTAACAATCTAATGGATGACACCACAGAATGTGTAAAAATCATGAATGTAATTGAAAATCCTCATTACAAGAATTTAATCAATTAATCACCCATATATGAAATGCAATGATATGCAGTGGTATGATGCAAATGATGTAATATGTCACTTTATATTCTTTTTGCAATTTTGAAAAATATGCACAATATAGTCAGTGGTCATCTAGATATCATTTCTGATATCCATCTGGTATCTATCCTATATCTTGATTGTGCTTTATGTAATGATGTATCATGGATTCGATACTTTGCAGTTTGATGATTTGAATGACTTTATTTTATATGGTTTGTGATATTTGGTATTTTGTTGCTATTAGAGAAATTTTTGAGGTTTTCCATGAGACTCAAACACCCTAGTAGACTTCTCAAACGTCACATACTAATTGTACAAGGCTTTTGTTGGACAAAGCTTTCATCACGAATGACCCAACTGTTCATTACCCCTGTGTGTGCATGTGAGTATTTTTAGATAGACCATAGGCATACCCTAGATGTCAGTCGGGACTCTTCCAACCCATATGTGAGATCGGGTTCCTCCTATGTTCGTATCATCCTTGTTTCAGACTTGATTGGACTATACTTGCTAGACAACCCCAGGCACCTAGAGCTAGCTCATCTCGCAAATTGATCAGGACTACCCCTCCAAGAATAGTCGGGACTCTTTCAACCCATTGCTGTGATTGGGGATCACCCAATAGAACTACTACTTCGGAAGCAGGCGGGACTCTTTCAACCCATTGCTGCAATCGGGGTTCACTCTATGGCTTTGAATAGTGAACAATCCAGGGATTCAAGTTCTCACCCCATTTTTTATATTTGCTCATATGTAGTGATAAAAATCACTATTTTTCACGTTTTACTCTGAGTGATAAAAATCACTATTTATTCTCGTTTTTCTTGAGCAAGGGATTTGTATAGTGCTTTTGATTCACTATATCACTTTAGATTTGAACTTTGAACTTTGGGTTTGAGATTTAAACTTTGTATCTATGTACGAGTAGGGGAAATTCTTGTCCTTTTTCCAAGGTTCACCACTCTAGACCGAACTATTTGCAAGATAAGCAGGTAATAAAACCCATCTCTCTAAATACCCAAGACCACTTTCACAACTTTCATCCTCCCTTATCTTAGTAGGATTTTAAATGTGTCAATTAGTGATGGGATCCTGATATGCCAAGCACTATCACAACTAATGACCTCATCTACAAAAGCAAAAGAAGCTTTCTACGACATCTGAGAAACCCACTAGGTATGGTTGAGTGACTGGAAAACTTTGGTATACACACATATCTCATAGCAATAGGTGTTGTGTTGACAAATGCAATAGAGTTATGATAAATGCAAAGGTGCATGATTAAAACACAAACATGGCATCGTTTGTAAGACTGACAAACACAATCCATTCTACTACGGAATGCAATGGATGAAGAATGCCTATATGCAATGCAATGATGAAATGAATGCATGTGTAAATGAAAATGCATAATGCAAATGCAAATGTTTTTGGATTTTATGCTTTACCATTTTTTTTGGATTTTATTGATTTTATAATTTTTATTGATTTTGAGCCTTTATATTTGACCAAACGGTGAGTACATGCCTTTGGAGCCTTTAAATTGACCAAATTTTTAAGAAAACTTGGAGCTTTTTAGGATGACCAAGCGGTTTTAAGCAAACCCTCGGAGCCTTTTGGGGTTGACCAAAGGTTTGAAATACCTTTGGAGCTTTTTGATTGACCAAACTACTCACAAGAGAGCTTGGAGCCTTTTAGGATGGAGCGAACGAAGTGGGAGGAAAAACTGGGACCAACTGGGTTGAGAGGGTTAGAAAACCCTTGGGCCTTTTGGGATGGTGGAACCCTTGGGGGAGTGTTATAAGTAAACCCTCGGGGCCTTTAACTGATATGACCAAGTGGTTTTAGGAACCCTTGGAGCCTTTGCTGACATGACCAAGTTGGAACCCTTGGTGCCTTTTGGGGAGGGTATGCTACCCTATGTACCCCCAGTGTGCATGCTATCCACTGAAATGTAATCAACTTGTTTAGGAAGAGTGATAGAAATCAACTCTCCCAACTGAGGAATGGACCTCAGTGGAGTGCCTATGTCTTGGCAGGGTTGAACGAGCGAACCATCCTCGTGGATCATGTCTCATTCTACTAGGTCTTGGATGACCCTCTTAAATGATTGACAATCTCGAATGTCATGTCCATGCACTCGATGATACACACAAAAGGGGCTCTTACCAGGTGACCCAGTCTTGGATGCCCTTTGCTTGACTTCGGGTAATATGAATGCCTTTGCCTCGTGTAACTTTTGGAACAAAGTTAGAGTAGTCATCTGAAATGAAACTACTCATTGCACTGGCTTATCGGGCTTACGAGGTGACTGACGACCTCGGGGTCACTCCTGAGGAGGTGTGACCTCCACTTCAGCATGTTGGGGCACTATAAGAGAACCATCTTCATGATAAACCCCCTTATCTATCAGGTTTTGCACCACACTCTTGAATTCATGACAATCTTGAATGCCATGACCCTCTATTCGATGATAGAGACAATAGTGATGCTCCTTGTAACCCATAGGTTTAGCTCTATTTGGGTCTAAAGAGATGATATCAGGTAAGGTGATGACCTTAGCCTCTTGCAACTTCTAAAATATGTCAGACATAGACTCTTTTAAAGGAGTCCAAATGCATTGCGATTGTTTTGGGTGCTCGACCCACATTGGTTTACTTTGAGGACCCAATGGTTGGGTAGGCCACATGGGCTCTTGCTTTTGTTGAGGTTTTTCCTGTACTTGCATAGGAAGTGGTTCGGCCTCAAGCAAAGGATGCTTTTGTGATCCTAGTTTTCCAAGCTGGTTCATGATAAAATGCAATGCCTTATCTTGCTCATCCATTCGATGTTCCATTTGTTCTAGATGACTTAGAATGGCTCGCAAGATTGACAAAGAGTTCATATGTATTTCCAATGACTGATTCGAAATACCTTTGTCTATTGAAGGAAATAGAAAAGTGGATGCTAGAGATCCATTAGGTAATTGCAAATCACCTATTTCCTTCATTTGGGTTGATGTGGATGCTTCTTGATGATACACTTCGTCAATGCTATCCACATGCTCATGCGCATGACTCAGTTCATGTTGTTGTTCAACTTGAAAGAATTGAACTATGTCAGATTTAGTACCCCCAACCTGATATGGGGTACACACTTGCTCTTGTCCTTGAGAAGGTGGCACAAGAAATGAGTCAGGAGTGACTAATTTTAAAGATTCGGACCCCTTCAATATGGAAGCAATGTCTGATTGCCCCATCTCCTGCTCTATTTGCTCTAGAGTCACTCGATCCTCTGACTTAATGTCAACCATTCCCACAAACTCGTGAGAAAATGATTCCACCATTGCATGAGTCGTAGGTGACTCGTCAACCTGTTGGGGTTGTAGCATCTCAATTGTAACAACTAACTCTTCCTCATGCTCAAATGATGCATCAAGGATAGGCTCAATAGGTAGAGACTCGACAAGAAGCTGACCTAAATCCTCAATGGTCTCCATGATGGGTGACATCATGGTGTCTGCCTCCATATGCTCTGTATATTCACCATCGTCCCCATGAGATCTACCTTGTGACATGATGGATGATGAGGGTATGATACACTCAGGTGCATCCATGATCATGCTAGGTATTCCCCCTCGATAGGAGTATGAGGGTCCTCTAATGACACATCCAAGGTAGTTGTGAGCATCTCTGTGATCGAGTTCATCAACCCTTCCCTGTTAGGAAAGATCGAAGATGAAGGAGTTATAGGTGACTCCACAGGTGACAGCGGTGGTGACGGTAACTCCACAATAGTCTGCAAGGCTGCATCCAAACTTTGGATAGACTCATCATGTTTAGTGTTCAGATGCATAGGCACCCCACTAGGTTCTTGTGGATGATCCCTCGATTTGTAATACTTGAAAGGATCTGGGTCCACCTCAACCACATGGACTTCATTTGCATGGGTGTACTTAATGCACTGATGCACTATGGATGGTATGCACTCCATGGCTCTTATCCACGGCCTTCCAAGTAGCAGGTTATACTGTCTTGATCCCTCTAAAATATAGCACAATGTAGAAATAATATTTTGTCCCACCTCGATGGGGAGGACTATTGTGCCTACTGTAGGGGATTCCACATCATTAAAATCTTGTAGCATGAAATTCGATGCCTTGATGTGGGAAGGTGGAATTTTGAGATGTTTGAATGTTGAGGTGGTAATGATATTAATCGATGATCCTGTATCCACCAACACTCGCTTATACGCAATCTGATTTATCCTCGCTATGATATGCAATGGAGGATCAAATTCCTTGACAAGGATAGGTTTGACTTCCTATTTATGGAAAGTGATCATAGGCTCCTTGTATGGTGGAATAGACTGTATATGCACCAAGGATTATGATAACTTTTGAGCATTGACATTGCTCACCTGTCTGACTTGACTACTCTCAACCTCATGCTTGCGCATGGGATCCTTAGAAACTGTCTTTTTGTTGTTCTTCAATAACCCTAGGTATGTCTATCTATCTAGAAGAATGGCTATCTACTTTCTTAAGAGGTAACTCTTGATGATGCGTAGGGTGCATCATGTTGACTTGTTGCCTAAGCACTCTAGGTATGAGCTTCTTTTCAGGAGTTACCTCACATGATTGTTCTTCATATAATTTCTATTGGTAAATCCTCTCTTCCCATTGTTGGAGCTCATCCAACCTCTGTTGATGTGCTCTCTTCCTCTCTACGCACTCACGCTCTAGATGCTCACGCTCAATGCATGCCTCCTCCAATTGGTCTTGGAGTAGTCACCTCTTATGGGCTGCATGAGACTCAGGTTCCCTATATGACTGACTCATGGAGTAAGATCCACAACTCTCTACCTTGCTAGGATGAGACCTAACAATGCTAGTTCTTTCCACGTGTGTGGAAACCCTATCACCTCTATGGGTGGACCCCCTACGTGATGAAGGAGTCTCGTGATGACTATCAGAGTGTCACATCGGGAGGATTAGATCCTCAGGTGAATGATGAGTGTGATGCCTAGCAAGGAGGCATGCAAGATCTAAAAGATCCTCATGGGAATATCGGAGGCATTGAGGGCCTCTCTCTGCATATTCTGAGTCATTAGCTCATGAGTGAGCTCGACTATGCCTAGTTGTCATGATGTGCCAACTAGACAAGTCTTGAGAGGAAACCTCTCTTACTAAAAATTTTGGCCTCAAGGAAGGCCTTATCTTGATGAATTAAGCGATAAAGAAGCATACAATGTAAACAATGTGATTATCTCCTTTACATTTTAAAAGTGAGCCCTAAACTGTTTGATGTTGTTTCAATGATTTGTTGTATCAGTATTAGAAACTCTTATCGTGTTTGAAAGCTTGTTGGATGATATTCTCAGTTTAATTGGCTTTCACCTGTATACTCGTAGCTCGACAACTTGGTTGTGAACTCCAAGTCACGTAATCCAACCTATAATGTGTGGTAATGAAACCCACACACGGTCAGGGAGCACAGGTCCTCCCAGATCCTCACCCATTTTCCCCGAGTCAGCGTTATACCCTTCGAAGAGAATACATGCAAATTTTCTAGGGTACGAAAGGTTCTCGGGTCCGATATTGGTCTAGAATCCAAGGGTACGTAGGATTTGGGCCAATGGATGGAAGTCACCTCCACCGTCGTTGGACCCTACTAGTGGTTGGATGTCACTCCCAACTCACTAGTGTTTAATTGAAACGTGGTGTGTGTGGTTCTTTTTAATATTTGCATAGAAAGGAAAATGCATAATACAACATGAATGATTATTTCCTACATGATATGCAAAAAGAAACGTTTCATTTTCAGAGAATGCATGCTATATCCTATATGAATTTTTGACAATGCAAATTACGATGATATAGCCTCTGATTGGGCCTCAAGCATGCAAACCAACACACAATTCTAACCTAGCATGTTGGATTCTAGGGTGGACTACACTCAGAGGTCCACTATTCCTAGCAGCACCTAGCCAAAACTTAGAAAAAGAAACCCTAAGGACCTAATTCATTCTATGTTCATTTTATCCTTAATAAGTTTAGATTTCAATTTCTTAGTTCTGGAAAAACACAGAGGTAAAGTACAGAGATAGAGAGTGTCAAAAGGGCCTACCTCAGGTCCTCATCTGATTCAGCTTTGAAATCCTACTCTATGATGTGCCTACTGCTAACCGTGGCTCTGATGCGCGACTACCACTACAGCCCATGATTGTCACTCGCGGGCCAACTTTCTGACCATGGCTGTCATCCACGGTGAGCACCTAAAATTAAAAAACACAAATCTACTTAGTGAAATGTGGCAAGAATTGTGGAGTTCCACCGTGATCACCTACTATGACCACCAAAAAGGCTTGCACCTAATATTACAATTGCTAAAATGAAATAAAATTGGGCATTCATACACAAATTGACAAAGATGAAAGAAATTAAATGAAATGCATCTTTTATTCCTCTTTGAACCAATTCATTCTCTTTTACAAATCAATCCCTCTTAGGGATACCCATTGTTGATACTTCAATTACAATGTATCTAATCCCTTTCTAGGATAGATGCAAATCAAAGGCCTTCTAGGGTGACACAAACTGCTCTAGGGTGGAGTTGACCCTCTTCTTCGCATTGAGGAAGGAATTTGATGATTGAATCTCCTTCAATATCTGTTCCCTGTGATCAAGAAACAACAATAACATGTCAAAAGCAAAGGTAACCTCTCTTGATGAGGTCTTTTAAGGAAGTTTCACAAAAGGATGCCATGACAAGCATATAATCAAGAAAATGAGTAAAGCATGGTAAACCTATGTTAATCATGAAATATAATCATTAAGCATATTCAAGAAAACATATATTATCTATCTACTGGATTAGTTAACAAATAAGAAGCAAAGGTACATGAAACAAGTCACAATTATACTAATTATCAAATTGACAACATGAAAGTAAACCTACTTCAAATGCTTAATCCAACTGGTCATATGTCTCTAAAACACTAATTGAACCTACATTAAGCCTAACATGATCTAACTAATTAATTTGCAAGAAAGAAAACAAGGAGATCTATAGCCATTTGCTCACCATGGGTCTGAGATGTGGTCAACATTGTAGACCATGGTTGATAGCCGCGATGAAGCTCTAAATAGATTTGCCCTCAGAATTAGGGCTTCCTCTATGATCTGCCTTGCCAAATTGATGGTCAAGGGTCACCTCTGTGTCCTCTGATAGGTTTGGTGGTTGAATTCCATAATTGGGCCTCTATTTTCCCGAATTCGCATTTCTTGGCGTTCTAGCTCCTTAGGGCATCCATGGCACAAGTTGACATGATGCTCGATGAATTAGCAAAGGAATTAGCAACAAATCTCTCTCAATGCACTCAAGTGAGTATACAATTCGATAGGGCTTCACTGCTCAAATATCCAATACTTCATCCTCTCTTATTCCCTAATTTGAAGGGGTACTTATAGGATTACCCAAGGGCTAGGGGTGGCTTCCTCATGAAGCCAAGATCAAGATTGGGCAGTTGAGTTAGTTGGATGGAAGGTTCTGGATCTTTCCTCGCTCAAATCGCTCCAATCTACAACCAATTGGCCATTGCAACCAACTTTTGGGGTCGGATGAAGGCCAACTAAACTTCAGTCCTAACCACGGGTGTCATCCATGGCCAACAATACTAACCACATGTGTCAGATGTGCCATAATTGTCAACCATAGATAGTACTGACTAGGCACAAAATGCCCAATTGAGTGGTAAAAACCACTGCTATACCTTGGATTTGTCCAAAGGTCTTCCATATGGTCTTCTAGCATGTCCCATATGAGTAGTCACCATCGACATGACATGTTTTAGGTGTCTACAACTCTCAACTCCATCTCAAATTTGTACTAAACACAGTCCTTCGGTTCAACATAAATCTGCTCAATCTCTATCCTATGATCTACACTAAACATAGTCCTCTGATTTAGCACAAATTTTCTCAATCTCTGTCTCTAGGCTAGCACAAACCTATCCATAATACACCAAAACCTATCCTCAAGCCTTAACACAAAGCTTGACTCAATTACAAATCAACTATTCTAGATCTGATCCAAACCTTAACTCAAGGTTTGAACAAATCAATCAATCAACTTAGCTCACAAGTCTTCTCAAATAATTGTCTCAACTCTATCCACAAGTCTTCTCAAGGAATTATTCAATCTACTCTCAATATTTATCTTCAAATATGTATTGTAAGCTTCCACAAAAACTCACACCAATATATCCACAAGTCTTCTCCAAGACTTACCTCAAATCTGATCAACATGTCCTCACTCAAACTTGTCCAATCTTCTCAACAAGCCTTCACCAAGACTTACCTCTAATATGTCCAACAAGTCCTCACTAGAAGTTATCCAACATCATAGAAACATATAGAGAATTGTTAGAGACTCAATATGCTTCACACTCACCACAATGCTCAATTACTTTTAGTCTCTCTTTTTAACTTAGAAACATATAGAGAATTGTTAGAGACTCAATATGTTTCACGCTCATAAATATTCAATCACTTCCAACCTCTTTCTCAAATCAATTCAAAATATGGAATAATTTGTTTCATAGAACTAGAACTATCATTTCAACACTTCCACTTGACTAGGTTCAACCAACTCTACTCAACCAATCACTCGATGAAACAATTATTCCTCACAAACCCTAGTCCAAGCATATGAACACTCACTCAATTATTTCAAATCAATGCTTATCAAACATTCTCACATAACAATGATACTCATATTCTTTCATAGACCCTAGTTCAAGATAGTTCACATCTTCACATAACAATGATACTCATGTTTTTTGCACAAACTCTAGTTCAAACATACGAAAGCTTTACTCAATATTTCCAACAATGCTTATCAAAAAAGGTTATAGCATTTTACTTCCATTTCAGAAAACTCATCAACTCAACAAACCAACAAAGGAAAACTTAACCAAGTTATTTTCACTCCAATATTATTTTCAGAAACCTCAACCAATCAAATACTTCAACTAAGGAATAATGTGCCCATACCTTTTGTTTGATGAAGAATTATCCTTAAACACCTATCTTAATCACAATCAAATCTTTGTCGAGCACAAAGGTTAGATGATAAAAAATATCACTCTAACACTTCTTCAAAATATTTCTTCAATACAAAAATAACACTCAAATACACCTTATAACCTCCAACTTTAAAATGATATTCAACAACCTTCAATATCAAAAACAATAAATTTCCTTACTACCTTATAACTCCTTAATCACTCAAAAAATTCAACTTAGAAATTAAATTTTTGAATTCCCATTTTAACTCCCCTAAACAACTTATAATTCAAATTAATTATGCAAAATTCTTAATTGAAATAAACCTTTGGAAACAAAAATTATTTTTCCCTTTTTATTTTTTGCAAGCCAACACAACCCATATAATGCACATACCTCTATTATGCTGCCCAAAAGGCCTTGGCGGGATTCGAGCTACTGATGGATCTCCCCCAAGTGCTTCTATAGTGCTCGCACCCACCAACTGGGCTGTGTGGCTCCACAAGATCTGAAAGGCACAAATGTGCCTTTGACTTCCTTCTCCTCAAACGGTGTAAAAATGTAGCATGATATTCCCTTTGGTAAAACGGAGTGCACAAGATTTGAACCTACACCTGGTGTTCCCGAACGTGTCTAACATAGCCCTTGGCTGCCAACTCAGCTACAAGGGGCTTTGAGTAAATTTTGGAAGCCATGAAATTTTATCTTTTTCTACGCTCAAACACACATGCGAAAATGCAAGCCTTTCTCTCTTTTGCACGAGCCAATAATCGATCGCATGGATAATTTTCAAATGCCAAACTTTGGCATTATTTATATGTAAACCATAGCATATTCCAATGTCGGTGAGTATTCAAATTTTAATTTGAATTTGAATATTAATATTAATTTTAAATATTAAATAAATATTTAAATTAAACCTTAGCACCCATCATTATTTAAATTAAAATTTTAATCAAATATTAAAATATTTTAATTTAAATTAAATTTTCTTGTGGGTATTTTTCACCTTGGTCCTTGATCTTCTTCAACTTGATTTTTGATCCAAAATAATAATAATAAAATATTATTATTTAATTTGAACTTGCTTCTCCTTCCTTGGATCTTCATTCTTTGAGCCCTCCTGGGTATATAATATTTAAAAATAAATATTATAACCTATTGCTTTTCAAGACCTTCTTGATTTTGGAAGAAACACTTAATGTCCTCAAAGATGATGAACATAGCACAAAAATGCTTTTGACATCAATGACAACAAACACTCCTCAAAATGTCCAAAATAATACTGTAACCAAACTTACCTATGTCAATGTGGGCAAGCGATCAATGAAAGTAGAAGTTATAGTAGAGGCATTTAGTAAAACATTTAGATTACCAGCATATGGTATGGAGGTAGTTAATAAGTTGGTTGATCTGATTGAGACACATCACATCATCACTTTGCTTACCAATGTGAAATCATCTACCGATGCAAATATCTCGAGTGCAGGGACTCGAGGAATTAAACAGATCCAGTTGAAAGGGAAATATTGACCATGCACTATGAATAATGTGATGGCTTGAATGTTATGGGATACATGAGCCACAAGGATCCCAATCTGGATGGATCAGTATGTGGAGGATATCACCAAAGGAATTAGGTACAATTGGGGTACCTATTTAGAGAAAAAGATGGATGAAGTACTAAAAATGAGGTCGAAGAATTTTGGAATGATTTTCCATGCCATTGAATTGTTATTAAATGTTGTTATGGATATGGGAATCCACTTTATAGGTTTAATAGAACCTAATAACGTTAAGGTAGGACAACCAACCATTTTGAGGTGGGTAAAGTTAGTATCGGTTCAAAGGGAGACTCTAGAGAAGCCCAAGAATTGATAGAAAAGTAGCATTCTCAAGAGGAGATTGTGAATATAGAAGAAGATACGAAGGTGGAGAGGATTGTAAAATAGACTCCACCACAAGAAAATATAAACACAGAGAGAGCACTACTAGAGCTTGGAGGAATCTCTAGCCACCACATGGAAGAAGAGGAAGAATGAACTCCTACAAATGAGGAATTGCATAGGATGCAAACTATATCCTGGAGGTACTATAGTTTGCAAATATTGAAACTGAGGATGCACAAGGAGTAGAATATAAGGTGGAAAATTTATTCTCTCAGATAGGCAATGCCATAGCTAGTTCCAAATTATAGTTTTGTATTGGATGCATGGAGAGTTGAAGCTTCAGGAAGAACAAGTGTTTATCGAGTTAGAGAAGATAACAGAATGGGTGAGTAGTGGGGAGCGTACAAGGAGAATTATGGATATTCATGTACACCATCCATGGAAATTTTCCAAGTAAGAGGTAACAACGATGTTGGGAAGAGATGACTTGCTAGAGAGAGTGAGAACCAATTATAGGCAACATCCGAGGTTGTACCTGGATAGAGCCAATTATCTAACTTGTCCCATGAATACATCAGAGTTGGAACATAAGAGGGTCATTTTAGGATTGGCTATCACTCTTAGGAAGTTGAAATTCCTAACACATTAGATAGATTGGTTGAGCATAGGATTGGAGCAGATCTATCAGCTCAAGGAAGATTTGAAAGAGGATACGGAGGCCACTCAAAAGGAAATGATTGCAATGGAGGAAGAATTACAAAAGAGTAAGACTATGGTAGAAGAGAAATTAAATAAATTAGAAGAAGAACTGCTAAGTACCAGGATTGATTTTGAGGCCATAATTAGTTCACTTGAAGAGGATAAGCAACATACCTCACAAATGGTGGAAGACAATATTAAGGAGTTGGAAGCTCAACTCAGAGTTGATTGAGAAATATGAGCAACTAGTAATTCAGGCTAAGAAGAGAGAAGAGCTCACACAGGACAAGAAAATGTATAATGATATAGTCCTGGATAAGCAAGCACAGTTGAGTGCTAAGGAAGATATTGTTCATGCTTTGGAGGTATATATTAATCACCATCCACAGACCATTGTAGATAATAATGAATAATTACAAAAAATAGCTTGAATAGAAGAACATTTGTAGGAGAAGTTGAAGAGGAGTGCCATTTATCATGAAAAGCAACTGAGAGAACTCTTGAATACTGTCGAAGAGAAAGCCAATCACCATGGGTTGAAAGCAATAGAAATGGATAATTATGCAACAAAGTTAAAGAACCAACGCGTAATTATTCAAACCCAGGTGGAAGACATAAAATTTGTAGTCACAAATTACGAGGCATATTTGAATTAAAAATATGAGTTGGCGAAGACACCGACCAAAGTAAAGAGGAGGGCAAATGTAGGTAGCAAATCCACCTCCCAAAAGAAGAAGTGACAAAAGGATTTACCCAATTTGACAAGTTTGATAAGTTTTGTAAACCATACAGGTATGAGTAAATCGTACAAAGAAAAGGGCAAAATGTACAAAGTAAAGGTAAATTGTACAATGTACAATGAAATGAAATGAAATGCACAGGAAATGCAAATTAAGTTTTAATTGCACATGAGTTTGATAAATAAGGTGTTTAGACTTAGTAAAAGTCATAATTATGTATTCCATTATGCATGGGTAGTTGTGAAAAAAAAATTGCCTTAGGAACTACTTTGGAACAACCTAGGCAAAGTTATATAAGGCCCCATTTTCAATTTTTATAGTATATGATTTTTGGTTGACATTGTTGAACAGTAATGAAGAATAATCTCAATTCATAATTTATCTCTTGTATTTTACGATCTTGGAATGGTAGAATAGTATTTTATAGTTTATCTCTATTGCATGTACTTATTTTTGGTTATTATGGCTACTTAATGCATTGCTATGAAGGAATTGGATTAAAAAAACACTTGTGTGGACCTTATGAATGATCTGTGATGATGATAATATCAAGGAAGATTACCTAAATCTATTTTACAATTTTTGGACGTGCCATTGGATATAGAACTCTCTCAAACCCTTATAAAGTAATTTGCATATTAGTAGAATTAGGATTAATTACCATATTAAATCATTAAAAAAATTATATAAGAGATATTGGTCTATGATAAAATCCAATTTAGCACTTGTATGCACTATATTTTCATACAAATCGTACACTAGAGCTCTTATAAATCATACAAAAGACACTTACCCAATTTGGCAGTTTATGCGATTTATGGAAAATTACCCGATTTGGCAGCATTGAGAAATTAAATAGTTTAGTTATAAAATTATGTACGACGGCTTGCAAAACCAAATATGAAAGATTGGTTGAGTGTGAAATCATACAAGCTTCATCATTGTATGATTTGGGATCGTACAGTGGTATGATTTGGGTTCTATACAAGCTATTTAGTTGTCGCACATTAATAGTTGTAAAGACTATATGATTGTACAATTTGGTCCACCGATTGGAAATAGCAAATTGATAATTCTAAGCCTTGGAAACCACCTAATCATTGGGAATAATACACCCCTATGCTACATCTACCATATATGGTGGTGATGAAGGATGAATGGGTTGATTGATCAATTAGCGTAAGGCTGGCTTTTGATATGTCAAACTAGGAGTATGTTGTATCAATTGATCTATCTATTTTTGCATGGCCTTAATTCAAGGGTCTTATTCAGGAATTTGGAAATCCTAAATTACCTGATGATTTTGAGGTGGGGTGGAAAAATGCTATGGAGTGACTAAATGATGCTAGGATTGGTAATGATGACTAGGCAAATTTGATGGAAATTGATGCATGGGAGATTGATGGTGAAAACATGGATAATTATGGAATGAGTTTGATGTATTAGGGTTATGGATAGGTTGGACAATGGTAATAGTATGGTTAGTGGTATGACTTGGTGGGAGAATAATTATAGAAACCACATAAGACTATGGTGTCCATGATGGACCTTGGTTAATGAGGACAATCAAAGTAGAGTTTGGTAGAGACTTAGGGTTCACTTGTACTTGCTATTGAGCATTTTGATGGTATCCAAGCAATTTGTTTAGGTGTTCCCATGCATCATTAATATCTCTATCAAAAGTGGAGGGTATGGAAGTAGATGGTATGGAGGATGTGGTTAGGGGAAAAGTTACACTTGGTATGGTAACTTGTGATGCTAAAACTTATGTACTTCATACAAGGGGTTGGTATATGAGGATGTGTATGAAGTGCTAGGAGCACATGAGGGTTGGGGAATGGACATATGGGAGGATGGTATAACTGATGCCTCAAAAATAGGGTTAGTTTACACCTGGGTAAAGTTGGATGATGGTTGGGAATAAACAAGCTCCTACTGTAAAGTAGGATCCTACTCATGACATAGTTGGGGACTAACTCTAAGACATAGTTGGAAGACTTCATGAGAGGTTCTAATCATGCCATGTCTATGTGGGTAATGTGGTGGTTAATGATTGGTGAGATCGACTCTTCTCGGGGTATAGCCATATGAAAGGTTATGGATGGCAAGGAATGTGAGGGACCTGCAAAAAATTTGCTTGTGTCACATTCAAGGATTCTACCACAGAAGTGGTTGGGAAGGTGGATGAAGGTTCCATTGGATTATATTGATTTAATACTTTCTTTTATTTTCTTTTTAAGACCATAAAGAAAATAAATAAAAATACAGATTATGCAATAAAATGAAACATAAAATTTAAATTTCACAAGAAAATTAAACAATCAATGCTAATTTTTTCTAACATGGGTGTCTTACCTCAATCATTGATTATCTTCTTTTAATGTGAGTTTATTTTCTTAGGTTTTGATCTTGTGTGTTTCAAATGTGCTAATCTGAATTAATCCAAAGAAAGGTAAAAACTATGGCTAAGCTAGGAAAATGAGATTCTTACTGGTGATGAAATCCAACAAGTTTGCTCATGGGTGACCTAATGTTTCTAAGGGTAGAGATTGATGGATGGAGATGAAAGCCATAGTCACCGAATATCAAATAATGGTTGGTGATGAAATCTAACCACTACTGTTAAATTTGAATCGTGTAGTGTGTGGTTCTTTTAAATTTTTTGATTTTCTATGGTGTTCATACAATGTTAGAAAGATAACCACTTTTGATAGTCTAAATCATAATCCACTACTCACAATACCAATTTTTCCAAAGGATGTAGAGTACACTGCTTAAAATCCACTCTAGACAGTTGGGGATTTGTATAATCCTTTGTATGGAATCATACAAGTACGGGGATACTTTTGGTATATGAATAATTTTCCTACTTAGACCTACAAAAATAGGAATCCCTAACCCTATAATGCAAACTAATTATGCAATTTTTCAATTCACATGAAATCAACATGTAATATTTGTTAGTTTGTGAATACAACAGAAACCATAAACTTCAAATAGAAAATATGGATGGATGAAAATGACTAATCTAAAACCTAATATGCAAGCTAACATGAATGTTATTTTCCATATTAATTAATGATGTTCATTTTAGCTTAAAAATATAAAAAAATGTAAAATTACCCAAAATATGTAAACAAAAAAGCTAGGGTTTTAATAGTAGACTTACAAAATAGCCTATGTTTCTGCTCCAAATCTTTGTAAAATACCCTTGGGTATTTTTGAAATGCACCTGGGCATTTTTGGATATAGCCCTTAAGCACCACCAGGCATTCGTGCACCTTATGCAACCTTCTGCAAACTTCTAAAAATCCTAGATCTAGCAAAAACTATGAAATATGCGCTTCTGAAAACCTTGGAAGTTAAAAAAAAAATAGCAAATAAATTAGTAAGGTAAATCATAAAAAGAAACCCTTAGGGGTCCCACTATGATTTCCATTTGAAGAGAAAAAAATGCAACACCAAATAATATGAAATAGAAAGTAGAACTCAAAGAACACATAATTGCACAATGAATGATCTTATATTAATGGGGGGAGCCTAAAAACTCCATTGTTACAATGAGGATCTTTGAATCCTTTTGATATAGATTTTACAATGGCTAAGGTTCTCTAAAACCCTAGTAAAATAACACTGGTGGTGTCTTCAAATACATCCTTTCTCCCAATAGAAATGAGTGGGATTTTAGTTATCCGATGTCGGGCCACTCTAGCTTAAGCAACTGTCCAATGCTGATGTTACACTTCCAGATCTGCACACAATAAAAAAAATGAGTTAGTAGCAACTGTGAGGGCTCCACAATGTGAGGCCCTTAGAAAGTAGATAAAAACCCTAGCTATGCAATATGAATAAATGAACAAAATATAAAAAGTGCATAAATGAAATAACAAATAATAGATTTACCTTACGTATTCACTGTTCTTTGACCTGATGAAGTTTGTTGTAGTGAATCGATGCGACGATGCCCTAGCATCGCTCGAGGGCTTGGGAGATGTCAGTATATCTAGTGTAAAATACATGCGGGCACTCGACAGTTGCAATAAATGCTCATGAGCGCTCGGTGATGGTGGAAGGTGCCCAAAGGTGCTTGGTGATGGTAAAGGAAGTGCCCAGAGGTGCTTGAGAGTGATAGGAAGTTCCCTAAGGCGTTCAACGATTGAGGGGGAAGTATTTAGAAGAAGATCTAGCTGGGTGAAGGAGGTGACAATGGATGCAGGGGTTATGGCAGATGTGGATGGAAAGCAAGTGTGTTTGGATGCTCCAAGGAACTCAGGGAAGACTTAGGCAAGATTCAAATTTAGGTTCTAAGGATCTAGGGTAAAAATTGCTTAGGGTTTGAGCCATCATAATGACTCCTATTAATAATCCAACCTAGGGCATACTTATGGTTTCAATGACATTAATATTGTGGCTGAGATAAAAGCATATCGAAGGGTGGATATTAAATCTAGGGTGTGGTGTGGATTGATGTAAATGGATGGATAAGATTAAATGAAATCAGATGGCTAGGATTAATTCACTTATATAAATATATATTTATTAAATATATATAAAATATAATATATAAAATATTAATATCTAAATATATATATAAAATAAATATATGTAAAAAAAGGGTGGAAATGGTGGAAAAGTCAGGATCTACGACAAGTGGCTAGGTTTTGGTGTATACAATATTAAATGCTTGATGAGGATAATCTCAATGGAGAAGCTACAAGAGGTAGCTTTCTCTTTACATACCTAATAAGGAACCTGATACCTATGATTTTTTTTGTCATTTTATTTCAAACATTTGGGATATGTTGAATATTGAAATGTTGGCTAAACTTAGAGAAAGTAGGAAAAATAAAACTATAATAAGTGAGATCAATGCCACATGTATTGCATTGGTTCCTAAGTAAGATAAGATATAATATTTTTACAACTTTGATTTAATAAGCCTTTGTGATAATATTTATATGATAATTTCAAATATTATGGAAAGAAGATAGACAAATTAGTTTTCTTCATGATAAGCAAATCTTTGATGGTACAATAATTATACAATAATCCATATATTCTCTTAATTCCATAAAATAATAAGGCATACTTATAAATTTAGGTACAAATAAAATATATAACACCAAACAAAGATACATGATGGATTAATGACACTCATGAGTTAATGAAACCACAACTCAAATATGAGTTTGAAAGATTAGGCAAAAGGAGGTGTCTCTAACATAAATTCAATATATGAACGTAATAAAGGTCTTTGTAAGCATCTACTTTAAACAAAGACTAATTCTATAATTAAGAGTAACAATTCTAAGCAATGAACATGCAAATTCAATTAACGTGCGGAAGAAAAAAATGAAACTTTTTTTCTTTTTATTCTTAAATGTAAATGATTTAAGAAGAGGTATTTGTATATGCCTTTCATATTCAAATTCAACAAAAAAGAAAATATACATTTTAATTTTTGTTTTCTTGCAAATACAATATCTTACTTAGAATGCACTAAATAAAAGGTTATGTACTTTATAAAATTTTGAATGCATAATAAATGACTACTTAGTTTCTAGAAATTTAAGATGCAACATAGATAGAATTGAAATTTCCTAATATGATGCTACGATAAAATCTACCATTGTTCTAGTTTTGACTAAAGTGTAGGGAATAAATAATGCTAATAGAAGCATACCTATATTAACATATGTGCAGGTAGAGATCTATGCTATTATCTAAGATAAGAAAAGAAAGTGTTAAGGACCCTATAATTAAATAAAGTATATGCTAAGTGTCTCTCTATCTCCTAGTTAATCATATGCAAGTATAAAGTGTTGAAAATATAAGGAATGCACTTTGTATTATTAGCCCAAGCAAAAATGATTTAGACTTACTTTTAAATTAAAGCAAATAACACAATAGATATCATTCTATTTGCCTTTCCCTAATAATTATGATAAGTTGAACTTGATGTACTAAAACTCAAAGGATAATACACAAGATATTGAAATATCCTAAATGGACAAACAAAGATAAGGTGATGATGTTGCATACCTTTTTTGGAAGCTTAAGAAATTATTTTGATCATTATTATAGATCCATGAGTGTTTTATTAGGGACCTACCTCAGGTAGACCCCTAGTTTATTTGAGCTCTTATTAAATATTGAACAAAAAGGAAAATATGACGACAAGAGGGAAGATAAAGATCATATGATTATAACCCGTATCCTATGATGATATTATGATGGTGATTATCTAGTTCCTTATTGAAATCATGATAAACAATTATGCTATCATTGCACTATTATATAGCCATACTGCCAATAAAATAGAAGTAAAAGGAACAATCCAATAGGTAATCAAAATAACATAGATTTTTTTATAATACCTTCCATGGGTAGTTTGATGGGTTTGGTGGGATATTGTTTCCTCCTATGGGAGAGTACAATTCAATATTGATTAAGTTTAATTTTGATTAGATCTATTTGAGGTGTATGATTAATTTTTATAAGTTTATGATTTATTTATTTCAAAACATTGTACTAGATTCCTTTTTAAAATTAAAAAAAAATATTTTTACCTTTTAATTAACTAGAATTAAAATAACAAACCCTAGGAATAGGTATATGGGGATATGATATTATAATGTATAAGGTTTGGCATGGGCCACACCTAAACTATGGTTGATTATATTATAATATTATAATATAATATTATAAAAATAGTTGAATCCCTAAAGTAGAATTAGAAGATGGGTATATTAAGAAGGGATATTATCATTGTAATCATCATGAATATCATTCATATGGAGTATTACTTGTAATCATATTTTCCCATGAAGTGGCATATGAGAATTTTCCCTCTAAGTGGTGCTCTCATCTTGGAATATCTTGTGGAGTTTTCCTTCCTTAAGGAGTATTGTTGGTGTTGCCCTATCTTAAGGGTATTATCTATCTCTATCTCACTGTGTGAATTATTATTATGGATAATTATTTGCGTATGAATGATTTAATATTTATACATAATGGTGAATGTTTTTTGTTAATGAGAATAAAATTTTATAGAAAGTGGTATCAAAGCAATAATTTTGGCAAAGTGGGGATTGCTTTTTTGTAGACTGTAGAATCAGGGCAATTTTTTCAAGAATAATGTCTCATATTTTAGGATCCATACCTTTGTGAAATTTTTTTTGATTTAGATAATTATTGGACTATTTTATATGGAACTTGAAGGGCTTTAAAATGAGTGGTCATGCGAAGGATTTTGAGCAGTATTGAGGGAGATACAACCCTCCGAATATCTGAAACAAGCATAGTGGTGATATTTAAATCATATTTTGCTATAAAAATAAAATTTGATATATTTTCAGCTACGGGTAAGCAAATTAGTTATAGTTTATTTTATTTTGAAGAAAATTTGTAGATCTAATTGTTTATGTGGAAATTTAGCTTCAAAATTTGGGGACATATATTTTTAGGTAACCCTAGTTTACATTACCTTTTTTTTGGGGCATGAACTTATGGAGCTACAAAATAAATAAGAAAAAGAGAATATACGTACGATAAAATGGATAAAAGTATTAAAAACTAAATTTAATGAACTCTTGGTTTCCTATGTGTTTATTGGTTATTTATCTGGGGAAGCTTTACAATGGGTAGAAGGTTTTTATAGGGCACATCCCTTGTACACTTGGAATGAAATGGAACAAGAATTCTTGAGTAGATGAGAACCTATTCAATTATAAAGGAAGTTAGATATTCGTATGAAAAATCTTGATGGAAGGGATAAAAATATAGATAGCTTGATGGGTGTCATAAAAGACCTTGAAAAGAAACTAGAAGGGATTCAAAATAAGAGAAATGAAATCAAAGGAGATTGGAAATTTTTCAAGAAACAAAATGAAGACTATAAAAAAGAAATAAAATTACTCAAGGATGAGAAAGAGGAAAATGTTAAGGAAGATAGTGAAAAGAATGAAGAAGCCACATCTTTGGATTTAAAAAAGTAAGAGAAGGATCTAAATTCTTCTAAAAATTCTATTTTGCAAGTTTCGGATGCATTCAAAAGGAAAAGGTTATTCTTTCATAATCCCTAGTAGTAAGTATAATTTTATTAATATTGCTTTGGATAAGAGGTTGCAGGTTCAAGCAAAAAAAATAAAGGACATACATCTTGAGGGTAATAATGTTCATATTTTTGAAGATTTAAAGATCACTATGGATAAATATGTTTTACATTCATGTTATTCTAGGTTATCATTGGTTGGATTATTTGGGTACTATTAACATTAATGTGCAAAAGAAGTTTATGAAGTTATGGTATAGAAAAAAGAAGATAACACTATAGGATATTTCTCAACTTAAGAAGCAAGGATCCAAGGATAAGTAAGAAGCAATTATGGTAGGGGAACAAGTTAAGGAACCAATAGAAGAATAAAAAGTCAAATCTATAGTAGTAGCAGCAATAGATTCCATGGAAGTAGCAACAACAAATTCCAAGGAAGCTTTGTTAGAAGCACACAAGGATGCACCAAAAGAAGGGATCAAGAGAGAAGAGCATGAGGAAGAATTTAAACAAAATGTTGAAGAATCAAAAGAAACAAAATGTCAAGTTAAGGTTGTAGCATATCACCACCCACACCACCTTGAGCAACAACAATTTTGGAGGTATGAATTAAGGTATCAATATTATGGATATACATGGAGTTAAAAAGGAATCAAGTATGGTAGTGTTTCGTGAAAAATATAATGATTCTAGATTTCAAAGTGGTACAACAACATCAAAGAAAAACATGACCAATCATTCAAAAATATCATAGTAGAGTTGTTGAAGCATAGATCCAAAAAAGTATTTATGTATATTCAAATGGTATAATGGTAGCTTGGCATCATCATAGACCACCACCAATCAAGAATTCACTTGGATGAATGGATGGTCAATATTGGTACTAGTTGTCAACATTGCTTAGAGTATAATATCATTTAGTTTATTCTCATGTTTTGAGGATGAAACATTTGTAAGGAGGGTGGAATATTATGGTACCTAGGAATAGGTATATAGGGATATGATATTATATTTTATAAGGGTTGGCATGGGCCACACATAACCTAAGGTTGATTATATTATAATATTATAATATAATATTATATTATGATATAGTATTATATTATAATATAGTATTATATTAGTAGACGGCTCCCAAAGTAGAATTAGAAGATAGGCATGTAAAGAAAGGATATTGTAATTGTAATCATCATGAAGATCATTCATATGGAGTATTACTTGTAATCATCTTTTCCCATGAAGTGGCTTATGAGACTTTTCCCTATCTAAGTGGTTCTTTCATCTTGGGAGATCTTGTGGAGTTTTCCTTCCTCAAGAAGTATTGTTGGTGTTGCTCTATATTAAGGGTATTATCTATCTATATCTCATTATGTGGATTATTATTATGGATAATTATTTGTGGATGAATTATTACATATTTTTGCACATTGGTGAATCAATTTTGTTAATGAGAATAAAGTTTCATAACAAAATATAAAGATATATGATTATAACCCTTCTACCATGATGTTATTATGATGGTGAATATATATTTTGTTGTTGAAAGCATGATAACTAACGATGCTATGGTTGCACTATTATCTATCCATGTTGTCAATAAAATATAAGCAAAATGAACAAGCCAATAGGTAATCAAAATAACATAGATTTTTCTATAATACCTTCTATGGGAAGTTTGATGGGTTTTGTGGAACACAATTTTCTCCTATGGGGAGTACAATTCAAAGATTGATTAATTTTGGTTTTGATTGGATCTATTTGAGGTGTATGATTGAGTGGTCTAAGTTTATGATTCATTTATTTCAAAACACTAAATTAGGTCCATTTTTTAAATTTGAAAAATACCTTTACCTTTTATTTAACTAGAATTAAAATAGCAAACCCAAAAAAAGATCAAACCTTTTAAGAAAATGTAAAGGCTAAGAGCTAACTTAGATTATTTTCAATTGAAAATCTATTTTTTGAAAGAATCGTTATCAAAAATAACATAGGCAAAAGTTCTATGGCACTAATAAAAGTGTTATAATTTTTATAAAAGCATTGAAAAGGTATATGCTTATGCATAAAGCTAATTATAGAAATACAAGATCGGGTTAATCTAAATTCCTTTTTGAATTTTAATGATGATGCATATATCTAGGATTGACCAATAGTTTTTCTTCTTATCTTTAACCAAAATTTAGAATTAAGTTTGTATCAAGACACCACATTGGTATGTCATTGGAATCTCCTCCCAAATACCCATGTTTGAATCATGAGGGGGGTGGCCCTCAGTTGTACTTCATTTTCTTCAACAACAAAAAAAAATAAATTAAATAATAAGATTAAACTAACTTCCTAGAAATTTTATAATGCAAAACTTAGCCTAGGGGCATTTTCATTTTTTGGTAATGATGCAAGTATTTATGAGATAATAAATAATAAATTACTTATTAGAAAATTTGATCTAAATTATAATTATAATTTTTCCTAACTAGAAAAAAGTGTTGAATAGATGCAATATAATCATAATTGTGGTAGAATAAATAAAAGCACTATAGTGCTTAGAGATGCACAGACATTAGCTAGACTTTTGAAACAAAGAGTATACAGTAACTTATCTTGTTTTTTTAATATGATGACAAAAAACGAAGTTAAGCAGATTAAATTAAAGGAGAAAGTAAAGGCTATGATAAAACCTAATTTTTCTCCAAAGTCATATTGTGCTTGGTATATGTTTTAGGTTATCCATGCTCTTCTGCTTGATGTTTTCATGTAGAAAATATCTACATATAAAAACATTGAAAACTTGTTAATCATTTTGGGTCTTGCCTCAATTAGAACCCTTGCTCATAAAAATGTGAAACTAAAATAACCAAATATTCTAGAGAAGAATAAGGCACATTCACCATTTTCAATTAGCTATTAGAAATAGTTGTAAGATGATATCAATGAGAGATTCAGATCTAACAAATTTTACTATAGAGCCTTCTAGTATATTAGAAAAAACTAATTAATGTAAGATATAATCGAGAAAATATACCATACTATAGTTTTATTATATCACAAATAGAAGTGCTATAGATAGTTAGCACTATCAAAAATATGATGATACTAACATAAGCACAAATAGACTATAGTGTTACTTGCTAATGTAAAGGATCACATTCAATTCTATTTTTTTTTAATACGGGTTTATTTTCTTAATATAAATTAAGGTGAGATAAGAAATAGTTTTATTAAGAAAAAGACTTAGGTGCCTAGATTTATAGCAAACATATTAGATTATTATAGTGCTTTCAAATATGATCTTGTGCTTGCAATAATGTGACTGATATAAAATTTATTAATTTATAAATACAAGACTAATTCTTGAAAAACATACAATTTAAGATACACTAAAAGATGTAAAATGCAACAATACTTGATTTAAATTACCATACAAACTAAGAATTATATTCATATGATAAAAAGTAGATAAAAATAAGAGAAGTTAATAATATATCATCTAAAAGTGGGTTGTCGAAGCATATCCTCCCATGAGATATCTCCAAATCCACCATGGAATGGATTGCTTTCATGATGTAATTTTAATAGGACTTTGTTAATGCAAAGAGGAAATCAAAATGATAGAGCTTTGCTAAGAATGACGTTTTAAAAATATAATTCAATAGGGATTCACTAAATAGATAATTGCATTTTAGAATAAATGGCTAATGACAAGGGGCTTAAGGAGGATAAAGTTCCCCATTTGAAGGATTGAAGAGTTTCCTTGTTTAAAAGATTTTATTTTTAACAAAAAGTAGGCAAATGTATGGTTTCATTAATTTTGGGGAGGCTTTGTGATAGAATTTATATTTTTAAAGTAAAATACACATTTGGATAATGTTGGCATATACATGAATGCTATGGTTAGTATGTTGGAATACAATTAATGCTAGTTGGTGTTGGCAAGTTTGCACTCTACCACATTAATATTTTGATCAAGTTTTGTTGAAATATTTTTGATTGTAAAAGTGGCAAATATAATAAATTTGTATTGCAGTGTTTTCTATGATGTGACGTAGTTATTTCTGTGTGTAATTATTTTATTGCATTTTTCATGAAGTTTCTTGCTTCGAAATAATGGGGATTATGAGATAAATGGTTGTGAGGATTGGTTTGCAACATCGGTTGAAATCACCTAAGACATCTGCAAAAATGGTGCCCAAAGACCAAGTGCATTAAAAATGTAGAGGTCTTACTAAGGATTGAGAAATGTGTTTACCTCAAAAGCTGAGCGAACGTAAAAAAATTATAAGGGAAAATAAGTATTAAGGTGGCAAGGCACTTTTAACCTAGGCAAGGGGTAAAAATCCCTTTCACCCCTCCTTGGGGTGAAGATGCATTAATACGTTTAAAAAGACAAACATAGAGTGACACAAAATTACAACAACTAAAAGAGGCATGTTCACCCCAAAGGAGGGGTGAAAGCACAATTTGCCCAACTTTGGGGTGAACATAATAAAGAGACATTGACCGATCAAAGGTAGTTTCACCCCAGGTGAAGGGAAAAAGTAGCTTTCACCCTTCCTTAGGATGAAAACTCAGCAAAGTATTATGAACTTGGGTGCCAATATAACTTTGAAAAATCAAAGTTTTGTTCACCTCAAAATAAGGGTGAATGTACCTTTCGTCCTCCTTTCCAGTGAATGCATATTTTAAAGAGCAAAGCATGGACCCCATCTCTATTAATATTGGATGAAGTAAAATTGATAGCACTTTCAACCCAGGTGAGGGGTGAAAGTCCCATTCACCCCTCCATGGGGTGAAGCTACATGAAAATGTCCTCACTAGTGCGCCAAGAATTTTATTTTCACTTCGAGAAAATGTTAAAGGGGTGGGTGCTAAAAATTCAAATCTACGTTCACCCAAGGTGAAGGGTGACAACTTCTTTCACCTCATTTGGGGGGCGAATGTATATGTTAAAAAGAAAATATATCTTGTGCAAGATGTTTTGCATTGGGAAGAAAGAAAATCTCAGTGTCATCTCTTTCAGGAGCTAAAGGATATAAAGATAATGTAAAATGATAAGTGTAAATTCAAAGGCATTTGATAAGCTCTTCTACCTAGACTTTCTCCGACTTGACGAATGCAACAACAAGAGTTTAAAATTAAGTAAAATCGAGATCGTATGATGAAAGCACTAATGTAAAAATTTTAGAAGATCAAGTAAAATCATGAATATTACCGCTTTACAGGCCCTCTCCATAAAAAAGTATGAATAAAGAAAGAAATGATGAAGGTTAAAAGGAGTATTTTCACTCATTACTCTATTTTGGGCGAATTTGATTCTAAGCAACTATGAAGATTTTTCCAAGGTATTTGGATCATATGAATGAAGAGAATTTAATGATTGGGGCAAAGAGTGATTATAGTTGCTAATTTCATGATAAAAAAAGAGATTTGCCATATTAAAATCACAAGGTGATTTTCATGAGTTCCAAGACATCCTGTACAGGGGTGAATTTCCAAGGAATGATGGAGGCATCAAGTCAATGACCAACTTTGCAATTTTTCATGCATCGACACCCAAATGTGTTGATTTCCTAGAGATTTCATCTTAGAAACTGGATCACTATCTCAGGAGGAATATTTTCAAGGACTTCAAGGAGGAATTTCTTCACAGAGGTTCCTGATCTGTAAACATTTTGTCATATGTGCATTAAATGATAGAGGTAAAATTCCTCTATAAATACTACTCATTTTCCATTGTAAAAAAGGAGGATAGACATTCTGTAGAAAAACTATTCAAGTTCTCTGCGTAAATAGAAGAAGTTGTGGCTTCTAATTTTGCAAGTAGTCTCTTTGTGTGATTTCTTTCTGTTCAAGCATTTCTATTTTATATTCATGTTTGCTATCTGTTGTTAAGTTCAAATTCTGCATCTGGATTTGGGCATTGCTGGTGTAAGTGTGAGTACTGGAATGCGATTCTGGAAGTTGTCTTCGGGAACTGTAAGTGAATTCTCTTGCCTCCTTTCTATTTTATGTTGCTATAACACTTGGTTGGAATTCCTACTGCTAGTCTATCCCCAATCCTACATCTTTGGCCTATGGCTATATTTCCCATTTCTTTCTATTATTTCCAATTTCTTTCCTACAACTCTAGTCTTAAACCGGTGTAGGATTAGTAAGGGAGCCAACCCTCTCTGGATATTGGCATGGAGGACATTTATTTCCTCCGACCTTTCAATGTTGGTCGTGTCTAGGGTGCACAAATGTATGTTTGTATTTTAGGCAGATATTTGACCAACAATTTTTGGCACGCTCGATGGGACCCCAAAAGTTCCACTTTCAATAGTATTGAGGTTTGATGTTCACCTTCATGTTGTATGGTTAGAACATCTGGTGACTCAGTTATACCTAGAAGCCTTCGAATGTGAAGGCAATGAAAGTTGTGCTTCATGATCACAAGATCGAAGGCCAAAAATTTTGAAGATCCCATCGAGTTCTATGAACTTGACACCCAAAAATTAGGAGAACACCCCATATTAGTCACTCCACCTCATACATCATCTGCAACATCCTCATAAATAGCTATTGTGTTCTCCATTCCTTCAAGTCCAGCTAGTACTACTACTAGCATCCCACCTCCTCAACCTCATACACCAGTTCAAATGGCTCAAAACCCACCACCACAATAGCCACAACCACCAAGGTAGTTCCCAACATGGAATAGCTTAGGAGCTTTGAATTTACAAGCACAAAATCTAGTTCCTCAAGCAACTTTGAAGGCTTTGCCTACCTATGATGGTACTGGTAAGACCGCTTATGAGCATATCCAAGATGTGGCTTCTTTGGTGATGATCCATGGCATTACTGATGAAGATATTATGGTAAGGTTATTGGTATTATCACTTAGAGGGAAATTGTTGTATTGGTATCGATATTTACCACCCACCACTATTACCACATGGGACCAATTGGTAGAATTGCTAATCAAGAACTTTCATGAGCAAGCTGATCCTTTCTCCTTGCTGCATCAATTCATGAATATCCAAAGACATCCATAGGAGGAGATAGTGGACTTCAATGTCAGATTCACTCAAAGCTGGTAGAGAGTTCTTGATGGCCTTCGACCCACACATGAGCAAGTTATGTTTTACTATCTCTAGGTCCTTCAACTCAGACATTGGTATGGTTGTTCGATAAGCCAATGTAAATACTTTTCTTGATCTATATACACAAGCGCAAAAGGCTAAAGTAGATTTGATCACCATAGGTAAGCTTCCCCCAAAGGTAACTATGCCCATCCTTCCTGATCTTCCACAACATTTGTATTCAAGTGCATTTTCATAGCCTATGCCTTCTATGTACTTAGTTCCCTCATGGAGCTCGGGTCCACCTCAAATTGCTTCGATCCTAGTTCCACAACTCCTCACTCCAAGTATTCTATAATTACCTACACTAGTTGTCCCATAGTTACCAGCATCAGTTCCTTTCCCAGTGCTACTAGTACCACCTATTCCACTGTCATTACCTGCTCCATCAGTACCTCTACCTTTACCAGCACCTCTTGCACCTTCAAATCTTGATCCTTACATGAAATTATTACAAGAAATACAATCTATTAATTCGATCGTAAGGACAATGTCGAATGAAATCACTGTAGTTAAGAAGAAACAAGCTGAAGCTGATTTTTGATCAAGGAGGTTTCAAACACCACCAATTACTAGGGAGCAAGCAACCACTAGCAAAGGCCCTGAGAGGAACACAACTATGTTGGCAAATGAAGAAACTAGTACATCAGAGAAAGCATATTGGTGCTCCACCTGTAATGATCCTCATGGAGAAGACACATGCATGGTTCATTTGAACTATGTATAGACATTAGCAAAAATTTCTATCGGTGGACAAGTTAATATGATAATGGAAGTTGATCATAACTTTATGGTCCCTTATTTGGAGCAAGTTTCAGTTCTCACAAGGGTTGGAAAGAAGTTGGTGACTATTGATCCAACAGAAATGGAGCCTCTGAAAGTTCCTACTGAATAAAAGGTACAAAATGAAAAGGTACAACCGCAAGTAAAAGCACCTGATGTGAAGGCACCTGACATGAAAACAAAGCAACAAGATTCTATCTTATTGAAGGATCTATTGCCCAAGCAAGCTCAAGAGAAGTTGTAGATAAAGGCATCAACTTCATAGCCTACAACCACTCAAGTACAAATGGAGGTAAAAGAGCAAGCTAAAGAATACCTCAAATACCCATCATTGACTAAGCGAAAAAGGGTGGAAGCTACTCAATAGTATCAGAACAAGTATGAGCAAGTTGTAGAAGAAAAGGTTCCTAGTGTTTCTGATTATAATATTATGGAGGAAATGAAGAAGATTCCTATGAAAGTAAGTTTATATGATGCATTATAGTTACCTGGGCAAGTTGACTTATTGCAAGAATCTCTCAAATCAGCAAAATATCAAAAGAAAAGTCATTCCCAAATAGTGTTAGCATAGACATTGCTCACTTCTACCACTGGTAAGAATAGACCACCTCCATTCTATTTGTCTCTTAGAATGGAAGGGTGGATCATGCATAATTGTATGATTGACTTCGGTGCTGTGACTACTATCATGCCAAAGGTAGTATGTGAAGTAATGGGAATGGAGTACACAAGAAGTAGTCTAGGTGTATTGTAGTTGGATGGGACCCCTATCAAAATAGTGGGAGTAATCAAGGATATTCCTATCGTTCTACATAGCATACCTCAAATCACTGTCATTCAAGAAGTAGTGGTGGTTGACTTGGAACCATACTTTAGTATGTGTCTTTCGAGGGAGTTCATAGTGAAACTAGGAGGATACCTTTCCTTGGATTATTCACATTTGGAGATCCCATTCAAGGGAAGAAGAATCCACATCTATAATGAAAAGCCATCCACTTTTCATATAGAAAAATTGGAAGAGGAAGAAAAGCCCACTGGTGTAGTCAACATGATGATGAAGGAAGTACAAGAAGTGGACTTGATGGAAGAAGCTCTTGGTGAGCTCCACCTTGAGGATGAATTCTCATTGATGGATTTCAATGTGATGGTCAAAATTGACATCGGTTGTTATACCATAACTAAACCTGAGCAGATTGAAGAAGAAATCTTTGATTCCCTAGACCCTATCTCTGATCAGCTATGGAAGTTATATTTTGATGGTGCAAGGTGTAAGAATGGTGTAGGGGCTGGTATTGTTCTTGTTTCTCCTACAGGGTTGCAGAAAACCTATTCATATCGGTTAACTTGGAGTTGCATGAATAATGCCATCGAATATGAAGCATTGTGCCTTGGTTTGAAGAAAGCTAAAAATTTGGGCATAAAATAGCTATAAATATTTGGAGATTCTGAGCTCATCATCAACCAGACTACAAACAAATGTGTGTCAAAGCAACACTACTTGAAGGCCTACCATAACAAGGTATGGGATTTGTTTGAGTCCTTTACAACATTAAACATTTAGGCAATTTTGTAGGAGCAGAATAAACATGCAGATATTTTAGCTTCTCTTGGTGCTAATTTCTCTCCTGTAGAACAAGTAGTCAAGAAACCCAAGATTGTGAGGGTAATTTATAGACCCTCGGTCCCTGATAAAAACCTTTATTGGCAAGTGTTTGATAATGATGAACAAATAATCAATTTTTTGATTAAGGAAGCTGCAAGTGTAGATGATAGAACATTGGTCGAGGAGGAAATGGAAGGAATGATTCAATTGAAGAACAATCACATTCCTAGGGGACTGATTTCGCTTGAAAGTTTGTTTGATCAAAATGATAGGGTGGAGAAACATAAGATCAAGGTTGATGCGAAGGAATACAAGGAAATGCAATTGGAGCCTAAGAATATTATCAAAGTCGAAATAGATTGTACGTTAAAAGAACTTGAAGATATCAAAAATTTGTGTTATGAGTTCCCCGACATCGTTGCATGGAGCTACCATGATTTAAAAGGATATGATAAAAATGTAATCCAACATACTATTGAATTGCAGGAAGGGGTGAAACCTTTTCGATAGAAACAATGACCTGTCAACCCAAAAATTGAAGTGCTCATGAAAGTAGAGCTATTAAAAATGTTGGAGGCAAAAATAATTTATCCAATCAAGCACTCAACATGGGTAGCAAATTTGGTGCCAGTTCGAAAGAAGAATGGAGATATCCATCTATGCATGGATTTTTGGAATCTGAACTAGGCATCATTAAAATATCACTACCCCCTACCGTAGATTGATCAAATTCTCCATGTGGTTGCTGGAGCATAGAGGTTTTCATTGTTGGATGGTTTCTCTGGTTATAACCAGATCTGGGTGAAGGATGAAGACCAACACAAGATGACGTTTACTACAAAATGGGGCACTTTCACCTATCAGAGGATGCCATTTGGTCTTTCCAATGTCGGTGCTACCTTTTAGAGAGCTATGGACATTGCTTTCGATGAGTTGTTGAATAGAGTTATTGTGATTTACCTTGATGACATGACTATTTTCTCACACCGTAGGGAAGAGCACATCTCTCATTTGAGGCAAGTGTTCAAAAAATATTAGGAATTTAGAATTTCCATTAACCTAAAGAAGTCCATTTTCATTGTCAAAGAAGGAAAACTCTTGGGACATGTGATTTCATAAGAAGGACTGGCGATTGATCCTACAAGAGCTGAGGCTCTCTTGAAATTACCACTACTAGTTAACAAGAAGGATCTGCAATCATTCTTTGGCTAGATCAACTTCATTCAGAAGTTCATTGCTGATTTCGCTCAAGTTGTAAAACCAATGACCGAGCTTCTGAAGAAGAATGCAGACTTTAAATGGATGGAAGTGAGAAGATAGGCTTTTTGGGAAATCAAGGAGAGAATCACTCAAGCGCCAGTATTGATTAACCCAGATTACTCAAAAGATTTCATCCTCTATGCAGTAGGTGAGCAGGAGAGTTACACTGTTGTTCTCACACAGAAGCAAGAAGATGGAGATGAAAAGCCAATTGCCTTCTTGAGCCAAGTCATATCGCCACACCAGGAGAAGTATAATTTTATTGAAAAATAGGTGTATGCAGTTATGAAATCCTTGAAAAAATTTTGACATTTCATTTCACAGAGCAAGACAATCATCTATGTCATACATCCAGATGTCAAAAATTTCATTCTTCAAGGAGAATTAGGTGACAAGAGAGTAGGTTGGGTCTCAAAGATTCAAGAATATGATGTGGAGATCCGACCGACTAAGTTGGTTCATGGATGAGCTCTCTACCAAGAACTAGCCAAAAGCGTAGCTTTTGGATCACTGGCTCCAGTACAGAATGAGGATATCAACGAAAGCAATTGTGCAAATCGAGCTACAGGTGATCGTGATTGGACAGAGGACCTTGTCAAATTCTTTACATCTAGGAAATGTCCATCACATCTTGATGCTTCACAGCGTCGAAGATTCAGATTACAAGCACTTAAGTATGTCTTGTTGCCAAGTGGGTTGTTCCATAAGAATATAGATGGAGTACTCCTCAGATGTGTAAAGGAGTCAGAGAAGCAAAAAATATTGGAGGAATTCCACTCTGGCTTATCCGATGGACATTATGCAGGAAGGCCTATGGCCTTGAAGATCATCCAGGCTGGGTATTTTTGGCCTACTCTTTTCGTAGATGCACATAAGGTGAGCCAAAGTTGTGATAATTATCAGTGGTATGTTGGCAGGAATAAGAAAGCATCTTTGCCCTTGCACCCGATTCAAGTGGAAGCACCTTTTCAGTAGTGGGGACTAGACTTCATTGGAGTTATTGATCCTCATTCCTCTATCGAACACAAGTATATCTTGACAATGACTGATTATTTTACTAGGTGGGCAGAGGCTATCCCAACCAAAAAAGTAGATCAAGCTACAGTTATCTCTTTCCTTGAGGGATTGATCACCCATTTTGGTGTTCTAGATGCAATTGTAATAGATAATGGGACTCCATTCATTGGGGCCAAGATCATCGAATTTACAAGAAAGTATGGGATTTATCTCAAGATATCCTCCAATTATTACCCATAAGGAAATGACTTGGCGAATCCACAAACAAAAACTTGCTACAGATCTTGAAAAGGACATTGGGAAACAATAAAAGAAGTTGGCACTTATTGTTGAATCAGGCTCTATGGGCAGATCGGATATCAGTAAAGAAGTCTATTAAAGCCTCTCCTTACTCTTTGGTGTATGGGAAAGAAGTAGTTCTACCCACTCACATCGAGCTACCTATCCTCCAAACATTGTAGTTGTTCAAAGATGAAGATGATGAGTTTGATCCAATGAGTGCAAGGTTGGCTCAATTGTTGTACAACTAGAGGAGGAGAGAGAAAAGGCATATGAAGCTTTCACCGAACACACTAAAGTGATGCAAAAGTGGTTTGGAAAGAAGACAATAGAATGCAAGTTTCAGGTGGGAGATCTAGTCCTCAAATGGAATGAGAACAAAGCCAAGCCAGGGAAGCACCACAAGTTTGATGCGATCTGGGAAGGTCCATTTTAGGTTTCTATAGTGAATTCGGTGAATGCATATTATCTTCGAGATATGGATGGTTGGGATCTTTCGATTCCAGTAAATGGTCTTCATTTGAAGGCCTATTTTCAATGATGAAATCAAGAGGTACAAGGTGTAAATATGTACATATTTTATTTAAAGTATTTTTTGTTATTTTATAAAATTTAAAAAAGAAGTATGGTGTGGACTCTACTGAAGATGCCAGGCTTTCCTTGAAAAAATTTGCTTTGAAAATTGCTCCCTGAGAAAAATAATTTCACCTCAAATATTTCCATGAGGACATGATCACAATTTTGGGCAGAATTAATGGTTGCACAGAAAAGTTTTAATGGTTTCGAAAAAGCTTCAAAGTTTAAGAGGTTGCTTTACTTTGCAAGTCTTCAAGTTAAAAAGAGAAATGTTTTCGGGAAAGTAATTCGAAGAGACAAAATGAAAATGTTTGGAAGCACAAGTAAAGTGCCTTAGTTGAAAAATCAAAGCATGGGGCTTGATTTCAGAAGTATGGAGTGCAACAAATTGAAAAGTGCTTTCACCCCGAGAGAGGGGTGAAAGTCCCATTCATCCCCAAATGGGGCGAACGCGCTCTAAAACAAGAGAAGTTATATAAAAAGCGTCGAAGTTCGTAATTAAAAATTGAAAGCTCTTTCACCCCAAGGAAAGGGTGAAAGTCCCGTTCGCCTCCTAGTGAGGCGAACACATGTATGTCCCAAGGCATATTGGGGTCCCGAGAGTAGTCACAAAGTCCAAGATGATCAATAATGCTTTCTCCCCATGTGAGGGGTGAATCTCCCGTTCACCTCTCATAGGGGTAAAACAATATATGAGGATTTTTAAAAATGCGGAGGGCACGTTTTGGATTTTTCAGGCGACTATGCGTACAAGGAATTTTGTCAATTTTTTTTTAAAATTGGGGTGAAAGCATATCAAGCTAAATGTTATGAAGATCTTATAAAATATGGAGGCACACTCTATTTAAAAAAATGACTGCATGTATAAGTTTTTAGTGAAATTTCTATAAAATTAGAAGTGGAATGAAGCAAAATAGAAAAAAATAAATTTTTTTATTTTAATATTTCGGGAAAGGGTAGATATTAAATTTTTTGGTAAGTTAAAATTGTATTATAAGCAGGTTTTGAAAGGATCCTAAAACCTTTTTACAACAGGTCAACCGACCAAACCAAGGGTCAAAAAACAACCCATTTGACAAATCCCACCTAGTGGGAAAACCAACAAGATGATGAAGTTGAAAATATTTCCCAATGGGAAGCAACCGAAAACCACCAAAATGGAAATCCTAGCATATTTGGAAAATCTCACCCAACAAGAAATTGTCCCGTGGGACAACCAAAAGAAACTAGATCTGAACAGTCCCACCCAGCAAGAAAAATAACAGATTTGAAAAATTCCACCCAACGAGAAGTAGTCAAAAACCACCAAACTGGAAATCCTACCCAACGGAAAAAATGAGCAGATTCAAAAAATCCCACCCAACAAAAAAACCAATAGCAAAAACTAAACCCTTCATCATGGGAAAACCATCAAAAAACTAGATTTGGACAATCCTGCCCAACAAGAAAAATAGCAGATGTGAAGGATACCACCTAACAGAAAAACTAGCAGATGAACAAAACTTGCCTAGCAAGAAAACCAACAAAAAAACCTATTTGAGAAACCCGCTCAGTGGGAAACCCAACAAGTTTGAAGGATCCCACCCAACGGGAAACCCAACAGAAAAATAGTTTAAATAACTATAACACTGGTATCCTACCAATAAGAGTACGAGGTAACCAGGCTGGGGTAGGGTCTGGAAATGGAACAACAGGAATGGGAGATCCCCAAGACCACTAGATCTCCCCTGTAACTAGATCTGGGATACAGACTATAGAGGAGAGACATGGAAACTATTCCATGAGTGCCCATGACTGGAGAGGATTTTGAGATCAGGTTGAAAACCATGGCACTACCTTTGCATTAGAAGATCATGAGCCCCCATCCCAAGATCTATAAACCTGTAAAGAAACAAACCACTAAAATAAGTAGCAAGAAATCTTCCAGCCCCACCCTTTCCTGCCAGAGGATGAATCCAGGGAAAGTCACAACTACACGCTTGGGGTCCTCCTAGGACCAAAAGGGTATACTGCAAGAGGAAATTGAGGATCCATCCAAAAAAACAAACAACCACCTGATCTACAAGGAGATACCAAAGGTAAAGATTTCCTATAATAACTGGGAAAGAAACATCTACAAGAATAGGCCCCTCCTGAAGTCAACAAGAGCACATATGAGGATCTCGAGCAACGAACAAGAAACCAGAGCCAACCCTCTTCTAGCAACCATCCCCAATCTAGCTGGAAACCTACAAAACCAGGGTACTCAGGGCCAAAAACCACAATATCCTCCTTGCAGAACAACAAACCAGTCACACTTGGGAAACCTAAGAAACCCAAGGATCTTGAAAACTAGGTCAGAGAATAGCCCAAGGAGGGGGGCAGGGAAATGGAAAAGTGGGACTGGATAGTCCTAGGGAACCTGGCACTGGAGCCATCCCTCCCTCCCCCTGAAATCTATTGGCATATATTAAATTTTAAATTGGATTTTCTTTTCTTAATATGGAGTAAAAATCAAATAAAAGGAAAAGGGAAGAGAAAATAAAAAATCCCTAATTTAAAGAAAAAAAATAGAGGGGCTTTAAAGGACATTTTTCTAAATATGGACGAAAGAGAAAATCAAGAAATTATTTTAAAATGATGGAGTTCACCATAAATTATATCAACCAGGTTGAAGGTGTATTTGGAGAGAAAGGAGAAGAAACCAAGCGCACCCCGAAAGTGTTTTCGCCCCTTCATTGTTTTTCGAAAGAATGGTGATTTTTCAAGTGAAGTAAAATTCTTAAGAGCGCCCTCTCAAAGAAATTTCACCCTCCAAAATGTGGTGGATTTTTAAAATTGTGCATAAAAATTGGGATGCATTTTTGGGGTATTTAATTTAAAACGTGCACCCAGATTTGTGTTGGAAGGCGATTTGGCATTCCCAAGGAATGAAATCTCACACCGACGAAAGCAAAAGTTCTCATTGTTCCCCAGGTGGTGAATTTATTTTTCCAAGATAGTTTTAGCAGATAGGGCACATCATTCAAAGTTTTAAATGGTAGAAGGGCACATGTTTTAAAATGGATTTTGTGGTAAATTTAAAAATTAGTTGTTGTTGCAGTATTGGAAATAGTGCCTATCAATGGAAACAAAGCACAACTCCTCCTGAATCCACCAAGAAAATTTACTATGTTTACTGTGGTAGCTAGAGTGCATTCTATAAATAGAGCACATATAGATTTGATCAAAGATTATAATTTTAAAATTTTATATCGGTGTATTTTCAAGCTTTTGTTGCAAAAACTATAGAGCGCTTTCAAAATTGTTAGGGTTTGCATAGTGGGTAAGAAAATAAAATAAGTGAAAGATACTGTAGAGCCCAAGCAGTCTAAAAATAAATTATAAGGTGGGTCAAAATCCAAGAAGGCCCACTAAAATAAGAATGTAGATTTGAACCCGTACTCTGACACCATGGTAGAGGTCGAAGATTGCATAATTACCAACAAGGGCATGGTAAAACTTTGGTAGGATATAGAATTCATAGTAAGTCAATGATTGATGATAGAGATCCCTCTTACTGTGTCATTTCATGCATAGTTATTTTGAATTTTATGTATGCCTGTACACCCTTTCTCAGAGCTGGTAAAATTAATTACCAAATTTTATAATCTAGTTACCAGGGTTGTTCGAAAAGCCAATGGAGAGGTAATTTTCTCTATCTTCGTAGTTGAAGTGAGGGAAGTATTTTCCTGTGGGTTAAAATACCCATCTAATATTATTTTTAAGAAGCTCCACATCAATGAGCAAGAAGAAAGATATGTTTCTACGGTGACAATGCACCAGTTTATGGAAACACAATTTATTAAGGAGCCATAGTTATGGCAACTTCTGAATTTGCTGAAATATTTGTTTGAATTCAAGAGCCCTAAATTATTTTCTATACTGGCATGGATTGTTGGTCTTTCAGTGGATTCTATGGTTCACAAGTGGCAAGCGGCGTTGGTGTAATGTATATCTCAAGTGTATTTTTATGCTCCAAGTGCCATGAGAAGGGACACAAATCTGATTTATTTTTACTGGATCGATTTCATTTATCGAAAAATGCATGTCTAGTTAGATAAAATGCATACAAGAGAAGAGACTTCATTCAAGCATACGTCCTTCCTCATTTGATATTTATTTTTTCATTTGCAACAATATTTTTCATTCATTGCAGTAAAACAAGTTGATGAAAAGGATGAATTATTGCATGTTTATATGTGGAATCCTGATCTATCGAGGAGGGAGTCATACTATAGTTTTAACCACCTATTTTTGGGGCCCACAATTGAGTTTATTTGTGGCAAAAGTGAAAGGGTATCATGGGCAATGAAGGAGGCAGTTGTCACAGCCAAAAAGGGTGACATATTTTTGTTGACTCAAGGTGTGGTAGTAAGAATTTATGGCTTCATGGGTAATCCATTCCTACTCCCATAATTCACCATAGAGCATGTTTTTATGATGGAGATGGTGTGCCAAATAGATTATACCAATGATGTGTATGGAGCAGGGTGCGATAAGAGAATGACTTGCACCATACCGTTCAATTTTGACATCATAAAGGTGAATGAGGTCAGGTATAATAGGCTACTCACAGAGGCACTCTAGGACTTGGGTTTGATAAAGCTACAGAAATGGTGGAGGTATGACCCCTTGGGAAAATTCTTGGAAATAATCAAGGAAAAAAATTTCATTGTTGTCCACAACCCGACATCTAGGAAAGGTAAAACAACTTTTATGGGTGTGATTTAGAGTGGCACATTGAAGATATTATATCGCTTTCATCACGACATGAATTTTATGAGTAGGATACCAAGTATAATATGGTGGTGCATAGAGATTACATTCCTCCACTAAGGCTATTTGGCCAAATGAAGGAATAGTTGCCCACGTGGACCGAAGAAAAAATTATGAACTGGTGGATAATGCGGGTCCACCAAGGAAAAATCGCATCACCCTATGGGTTTAATATGGATGGTACATTTTTAAGTGTATGATGAGTTTGTAAAAATCTATCAACCCATCACTTTTAAAAAATTTGTGCCCCAAAGTTTTCAACATACTTACAGTGGAGAAAGCATGGCAAAATTAGAGCATCTAGTAGTTGAGGAAGAGACACTTGAGGAAGAATAACCACAATACGTATTTCAATGAAGGTTGTAGTGAGCAAAGAAAAAATTATATGAGGAACATTTGTTGGAGAAGTAGACTATTCAATAAGTGCTTCCATTTCCAAAATTTACGAAGATACCGATAACTAGCACTATCTCTTCATCTGCTATAGCAGTTTTAGCTATTACAGTTTCTACGATTATAGTTGATGCAACAATTGTTAACCCTCCTCTACTAGTGTCAATTGCTTTGGTTAGCATCATCCAATTATTTCCATTAATTTATGACCAATTGAAGGACCAATAGGTTGAATTTGCTAATCTTGAAGTGGAAGTGGAGGATCAACAAGAAGAATTTATTACGCAATCTCTCCCATCATCGAGTCACGCGGTGCCCACTCTCGAAGGTACATTGTTCTTACCATTTTATTTTAATTCAAAGCAAGTAGTGACTATTAGTTCATTTCCATCAGTCTCTACCTCTTTCACCCCTCCATTTGGTATGCCTTCCATATCCATTTTGCTCTCTTCCTCTCACCCACAAGTCACTATTACTCCTTCTCTTCCCCTTTATTCGACCTCCCTTTCTTTTAGTTCATTTGCATCATGATCGAATCCATTTTTTGCATCCTTCCCTTACCATTTCTATTGCTATTTCCATTGAGGTTGTAAGTACACAAGCTCCTCCAAGAGTGAGCGTAATTACAGTTAGACGAGGTTCTTCCATTCACTCTACTATTTTGGTCCCCCCTCTTATATCTATCTTCTCTTCTTTCTTTGATCTAGATCATGCACAAGTTCTGGTTCCTTTCATGCTATTTTTGGAGATGTAGGCACTACCAAAAATTGAGGTGATACCTGAGCAACCCAATATAAAAAAGATTAATTAAGTGCAACTTAGTTCATTATAGTGATTGAAGAGCCACATAAGAAAGGAATCCTTTGCTCCTGCTACGCCACTCAAGAAAATCACCTTTGATCTAGTTGCCATGGAGGCCCACACAACTAAGATCATTCCCCTGGTCTAGAAGCCACGAGGAGAGATGACACTATGTGATTATGCTTATGAGAGCATAATAGAGGACCTGACGAGGATTGATCCAACTAAGAAAATGAGGAACATACAGGTTGATATGAGTTCAGTTTATCTACATGATGAGTATTATAAGTAAAGATATTATGACATCGAAACAAATGTTACCAAACTTGAGTATGCCTTTGTAGCAAGCATAGTGCAGTAGGAGAGGATTACGACTGAAATTGAATACTTGCATCGGTAATTAGGGGTGCATCAAAAGGAAAAATATGCAGTGGAGCAACAAGTGCAAGCACTTAAAACATAGCTTGAGTCCATACAAAATCAATTGGAATAAAAGGCCACACAAGCTGCAGGATTTTCTCATAAAATAGTTAAAGAGGCCCACCTTCGGTTGGCTCAAAGTTGTGAGAAGTTGGTAGCTAGAGCAGTCCAATTTCTATAGTATCTCTACGAGGCTTGGATTCATATTCAATTGAGCCAATAGACAGTAGACATTATTGAGGAGATTATGGAGCCTCACCTAGAGATGGATGTGAATATCCAAGCCCTAGATCAGTCCAATATATGCATTCACCCCATGAGTAAGATGGATCAAGCCTGGTCAACCTCTAAATTCATACTACATAGCTACTTTCAGCGGTTGGATTTGGTGAGAGGGCAAAAATCTCCTCAACATGATAGAGTGGGAGCATACTATTTTGATATTCTATTTTGATGCTCTTGATGATATGGTATTTCTAGTATTTAGTGATGAATGTGGTGAACCTCTTCTAAAGGAGCAGTTAGAAGCAGCGTGGCAAAATTTTGTGGAGGACACGTATGAAATTGACAAGTGGTAGGAGCCTATTATAGAAGAACAGGTGTTGCCGCTTATGAAGAAATTCAATTGTATGGATCTATTCTTGTTCAAGTTAGCCCAACATGCTAAATGACTTAGCCTAGAGGATGTTGAACACTTGTGGTTTATCTATGAATCACTTAGTGTTCCCTCCATGTTTACCATGCATGCCTGGGCTGATGTAGTTATAATATTTGAAATTACCTATGAAATATTGAAGGAGTAGGAGGAGAAGGCCGCAACAGAGCAAGCAGTAGCATAAGTAGAATGAGCAAAAGTAATATGGGTAGTAGCATAGGTAGAGGAAACAAAACATATAGTAATTGAGCAGGCACAAAAATAAGCATCCAAACCAGAAGCATCAACCAAAGCTATTGGTAAGAAGACCCAATAAGGTACCCAATGGATAAAAGCATAGGATTTATTACATCCATGTGAGCTAGATACCTCGAGAGCAATCAAAAATGTTGGAAAGTTTACACTCTGCCACATTAATATTTTGATCAAGTTTTTATTGAAATATTTTTTATTGTAAAAGTGGTAAATATAATAAATTTGTGTTGCAGTATTTTCTATGATGTGATGTAGTTATTTTTGTGTGTAATTATTTTCTTGTATTTTTCATGAAGTTTATTGCTTCAAAATAATGGGAATTATGAGATAAATGGTTATGAGGATTGGTTTACAACATCAATTGAAATCACCTAAAGACATCTACAAAAAATTGTGCCCGAAGACCAAGTGCATTAGAAAACATAGAGGCCTTATTGAGGATTGAGAAACATGTTCACCTCAAAAGCTGAGCGAATATAAAAAAATTTAAGGGAAAATAAGTATTAAGGTGGCAAGGCACTTTCACCCCAGACAAGGGGTGAAAATCCCTTTCTTCCTTCCTTAGGATGAATATGCATTAATACGTTTAAAAATATAAGCACAAAGCGGCCCAAAATTGCAACAACTAAAAGAGGCGCATTCACCCCAAAGGAGAGGTGAAAGCACCATTCACCCACTTTGGGGTAAACATCGTAAAGAGACATTGACTAGTAAAATGTACTTTCACCCCAGGTGAAGGGTGAAAGTATCTTTCACCCTTCCCTGGGGAGAAAGCTTAGCAAAGTATTATGAGTTCAGGCACCAAAATAACTTTGAAAAGTCAAAGTTTCATTTACCCCAAAATAAGGGTGAACGTAACTTTCATCCTCCTTTCAAGTGAATACATTTTTTAAAGAGCAAAGCATGGACCCCACCTTAGTGAATATTGGAGGAAGTAAAAGTGATAGCGCTTTCACCCCAGGTGAGGGGTAAAAGTCCCATTTGCCCCTCCATGGAGCAAAGCTACATGAAAATGCCCCCACTAGTGTGCCAAGAATTTTATTTTTGCTTCGATAAAATGTAAAAGGGGTGGTTGCTGAAAATTCAAATCTACGTTCACCCAAGGTGAAGGGCGACAACTTCTTTCACCTCATTTTGGGGGTGAATGTATATGTTAAAAATAAAATATATCTTGTGCAAGATGTTCTGCATTGGAAAGAAAGAAAAGCTATGTGTCATCTCTTTCAAGGGCTAAAGGATATAAATATAATGTAAAATGATAAGTGTAAAGCCAAAGGAGTTTGATAAGCTCTTCTGCCTAAAATTTATTTGACTTGACGAATGCAACAACAAGAGTTTAAAATTAAGTAAAGTCAAGATCGTATGATGGAATCACTAATGTGAAAATTTTAGGAGATGGAATGAAATCACAAATATTTCCCCTTTACGAGCCCTCTCTCCATCAGAAAGCATGAATAAAGAAAAAATGATGAATGTTAAAAGAAGCACTTTTGCTCAACATCCTATTTTGGGCAAATTCAATTTTGGGCAACTATGAAGATTTTTTCAAGGTGCCTGGGTCATACAAATGAAGAGAATTCAATGATTGGGGCAAAGAGTAACTATAGTTGCTAATTTTATGCTAAAAAAAATAGAGCTAACGTATTAAAATCACAAGGTATTTTCATGAGTTACAAGACATCCTGTACAAGGATAAATTTCCAAGGAACGATGGAGGCATCAAATCAACGTCCAGTTTTGTAGTTTTTCATGCACCGCCACCCAAATGTTTTGAGTTCTTGGAGATTTCATCTTAGAAACTAGATTGTTGTCTCAGGAGAAATATTTACAAAGACTTCAATGAGGAATTTATTTAGAGAGGTTCCTGATCTATAAACATTTTGTTATATGTGCATTAAATGATAGAGGTGAAATTCCTCTATAAATACTACTTATTTTTCATTGTAAAAAAAGAGGATAAACATTCTACAAAAACACTATTCAATTTATCTGCGTAAATAGAAGAAGTTGTGGCTTTGTTAATTGCAAGTAGTTTCTTTGTGTAATTTATTTCTATTCAAGCATTTTTGTTTCATATTCATGTTTTCTATCTGCTATTAAGTTTAAATTTTATATCTAAATTTGGGCATTGCTAGTGTAAGTGTGAATAATAGAATGCAACTCTAGAAGTTATCTCTGGGGAACTGTAAGTGAATTATTTCACCTTTCTCTCTATTGTATTCTTCTATAACACTTGGTTGGAATTCCTGCTGCTATTCTATCCCCAATCCTACATCTTCTGGCCCGTGGCTATATTTCCCATTTCTTTCTATTATTTCCAATTTCTTTCCTACAACTCTAGTCTTAAACTAGTGTAGGATTAATAAGGGAGCCAACCCTCCGTGGAGATTACCATGGAGGAGATTTATTTCCTCTGGCATTTCAATGTTGGTTGTGTCTAGGGCACACCAACGTATATTTATATTTTAGGCAGATATTTGACCAACAGTTGGATGCCTATATTTTCTTTTTAATCTAATGGTATTATCATTATGTTGATACTAATACACAATATTGTTAGCTTGGCAACAAATGATTAAGTTTAGAATTCAAACAATAATGTTGGTCCCTCAAAAGCTCTATAGTGCTAATAATTATGAGGTAAAAATTTTACTGAAAGAGGATAAAATTCATTCGTGATAAATTTGGTTTAAGATTTTGTCATGACATTTGATGATAATAATAACTTTAGTATTGCTTTTGTTATGTTAAAGCTTGATTGATTATATTTGTATGTCCATATTTTCCCCATTTTGATATATTCATATGGCGATGAATATATACAAAACTAGAAAAATAAATGCCCTAATACCTGTTGAAGAAGCTTAAGTTGATTACTTGTTTATTTTTAGCTCATTTCTAGATTTTTTATTGATTGGATTTTTGGGTTTGATAAGTTGTATGATGCAAATGGTTATTTAATGTTTATATTAAATTATATCATGTTTATATGTGCACCCTCAATTTTTTATGGAAGTACTTGATTAAATGAGAAATATTAACTATCCATGGAATCCCATAAACAAATTGGAGAGGGAGATATTGAGAATTGATTAAAGAAAGGGAAATATGGGTGGGATAAAATTTAAATCATATTTACTATGTGAGATTGAGAAAATAGAGCTCTAGAGGGTTGGTTTTAATATGATTTTTGATGGTTTAGTATGGATGGCCTATGCATTGTAACTAGGATTGAGCACCAATGGTTAGAAGATAAGCTATTTCACATGCTAGAAGTCTAAATTTTGACAAATTTAAGCATTTTATATTGCATTTTAGATTTTAAAAATTATTGTGATGCTTTTGATTAGACATCACTATTACTTAGCACCATTGTTTATAGATAATTATATTTAATGGTGCAATTGCATAAATATAGTGATATTGAGTTAATGCTTCTAAAAGGTTATAATACTATTGAATTAATAGTGTTGTTAGAAGCAAAAGTACTAGTTGCTTTTACTAAATATGGAATTATTAATATTTGGCCATTAATTGATATCAATTTATTAGTTTAATGATTATGTTGAGGAAAATATGATTGAAGGTTTATTATTTGTAGATGAGATTAGCAATGCATAATATTAGCAAGGTTCCATGAGCCTGAGGGATGAGGGGATGGAGGGACGAGTTTCAGGGAGGGTAGGGGATTACAGGTCAATTTTAGGGGATGATTGGAAATGACTAGGGGGACGATTGGTATAATACTATGATTTTTTTTAGAAATTTAGAATAATCTACAAATTCTACACAACAAAAATGAAAAACATTAAAAACTTAAAAAGTATACATGTTAAAAGTTAAAACTTTAAAATATATTACAATCTAATGAAATCACCCATTAGCCTATTACTAAGTGTATCCATTTCAACAAATTTAACTTTAAGGTTCAACTAAGGATATCAAGTGCATTCTCTAAAAATTAAGACTATTTTTTGTTTTTCGGCCATCAATGGTCAATCAAGATTCAAGATAGTCATATGTTTACAACTTTAAAACTTTACAACCCTCAATATAAATTATAAAATCAAGACAAATTCACTACTTAGTGTTTAGTACTTACTCTCTAGCAATTTTTCATTGTTGTCCAATCACTAAGTAATATTTAAAATTTTAGAATACAAAGAGAACAAACATTTAACCAAATAGTAAAATTAGAAATACTCATAGTCTCAATGCTCATTTAAAAATTACAATAAAAAGAGTACATCATAAAATTAAATAGTAAACACTGTCATTCCTTTAGAACTTCTACTAGGTCATCACTATAAGAATCTATATATGATGAGCTGCCCTTATCATCTAACTGAGGAGCCTCCAATGGAACAACAACCAACCCCCCTTGATCCTCATCCTCATCCTCATCTATTTGTATTGGATCCTCTGGATCAACATCCCATTGTGTAGCTAGAGATTGCCTATATTCTAGCTTAACTCTCTCATGAAGGTGAAGAGAGATATGCACTACAACTAGCTTCTTCACTTTGCAAGAGGTAAGCTTGTTTCTCCTCACATTGTGGATTAATTTATATATGGACCAATTCCTCTCAGCAGTAGAGGAACTATAAACTTGTGAAAGAAACCTAATTACAAAATATTGTAAGTTAGGTGCATCATTCCCATATAGCGTCCACCATCCCATGATATATTTTTGGGTAATGGTAGTCCTATCCTCTTTATACTCTAGTTGGATGAAGCAAGCACCTCTAAGACTCACAAATTGGAGAAACTCATCTCTAAGTTTAGAACCCTCCTCCTTCGTATATATATTTTTAAAGGTATTAAAAAACCCATGGCTCACCTTTGGATCATTATGGGGAAGCAATATCCCATGCTTAGGCACATACCACTTTGGATTTACTGCATATGCTACCATATGAAGGGGGTTGTTCATCCTATACCACCTCCTCTGTATGATAGGTATAATGCTAACCTCATAGACTAACAATGATGGATCTCTAGAAGCAATGTTTTTTTTTATCTCTCCAAGCATGCTATCAAAAGTCTCATAGATCTCTCATAGACTAGAAGAATATGTATTAGCATATCTAATTACTGCAATATTTGGAGCAATGAAAGACACAATGTTGAAGAACACAAGATTATACTGAGAGGGGGGGTGAATAGTATAAGATCAACTTTTAATTTTCTTTCCCAAACAATATTATCCAATATTATAAATGGAAATATCAATAGCAGTAATCAAAGCAATGCATAAATCATCACACACAATAGAAACACCAATTTAACGTGGTTCACCCAATGTGGGCTACTCCATGAAGAAAATATTTCTACTAAATTTTCTCAACAAATATTCTTGGGAATCAATTTCCTATTACAATTTTTATGGAACTTTGTTTAAAGGAGACACCAATCCCCTATGCCATGATTTATGTATATCTCTCTACAGGAGAACTCTTTTTTCTTTTCTCTAGTTCGTGGAACTTGATATAGGAGACCTCTATCTCCTGAATGGTTTGTGGATCTCTCTCCATATAAGAACTCTATCTTCCCACCTGGTTCATGGATCACACTCCATAGGAGAACTATTTCCCCTTGCTTTGGTTCATGGATATCTATCCATAAGAGAACTATTTCCTCTCTGCTCTAGTTGATGATCTTCTAGAAGACTTCTACCCCCACTGCTTTGGCTTGTGGATCTCTCTCAACAAAAGACCTATGTTCTCACTGTCCTAGCTAATGGATCTCTATCCACTAGAGAATCATGTCCTCTACTCTATCACCTCCAAAGCTTACTCTCAACTTTATCTTATATCTACACCAAAATCTATCCCAAGTGTAGTATAAATCTGCTCTAACTCTATCTCAGGTCTAGCACAGATCTGCTCACAAATTTGTACCAAAATATGTCCTCAAATATATCCTCAAGCCTTAACACAAAGCTTGATCCAATCATAAATCAACTCTGATAAGATTTACCCCAAGACTTAACACAAAGCTTGAACGAATCAATCAATCAACTCTCCTATCAAGTCTTCATACAGACTTGCTTCAAATATGCCTTCAAGTCCTCTCAATAACTTTCTCAAATTTCTCTCTAGTCTTAACCAAGAATTGTCTCAAATCTACCTTCAATTCCTCTCAAGAACTTCCTCAATATTCTCTCAAGTCTTCACCAATACTTGCCTCAAATATTCACTTTCAATTATCACTCAAAACACATGCTCAAGAAGTTTCACTCAATCATTCAATCAATGAAACACAACTTATTTACAAAACCCAAATAATTATTTTCATACTTCTTCAATTAATGTGCACAATGTGGATCTCAAAACCTAACTCAAATAATACTCAATCTCTATCTCAAATGTTCTCAAAATATTCACCAATGAGGCATATAAGAATTCACTCAAATATTTCCAACAATCCTTACCAAACAATCCTTTTCACTCCACCTTATAGTTTACAATATTCATTCCAAAATTTCAAACAAAATATGATGTGCCCATACCTCTTTGCTTTGATGGAGATATGTCTTCAAAACCTATTTTACTCATAACCAAATTCTTTTGCCAATTCTAGGTTAGATAGCAACAGTCTATCTCAAAATCTCCACAAGAATATTTACCTCAACAAATATTTCACCATATAAGAAATACAATAAAATGTCAAGTCAGAAATACACCTTATCACTCCTTCACATTTAAAATAATATTCAACATATATCAAACACATCAAAAATAAAGTTCCTTGTTTACACCTTATAATCTCCTTCTCTTTCAAAATAATATTCAACACACATCAAAAATAAAGTTCCTTGTTTACACCTTATAATCTCCAATACTTGATTTAATTTCTAAGCACCCAAAATAAAATATTTAATTAACACACCTTATGACTCCCTAAACAATTCCACACATGGCCCTTTTAATATCACCTAGCCTCAAAACAACTTTTGTTTTCCAAAAACCTTTGGTAGATTTAACTCAAAAATTGCATACCTTAATATTTGGCCCACATTATAAAAATATTGCACAAGTCTCAATGACCAGTGCCCAAGCTCAAACCCATGACCTTAGCCACCATAATGCCCTAGCCAAAGCTAGGCTACCACCTATGCTATGCGCTCACACAAGAACCAAAGGACACTCTATCCTATACACGTCTGCTTCTCATGAATTTCATGAAAAAAAAAGCTCTTTCCTCTTGCAAAAACCAACTATGTGGGATTCAAAATTGAGACCAACCATTTGCAAGCACCTTAGACAAGCTTCAACTACCATCTGTGCTAGCTAGCAGTTCACTTGACTTATGATTGGTCTTTGCCCTTCATGAACGATGTGAACATATTTCACTTAGGCATTCAAATATAATTAAACCTTTAAAAATGAAAAATCATTTCCTTTAAATACTCTTTCCTTTGGTTTAAAAAATGTCGACCCTCTCTTGCTTTTGAATTTGAATTTGATTTGAAAATTTGGCACCATAAATTATTTTAAATTAAAATTTTAACTTTTGTTAAAGTATTTTAATTTATATAATTAAATATAAACCTTTGCAACCCTTTTATAAAATCTCAATAAACCTTGTTCATATATCTTTTTTTAATGGTTTTTTGGATCCAATTATTATAATATTAAAAAATATTATAATAATATTTGTCTTTCCTTTTAAACTATGGCCTCTTATTTTCAACCAATTTGCTTGCTTTTGGGATGAAATTTACCTTGATATTTTTCAACCATATCAACCATAGAAGAATATTATTGCCATACAAAGTGCTCTCTGACATCAACCTTTTGACATCAAATATTTTGACATAAATGACAACACAACTTACTCAAAATTTCCAATAATCTCCCCCTTTGTCATTGATGGCAAGCATTTTTCTTAATCATTCCTTTTTCCTTTTTTCCAACTCTACCCCCCCTAATTGAATGCTCTCCCCTAACTCAAATCTCTCCCTATTTTTCATTAATGGAAAAGCGACTCTTTTGGAGTTTAATATAAGAATCTTAGCTCAGCCCCCTCCCCACATCCTCTCTTTGAGGTGATTAATTTTGGGGTGGGAGCAAAATTTTTTTTTGATTGGTTGAAAGGGTGTTGAAAGGTCCCTGAACCTTGTACAAGTATTTTTTACATGTTTTCCAAACCGACCGAAGAGGCCCAAGAGCTAAAGATCAAAGAAAAAGCAAAACACCACAAGAAGAAAGGTGTCGCGATATCGCGACATGTTGCATTTTTGCGGTCCAAAGCATAGAGAAAAAGCAAGGAGGAAAAGGTGTCGCGATATCGCGACATGTTGCACCGTCGCGGCCAAGGGAGGAAAAGATGTCGCGATATCGCGACAAGATGCAACATCACGGCCGAAGGAGAGAAAGTGTCACGATATCGCGACATGTTGCAACGTCGCTGCCAGAATAGAAGAAGTGTCGCGATATCGCGACAAGTTGCATCGTCACGGCCAGAGGAGGAAAGGTGTCGCGATATCGTGACATGTTGCATCGTCGAGGCCAAAGAAGAAAATATGTCGTGATATCGTGACATGTTGCATTGTCACGGCCACAGGAGAAAAAGTGTCGTGATATCGCGACATGTTGCACCATCGCGGCTATAAGAGAAAAGGTGTCGCGATATCGCGACATGTTGTATTGTCGTGGCCAAAGGAGGAAAAGTGTCACGATATCGTGACATGTTGCAATGTCATGGCTAGAAGAGAAAAAGTGTCGCGATATCGCGACATGTTGTATCATCGTGGCCTAAGGAGAAAAAATGTCGTGATATCACGACATGTTGCATCGTCTCGGAAAAAGATAAAAAATGTCATGATATCGCGACATGTTGCATTGCCATGGCCAAAGAAGGAAAAGGTGTCACGATATCGTGACATGTTGCATCATCGCGGCCAAAGAGAAAAAGTGTCGCGATATCGCGACATGTTGCATCATCGCGGCCAGAGGAAAAAAGGTGTCGCGATATCGTGACATGTTGCAGCATCGTGGCCAAAGGAGAAAAAGTGTCGCGATATCATGACATGTTGCATCGTCTCGGAAAAGATAAAAAAGTGTCACGATATCGCGACATGTTGCATTATCGCGGCCAAAGAAGGAAAAGGTGTCACGATATCGTGACATGTTGCATCATCGTAGCCAAAGAGAAAAAGTGTCGCGATATCGTGACATGTTGCATCATCGCGGCCAAAGAGAAAAGGTGTCGCGATATCGTGACATGTTGCAACGTCGTGGCCAAAAGAGAAAAAGTGTCGCGATATCGCGACATGTTGCATTGCCATGGCCAAAGGAGGAAAAAGTGTCGCGATATCGTGACATGTTGCATCATCGCGGCCAAAGAGAAAAAGTGTCGCGATATCGCGACATGTTGCATCATCACGGCTGAAAGAGAAAAAGTGTCACGAAATCGCGACATGATGTAACGCCGCGACCAAAGGAGAAAAAGTGTCGCGATATCGCGACATGTTGCAACGTCACGGCCAAAGGAGAAAGAAATGTCACGATATCGTGACATGTTGCATTTTCATGGCCAAAGGTGAAAAGTGTCGCGATAACGTGACATGTTGCATTTTCACTGCCGAAGGAGAAGAAGGAAAAAGTGTCGCGATATCGCGACAAGTTTCATCAGCATACCAAACCAATCCCCTGGCAACATCTCACATTGTGCAAACATTGAAACTTGTAGGATCATTCCTTAGGCCAATGGGGAAGGAGTCTCTCCACACTTGAATGTCAGATTCATCGACTCCCTTGTTAGCAAGCCAGTCCGCAGCTTTGTTTCCTTCCCGGTATTGATGCTTAATGACTAATTCTGGGTAATTGCCAATTAGGGCCTTGCATTCTTGGAAAATCGAAGCAAGGGCCTAGGGAGGCTTAGCGGTACCATTGAGCCAGTTGATACAGTGCAACGAGTCTCCTTCGATGATAAGTTTATTGATGGTCAACCCTTCCATGAGGATCAAACTTTGGAACAGAGCCCGCGCCTCTGCCATATTGTTGGATTGAATTCCCAGGTTCTGGGCAAAGGCCAAAATTATTTCTCCTCTGTGGTTTCTGAGAATTCCCCCTCCGCCAGCCGCTCCTGGGTTGCCTTTAGCCGCACCATCGAAATTGAGCTTGTGCCACCCAGTAGGTGGTAAGACCCACTTGATGACAGACCTGTCAACAAAATTACGGGGCATGACAGAGATGTTAGACAGATTGAAAAGTTTGGTTAGGTCCGATTCTAAGCCAGGAGGGGGGGTTTTGGAGACGAAACAAGAGAGGCATTCTCCGTAGCAAGGGCCATGATTTTGACAATGATAATCTTCTTATCAGTGGCTTGATTTTTGAAAATTTTGGCATTTCTCTCGAGCCATATCTGCCACAGGTAAAGGTGGAGGCAAGCTTGCCACATGAATTTTAGTTGGTTGCTCTTGAAAGGTCGGGGCCATTGCTTAATAAGGAGGGGAATGGAATGTGGGAGGACTGTGGAGATGTCAAAGGTGTTATGGACCTGGTTGAGAACTGCTAGAGAAAAGGGACATTCCAAAAAAACATGCGAAGTTGACTCACAGGCATTTTTGCACAGGATACACCAATTGGGAATGAGTAACCCTCTGATTATCAAGTTGTCAATGGTGAGGATTCTATTTTGGATGGCCAACCAGCAAAATAATTTGACCTTGGGAATGATCTTGGGAACCCAGACCTGATTTGATAAGTCCCAACCATCTGTGGGAGTTTCTTGACTGTAGTAAGCTGATTTGACAGTGAAATTTCTAGATTCTTCAAGGTTCCAGACCATGGAATCATCTTTGTGTGAGCTCGGGATGATGCAAGTCCTCAACAAGTTTTGTAACCACCTGAGAGCCTCGGTGATATGCCTGGGCCCGTTAAGAGCCAGGTGTTTCCATTCAGGTCTTGTAGGACCTTGGTTAATGAAGTGACACACCTTATCTCCAAAGGTGGCTTCGGTAGTCGCCTTGAGCACTGCAAGATGCGGATCTTGGCTGAGAGGTTTATCACGGATCCACGGGTCATCCCAGAAATGGATGGTCATTCCAGTTCCTAGACACCACCTTAAGCCTTCCATGATGATTTTCCTTGTTTTGATTATGCCATTCCAGAAATGGGATCCGATAGGGAGGTTGTGCTCTCCAAGAAAGGAAAACTGATGGAGGTACTTAGCTTTAATGATATCAATCCAAGTGACTTTTTCATTGATGGTAAGTCTCCAGGCCTGCTTGGCAATGAGGGCCATGTTCATCCGCTTGATGTCTCTGAATCCGAGTCCTCCATCCTTTTTCTTGGAACAGACCCTGTCCCAGGCGACTAGCAAAAATTTATTCTTGTTTTCGTTTCCAGCCCAAAGGAATCTGCGTTGAATTTGTTCAATTTTTTGGCAGATGGTAGCTGGAGCTTTGAAGATAGATAAGAAAAAAATGGGGATACTTTGAAGGCAAGCTTGGACCAGAGTGGCTTTGGCTTCCTGGCTGAGCATTGAGCTTTTCCACCCCGCTAGTTTCTTGTTGAGGCGATCTAAAACAGGGTTCCACATAGCCGAGACTGATCTACCGTGGAAAAGCGGTAATCCAAGATAAGTAGTTGGAAGGCTCCCAATGTTGCACCCAAGGATCTCAGCAATCCTATTTTGTCTCGTGAGTGGGAGTATTGAGAAAGTATAGCTTGCTTTTACGGTAGTTGACTTTCTGACCAGCCGCCTCTTCATAAGAATCAAGAATGTTCTTAATGATTTTTGCTTCGGGAACGGAAGCATGAGAGGATAGAATAGTATCATCAACAAACTGTTGATGGGATATGGCTTTGGATGTTGAGGCTTGGTTTGATCCCGAAAACAAGACCACTATTGCAGGCGGCTGAAAGGGTTCTTCCAAGGGTTTCGGCCAAAATGATGAAGAGAAAGGGGGACAGAGGGTCCCCTTGACGGATGCCTTTGAAACTTTGGAAGAAACCTGCGGGTGAGCCATTGATAAGAACAGAGAACCAAGCAGTCGAGATACATTCATGAACCATCTTGATCCATTCTTTGTGAAACCCAAACTTTTCCAGGACTTCGAACAGGGAATTTCCAGGAAACCCGATCGAAAGCCTTGTTCATGTCAAGCTTAAGGAACATGTTGGGTTTTTTATTTTTAGATGCCGAGTGGGCCAATTCGTGGATGGTTATCACTCCATCCGAAATGAATCTGCCTTTGACCGAGCTCCCTTGGCACTGATCGATGATGGAGGGAAGGATGTCTTTCAACCTATTTGCCATAACTTTGGTGATAAGTTTGTAAATGACACTGCAGAGACTAATCGGTCTGAAATCAGAAAGGGAAGCACGATCGTTGGACTTGGGTATTAAAACAATGAAAGTGGAATTGGCTTCTCTCGGCATATTTTTGGCTCTCTGGAAGAATTTAACCGCAGCAACGACATCTTGGCCCACAATATCCCAGAAATGTTGAAAAAACTGGGGTGGGAAGCCATCAGGTCCGGGGGCCTTATCAGGTTCCATTGCGAACAGAGCTTCTTTGATCTCCTCTTCAGTGAAGCTTTCAAGCAATTTTCCATTATCATTGTTAGACACCAACTTTGGGATGTTCTGTAGTAGAGAACTTGAGGTGCGGGGATGGCAGCCAGTGCTTGGTCCTAAGATTTCTTGGAAGTGGCAAACAACTTCCTGTCTGATTGCTTGGATGTCAGAGACAATGGATCCATCAACCTTGGTCAGCTTGAAGATTTTATTAGAGCCTCTGTGACGCATGGTGGAAGCATGGAAAAACTTCGTGTTGGTGTCTCCTTCTTTGAGCCGAGAGGTTTCTGGATTTTTGCCTCCAGTATGTCTCTTCCTTAGCCAAGGCATTGTGAAAATTTGAAAGGAGGCTCTTTTCTTCAAGGAAAGTTTCGGCCCTCAGATCTCCTCCCTGAATCAGATTTTCCACCCTTTTCAGCTCATCCATCAGATGCTTTTTCTCGGTAAAGAGGTTGCCGAAGACATCCCTGTTCCAGCATTTCAGCTTGAGTTTGACCGCTTTCAGTTTGAGGAACAGATTCGTGAGAGGGTTTGGACAGAAATCCTGCTGCCACCATTGGCGAATACACCGGCCTAAATCTGGATGAGTGAGCCACATCTTTTCAAACCTGAAAGGGGTTTTGAAGATTTGTTGGGGATGGGAACAATCCAGAATTAAGGGATTATGGTCGGAGCCAATTTTTGGGTGGCTATGAAGCCTGGCATCGCCAAAAATAGGAATGAGTTCTTTGGATAAGAGAAATCTGTCTAGCCGGATTTGGATGTGATGGATTCCCGCTCGTCTGTTGCTCCATGTGTAGTTGGACCCTTGGAGCGGCATGTCCATTAGCTCGTTGTGGTTGACAAAGTCGTTGAAGTCTTCTATGCAGCTGCTGGTGATCGGATTGCCTCCTTGTTTATCAAACAAATGGAGGGGAGAATTGAAATCGCCACAAAGCATCCATGGAAAGTCTACAAAGTTGTTACGCATTGCAAAAATGTTATCCCACAACAATCTTCTATTAACAGGACTGTTAGGTCCATAAACATTGGTGGCGATCCATTGGAGGTGAGTGACTTTATTAGTAAACAGAATGTTGATGGTTCTGTCTGAGACTGAAAGAACTCTCCCTTCAATGGTTGTCGGGTCCCATAAACAGAGGAGACCCCCGGATGCCCCTGTGGAGGGACAAAAGGCAAAATTGTTGTTTTCCCAGATTAGCTTGCGAGACTTGAGTGCTTGCTATTCTCATCTAATTTGGATTCTTGAAGGAACATGATATTTGGTTTTAGATTTTTTTCTTACTATTTTAACGAGTTCTCTGTTTTGCAGTTCCATTGAGGCCTCTGACATTCCAGGAGACGATCTTCATCGAGACGATTTGGAGTTTGCTTTGCGACCTCTGCCTCTCCCTTGAGACGGAGTTAGTTTGGGTCTAACTTCATCCTCATCTTGGTGGGTTGTGATGGAGTGTTCGAAAATGGGGCCCAAGGTGGTAGGCACTGTGCCGTCAGCCATTTCGATCTCAGCTGCTTTGGAAAGTTTTTTTGCATTTGTCGGTCGTCCCCTCCTCTGTTCTTTGTTGACGTCTGCTTTGGGTGCGGGATTGGGAGATTTCAGCGGGCTGGAGGTTTGGTGGATGTCGGTGGAGTCAGTCCCAGGGGTAGGCCGATGGGGGGATGAAGAGCGGGGAGGCTGGCACAGGGCAGCAGACTCAGGGGTTTGGGGAAGGGGGCTCTGAGATGGGGGGAGGGGTGGGAAGGGAAGAGGAAGGTGTGAGGGACCAAAATCGGTGGGTGAGTTTGGAAAGGTCATTGCAGACTTTCCTTTGGACAAAGGGGACTGGATCAAAGTGGGTGTGGACGTGACGGTTAGATCTATGGGTAGGTCATCTGAAATGTCCTCTCCAATATGAAGATTATTTAAGGGGGCAAAATGATTAGATCGAGGAGGCAGAGCGCTTACCTTGTTGGGTTTGACTGGATCTGAAGCAGAGGTCTTAGGAGGGCCTGCAGATCGGCCATGACCTCGGGCAGTAGCCTTTTTCTGGATAGTCTGGATCTGAGTATCCAACTTTTGGCCCGAATCACTGGGGATTTCTTTTTTTTGGGAAGGGCATTGAGAAAGCAGATGGCCCTGAGTATTGCACTCCAAGCAAAAAGTGGGCTTGTTTTCGTACTCAACTCCTTGGCGTCTCCTGTAGCTCCCGTAGTTGATACCGATGCAGGTAGGCAAAGCCGAGTCCAGATTTGCCATGACACAAACTCGAGCATAGGTCATTCTGGTTCTGGCTCGGGTAGCAGGGTCAATGGCGACCAAATCTCCAATCGGTTGAGTGATGCCTTTGAGTGCGTCGTTGTAGAAGAACTATGGGGGGAGCCCATGAAGTTTGACCCAAATCGGTGTGATATTGATAGACTGAGTCTCAGGGTCAAAGTCTTCCCCCCATCTCCACAGAAATAGGCTACGGCGGCCAAAAAACCATGGCCCTCCGGTAAGGATGCGGTGGGTGTCAAGGGCATTATTTAGCCTTATCATGAAAAACCCCCTGGGAAAGGCCACTAACTCCAAGCTGCCCGAAAGCCACCATTTGGATAGAGCCCACTCGCGGATAGTTTCCATATCAGGCCGAGCACCGAAAAATTTCCCAATAAGAGAGAGAGACTCTTGGAAGATTAGTGGCTCCATGACCTCACTCGGGAAAGAGACTTCAGTGCCCATAACAGAGAAGGGCAAAGGAGTTTGGAAAGAAAATGCATCGGATGAAGACCGCACTTTGTCAGCAAAGGATAAAGACCAAGGAGGTGCTTTGGAAGGAGAAGAGGATGAAACCCTAACGGTTTCAGAGTGGCTCCCATCGCCATCCACCGGTTTCACCACGTCGTTTGGGTCTTCACCGAGATTCCCATCGAGTGGGCCTGCGGTAGGCCCAGCAACGCCTGCAGGACCCGAAGACTTTCCTGCAACACCTGCTCCCGCCATCGTCGCCATCGTTGCATTTATTCAAGAAGGAAATAGTATTGTGGGTGGGAGAAAAATTTCTCCCAACATACAATGCTCTTTTCCTTTGTCAACCTGCTTTTTCAACATACCATTTTGAGTATCCTTGTTATTGCTTATCTCTAGAAGCTTTGGAAACTCTGTTCTGCACCACTTGTCCATATGCCCAATATTATTACACTTATAACACTTAATGTTGTGGTTCCTAGAAGGTGCAAATATCTTAAAGTTTCTTTTGGTGAAGCCATACATATTTCTATCATAAACCCTATAGTGAATTGCTTTATGACCAAATCGATTATAAGAGTAGCAATACCCTTGAAATAAATGTTCATATTTGAAGTTCCTCTTAGTAATACCATACTCATTTTCATGAGTCCTGCAATGCATAGCCCTGTGACCAAACCTATTACATGAGAAACAATATCCTTTGAAAAAATATTTTCTTGGACCCATTGTTCTCTTAGTCCTTTCTTCCCAGTGATGTTCCATGTTCCTTGTTTGTGCATTGTTTCCTTTCTTGGTGAAAATTCTATTCACATAAGCCTCACTTTCTTATTTACTCTCTTCTTTTGAGGCTTCTTCTTCTTTGGATCTTGATCTTGAACATTATTCTTGTTTCTCTTGTATTTCTTCCAAACCAAGTCTTGTTTTTTTAGATGGAGGTCTTTGTGCATTGATAATTTTATCCACAATATTTGAAATTTTCTAAAATATATGTAGCTTTTCCTTAGACTCTTCAATTTATTTCCTTAGAGATGCTACCTCTTGTTCTAATCTCTCACATTCTAAGACTTTTGTTTGTAATTTTTTTTTTAAATATTCATGTCTTAGCTATTGAGTTTATCAGATCTTGTATAAGCTTTACTTTCTCTTCATCACTTTCTTGAAATTGAGCCTTGAATCTTGAGTTATACTTTCTTACCTTTTTCAATTATTTTAGAATAGAAATAAGTTCAGCTTCTAAATCTACTACTCCTTCCTCTTCATTTTCTAATTATTTCTCTACTTCTTTGTCTTCAAGAGCATCTTCATATATTTCAGATTTATCTTCAATAGGATCACTTCCTTCATCTTCCATTGCCAAGAAGATAATTTCTTCTTATTTCCTATTTGAGGATCTTTCATCACTATCACTTGAAATCTTTCGTATCTTATCTGCATAGAAAATCTTATTATACCTCTGAAAAAACTTCTTTTCATGCTTGTTTTGTCCATACCTATTTTTATTTTCATACCTAGATTTTCTTGCTTCATTTATATTATGATCTTATTTCTCTTCACTTCTACTAATTTTAGCTTCTAGACAGTTAGATGCATAGTGACCATATTTACCACAATTGAAACACTTAATTTTTTTAGTACCTTTGTGCTTTCTTGAGTCCTTCTTGTTCCTTCTGCCATAGTTTGCTTCTTCATCACTCGATGACTCATCACTTGAATCTAGATTCTTGTATTTTGTCTTCTTTGATACTTTTAAGGCTACCTCTTTCTTGGGGATAGGATCCTTTCCTATTATCATCTCATAAGTTTTGAGATTTCCATGCAACTCATCCATAGTCAAAGTTTCAATATCTCTTGTTTCTTCTATGGCTGAAACCTTTTCACTATACCTCATAGGGAGTGATCTTAAAAGCTTTTAACAAACATATGATTCTTCAAATTTAAACATAAGTCCTTGCATGGATTTAAAAACTTCATCCACATGAAGTAAGTATGTACAAATGTCTTCCTTATCCTTCATCTTCAAGTCTTCAAATGTTTTCTTGTGATTTTTTAATTTTGCATCTTGACCTTTTTGTCTCCCTCATATGTTTTCTTCAACTTTTCCCAAATCTCTTTTGTTGATGTGCAATGCATAACTTTTACAAACTCTGCTTCATGTAAACCACTTAATATTGCATTCATTGCATTTGTATTATACATATGTAGGAGCTTACCATATATATATATGTAGGAAGACTAACTAGAGGTGTGTATCCATCCTCAACTACTTGCCATATCTCATATCCTTGTGTATCAAGTAAGTCTTCATTCTTATGTTACTGAAAGCATAATTGTTCCCATCGAATAATGGTGCCTTATTTGTTGAATATCCACTCTGAGATGCCATCTGTGTTTCTATATACTTTTTCTTCAAGATATTAAAATCTTCTAAAGGAACCCACTCTGATACTAATTGAAAAACATAAGCTTATACTAAGAGGGGGGTGAAAAATATAAGATCAACTTTTACTTTTCTTTTCCAAATAATATTATATAATATTATCAATGGAAATATCAATAGCAGTAATCAAAGCAATATAAAAATCATCACACACAATAGAGACACCAATTTAACGTGGGTCACCCAATGTGGGCTACTCCATGAAGAAAATATTTCTACTAAATTTTCTCAACAAATATTCTTTGAAATCAATTCCCTATTATAATTTTTATATACCTCTATCCAAAGGAGACGCTAATCCCCTATGCTCTAATTTGTGGATCTCTCTCCATAGGGGAACTCTTTCTCCTTTTCTCTAGTTTGTGGAACATGATCCAGGATACCTCTATCTCCTCAACTAGTTTTTGGATCTCTCTGTATAGAAGAACTCTATATTCCCAATTGTTTCATGGATCACACTCCATAGGAGAATTCTTATTGCTCTGGTTCATGGATATATATCCATAGGATAACTCTTTCCCCTCTACTCTGGCTGATGATCTTGTAGAATACTTCTATCCCTACTGCTCTGGCTTGTGGATCTCTCTCCATAGAAGAACTCTATCATCTCTACCATAGCTAATGGATCTCTATCCATTGGATACTCCTATCCTTTGCTCTATCAACTCCAAATCTTACTCTCAACTCTATATCAGATCTACACCAAACCTTGTCCTAAGTGTAGTATAAATCTACTCTAACTCTATCTCAGATGTAGCACAAATATGCTCACAAATATGTACCAAAATTTTTCCTCAAATATATCATCAAGCCTTAACACAAAGCTTGATCCAATCATAAATCAAATCTACTTAGATTTTCCTCAAGCCTTAACACAAAGCTTGAAAAAATAAATCAATCAACTCTGCTCTCAAGTCTTCACAAAGACTTTCTTCAAATCTACCTTCAAGTCCTCTTAAGAACTTGCTCAATATGCTCTCAAGTCTTCACCAAGACTTACCTCAAATCTGCCTTCATGTCCTCTCAAGAACTTGTTCAATCTTCTTTCAAGTCTTCACCAAGACTTACATCAAATATACCTTCAAGTCCTCTCAAGAACTTGCTCAATCTACTCTCAAGTATTCATCAAGACTTGCCTCAAATCTACCTTCAAGTCCTCTCAAGAACTTGCTCAATATACTCTCAAGTCTTCACCAAGACTTACCTCAAATCTGCTCAAACACATGCTCAATACAACTCACAATATATGCTCAATTAATCTCAAATATTGCACATAATGCTATCAATTGCTTTGTCTAATCTTCAAAGTAATTCCTTTAACTTGAAGTAGTTTAGACATATTCTATTAAGAATTTTTTTAACCTTTGGAACATATAGAGAATGATGTACTCTATAAAAAACTCAATATTTTCTACTTAATCATTAAGTCTATCATTTTAACAAATCTGATTTCTAATGTTTGCACATTCACTTTCAATTATCACTCAAAACCAATGCTCAAGAAGTTTCACTCAATTATTCAATCAATGAAACATAACTTGTTTACAAACCCTAAACAATTATTTTCATACTTATTCAAACAATGTATACAATGTGGGTCTCAAAACCTAACTCAAATAATCCTTAATATCCATCTCAAATGTTCTCTAAACATTCACCAATGAAGCATATAAAAATTCACTCAAATATTTCCAACAATCCTTACCAAATAATCCTTTTCACTCCACCTTATATTTTACAATATTCATTCCAACATTTCAAAAAAATATGATGTGCCCATACCTCTTTGCTTTGATGGATATATATCTTCAAAACCTATTTTACTCATAACCAAATCATTTTGCCAATTCTAGGTTAGATAGCAACAATCTATCTCAAAATATCCACAAGAATATTCACCTCAACAAATATTTCACCATACAAGAAATACAATAAAATGTCAAGTCACAAATACACCTTATCACTCCTTAAATTTAAAAATAATATTCAACATATATAAAAAAAAAATTCTTGTTTACACCTTATAATCTCCTTCTCTTTCAAGATAATATTCAACACATATAAAAATAAAGTTCCTTGTTTACACCTTATAATCTCCTTCTCTTTCAAAATAATACTCAACACACATCAAAAATAAATTTCCTTGTTTACACCTTATAATCTCCAATACTTGATTTAATTTCTAAGCACCCAAAATAAAATATTTAATTAACACACCTTATGAATCCCTAAACAATTCCACACATGGCCCTTTTAATATCACCTAGCCTCAAAACAACTTTCATTTTCCAAAAACCTTTGGCAGATTTAACTCAAAAATTGCATACCTTAATATTTGGCCCACATTATAAAAATATTGCACAAGTCTCAATGACCATCATCCAAGCTTGAACCCATGAAATTAGCCACAACAATGCCCTAGCCAAAGCTAGACTACCACCTATGCTATGCACTCACATGAGAACCAAAGGACACTCTATCCTATACATGTTTACTTCTCATAAATTTTGTGGAAAATGAAAATCTCTTTCCTCCTTTGCAAAAAACAACTGCGTGGGATTTGAAACCAAACCAACCCTTTGCAAGAACCTTAGACAAGACTCAAATACCTTTTGCACTAGCGAGCGCTTTGGAATTATCTTCACACTCTCCACGATTTTCAATGAAATCCTCCTCGAATAATTCACTTGACTTATGCTTGGTCTCTGCCCCTCACGAACGATGCACACACATTTCACTTAGGCATTTGAATATAATTAAACCTTTGGAAATGAAAAATAATTTCCTTTAAATACTCTTTCGTTTGGTTAAAAAAAAATCATCCCTATCTTTCTTTCGAATTTGAATTCGATTTGAAACTTTGGCACCATAAATTCTTTTAAATTAAAATTTTAACTTTTGTTAAAGTATTTTAATTTAAATAATTAAAAACAAACCTTTGCAACCCTTTTATAAAAGCTCAATAAACCTTGTCCAAGATATATTTTTTTTAATGATTTCTTGGACCCAATTATTATAATATTGAAAAAATTTATAATAATATTTGTCTTTCCTTTTAAACCATGGCCTCTTCTTTTCGACCAATTTGCTTGCTTTTGGGATGAACTTTGTCTTGATAAATTTCAACCATATCAACCATAGAAGAATATTCCTATCATACAAAGTGCTCTCTGACATCAACCTTTTGATATCAAACCTTTTGAAATCAATGACAACACAACTTACTCAAAATTTCCAACAAATGTACCTACAAGAAATTAAAAATCAATTAAAAAAGCTTAAACTATATGAGCAATCCAATTTGAAACTAAAAATGAACAATCATAAATCATAAACTAATTTGAAAATTTTAAATTTCTTACTTAGCTTGATTCCACCAACTATCATCCAATACTTTATCTCTTATTTTAAATCCCTCCTTTGTCTTTCATTCCAACCGCCTCTTCCACTCCATGCATACTACCATGGACTGTTAAGCATTCTGCACCTCAATCATCCTCTCCAATAAAATGTAGAAGGTGGTGTATCTGATTAATTTTTGTCTTATGAATGCCTTCTTTTAGAAGGACCAAAAGAGGTCTAAGGAAGTGTGATGGTTAAAAATTAATATTTACAACTCTCTAGATTTTGCAATCATAGCCCTCACCCATTATATCTTTCCAATTTTATTAAATACATTGTTCAATGCATGAACACAACATGGGGTCCAAAAAATATGTAATCACCTATAGTGTACAACAAAAATATTTAGAATAGTTTACACAACAAAAATAGTTTCATTTACACAACCATATAGATTCTGATTTTAAAAAATAAAAATGAAAATTATCAAATTGATTACCTATACAACATTGGAGGGTCCAACCTCCTCAATATCCTCCTTCAATAGGAGGTATTGGTACTCAACATCCTTTTTTTTCCCCATGCAATCAATAGCTTAAAGAAAATAAGGACCTATTAAACATGTGATAATAATATTTATGAGTAGATGTTGACAAATGTCAGTCCACCCATTCATGATGATGGAACATTCACTCATCAACCATGTTTCCCTCATCTCCTCCATAACCAAAATACATTTGGAATACTACTTATATAAGAGAGAGGTATTAAGCTTAGTTTCTCCAAGTATGAATATGAGGTCCCCGCCTTGGCTACTTTTCTTACTGCATCCTTAAAATAGAGGGAATATGTAATATGAAAAGGAAGCCCATGTGCAAAAAATAATTTTGATGTAGCCTCATCCACTTCCTCTTTTGCTTGCACATTAAACATGTTACTTATATTTCCTTTGGTATTTTTCTTGAGGGCAGCAGTAGCATATTGATATTAGAGGTTTGGGCTGAAGCTTTTGATTTTTTTGAAGAGCCTATAAAGTCACCTTTGGCTCTAGATGATTGGCCAAATTTAGGTAAAGGTGTATCTGAACTAGGTAAACCTCTAAGTCTTGCATTTTGCATAAGCTTATTTGTTTAATTCACTTGTAGCCTATTAATTTTTTTGCATTCCCTAATTCCTATTCCTGCTTTATCAATTAGATATGATTCAACCCTTGTATAACTATCTTTAAATTCAGTTTTAAAAGTTACACAACCATCTTCTTGAGCCCCTTGATTTTTTTTTACCTTGGTCAAGGTTGGTTACAAACTATAGCAGAGGTTTTTTCAAATTAAAAGGACCCTCGAGAAATTCTTGTAACAATGGTGATGGGTAGCCAAAACTAGAATTAGACTTAGTGCTATCCCCTTTGGAAGTTTGAGGTTGAGGTTGGATAGTGGAGGCAACATCCTTAGAAATTTGAGTAATTTCATTTTCATTGTCACTTGGGTTTCCAATCTCCATATGAATGTAAAAATTTAAAGAGTCTAATTCAAAGTCCTCACTACTACTCATGTTGAATTTTGAAATAAAAATATGTAAATTTCAAAATAGACTAAGATGAGGTAGTAAAAATTGGAAAACTCAAAATAAACTTGGATCTACCTACTATTTCTCCCCGTTACCTGTTGTTTCTATCCCTCTTCATTGTTGCCTGTTGTTGCTATTTCCCTTAATTGCTACCTATTATTTCTATTGGTTGTTTCTGCCTTCTATTGCTCCCTATTATTTGCTATTGTTATCTCTCTTCACTGATACTCTTCTTATTTTTCACTGTTGTTGCTATCCCTCTTCACTACTACTCTTCTTATTTTTCACTAGTGCTATTTTTCTTTTTCAATTGAGGATATTATTGTACCTTAGGTTTAATTATAAGCCTAAGTTATTATTATTATTATTTCCTATTTCCTATTTCTTGCATTGTAATATGTGATGCATTGTAGCTCCATATATTCTATTGCACTAATGAATAAACCAACTTCATGTTTGGTATTTCCATATCAATGGTAATCAAAGCCAAAGGATAATTTTTGCAAGAAGGAGGGCAAGTTGCCACTTCATTTCTAGGTGTCTAGTTGGATTTTGTAGCTAGTGATTTAAAGATGTGATAGCACCCATAACTTAGTGACCATATTGTGATGGTCACCACTAGTTGCACTTGTGTGTGGGCCAGAACATCGGTTGGTGGCATGCTTATTAGTGGCACTAGTTGAAGGTGTGTTTCTCTTAATGAGGAGGTAGTTGACCAACTAGACTCTGGCCGGTTGCATTAGGTGTAGTTTTGAAATTGGCACCAGTTTGTGGCATGCTCAACTTGACTGTGCAGGAAATTTTACCCACAATTCATAGGTGGGAAAAATCGTTGACCTAAAGACCCCAGTTGATCGGGGAGTTCAAAAATAATTTTTGGTGCTATGTACAAATTTTACCATCCAAAGAAGTGTTTCCATTGAAATTTAAAGTTTAAAATTTGAATTTTAGCACCAAATAGAGGAGAAGGTGAATTTCTCTCAAATTTTGTAAATTTTCACATAAATTTATAATTTTATCACTTAAAGACCAAATTTTTGCATTTAGGGGCAGAATTCATAAGTTTTAGTGCTATTGTCCCTTGATTTAAGGATAAAATTATAATTGTAACTTTGTATAAGAACTAAAATTCACACCATTGCAAATTGTTAAGGCTAAATTTTGTAAAATTTAGGATAAATTTTGCTCAAGGAATTTTATAAATTGTCCTAAGCACATACCTAGATAGTTCTTGCAACCATTTTGGAATCCTCATAATCTAGTGTATACACATAATCAAATGGGTGTTGACCTCAAAACAAACATGGAAAATATTACTATTGTAGTATATGTTTTGGCAGATAAATTGAAAGATATTGTTGTTCAATCGACTCCTGGTGATGTCAAATTTATCACAACAATACCAAAAAGCAAAATGTTAGGTCAAATTGTAAGACAGATCAAGGGATTCTAATATCTTGTCTATGTGGATTATATATATGCAAAATTGGTTCACCTATACTGAAATTCTTGAATATGACCAAGTTGCATTTGCCAAAGTCAAACTCACAGGCTTAGCAAAATTTCTAATTGTATAAATACAAAGCCATAATGTTGCCATGACTTGAAAAGAATTGATCCAAATTCTGAAAAATCATATTTTTTCCACCAAATTACCAAAGTGACCTCATGACCAAGTGGTATAGATTGAGGTAAGCCTATAGTATGTCAGTTGTTGACTACATTTTTCAATTCAATAGGCTAAGGGTTCTTCTTGGTGTGAAAGATTCAGAAGAGGATTTGATTAACAAGTTCACTTGTGGATTGTAAGATCAAATTTTTAGGAAAATCAATTTCAATGATTTCCTCACTTTGTATGTGGCATTCAAGCATACCATTCTCATAGAGAAGAAATTTAGGTCCTCTTATAGATCTTGATAGGACAATAGTTCCAAAGGCACAAATTAGTATCAACAAAAGGTAAAGAACAATTCTTATTCTTCCCCTTATTATTCTTCTCCTCCCACTTGTCCTAAAGCACAATCATTTTCTTCTTCTCACTCTAAAAATCCTTCTTCTTCAATAATGTATTGTGATTTTTATAAAAATCATGGTCATACAAAGTTTAAATGCTTTTATTTTAAAATAATAAAGAATAAGAAGTCAATATTATAGAAGGCTACGGAGACCACACATCTATTGATATTGCAACATAAAGAAGGAAAAACATGTAATATAAGCATACATTTGACAAAATAAGGAAATAACAAAAGGAAGCTCTCTTTATTAATCAAATGGATCACTTATTACAGATTCGTCCCTCTTAGGGATACCAAATATTGATACAATTGTTACAATAAGCAAATAACCCCAAAATGGGGGAAGATGTGTTTCAAAGTGGTCTTCATATCTCCATCAACTCTGCTTGAGGGCTTACAAGGATGCCTCCTTCTCCATTTTCCAAGAGGAACTTGATGTTGAGAGTGCCTTGTAGCTTGAAAGATCCTGTAACCTATAGACAAGAAACAACAAAGCACAATCAAATGCATAGAGAGCCTCTCATGATGAGGCCTTTGACAAGAAATGCAAGAAATAGGGCTAAACTTGAAATAAGCATAAAGATATGCAAAGATAACCAGGAAATAGCTAAATCAATGCAAAGCATGAAGTAAAACATAGATATCTAGCTAATCTAACATGTTATTTGCAATAAAAGCATGAAATGAAGCTAATCTATGAAGATTAATGAAATCTAGAAAATATGACCAAGTGAAGGTAAAGCTACCTCTAATATTGCTAATTAACCATACAAATGCATTGAAAATGGTAAATATACTCTAATCTAAGCTAATAAAGTAGAAATAAATAGAAATATAGACTAATAACTAAAGAAATGATGCATCAAACCCTAGTCGTTGTCACTCAAGGTAGTTGATATGATAGCCGCTCTACCGTCGGTAGTTGAGGCATGTGAACCACTATCAAAGATAGTGGCTACAAAATAAGTATTATTCCTCTTAAATCAGGGTTTATGATGCACAATTCACTAGTTGAATTGATGGTCAAGGGTCTCCTGCTTGTCCAGATATGGATTGGTGGTTGAATTCATTGGTATTCATGTTAGATTGATGTGAATTTGCAATATGTGCTTCTCAGTCCTTTGGAAGCTCCATTGTTGTTTGCATGTTTGTCACTCCATAATTGGGGAGCATTTCAAATCTCCTTAAGGGTTATCAAGTCACTATCCAATATAATAGAGCTTCACTACATAAACATTCTATATCCTTTTGCATTCATGGGAGGGCCTATAAATAGGCTTCCCGAATTCCAATCTTGGCTTCATGGAGAAGCCAAGATCAAGAATTACTAGCTTGTGGTAGTTGGGAGGAACCTTCTAGAAGATTCCTCACCTAAAACCACCTAATATCAGTTGCATTTAGCCATTACAACTAATTTTGGCTTGGCTCAGGATATCGAGACAGTTTCAGAGCTAGCCACTATCAATAGCAGCAACTAGGCTCGTAGCCGCTCTAAGCGTCAATGGCTAGGCTGGCAACCACTATGAGCATCAATGACTGAGCTTGAATAGGACAAGGCTGCCCCAAATGAGTGGTTAGAACCACTGCTACCTCTTGGAAAGGTCCAAGATCATTCATATGGTCTACAAAGTTGCCCATATGAGTAGTCTCCTAAACATGATGTGTTTTAGGTGTCTACAGATGCCCCTTTTGGGATGCATTGTGGGAAAACACAATGCTGAGAAAAAATAGACCACCTAAAGCCATATTGTAGGTTAAATGATGATCATTAATCTGATCAAAATTAGATGCCTCAGTCCTACAAAGGACGCACATCCTAGAATCATTACTTCCAATGGGATGGAAGACTTAAATTTGCAAAGATTTTGTGGGTCCAACTACGATCGGGTAACACTTAAGCTACGATTGTTTTGATAGGTGGAGAGCTTCAATATTTAAATTGGCATATTTGCTTTTGCCCCAATAGAAGGGTAAGCTTATGATAGTTGTTAGCAATGATTCGTAAGATGAATGCAATTTGACATGATCGAGTGATCCTTTGTTGATTTTGATTATGATTTTGATATTATGACTACCCCCTCAAGTGACGAGTCAATGAGGAAAGGACAATTAATTAAAGTGACAAGTCACTTGACCAAGATGAATAATTTGGATGATTTAAGACTTTTACTTTGTTGTTATATGGCAGGTCCTATTACAGGTGTGATTTCAACCAATAATAGTAATTGTACATCTCTATCCCGTGGAGCAGTCCGACCGCAATGGCCTTCTTAGGGAATCAAGATGATAGCAATTCCATTTAGCATGTGGTGAATCACTTGATGATATGATGAAAATATCATGGAAGAAATGAAATGAATGCCTCGTTCCCATGGGGCAGTCCGACCGCCATGGCCTTCTTCGGGATTGAAGTGAAGCATTTCAATTCGATGATGAATAATTTGGTTCAAATGACCTTATGGTAATTTACTCATCTTTCTGGATTGCATGGAGTGCAAGTCGCTGCAACCACCAAGTGTATAGGGTAAATAACTGCATACGAGGTGCATTTGAAATTTTGATGTTATTTGATTTTTTTGTTATTTTGATGATTTTTGATGATTTTGGATCGGTAGATATGCTTAATTATCCATTCTGAATCTTCTCATGGTGAGAAATTTAGTGCATTTATTACTGTTTGCTAGCCGCTATCAGTAGTAGTGGCCCCTCTTTGCAATTTTGTAGCTACTATCAGCATAGGCGACCTACAACTCCTAGACATTGTCACCATGAACAACCATGACAAAAATAAAAAATATAAAAGAAAAATTAGGGTTTTCGATTTCATTATTTTCTAGCTGGCAATTGCAATAGTGAGCTCTAAGGAGAGAGAGTGAGAAAGTGACCCAAAATGCTACTGACATTACCTGACACCATGGTAGAGCAAGGTGAGGCATCTATGAGTGGAGGAGCTAGAGCTTCACGGGTATCTCTCAAACCCTAATCTTTTCATTTAACTGGTAAAATGAACCTCATTAATAAATTGGCTAAATGAACCTCATTAAACTTATTGGCAATGAACCGCACCCATAGCTAGGCTTAGAACTAGGCTAATTTAGGTGGGTTTGGGTTAGATTTTAGGATTTGTTATTTTTTTTGGGTTTTTGGGTGAGGGGTAAACATCGTTGGTGTGTCACCTCATGGCCATTGTCGCTCAGGGTGGCCCCTAATTTGGCAAAGAGGGGCCACTATCACTGAGGGTGACTGGTTTAAACCCAAAAATTAAATTTTTGATCATTGGTGGCTAGCCACTATTAGATTCAATGGTTGCTGTGATAGCCACTATCAAATTAAGCGACCACTAAACCTTAGGAAAATTTTGAAAAAAATTTAATTTTTGCTTAGTTTTTTTTTGTGCAAGTGCATCTGATTAGGCATTTATTTTGCACATTTAGATCTTGTATAGCATGGGCTCGAGAGCTTAATTTTCTCGTGGAGCTATTGCCACTCATGGATCAGGTAAATTGGGCATGGTTCAATGCCCAAGGCCTGATGTATGCTACGAGATTGGTTACTATTATGTTGGATCAGGCATAAATCATAGCGTTGGCCTATAGATGGGACTATTGGATGAACATATTTCATATCTCAACTAGCAAGATGACCAGCACACCTGAGGATGTCTATAGGATATTCAGGATTCCCTTTTATGGATAGGCCATCATCTCATCATCTACCAGTACTAGGGCAGTAGTATTTGATAGGGTTTTTGGTGACCAGGCACATGTAGCTCTAGCCGATATTCAGCATGGAGGAGTTCTTGTCACCCATTGGTATCGAGCTAGGGTCTTCTCATGGTTCTAGGCTATTTTGATGCATGTTATATGTAACGTGCTTCTATCAGATACATCAGGAGTGAGGTTCCCATGGAACCTCTTGGCGATGGTACAAGATTTGATTGATAGTGCACAACCTATCATTATGGCTTGGGGAAGTGCTCTACTAGTGCAACTCTATGATGAGCTATACAAGATCTAGTGATAGGGATGGGCTAGGGTAGCATGCAACTTGCTTCTATAGATCTAGGGTTGGGAGCATATCAGAGTAGACCGCCCAATAGGGTTACCCTAGGAGATTACTATGATAGCAATGAGAGCACAATGCTATGGGGCTAGATGGCCATGGGATGCAGAGGAGTGATGAAGTCATCATCATGTAGGGGACTTGGCTCATTACGTAGGTTCTCCCACTGGGCTATAGGCTCGGGATATTATATGGAGACCTTATGTAGATTGCCCTGCAAGGCTAGAGGTGGATCAATACTTGGCTCATATGAGGCATGAACGATGGGCTATCAGGTGCAAGGGAGGGATGAGGGAGTTCTTTTACTTCTTCTAGATTACCAGGTAGTTTGGGATTCATCAGGACATCCCACTAGAGCTAAACCTCTACAAGTTTATTTAGGCAAAGAGAGATCTCCCCATACCACATGTTACAACTTTAGTAGAGGAGGCAAATCCTCCTGTAGTGGATGCTAGTATAGCAAAATCTAGGACTACAAAGGTGTACACTCATTGGTGGGTGACGCAACTATGGTATGGTGGTGGCAACCTAGGGTGATCTAGGGATGAGGCAACTATGGAGGATCCTTATGGATAATGAGTGCATCCTATGATATAGAAGGAGTGGGGCTAGGTTACAGAGGATAACGCAACACCCGAGTAGGAGGATGAGGTGGCTCTAGAGGAGTAGGAGTCTCCTATCTGGGTATAGCTCCATAGCCTAGAGGCCAAGATGCAGATAGATCGATGGTAGATCCTAGAGCAGGATATATCTCTCACCATAGCACAAAGCCAACTGGAATTTGGGCAGGCTAGATGGCAAGGGTACGAGGTGGAGAGGATCTCTCTTTAGATACGTCTCAATTTAGAACTACTCAGGATAGAGCAACTCACTGGAGAGAGAGACTTGATGCACATTACTATAGGTTCTCTGAATGGTGAGTGAGATGCTCTATAATTGCAATTAGGGGTTGCTTCAATAGGATAGGTTGCACCAACTACTCCAACTATTCAAGAGCCAGTAGGGTTGGATACAAGGGTAGATAATAGGTGATTGTAGGCCATACTAGCATATGATACGAGGTGGTAGGTAGTAGATGCACATCATATTATACTTCTAGAGATTGAGGTTAGGTTACATGATGGCATTGTGCTAGCCCGATCGACGACAATAAGGACTCATCGCACTAGGAGGAGTGAGTCTGGGCAGTCATCAGTGCGGCCTAGTCATAGGACTACTAGCCGATCTGAGAGATCAGGAGGAGTGAGCTCTAGCCATCATCACAAAGATGGAGCTGAGGGTGGAGGCGAGCTAGGGGGTGCAGACCCTAGTTTGATATGTCTTGGTGACATGTATCATTTTTGAGTGTAAGGTCTGAGGACCTACATAGTTGTAGCCTACGGGTATTTTTGTACTATGATATTTGGACACACACACACACACACACTATATATATATGATGTTATCTTTATTTCTCATTATGTGTATTATGTGTTTATTTTTATGTTCATGTGATGCAATATGGATGCAATGCTTACATGATTTGATTATTGCTATATGATGTGATGTATTGATGACATGCACTAGCTAGATGATGTATGTATGATTAGATGTTATGATCTAGATGTGTAGATAGACTACTTATGATGTATGCATATATGGATGCAATGTGGGATGTTAAATGCATGTTTAATTTTGATTTAATTGTATGCATCTAATTTATGTTGTTATGATATGGTGAATGCAATGTATGTAATGCATTATTTACATGATGGTGATCTAATGTAAATGAACCTGTATGCTTTAATCACTTAAAACATAAGGAATGAATGTAATATGTGTTTAACAATCTAATGGATGACACCACCAAATGTATAAAAATCATGAATGAAAATGGTAACTCTTATCATAAGAATTAATCATTTAAGCATCCATATGTGATATGAGATGATGTGAGATGTATGTGTTTTCCCTATAAGCTTTTGTAAATTAAAATATATGCACAAAATAGTCAGTGGTCATCTAAATATCATTGCTGATATCCATCCGGTATCTATCCTACTTCATGAACATCCTTTAATAAATAAAACCTCACAAGGAAAATTGATGATTGATTGATGAGATGATTTGTTGCTATTAGGGAATTTTTGAGGTTTTCCATGAGACTCAAACACCCTAGTTGATTAATCAAAAGTTGTATAATGACCATACAGGACTCCTGAAAGATAAACATTTTTGTTATGAAGACCAAGATATTCATTATCCCTGTGTGTGCAAATGAATATATTAGATGAGACATAAGACTACCTCATTGCCATGCGGGATTCATTCAGCCCATTACTGTAATGAGGATCACCAAATGTTCACCATGATCCTAAGTTTGGATGCAGTTGGACTAGACTACTAGGTAATACAGGCCACCTAAAGCTAGCTCATTTGTAAATTGCTTAGAACTACCCCAATGCCAGGTGGGATTCATTCAACCCATTGTTGTATTGGGGATCACTCAATGGCTTCGAGTAGTGACCATTCCAGGGATTCAAGCTCTTCACCCCCTTCTTTTCTTCACATTTATTGGGATACTTGCTCATGCTTAGTGATGAAAATCACTATTTATTTTGCATTTTTTTTTTTTTTGAGCAAGGGATTTTGCTTTGATTGTAGGATTTTTCTTATTTTGTATGAAAGCAAGGGATTTCTTTGGGTAGGGGGAGCTTGTCCTTTTTTCAATGATCAACACCCTAGACCATGCGCATCACAAGATGAGCAAGTAAAAACCTTTCGCTTAAGGTGACTAGGACCACTTTGTAGTGTTCATATTTCCTTGTCTAGACTTGGATTTTTAATGTGTTTAATTAGTGATGGGATTTTGACATATGCTAGGTGCTATCAAAACTAGACCTCATCTCCAAAAGCAAATATAGCTTTCTACAAAATCTGAGAAGATCACTAGGTATGGCTGAATTACCAAAAAACCCTAGTATATTCCTTATAGCAACAGGAGGGGTTGTGTTGAGAAACACAATTACTCACAAGGGTGATGGATGAATGATGATGAATAGATGCATGATTAAGATACAAATGTGGTGTCATTTGTAAGATTGTAAACACAACCTATCCTAATGCAAGTGCAATGGATGAACATGCCTAATGCAATGCAATTAAATGAATGCAAATGCAAAATGTAAAATGCAAATGTTTTTGTGTTTTTGATGTTTTCAATTATTTTTTTTTGAAATTTTATGATTTATTTGAATGTTTTTGACTTTTGAATTTTATGTGTGGAACGCCTTAAGATGAAGAATTTTGAGAGGCTCAGGCTCTTCAACACCTTCAAGCGATGTTAGGTGATATGTTCCAGGCCCTATCTTCTCGGAGATGATATAAGGACCTAACCAATTGGCCATAAATTTGTCTCGCAAGTGCAGTGGTAGGTTTGAGTTCTGTTGGTTTTCTTTCAACACAAGATCCCCAAATTTAAAGTCTCTTAGATGGAATTTATTATTATAAGCTCATTTTAGGCATTCTTGATAAACGCGGAGATGCTCAAGGGCATTCACGTGATGTTCATCAAGAAGCATCAATTGGTCAAGGTGAGCTTGTCGCGTAGTGTCATCATTGATGAACTCTTTCAATGCGATGCGTAGGGTTGGAATTTCCAATTCCAAGGGTATAATGGCCTCAATGCCATATACTAGTGAAAACGGGGTTGCCCTAGTGGGTGTCCGTATACTAGTTCTGTAAGCCCATAATGCAAGGGGTAGCTGGATATGCCAATCTTTGTGGTTCTCTTGAACAATATTTTTCAATATAGCTACCACTATCTTGTTAGAAGCTTCAACTTTCCCATTTGCTTGCATATAGTATGGAGTCACAAAACTATGTTGTATATTATACTTGGATGTTAAAGCCCTTATAGTTTTATTTTTGAACGACGTTCCATTATCCGATATGATCTTGGATGGTATCCCAAAACAACATATGATATTGTGGAGTATGAACTCCGTAATACATGCTCCTATTGTCATTGTTAAAGGGATTGCTTCCACCCATTTTGTAAAGTACTCAGTGGTCATTATAATGAATGTATGTTGGCCCGATGATGGGGGAGAGATCTTACCAATTAGATCAAGACCCCACTGAGCAAATGGCCAAGCCGCTTGAATGGGTTGTAAGGCCTACGATGACAAGTACGTAAGATTAGCATGATGCTAATATTTGATGCATTTCTTGACATATGTTGTGCAATCCTTCTCCATAGTGGACCAATAATAACCCATTCGAAGGATGCACTTGATGATGGCCATGCCATTGAAATGGCCACCGCATGTATTATCATGAGCTTGTGAAATTACCCAAGTTGATTCTTGGGGCTCAAGGCAATGAAGGAGAATTCCATCATAGCTTCGATGATACAAGATGTCTCCTAGAAAGACATACTTAGTCACTTTATATTTGAATGCTTTTGTGGAAGGTGACAATCCCTACGGGATTACACCAAGCTTAAGGAAATCACGTATTTATGACATCCAATCTTGATAGGCAACAACTTCAACTGACTGAACGATATATTCCCACTGCATTTTGACTTGTACAAAATCTGATTGGGAAACTACCTTATGGAGAATAGTAGTACCATTCTCTGCAGGACCCTACGAAAGCAACGATCCCCAAGGCACATTTTTTAGAAAGTCTTTGGATTTGTAGAACCATTCATGGGTTGGTTCTATTTGAATCATGTGGACTGATTCTTGATTGTTTTATGCCTCACACTATATCATGGATTGCGATAGCATTTTTACTTGAATGGTAGTGAAGTCAACAGATGGATTATGAGGGATTAAGGATCCCAAAGATGCCATGGTGTCTGCAAATTTGTTGGACATTCGAGGGATTGCCTCGATGTCATACCATTCTAGTTGGGCTAGATATGTATCCACAAGCTCTTTATATGCCTTCAAAATGGGACATCTACATTGATAGATCCCCTTAACTTGATTAACAATGAGCAAGGAGTCACCAAAGATATTTAGCTTTTTGATCTTCATGGCGAGTGCTATTTGGAGACCCAAGATTAGGGCCTCGTATTCAACATTATTGTTGGTACAAGGGAAATTGAGCTTAAATGACAAGGGCATTGGAGCACCTTGTGGCATGAAGAACACAATTCCTGCACCACCCCTTTCTCGCATTTGGAACCATCAAAGAACAAAGACATATCTGCTTGATTATCAGGTTCTTCGGGTTTTGACGACTTCGATAATGCAAAGACTACATCATTGGGAAGCTCTATGACAAGAGGCCTATGATCCTAAAGAGGAGCCTCTACCAGTTGATCTACTATGACTTGTCCCTTGATAGAATTTTGACTTATGAATTCTAGATTGAATTTCGTCAATAGCATGATCCACTTTGTAGTATGCGTATTATGATACATCTTACTCATCATGTACTACAAAGGATTTTGTTTTGATACCACATATGTCGTATGGCTTAACATGTAGTGGTACAACTTCTTCGTCGCAAAGAACACTGCTAAGCATAATTTTTCCACATATGTGTATCGCAGCTCATAGCTGACAAGAGTTCGATCGATGTAATATATTTCCTTCTCTTTGCCTTGCATGTTATTTTGGGCTAACATGGTTCCCAATGCAAATTTAGTGGCATATATATATATATAACAAGAATGGTACCTTTGGTCGAGGTGGAGCTAAAACTGGTGGCATTGCTAGGTACTTCTTGATCTCAGAAAAGGCCTCTTGATAGTCCTCATCCCAATTAAATGGGACCCCCTTGTGTAGTAGTCGATTCATGGGTCGATATTTATTAGATAATTGTGCGATGAATCACTTTATGGATGCTACTTTGCCTTGAAGGCTTCTCAATTCCTTGATATTAGTGGGAGGACACATTTCTAAAATGGCCTTGACCTTTATTGGATCAACTTCGATCCCTCATTTAGAAATGATGAATCCCAAGAGTTTTCCTGATGTTATGCCAAAGATGCATTTCTTGGGATTTGTTACATTACAAATATAGTCGTCGGCTATATGAACTAAAGTCATCTTAATTTATATTTATACATTAGTATCCAAGTGTAGAAAATTATCTATCATCTAATTTCATTCGTCATCTGCGTTATCGCACTATGTTGCCCGATTGTGGTGGGGATATGCCCTCCTTAAGAGGCATCACATTATTATTTTGATTTAGTCATTTATTATTTTTTTGCATCATATGATATTTAATTTGTGAAGTCTATAATTTAATTTTTTGATAATTTATTGTACTTCAAAGAGAGACAAGGAGGTTCCTTGCATGTGGTATCAGGATACATTCGATTCTAGAGAGGAAGATAGCTCGTCCATCTAGCGCATCCCACAATGAATGCTGCTATAGATAACCGATGAGAAGGATGAGTGCTATAACAAGATAGCCTTCAAGGTTTCCCAAACACCAACCAACCCTGGGCATTGTAGTCTATGCACTGTTCCAGTAGTGTTACACTATGCACAACATCGTAGGACAGATGGCAAAAAATATAATTCTTCCAACCACAACATGTGGAAGTAATCACACGATATCTAGGATGTAAAACTATGACAACCCTCATCCAAAGTGAACACACACGTTAGCATATAACACAAATGAGCAGATAATATCAAGGGATGTCTAAGAATCAAATAGATCGAATCCCATGTTAATAAACTACCAAAATAATGCACAATATGCCCTTGCACTAGTGTGAATGTTGCAGCCAATCATAATTCTAAATTATAGCTCTCGAATATTATAACATAAGGTACTAATTTTTTTTCTTTACCAAAAATAATTATCCCACATTTACGAGGTGGGCATTGTAGTGTTGTTTATAATTTGGGTGGCACATGTATTAAGTTGTGACTTAGGTCACACATGGGATAGCTTATCCCTGCATGCATATCCATCCTTGTGTTTGGTTCTTTTGGTCCCACATGTCATGTCCAACTGTGTGGGTTCTTGTGTCTTTGTATCAATTTTATTGCATCACGCCCAGTCCTTTTGGTCAGGTTCCATAGTCATTCTGCTCTCTAGGTATTGTATCCTTCGTGTCCTCTATTTTCATTGTTAGTCCTATCATATCATGTATTGTCCTCTATTTCCAATGTCTAGTTGTCTCGTGTCCTTGTTTTCCATTGTTAGGTCTATGTAGCTATTGGGGGTCTTGTTTGTTCTATCTTTAGCTATCAGTAGTCTTGTCCACCATATCCCTTAAAGTCATGTCATCCTTTGTGTCAGTTCTTGCTTGTTGTATGGTGTTATTTGATCTAGTTATTTCTATTGTATGGTTTCCCCTCGTGTCATGTATCATCTAGTTGCTCAGTCATTGTGTTGTCTAGTTGCTTAGCAGTTGTGCTTTTCATTCTTTGTGTCAAATGTCTCACTTGTCATGTGATTTTATTTACATCCTCTTAATTGCAACTGTATATAGTAGTTGATAACCATCCACTAGCCTTCGAAAGTAGTCGTTGGGTGTAATGCTATCTTAGCCATTGAAATTCAAAAGTAAATAGTCATTGGTAGATTCAAATTCAAAACTAGCCATTGAAAAATCCAAATTCAAATCCACGTCGTAGTTGGAGTGATAGTTGGAGCGAAGAATTAAACAAATTTTTGCCAAATTTAACCAATTTTTTTTGCATAAATCAAAGGTAAAATTTGTTAAGCAAGACTTATTGACAAGTGCATGAGTGGAAGGTGGACCAAAGGACCAAACAATTGATTATCAAGCTTTGAGAATCCAAACGAAGGGCTCCTAAGATCACCAAGAAGACCTCCTAGAAGCAAAGGTACACAAAATTCTTCTTCTCCTTTAGGAATTACTAGCTTTAACCCGGGTCATCCATTGTTTAACAAAATGGCATCCAATCCCTCCCCAAATTCTTCCCATGAGAACCTCACACAAGAAGAAACAGGAAGCCCCATGACCACTGCCAAAGTCTTAGAATCCTTAATGGAGGGTATTAAGAGCATGAATGACAAAATGTCCCAACTATTGGATAGACAAACCCAACCAAATCCTCCTAGCCCAAACCATTGGAGTACTGAGCAGCAGTATGATGCCTATACACACCAAAGAGGTCATAATGGTCCTTCCCCAAATCACTTCAATGGATAAAGAAATAATGAGGATTTGGGAAATGAGGAAGTTTGTGAAAAACAAAGAGGTCCTACCCAAAATCGCTTCCATCAACATAGGCACAATGAAGACCAAGATAGAGATGAAGTTTACCAACAACCTAGAGGTCCTAGTGGGGTCAATTGGCCATGCATTGATATGCCCACCTTTGAGGGTCATGATCCACGTGGATGGATAGCCAAAATGGAAGGCATTTTAAACTTATACAAAATTTGAGATTCAGAAAAAGTTCATTTTGCTACCTCCAGACTCGGTACTGAAGCTTATCAATGGTTTGTATGGCTCAAATGCGAGCAAGGTAACAACATCTACTGGGATGATTTCACCAAATATTTTCTTAAGATATTTGATGAAGGATCCACATATTCTTACACGATGTGGTTGTTATCACTTAAGCAAACAGGATCAATAAGGGATTATATATCAAAATTCACTAGCCTGCTTTCCTATGCAAAAAAATTGGAAACCGAGGTAGTGATAGCTGCTTTTAGAAATGGGTTGAAAGAGAATATTAAAGTCGAAGTGGATCTACAAGATCCATCCAAGATAGATGATTGTATAAGGATTGCCAAGTTGGTATAAAAGAAGGTACAAATGGGAACATCCACACGACATGATTCATATGGTCAATACCACAACAACTCTTTTCGTAGAAATGATCAACCATCAAGATATTTCTACTATAAATATCGTAATCATCATCCAAAATATCAGGCATGTGTACCATGATAGAATTTTCAAATTGAATACGCTAACAAGGAAGATGAAGAAATAGAGGAGAACAACTTTCCTGATGATCCCATAGATGAAGACCATATTGAATACGAGGAGGTTGTAGCTGAGGAAGATACTATGGCAATTTCAGTACATGCTCTTATGGGGTTATCAACTCACCACACAATCAAAGTGGTAGGATTCATTCGACAAAGGAAGGTAATTGTATTAATTGATTCAGGTAGTACTCACAACTTTATTGACACAAGGCTTGCCAAGGCATTAAACTTACACATCCACTCCTCCAATCAAGATAAATTTCAAGTTAGAACTGCAAGCGGGAGTAGTGCTCAATGTATAGGTAAAACATCTTCAATTTTATTACAAATGGGAAGTTATACTTGGCAGGGTCCTCTTTTTGTTATGAATTTAGGGAATTCAGAAGTTATCTTGGGAGTCGCATGGCTAGAACAAATGGAAACCATGGTCGGTTTTAATTACAAGCAACACTTTGTTGAATGGAAAGAAAATGGGAAGACCATTCGCCTCTAAGGAATTCCAACACCTCCATCAAAGATAGTAAGTTCACACAACATGGAAAAAATATTAAGGAAAGGTAGTTATGGATTCATTGCTCAAATTAATTGTATGGAAATGCAAGCACAAGATATACCAGACATCCAATCAGAAGATCTACAAAATATTGTGGCCAACTATGATGAGGTTTTCCAAGAACCAAAAGGACTACCTCCCAAAAGATCCCATGACCATGCCATACACCTTGTTCTAGGAAGTCTTCCACCTAATGGTCATCCTTATCGATATCCCCAACCCCAAAAAATAGAAATTGAGAAGATTGTCCAAGAACTATTAGAACATGGTGTCATCCATCACAGCACTAGCCCCTATTCTTCACCAGTAGTTTTGGCCTGTCGAAAAGATAATTCCTGGCGTATGTGTCCAGACTTTCATCCTCTCAACAAAATCACCATCAAAGATAAATTTCCTATACCTGTCATTGATGATTTATTAGATGAACTACATGGTGCAATTTTTTTTACCAAATTGGACTTACGTTCAGGGTTTCACCAAATCAGACTTAGGGAGGAGGATATCCCCAAAACAACTTTTCGCACTCATGAAGGTCATTATGAGTTCTTGGTCATGCCCTTTGGTCTCACTAATGCCCCATATACATTCCAAAGCCTCATGAACCATGTGTTTCATCCATTCCTCCACAAATTTTTCCTAGTCTTCTTCGATGACATACTCATATATAGTAAATCTTGGAAGGATCATTTGATGCATGTGGGAAGGGTTCTTCATATACTACACAAGGAACAACTGTTTGTCAAATTCTCTAAATGCTCTTTCGATGTTCAAGAATTTGAGTACCTTGGTCATATAGTATCTCAGGAAGGTGTTAAAGTGGATCCCAATAATATTAAGGTAATTCAGGATTGGCCTTTACCTAAAACCATCAAGAAACTTTATGGTTTTTTGGGTCTCACTGGCTACTATCACAAATTTATGCGTAACTATGGTAAAATTGTAGCTCCTCTCATAGCACTCACAAAGAAGGATGCTTTTCATTGGTTAGAAGTAGCCACTCAAGCCTTCGAGGCTCTCAAAGAAGCAATGTGTACTACTCCAGTTTTGGCAACTCCAGATTTTCACAAACCATTCGTCATCGAATGTGATGCTTTAGGAATAGGTATTGGGGTAGTATTAATGCAGGAAGGTCATCCCTTGGCATTCGAAAGTAAACAACTTTTAGGAAATAATTTGGGAATATCTACATATGAAAAAGAAATGTTGGCTATTCTACATGCAGTGGAGAAATGGAGACACTACTTAATCAATAGTCGTTTCATTATAAAAATAGATCATAGTAGTCTCAAGAATTTTCTAGAACAAAGGTTTTCTTATCTAGAACAAAACAAGTGGTTGACTAAATTGTTGGGATATGATTTCATTATTGAGTACAATAAAGGGAAAGAAAACATAGCAGTAGATGCATTATCCAAAAAATATGAAGATGAAGCGGTCATTAATTCTATTTTAGGTCCTTGTTCTCAATGGGTGTCTTAGTTACAGGAAGAATGTTTGTCCAATAGTGAAACTTCTCAAATAATTTAAATGTTATCATTGGGTTTATCCAAGCACCCTCTCTTCTGCTATGAAGACAAGATATTAAGAAAATAATAATCACATTTACATTCCACACAATTCGACAATCAAATCAAGGATTCTAGATGAGTCACATGCTTCTCCATCAGTAGGACATTCAGTTATTTAAAAACTTATATGCGGGTTAAACAATATTTTTGTTGGAAAGGATTAAAAGTAGAGGTCAAACAATGGGTAGCTGAATGTGAAGTATGTCAATGCAATAAGGGTGAAACAATCAAATCACCAGGGTTGCTTCAACCATTACCCATTCCATATCATCAGTGGGAACACATTTCCATGGATTTTATTGAAGGTCTTCCTAAGTCAGAAGGTAAAATAGTAATTTTTTTGGTAGTTTATCACCTCTCCAAATATGCTCACTTTCAGGCTCTACAACATCTATTTTTAGGAAGCAAAGTGGCTAAGGTATTTGTTGATAAGCAACACACCCCCACTGAAAAATGAGATTCCATCCTTAGAAAATTCTGAACTTTCATTTTTTGCAGCAGGGACCCTCTTGATCTTTTCAGGTTTTAAATCCAAATTTGCTTGCCTCCTTTTTAAAGTTGTGCTTTTTCTTGCATTCTAGTTGTGTTATCCAAGAATTCACTTTTTACATGCTAGAATCATTCATGCACAAGCAAAATCTTGCACCGATGCCGAGAAAATCCGGAAAACGAGTTGCATAATTCATTGAAAAATCAAACTTTCCATTTTTGGTAGTGTCGCGTTATCGCGACACTTCCATTTCGAAAATGTCGCGATATCGCGACGGGTAAGTCAAAATGCGGCTAAGTGCCAAAAAGGTCGCGATTTCGCGACATGTCGCGAAATCGCGACAGATTTTTGGAGAGAGAAGCAAGCTGTACGGAGGGCGCGATTTTGCGACATGTCGCGAAATCGCGACATGTCGCATTTTCGCGGTAGGAGAGAGAAAGTGGGCTGCAGGATGAAAAATCGGCTAAGTCGCAAACACGTTCCAAAATCGCGGTCAACGCGGTCAACGCATGCAGGTAAGGAACTGTCGCGATATCGCGACGTGTTCTAGAATCGCGGCTGAAAATCGGGATGGCTGTACGGAGGCCGGGGAGGGTCGCGATTTCGCGACACGTCGCGAAATCGCGACATGTCGCGTTTTCACGGCCGACGAGGGAGGAAGTTGCCGATGCTGTTGGTAGGGTCGCGATTTCGCGACATGTCGCGAAATCGCGACATGTCGCAGAATCACGGTAGGAGAGAGAAAGTCTTCAGAGGGCACGAAAGTGCATTTCGGCTGAAACGAGAAGGCTTCACTGGGGTAGCGACACGTGTCAAAGCGTGAATGGGACAAACCGAAGCCGACATGCAAGCTTATTTTGCGGTTTTTAATCTGTTTTTAATGTTTTAAGCTTCGATTTAATGTTATTAAAATGCTAATCTAATGCATCTTTTTGTCTTTCATGCAGGATTCCACCTGGCACTTACGGGACAACCGGGAAAGACCATAAAGGCAAAGATAAAGTGCGGATTTAGTCAAGGACCGCCATGCTAGAAGAGAAGAAGCCGGTAAATGCATTTAATGGCAAATTTATTGCGAGACTTGATAGCATGAAGACAATTTCAACACGGGGATGGCTTTACGGAGATCGGATTGACGAGAGAAGTGGTGACTCATCCGGCTCACCGGCGAGAATTAATGGAGGCATTTATTTGCAGCTGCGGATGAATGCAAGTTGCATTTGATTTTATCTTCTCCATTTATGGCAGCTAACTGCACTGATTTGCCGAAGGGTTAAGTTCTATCCGGACTTTGATTTTTAAATGGATTTTTATTGTAAAACCCGGGTCCTAGGGTTTAAGTGCGATAAGATTTAGGGTTTGAGCAAGATATTTTGGAAAAGATCGAGGTCTGTCCCGAGTCTATAAATACAGATTCTAAATGTAATCGCGGGAGGCGGAGACTTAGAAATAAAAGGCTTATAAGCAATTTCTTGCAAATTTTGTGAAATCCTTTGTTTTCGGACTTGGAGTTGATGTGCTTTAGCTTTTACGTGATAGCATGGCCGGGGAGCCTAATCTTTTGCGAGTGTGATAAGTGTATTTTCTTTTGTTATCCGTTCCATTTAAAGTTTATTAGATATATCTTTGTAAATCCGCCAGTTATCAAGATTAAATATCTTTGTTAGGCTTCGGTTGTTCTATTGTCTGCTAGGGAAATTACTGATTTCAGGTGTAAGTTTGTTCTAATTGCTCTGTCTTCCTCTGTGCGAGCTAGGCTATCGGTGAAAGATACCGATTTTAACCAGCTGCCCTTGGATTTATAATTTTTTGCTAGATCTGTTTCACTCTGCCTTGTGCTCTTAGTTGAAAGTGATCTTAGATTGATTGGACACTTTCTTCTTTGATTTGTTCGTTGTGAAGCTGATAGCATAGATAAGATTGATAGTTTAGGGTTTTACGGTTTGATGTTTGATAAACTTCTCTTTTCTGCCTTACCCTACCCTCTCTTTGCTTTCGGTGAATGATCCATTTTTATTTTCTTTATTTGCCTTTTATTTAAATCTGCTGACCCATGAGAGCTAGATCAAGAATTCAAGTTAAATCTGATTGTCAACAACTTTTGCAACTGCTGAACAAGTTCAGGAACCCCCTGTAAGGTAACAGAGCAGTCCATATTGAAATCTATTCCAGAAGTGGAAAAGAGTGAATTGCCATTCGACCCAACTCTGTAACTCGCACCTTGGATAACCAGCTAGATCCTAAAGATGAGTGGGATCCGTCCCGTGGGTGTCTCCGGAGCTTTCCTTGCCTTCATCCTTTCCCGGGGTGTGCATGAAAGCCGGACCAACATCTAATTGGCGCTAGAAGGAGGGCTGAACTCAGTTCAAGTATTGTAAGGGCATAACAGCAACATTTTGAAGGACCCACAGTGAACTCCGGACAGTTTTTAAATTGTCAGTACAATTTTGTAAATTGTCAGTGCAATTTTTAAATTGTCAGTGCAGTTTTTAAATTGTCAGTGCAGTGTTGTCAGTGCAGTTGTCAGTACTGATGTTCAACTTGCTAAAATACGAGAACATATTCGGAAGCTGCGAGTTTGTCAGTACCTGTGAAAACTGGATTCTACATACGGGGGTAACAAGGTCCCACCCCGAGTGGAGAGCTCCTTGTCCCTGAATTAGAAACTCCGAGAAGAAGTAGCCACAGAAGAGCCACATCTCTATCACAGACAGTTTTATCACCATTGATAGTCACTCCAACCAGAGCTCAAAATATCCCTGTTAATCCATTAGCTATGGCAAATTGGTTGGGCTCCACTGCTTTGAAAATTCTGGGTATAGCCCATGACTTGCCCAAAGAAATCCGAGGAAAGATACCTCCCTAGGTATAAACATGATGGGACAAGAGGCTGAGAGGAACACTTAATTGCATTCAAGAATGCACTTGAAGTTATTAAATGTACAGCATGAGGATGTTGCCTGCAGACTCTTCCCGTTCACTCTCCGGGAGGGAGCCTATGATTGGTTTCTAAATCTTACCAATGATTCCATCACCAGTTGGAGTGACTTAGAAAAAGTCTTTGTGTCACAGTTCGGGGAAGTGATAGACCCCAGTATTTTATATCGGCGAGTTTTCTAGCATCAAAAGAGAAGCTGAATGAGTCTATTAGATCCTATAATGTCGGATTCCGAGAAAGCTTATGGTAGACTCATTGGCTATTATGTACCGAATGCTGACACTGGCATTAGAGATTTTTAGGAACTCTCTGGACCCAATGACCTCTTGTCTTCTTGAAGAGGGATGCCACTTGTTACCAACTTGACGAGAAGCTTATAAAGAAGCTTTAATCCTGGAAAGACGAGTTGGGACCCCGACCTTTAAATATTCAACAAACTCCTCTGATCACTCAGCCTGCTCCTATACTCAATCCTATCCCACATCAGATGATGCTGCCAGTTTGTCAGACTTTACCATCAGCAGCACCATTAGCTGCAGCACCTGTTGAGAATGTACAGAACCCGGTAAAAGAGGCTGACAATGCTAGGATTGAAGAAGTTTCAAAGATTGTTCAGAAGATGGCCAATGATTTTTTGAGTTTTAAAAGGCAAACTTCTACTGGAGACAATCCCAACAGATATTCATACCAACCAAACAGATTTAATAGGCCCCCATATGAGCCTAATAAAGATTACAAGGGTAAAGCTCATGATGTGAACATCTGTGATTTGGCTCTGCCCAACTGGTGCAGAATTCATGCCACTTCTCAGCATGGGGAGTTAGATTGTGTGGAATTTTGCAATGCATTTGAAGCCTTGTCAGGAGATTTGATCTCCCCCGAAAATCAAAGAACTACTGAGGGCCCAAGTTCATCTGGACACAGTGCAGCTATGGTCTTGGATTCTTTTTCTTTCCCGGATGAATCCGAGAATGTAGTTGAAATGCCCATGGATGAAGTACAGGCTTTCCAGCAGTACAGAAGAGATAGCTACAACCTGAGGAACGGGAATCCTGAGCCAAATACCACATCAACTCCTCCCGATAATTCTCACAATATTCCTCCCGACCCCTCTCCAAGCAATAATCCACCCCCACCAAAGGGAGGAGCTCAAAGAGTACCGGATGTTGCTATTCCTCCACTTAACAAAGGATATAACATAGTGGAGGATATGAAAAAGATTAAGGCTAACATTACTCTGCATGAGTGGCACAGATTTCGAAGCGAGAGAGACAATCGATAAAGACATACTACGGCCCTGCTTGCTAAACCTGTGGATAAAGGGAAGAAAATAGCCAATGCCAATCGGCCATGTACAAGGAAAAGGCTGAAGTTCCCCCATTTTCTTGGTGTCAGAATTTTTGGGAAGAACTTACATAATTGTTTGGTGGATTCAGGTGCATCTGCTAATGTCATGCCATTGGCAATTTGTCAGCAGTTGGGGCTGACCCCAATGAAGTCTGAGAGGAGAGTTGTCCAATTGGACAAGTCAGAAGTTAAGGTTGTGGGAGAGCTGCAAAACATTCACATTCAATTGGCATCCGAGCCAAGGGCTCAACATAAGATCGAAATCCAAGTTGTGGATATCCCGGTGGGGTATGGAATCTTGTTGAGTAGGGATTGGTCTAAGTCTCCGAATGGATATCCGGCAGCGAGACTTTTCACACATGTGGTTGCCATGGAAGGGTGTGGCTAATCAATTGCGGGTTGACGAGAGAACCCGGTACAAGCACACCATTACAGAGTACAATGCTAGCAAATGAGGCTGTCAATATTGCGAGAGGTAGACATTGGTGTCTACAATTTAACAATCGGGCACAATGATAAATTTAACAAAGCTCATCCTGTACATACTAATGAAGTTTGGACACTTCATGTGGATGGAGCCGGATGTAAGCGAGGGTTAGGAGCAGGGGGAGTCCTCAAAGGGCCTCAAAGTCAGACATTTTTTATGTCTTACCGCCTGCAGTTCCCATGTACTAATAATTTAGCAGAGTATGAAGCTATGATTTTAGGTTTAAAATTTGCATTGGATAAAAATGTGAAGAACATTCAAGTTTTCAGCGATTCGGAATTAGTGGCAAGCCGAGGTCGGGGGTAAGTTTCGGTGTAAAGCCTCTTATACGAAGGGATACAAGCACGAGCTTGGGATCTTGTGGAAGGCTTTGATGCATTTAACTTAACACATATACCCAGGGAACAAAATTCACATGCAGATGTCTTGGCATCTTCAGTTGCAAGTTTAAGGCCATTGGAAGATTTTAAGTGGGATAAGTTTTCAATTGAGCTAGTCCCTGTCCTTCAGTTCCAAACAATATAGACGGCTTTCAAGTTTTCTCAGATGATCAACAGATTGTGAACTTTCTGCAGAGTACCAATACCTTTGAGAATGCTATAATTGATGAGGGCCAAAGGGACACCACTGATGGAGCAGCTAGATGATGACGGGGGAATCATGAGATTGAAGGACAAGAGAATCCCAAAGGGAATGGTAGAGCTGGAGAGGCTATTCGATGTTGACAAGATCGGGCAAAGGGTGAATTCCGAGGATTATGTGGGCACCACGAGACAATGATACTGAAAATTTGAATGTAGGAGCTGAAGAGGATCCAAGGAACATCAAGTTGGCAAAGGACTGTGATCCAGAGATAAAGAGAAATATGATTGATTTCCTGCACAGGTCTAAGGATGTAATGGCCTGGTCATACAAGGATTTAAAGGTATTTGATCCAAAAGTTTACACCCACATCATACCTTTGAAAGAATCTTGCAAGCCTTTCGGACAAAAACGAGAGGCATGTTAATGCTCTGTTAGAACCCCTTATTCAGAAAGAAGTGGAGAAGCTCTTGAGTGCAGCAATTATTTTTCCTATCAGGCATTCTACTTGGGTGGCAAATCTGGTGCCAGTAAGGAAGAAAAATGGGGAGATCCGCCTTTGTGTGGATTTTAGGAATCTGAACAAAGCATCTGAAAAGGACAACTATCCCCTGCCTTCTATGGATGAAGTACTGCAGATTGTTAATGGCTCAGAGATGATGTCTTTTCTGGATGGCTTCTCAGGCTATAATCAGATTCTAGTTGAGAAGGAGGATAGAATGAAGACTGCTTTTACAACTAAGTGGGGTACTTTTGCTTACAAGAGGATACCATTTGGTTTAATAAATGCGGGAGCAACATTTCGAGAGAGCAATGGACCATGCCTTCAAGGGGCTTATGGGCAAATGTATTGTAGTTTACATGGATGATCTAACGAGTCTTTTCCAAATCCAGATTTGACCATGTCAAGCATTTAGAGTCTGTATTTAACAAGTGCGAGAGAGTTTGGCATCTCTTTGAATCCAAAGAAATGCATATTTGGTGTAACGAAGGCAAAGCTGCTTGGGCATTTGGTCACAAAGGATGGCATTTCCATGGATCCGAGGCGAGTTGAGGCCATATCCGGCATACCATTTCCCAACTCCAAGAAAGAGTTGAGATCATTCTTTGGAAAGATTAACTTTGTCGGAAAGTTTATCTCGGGCTTTGCGAGAGATAGTTAAACCAATGAATGATATGTTAAAGCAAACTGCCCAGATTGCCTGGACCACTGAAGCTAAGACTGCTTTTCAAGAAATCAAGACAACCATTAAACAAGCACCAGTCTTAGTAAGCCCGGATTTCAGTGCAGATTTCTATCTGTACACTTTCTCTTCTGAACATACACTTGCTGCGAGTGCTGACTCAACGGAGAGATACGGGAGAACATCCAATTGCTTTTAAGAGCACTAATTTGAAGGGAGCTGAACTGAAATATTCCAGATTAGACAAACAGGCTTATGCTTTGGTAAGGGCGGTGAAGCGGTTCGGACATTATATACTCGGAAGCAAAACTCATGCCATAGTGCCGGACCAGTTGTGAAGTACCTTCTAAGTCGGAATGAGTTGGGTGAGGCGAGGGGCAATTGGGTCACCGAGCTGCAAGAATATGACTTGGAGATTAGGCTCGCTAAAGCGATCGGGAGGACTTGGCTTGTCTAGACACATTCTTTGAAGTGCCTCCACGAGCGGGAAGTTAATCAATTAAACTACGAATCGATGATTGGTATGGGGATATCATTCATCCGCTACGGTTTGGAGTTTGCCCATCCCATTTGAACAGAACTCAAAGGAGAGCATTAAAGTTAAAAGCTGCTCACTATCTCCTCAAGGCGGGTACTGCGTACGGGGAGAATTATCTTGGCATCTTCCTAAGGTGCATTTCTCCCGGTGAAGTCGGTGAAGTCATGGCTAGTTTTCATGAAAAACTAGGGGCGGGGCATTCATCGGGGATCTGCTACGGCACATAAAATATTAAGAGCGAGGCTATTCTTGGCCTACACTTTTTAAGGATGCACATCAACATGTCGGAACACTGCCATCGGTGCCGGACATTTGCAGCCAAAGAGGCAAATCGAGCTCTGCCATTGCAACCAGTTGTGATAAACAAACCTTTCATGCAGTGGGGACTTGATTTTGTGGGAGTCATTAACCCGAATTCCTCGGCAGGGCATAAATATGTGCTGACAGCTACTGACTATTGCACAAGGTGGGTTGAAGCAGCAACCACTACAAGAAGTACAACCCAGGAAGTTATTGATTTTCTTGAATCAAATGTCATAACTAGATTTGGGGTTCCCCTGAATTTGGTCTGTGATAATGGGCCCGCCTTCCAATCATTGGAGTTTGCAGATTGGGCATACTAGATGGGGATAGTTATTAGATTCTCATCCAACTATTATCCCCAAGGCAATGGGTTGGTGAGTCAACAAACAAGAACTTAATGAATGCCATCAAAAAGTCTGCGACGAGACAAACCCAGGCAGTGGCATACATTGTTGAAATATGCACTGTGGGCTGACCGGATAACACACAAAGTGGCTCTTAAGACCTCTCCCTTTGTTTTGCTGTATGGTACTCGGCCAATTGTCCCCATCTCCTTGAAATTGCCTACCTATCAGTTTGCCTTAGATTATTTTGAAGGTCATGATGATGTTGAAGCCCGTGTTTTAGACCTCACTAACTTGCAGGATGAAAGACTCCAAGCCCTGGAGCACTTCAGCAGACACCAAGAAACTGTCAAGCGGTGGTTTGACAAGAGAGCCAAGGTGAAGGCTTTCAGGTTGGCAGACTTAGTGCTTACGTGGGACAAGGCCCATGAGAAGAAGGGTAAGCACACAAAGTTGCAGCCACTGTGGATAGGCCCCTACCAAATTGCTGAAATATTGGGTAACAATGCTTTCCGCTTGCAAGACCTGGATGGTAATTTTCTGGACCTCCCTGTTAATGGCCAGTACTTGAAACATTATTTCTCTGCTGTTCCATCCAATGTATCATTTGAGTAAGCTATAAAGAAGTTGTAACATGTGTACATATTGTAAATAGCTCCGTAAGTTTTATTTTGTTCTAGTTTAGTTCTTTTAATAGCTCTGTACAGTTGCTTTAGTTGCTTCTTTTTAGTTTTAATTGGGTGCTGTCTGTACAGGTTTGTTTGTTAGATTAATCCTTGTTCTCGGTGCGGTTTTATTTTTATTTTTTATTTTTATTTTATTTTTATTTTTTAATATGTCTGTACAGTTGCATTTTAGTTTATTTCAGTTGCTTTAAGTTTATTTCAGTGCTGTTGCAGTTTCCCTTTGTCAGTTTTTAGTTGCTGTGTTTTTAGTTAATCCTTGCTTTTATTTAAGTCTGTACAGTCTTTTCTTCCTTGCAGTTCTTTTTCTTTGCTGTCTGTACAGTTGCAGTTTAATTTATTTCAGTTGCTTTAAGTTATTTTCAGGTCTAGGCAGTTTTAATTGCTTTGCTTTTGTTTTAGCTTATTTTTGCTGCCTGTACAGTTGTGCTTTGCATCCTTTGTAAATAGCCTTGCGGTTTGTTTTATTCCTTTGTCTTCATTCTTTTATTTATTTATGGTTAGTTTGTATTTAGTCTTTTATTGTAGTTTATTTCCTGCATTTCTTTTTCTTTTTGTGTAGCTTGATTAGTTAGTCTTAGTTGCTTGGGTTTATTGCGATCTGTGCAATTTTTATTCTGTCTTGCTTTAGAAGCCTGTGCCTGTCTTTGGAAGTCTGTGCAAAGTCCTTTGGCTTCTGAAATATTCTGTATTTTAACCTTTGCCTGAGCAATCAATGAAAAGTCAGCCTGCTGAAAATTGTTTTATTCCTAGCTGATAAATCCTCAATCCAGTGTTCATGGTCATCATCCAATGCCCATGCTGTTCGCCATTCTAATTATGCCCATGTTGTTCACCATTCTAATTGAGATAGTCTGCTTGCACTGAACTGTGGAACTATTTTGTTATCCAGGATGAAGGTAGAGAGATGATTGGATCTTGTGTCTTACTTGCCACAGTTGTTTTAATGATAGAAAAACTGTTATGCTGTTTAGTTGGAGGAACTCCCGGGAATCCAAGAAAAGTTTGGTTATGAGAGGGGACTATGGTCATGCAATTATTTGGGTGTCACCGGAGGCTATCAATGCCTAGGCTGAAGCAGGTTCAGATTGATCAAGTGTTAAAAGAAAATTGTGATTTCCCTAAAAGCATCTCAGATATTGATATATTTCAGAGGGAGAGATATAAAAAAAAAAGAGGAAGAAAAAAAAAGAGAAAAAAAGAGTTATATATTAAAAGAGGCAGCCAATATTAGATTATGCCCTACAGTTGTAAATTGGGTCGTGTAAATCTAAAGGGTAACTCTGTCTAGGCTGTAAAAAGCTAAACTAGTAAACAGAGCTCTACTCGGTTTCCCCTTTTACAATCTAGAAAAGTTGATTAATCCAAGTTTATCATTCAATTCGGTCATCCTTGAAGAAAGTTTTATACCCTTTGAAATTGCACATCAGAAATCTTCCTTGAAGTAATCCGACCTAGTATGTCCTTGGGAAATTTTAACGACTTGCGGTTAACGGTCAATTTATTGTGAAGAATGTTCGTGGCAAGGCATGATGCATGGTCTTTTTGTTTTGAAACCCGAGTCTTGGGTTCTAAAATAGTGCTACTATTTTACCCATGAGATATCGCCATTTGTTGATAAGCAACACACCCCCTCTGAAAAATGAGATTCCATCCTTAGAAAATTCTGAACTTTCATTTTTTGCAGCAGGGACCCTCTTGATCTTTTCAGGTTTTAAATCCAAATTTGCTTGCCTCCTTTTTAAAGTTGTGCTTTTTCTTGCATTCTAGTTGTGTTATCCAAGAATTCACTTTTTACATGCTAGAATCATTCATGCACAAGCAAAATCTTGCACCGATGCGAGAAAATCCAGAAAACAGTTGCATAATTCATTGAAAAATCAAACTTTCCATTTTTGGTAGTGTCGCGATATCGCGACACTTCCATTCCGGAAATGTCGCGATATCGCGACGGGTAAGTCAAAATGCGGCTAAGTGCCAGAAAGGTCGCGATTTCGCGACATGTCGCGAAATCGCGACGTTTTTGGAGAGAGAAGCAAGCTGTACGGAGGGCGCGATTTTGCGACATGTCGCGAAATCGCGACATGTCGCATTTTCACGGCAGGAGAGAGAAAGTGGGCTGCAGAATGAAAAATAGGCTAAGTCGCAAACACGTTCCAAAATCGCGGTCAACGCGGTCAACGCATGCAGGTAAGGAACTATCGCGATATCGCGACGTGTTCTAGAATCGCGGCTGAAAATCGGGATGGCTGTACGGAGGCCGGGAGGGTCGCGATTTCGCGACACGTCGCGAAATCGCGACATGTCGCGTTTTCGCGGCCGACGAGGGAGGAAGTTGCCGATGCGCTGGCAGGGTCGCGATTTCGCGACATGTCGCGAAATCGCGACATGTCGCAGAATCGCGGTAGGAGAGAGAAAGTCATAAGAGGGCCCGAAAGTGCATTTCAGCTGAAACAGAAGGCTTCTCGGGGTAGCGACACGTGTCAAAGCGTGAATGGGACAAACCGAAGCCGACATGCAAGCTTATTTTGCGGTTTTTAATCTGTTTTTAATGTTTTAAGCTTCGATTTAATGTAAAATGCTAATCTAATGCATCTTTTTGTCTTTCATGCGGGATTCCACCTGGCACTTACGGGACAACCGGGAAAGACCATAAAGGCAAAGATAAAGTGCGGATTTAGTCAAGGACCGCCATGCTAGAAGAGAAGAAGCCGGTAAAGCATTCAATAGCAAATTTATTGCAGACTTGATAGCATGAAGACAATTTCAACACAGGGATGGCTTTACGGAGATCAGATATGAGAGAAGTGGTGACTCATCCGGCTCACCCGCAAGAATTAATGGAGGCATTTATTTGCGGCTGCGGATGAATGCAAGTTGCATTTGATTTTATCTTCTCCATTTATGGCGGCTAATTGCAGCGATTTGCCGAAGGGTTAAGTTCTATCTGGACTTTGATTTTAAATGGATTTTTATTGTAAAACCCGGGTCCTAGGGTTTAAGTGCGATAAGATTTAGGGTTTGAGCAAGATATTTTGGAAAATATCAGGGTCTGTCACGAGTCTATAAATACAGATTCTAAATGTAATCGCGGGAGGCGGAGACTTAGAAATAAAAGGCTTATAAGCAATTTCTTGCAAATTTTGTGAAATCCTTTGTTTTCGGACTTGGAGTTGATGTGCTTTAGCTTTTACGTGATAGCATGGCCGGGGAGCCTAATCTTTTGCGAGTGTGATAAGTGTATTTTCTTTTGTTATCCGTTCCATTTAAAGTTTGTTAGATATATCTTTGTAAATCTGCCATTGTCAAGATTAAATATCTTGTTAGGCTTCAGTTGTTCTATTGTCTGCTAGGGGAAATTACAGATTTCAGGTGTAAGTTTGTTCTAATTGCTCTGTCTTCACTGTGCGAGCTAGGCTGTCGGTGAAAGATACCAGTTTTAACCAGCTGCCCTTGGATTTATAATTTTTTGCTAGATCTGTTTCACTCTGCCTTGTGCTCTTAGTTGAAAGTGATCTTAGACTGACTGGACACTTTCTTCTTTGATTTGTTCTGTTGTGAAGCTGATAGCATAGATAAGATTGATAGTTTAGGGTTTTACAGTTGATGTTTGATAAGCTTCTCTTTTCTGCCTTACCCTACCCTCTCTTTGCTTTCCGTGAATGATCCATTTTTATTTTCTTTATTTGCCTTTTATTTAAATCTGCTGACCCATGAGAGCTAGATCAAGAATTCAAGTTAAATCTGATTGTCAACAACTTTTGCAACTACTTGAACAAGTTCAGGAACCCCCTGTAAGGTAACAGAGCAGTCCATATTGAAATCTATTCCAGAAGTGGAAAAGAGTGAATTGCCATTCGACCCAACTCTGTAACTCGCACCTTGGATAACCAGCTAGATCCTAAAGATGAGTGGGATCCGTCCCGTGGGTGTCTCCGGAGCTTTCCTTGCCTTCATCCTTTTCCCGGGGTGTGCATGAAAGCCGGACCAACAGTATTTATGGACTCAATTTTCAAATTGTATGGAATGCCCAAAAATATTGTAAGTGATCGAGATCCCATATTTACTAGCAATCTTTGGAGAGAATTATTTCGACTTAGTGGTACCAAATTAAATAAGTCATGTGCATACCATCCAAAAACAGATGGCCAAATAGAGGTAGTTAAAAAATGTCTGGGTACCTACCTAAGATGTTTTGCTCAAGATAAACAATATCAATGGAGTCAATGGCTATCATTGGTGGAATGGTGGTACAACACTTCTTACCATTACTCCATCAAGATGTCTCCTTTTGAAGAACTATATAGAACTAAGCCACCAATAGTAGCAGATTATGTACCAGGATCCTCCAAAGTGGCCCAAGTAGATGATTGGCTTCAACAAAGACAGTCAATGCTCACCATTTTAAAAGATAATTTGGTCCAAGCACAAAATCATATGAAGCAACAACAAGACACACACCATTTGGAAAGAGCATTCAATATTGGTGATATGGTGTTCTTGCGTCTACAACCCTACAAACAATTATCATTGAAGATCAAGTCCAGTCAAAAGTTGGCTCTATGATTTTATGGTCCATACAAAATTGTAAATCACATTGGAGAAGTGGCATATCAACTAGAGCTACCTCCTTCCTCATGTATACATCTAGTATTTCATGTTTCCTATCTTAAGAAGGTGATCAGCCAAAAAGTACAATCTCAATCAGAATTACCAATACTAGATGAAGAAGGGCATATATATCTCCATCCAGAAGCAATTCTACAAAGCAAAACACGCATATTGAGATCTCGTCACATCCAAGAATTTCTCATCAAATGGCAAGACCTACCAGATGAAGATGCTACATGGGAACCTAAAAGTATTTTCTAGAAATTTCCAGCTTTGAGGACAAAGCTTTCCGAGGAGGGGAGTCATGTTACATTACAAATATAGTCATCGGCTATATGAACTAAAGTCATCTTAATTTATATTTATACATTAGTACCCAAGTGTAGAAAATGATCTATCATCTAATATCATTCGTCATCTGTGTTATCACATTGTGTTTCTTGATTGTGGTAGGGATCTGCCCTCCTTAAGAGGCACCACATTATTATTTTTATTCAACCATTTATTATTCTATTGCATCCTATGAGATTCAATTCATGAAGTCTATGGCTTAATTTTTTGATAATTGATTGTACTTCAGATAGAGACAAGGAGGTACCTTGTAGCATTCAACCTGACATTGTGCTCTATCAAGCGATTGAAGACTTTTTTGGGAACCTTGGTATGCTCTGAACACAACAATGACTTTGGCAATAAGTCATTGATATAATCCTCTAAGATTTTATACATGTATTCATGAAAGATATATGTCATGACCCGCTAATACGTAGCACTATAATTTTTAATATTGAATGGCATAACATTGTAGTAAAATATTCCCCATGGAATTGTCAAATCGGTTTTATGATGGTATTCGAGTTTAATCCGAATTTGATTGTAACAAAAAAATCATCCATAAGGAAAAGTATTTCATGACCTACAATCGTGTCTACCAAAGCATCGATGTTAGGCAATGGGAATGAATCCTTTGGTGTTGCCTTATTGAGGTCTCTAAAATATGTGCAAATATAGATTCTTCCATTTGGTTTTCCTACAGGTACCATGTTTGATACCCATTCCGAATAGTTAATGGAAATGATGAATTCTACATCCAATAGTTTTTGCAATTTGTCTTTAACCATCAAAGTGATGGTTGGATGCATCTTCCTGAATTTTTGCTTCATAGGTTTCTTGTTGGGATATAATGAGAGGTTATGAGTAACCAATTTTGGATTTACTCCAACATGTCCTTGTATGTCCAAGCAAAGATATCAGGTCTATCTTTCAATAGAGGAATGAGGGTGGCATGTTCCTCAGGAGATAAGATTTCTCCAAATTTAACCTTCCTTGGATTTGTGGGATCCTCACTGATATCCACCTCAAAGGTTTCCTCTATTGACATATGTGACCCCTCCTCAAGCTAGTGATGCATAGGGATCAAATGGATGTCATCATCTAGGTTTAAAGGTTCCACTAAATTAGAATTACCCTCAACATGATAAACATTGTATGCACAACCTAGTGTAAAATGAAATGGTTGCAACATTTTTTTGTTAGAGAAGAAATATTCAGGATCTAAAGGTGAATTTATGTGATAAAAATCAATGGCCTCAAGATTGATGAACAAAGGTTTCAAAATGGAGTGGAGTGGTCATAGCAATAGAGATCATGTTGTTGGAATGGATGAAATATTCAAGACCACATGAATGCAAATCTACATTGTGTGTGTCCATACCCAAGATGTGGCTCTGGGGGCATGGGGATCTCAGGATCTGGTCTATGAATAGATAGGAATGTGAGATCCTCTAGTTGTAGAAGTTGTCTAAATGTAGGAGGATCGAGAAAAACTATATGATAAATTTCATTTGAATTAGTCAATATCCTCCTAAGATGAGGGCCATGATATACTCTGCAATACATCTCGTCTTTGTCAAATGGTTCATTATTATTATGTAAGTGTCAAGGTCCAATATAGGCCATTTCAGTCTCATCCTCATAATAACTATCATCTATGAAGTATTTATTACCCATATCCACTGACTTCACAAGATGATGTGAATGTCAAGGTCCAAGGTAGGCCAATTTAATCTCATCCTTGAGCTCACTATGACTAGTGATGTACTCATTCTCTTCTAATTCATAACCATAGCCTGGTTCATCCTCCCATAAGATAATTTTTTATGGATTTGCCTTGAGATAGAAAGTTGGATGATACACAATGGGTAATTCTATAGTGACCATGGTCACCAACCTATCACTTATGTAGCTTATGTTCGAGTGATAAGGATTCCATTCGATATCTTCCTTGAAGCCTAAGCTCAGTTCATCCAGAAATGCTACTAATGAATCATCACGGCTTTATATATGATATCCTATGCTAGACATATCAGTAGGTAATTTATATCATGGTTGAACTGGGTTTTGTTGCCCTTGCTCATATAGACCTAAACCATAGTCATGCTAATGGTTGCACTCAAATTATCTAAGATCAAACTCAGGGTTGGAAAGATAATAAAATTTCATTGTGAATGGCTCATCGTTGTCCTCTTCAATTTCTAAGGCATCATGGGTTTTATCCAAACCAATATAAATAAAATTAGTTTGGTTAGATGGCATACCCAATGGTACTACTATTCCTATGGGAAGTTTTTGGACTCTTGGTCATCCCATGTCTTATGTAGACTCAATGATTGGAGTAAAAATGATATTTTACACAATATATTTACCTAGTACTATGTTGGCTAAGCGAACAATCACCTACGGTGTAGATGAACCTATTGATGATACAGGTGAGATAGGTTGAGGCACCTCCTCGACTTATTTCTACGAGTTTCCCTCCTACATGGGATTTGGGACCTTGACAGCTGCTACATTAGGCATTTATTTAGTCTTTTTTCACTTAGTACTACCTTTAGCTTCTGATCATTCCTAAGAATTATCAATGTCATAGGCTTCGTAAAAGTGGTTGTATGTGTAGTTGGTTGTGGAGCCAATATTGAATGATCGATGCACACTTACTTTGATTTACCTATTGGATGCCATATAGGTGATGTAGATCTTACATCCAGGTATGTCAATGGGAGGATAAAATATCCTGGTAAATCCACTTGAATAACATACTTGAATGGCTTCTCATTCGAAGGAACCATATACACTTACCTCTCATGTACATGTTTTATACACTAATGTAATATCAAGGGTACACATTGAATCTCTCTTATCCATGACCTGCCTAAGAGAATGTTGTATTGCATCACACCTTCCAGCATGTGACACATCATAAGGATGGTCTTCAATCTCACCTGAATAGGAAGGATTATAGTACCCACTATCGAGCATAGTGCATTGTTTAATGCTTGTAGTGTGAAATTCGAAGGCACAATATGCAATTTAGGTAATTTTAAATGTTCCAATGCCTTTGTGGTAATAATGTTGATCGAATATCCAGTGTCAATAAACACCCACTTGAAGGGTGTGTGGTTTACATACATGATAATGTGAAGCGGCGGGTCTGCTATAGTAGTAGAAACTATCTTAATTTTATGATCATAGAATTGAATGACAGGCTCTTGACATTGTTGCACATGTCCCAAAAAATTAGTGAATGCTTCTAGATCTTGGAATTGCACTTCTATGGACCTTAGAATGTCCATGAGCATCTCCCTATGCCTAGGAGACTACTGTATTATTTTAGAAATTGATAGCTTTGCCAAGGCCATCTATAGGCTTTGAATAAGCCTGTTCCTTATAGTCACCATCGGTCTAGTTGGTGGATCTGGCAAGTTATTTTATGTTGGTATTTGAGGGGGCACAACTTGAATTTTGACTGGAGTAGGAGGAGGATCAGGCTGATTGTACCTCTTATTCCTGGTGACTATGTTCACCATGTCGACAAAGCCTTGTGTGGGTGGCTCAATCCGCACTTGATTCACTTGTCCAAAATTATTTCTCGAATGATCATGGTTTGGTAGGGGATTTTTGAATATCCCCATGTTTTGATTATTTGGAGTCTGAGGATTTTCAACAATAAATGCATTCTTATCAATCATGTTCTATACCAAATGCTTGAATCTGTAGCACACTTCAATGTCATGCCCTTTTTGTTTGTGGTACAAAAAATATTGATCTTCCATAAATCCTTTCAATTTATGTTGATTAGGATTGATTAATTTGACTTCGAGTAAAGTTATGGTGTTCACCTCACACAATTGCTTGAATATTGATGCCATAGTCTCAAACAGTGGTGTAAACTGGTGAGGAGGATGTTGCTCTTTGTTATTATGCTACTTCTTATTTTTGCGCTAATTGTACTACATAGGGGGGAGGTTGATCCTGATAGTTTTTAGGTTGTTGGCCCTGATTCCCCTTTTGTTGATTCAACACCACCTAATTTACGTGTGCAAGTTTGGTTTGCTAGTGTTGGTTCTTTGTATTTTTATTATTCCACTTCATTTTTATCTAAAGCTTCAAGTCACATTCTTGTAACTTGATTTCTTCTATGACCTTGTCTTGCACTAAAGCCTCTTCGAATGTCTAGTACTGCTGCAATTGTAATAACAACAAGATGTGTTTTGCACATATTTTTGTAAACATCCAAGTCAATTTAGTAGTAGGAATAGAAAATGGTAGCTTAGCCATTAGCGTTCTACATCTGTTACCAAAATCCATGACTAGATCATCGTCATATTTCTTTAGAGCTAACAAGTCAGTCAAATTGATTTTATTCTTGACACCGAAGGAAAAGAGTTCAAGAAATGCATTTACTAGTTGTTCAAAGATGGTAATATTGCACCTCTTTAATTGATTAAACCATTTTAGGATTGGGCCTAAAAGGGTTATTATGAAGTTTGTTAGAAAAAAAGCATTATTACTTTAGATCTGGAAGCACATGTTCATGAAGCTCATCACATGCTCTTGTGTGTCTTCATCACCTTGGAACTTGTCTAGCTTGGACATCTCAAAATGATCAGGATACACTGTGGTAAGGTACCTAGGACTAGATATTTGAGGATATATTATTATATTGTATAAGAGTTGGCATGGGCCACCCATGACCCAAGGTTGATTGTATTATAATATTATATTATATTAGTAGTAGGCTTCCCAAAGTAGAATAAGAATATGGATTGTGAGACAAGCAAAGTCTCCCCAAGATCAAAGAATGCTCCACAAGATCAATCACACACATGGATATTAAGTGGTAAAATACTACTTCAAATGAAGAAGGGAAACATCCACTATGAAGCTCACTATATTACTCAATGATTCAACAATACAAGAATGCTTTAATGTTATGCAACAATATGCATCAACATGATATATATATATATATATATATATATATATATATATATATATATATATATATATATATATATATATAGATGTAGTAGACAACACCCCTATTTAAAGAGAAGCTTTTCTACTACAACCCTAAAATTGCCCTAATCTTATCTTGAGATGTGTGACAAGTGGCATCTATAAAATATTAAAAAGTGATTGGTTACTTTTTAATATTTGCTAGAAAAGGGGAAATAACTTTTTCCCACAAATTAAATATTCCTAGCACCCTTATTTTATTTATTAATTGGGTGGAAATATTTTTACATAAAATATAATTATTTTCTAATTCAAATATTATTATTTAGACTTTATATTTTAGTCTAAGAATAATTTACACAATGTTGCATTACATATTCCAACACTCCCCCTTAATGCAATATTGGGGAAAGGAATTATGAAACAAAGAAACATTCTCCCCCTAAATATACAAATGGGGATGAGAATAAAATGAGTAATATAGTTACAATGAGCTTCTATGACCAAGAATGGTCTACAATAAGGCACCAATACAAAATAGGCCAAAATGAGAGTACAAGTGCCGAACGAAGTAGCTTTAGATACAAGCAGCTTACAAAGCCATCCATCAACCATAAGTGGTTAAAAATGACAAGAAGAAAACATCACAAGGGTGTCTTCAGTAAGCTTGCAAAACCCCAAATAGAAGTACTTGCAAGCTACAAGCAACCAAACATAAGATCAATTAGATACATCATCATAAATATATTCACCATAGCATATATGAATATCCAAAGATGATAACCAAACTGATCTAACAAATAGTGAACTATAAGCCATCACAAAAATATGCCAAGCCATACTTATAGTCACGTGCTATATAGTTGATCAAAAAATATCATGTACAAATTTGCATAAAGCAAACAAGGAGTACCATGATAATGCAAACTCTAAAGTACCATGTCCAAATTTGCATAAAGCAAACAAGGAGTACCACAACAATGCAAAATCTAAAGTACCATGTACAAAAATTGCATAAGGTATATGAAAATAATAAAGTGTGCACACCGGTTGCATAAAGCCAACCATAAAATATCATGTGCAAAAGTAGCATAAATGCTAACAAAAAAGTACCATGATAAACCAATTGTATAATTACAACTACATAAAAATATGTACAAAGTTGCACAAGGCAACAAGAAAGTACCATGTAAAAAATTCGCATAAAGAAATTGCATCAAATACCATAATTGCTCAATGCCATCTACAAAGTAACATGTACAAAAGTTGCACAAGGCAAACAAGAAAGCACCATGTTCAAAAGAGATGCAAAAAGCAATTATACCACCAAAGATCAACTCATATATATAGCACAAAACACCTCATAAGGATGAAGTTTTCATCACACAAGTGTAACTACGCTTCATTCCCCCTTGAGAAAAACTTCACCAAACCAAGTGAGTCCCTTAGCTTATAAAAATGCTCTTTGGGAAGAGGTTTGGTGAATAAATAAGCAAAATTAGAATATGATGGACAATACTCAAATTGAATAGTCCCATACAATACCTTCTCTCTGATAAAGTGGGCTTGGATTTCAACATGGTTTGTCCTTTGATGCATTACAGTATTTTTAGCCAAGGCAATAGCTGATTTATTATCGGAGAGAAAATGTGAAGGACCAAATTGCTCAAAGCCAATTTCCTTCATGAGGGTATGAAGCCAAACCGCTTCCTGTGTAGATGTTATCATAGCCTTATACTCCGCTTCCGTTGTAGAAAGAGCAATTGTATCTTGCTTCTTGGAAGACCAAGAGATAGTTGTAGACCCAATACTAAAAACATATGTTGTGGTAGACTTTTTGTCTATTCTATCCCCTCCAAAATCAGAATCAGCATAGCTAGAAAGAGCAAAGGAAAGAAGCCTAGAATACTTGAGTGCTAAATCTCTAGTACTTGAAAGGTACTTTAGAATATTCTTAGTAGCATGTAAGTGCTCAATATAAGGTTTCTGCATGAACCTAGCCATCATACCAACTGCAAAACCAATATCTAGCCTTGTGATGGTAACATAAAGAAGACTACCAATGAGCTATCTATAAAATGTAGCATCAGCCAACTGAGATTTTGTACTTACTTCCAACTTAACCCCTATCGAAATAGGAATGGAAGTAGGATTGCCATCCTCCAAATCAAACCTCTTAAGAAGATCTTCAATATACGTGGATTGACTCAAAAAGGTACAATCCTCATGCTGATAAACTTGCATGCCAAGATAGTAGTGTAGAAGACCAAGGTCAATCATTTCATACTCTGACTTTAATTTGGAGATGAAATCAAAAATGGCCTCATTCTCATTTCTAGTCATAACAATATCATCAACAAATAGAGCAATTAAAATGACCAAGTTATCCTTCCTAAGCACATAAAGATCTATATTTGAATAGCATTTATCAAAACCAAGAGATAAGAAGTAACCTGAAACCTTCATGTACCATGCTCTAGGTGCTTGCTTCTGAACGTACAAGGTTTTCTTTAGTTTACACACAAGTGTTTCCTTACCTTGTACAAAAAATCCTTGTGGTTGACTCATGTAGATATCCACATCCAAATCACCATTTAGAAAGGCACTTTTCACATCAAGCTGAAAATTTTGCCAACCTTGAGCAGTAGCAATAGCAATGAGAAGCCGAATGGTAGGCATTTTGGCAACTGGTGCAAAGGTTTCATTATAGTCAATGTCATGTTTTTGAGCATAAACCTTAGCAACCAATCTAGCCTTATAATTTTCTATCTCTCCATTAGAATTGTACTTGATTCTATAGACCCACTTGTTCCCAATAATATTTCTCTTATTAGGATAAGGCACTAGATCCCAAGTTTTATTCTTTAGAAGAGAATCCATCTCAACCTTCATGGCATCAACCCAACAAGAGTGTTGTGAAGCTTCTTGGTAAGAAGTAGGCTCATGATAATTCTCTATCTTAGCTAGAAGAGACATGTTAAGGGTCATACTTCTAGTTATCCTTTGGCTAACCGAATTCTGCTCTTTAGAACCCCTAGAATGATCCAACCACTTGGTCCTTTTGATACAAGGCCCACCTTTTTCTAACTCAATAAGGTATTAATTGAATTTGACATCTCTTGAAATAAATACAATGCATGAAGAAGGTGAGTATAACTTGTAGCCCCTATGTTCTGCAACACCGGGACTTCCCAAGAGGTCACCCATCCTAGTACTAATCTGACCCAAGCATGCTTAACTATAGAATTCTGATGGGATACGATGCACTAAAGAAGAGATATTTGTCATTGTAATCGTCATTGGAGAATAATATTATGTAATTTTTTATGCCCACGAAGTGGCTTCTCACCTTGGGAGATCTTGTCGAGTTATTCCTTCCTTAAGGATTATTATTGGTGTTTCCCTACCTTAAGGGTATTATCTATCTCTCTCTCATTTGTGGATTGCTATTGTGGATAATGTATTGTGGATGAATGATTTGATATTTATACATATTGGTGAATGGTTTATGTTAATGATAATAAAGTTATGCAACAAGTGGTATCAAAGCAACGATTTTGGCAAAGTGGGGATTTTTTTGTGAAATTGTAAAATTAGGGCAAATTTTAGAAAACGTCTCATCTTTCAAGAGCCATATCTTTGCGCAAGTTTATCCGATTCAGGCGATTCTTGGATCAAATTGTGCAGAATTTGAAGAGATTTAAAATGAGTGGTCATATGAAGGAATCTAAGCAGTATTGAGGGAGTTACAACCTTTTGAAGTTAGTCACCCGAAACAAGGATAGTGATGAATTTTGGAAATGTTTTTTGGAAAAACATCTCATATTTCAGAAGCCATATCTCTGCAATAGTTTATCCGATTCAGGCAATTCTTGGATTAGTTTTTGCAAGTATTATTGAGGGAGATATGGCATTTTGAAGTTAGTCATCTAGAGCAAGGGTAGTGATGAATTTTCAAGTCACGAATTTTTAAAAAGATGAATTTTTTTTAGTTCAGGTAAGCAAATCAGTTGTACTTTATTTTGTTTGGAAGAAAAATTGTAGATCTAGTTATCTATGTGGATTTTTAGCTTCAAATCAGTGAGAAGATATTTATTTCCACAAAACCCTAGTTTGCATTAGGGCATGATATATATTATAAAAAAAAAATCCTAGTTGCATTAGGGCATCAATTATGTCATTGGAAAAGTTTAATGGAGAAAATGATATTGATGTGAGAGAGTGGGTGAAAATATTAAAATCTCAATTTAGTGAAAGAAGGTTACAATATGGCTATTTTAATTTGTTTACGGGGAAAGCATTACAATGGATAGACAACTTTACTAGGGGTAAAGGCTTGTGCAAATGGGATCAAATTGAACCAACATTCTTGAGCACATGGGTACCTATTCAATTACAAAGAAAGTTAGATATTTGTAAGAGAAAACTTGAAGATAAAAAAGATGTCAGTATGCAGATAGAGGAAACCATACCTTTGGGAGAAGATAAATTAAAATATAGATAAAGGAATTTGTTTGAATCTAAAAAGTCTATTTTGCAGGTTCATGGAAGCATTTAAAAGAAACAAGTTATTATTTCCATTGACCCTGGTAGCCGATATAATTTTATTAATATTGCTTTGGCTAAGAAGTTGTAAGTTCAAGCAACAAAAATTAAGGATATACAGCTAGAGGGTGAGAATGTTCATATTTTTGAATATTTGAAGATCACCATGGATAAATATGTTTTACATTCATATTTATATGCTATTGATATGGATGAGGCATATATTGTTCTTGGTTATCCTTGGTTAGATTATTTGGTTACTATTAAAATTAGTGTGCAAAATAATTTTATGAAGTTATGGTACAAGAAAAAGAAGATAACATTGCAGGATATTTCTCAGCTTAAGGAGCAAGGATACAAGGAAAATCAAGAAGTGGTTGTAGAAGAACAAATTGAATAACCTAAAATAGAATTGAAGAAGGCAGTAGCAGTAAAAGAGTCCATGGAAGAAGTAGCAGTAAATGATTCAATGGAAATAATAGTAACAAATTTCAAGAAAGCTTTGACAGAAGAGCACAAGGACACACAAAACAAAGAGAACATGAAATAACAATGTGTAGAGGAATTTAAAATAATGAAGCCAAATGTTGAGAAGTCAAAGAAGGTAGAACATCAAGTTAAGGTTGTGTTGAGAAGCAACACACCCCCACTAAAAAAATCAATTTCACCCTCTGAAAGCCCTGAACTTCCATTTTTGCAGTAGGGACCCTCTTGATAATTTTCAGGTTTAAATCCAATTTTGCTTGCCTCTTTGTTAAAGTTGTGCCTTTTTCCAAGTCTTTCTAGCATTGTTATTTCAAGCTTAACTTTCTACATGCTAGAATCATTCATGCACAAAGAAAATCTCGCACCGATATCGAGAAAAATCTAGAAAATAGTTGCATAAATTCACTAAAAACCAAAACTTTCCATTTTTGGTAGTGTCGCGATATCGCGACACTTCCATTTTCGGAAGTGTCGCGATATCGCGACGGATTTTGGCAAAAGCAGCTAAGTCGAAAAAGTGTAGCGAAATCGCGACACTTTCCATTTTTGGAAGTGTCGCGATATCGCGACGTTTCCATTTTTGGAAGTGTCGCGATATCGCGATGTTTCCATTTTTGGAAGTGTCGCGATATCGCGACGTTTCCATTTTTGGAAACCGTCGCAAAATCGCTACCGACCAGAGGAGAGAGAGGAAAGTTGTGCGGAAGGGCGCGATTTTGCGACATGTCACAAAATCGCAACATGTCGCATTTTCGCGGTAGGAGAGAGAAAGTGGGCTGTAGAATAAAAAATTGGCTAAGTATGAAAATGGTCGTGATTTCGCGACATGTCGCGAAATCGCGACACTTTCTGGAGAGAGAAGGAAAGGAAACGAAGAAAGAAGCCAAGTGCAAGGGCAGGCGCGATTTTGTGACATGTCGCGAAATCGCGACATGTTGCAGTATCGCGGCTGTTGGAGCAGAAAGTTGCAGTTGACGGAGAAGGGTCACGATTTCGCGACATGTCACGAAATCGCGATGTGTCGCGGTTTCACGGCCAAAGTGGGCAGAAGTTGTCGAAGAGCGAGGGACGTCGCGATTTCGTGACATGTCGCGAAATCGCGACATGTCGCAGAATCGCGATAGGAGAGAGAAAGTTCCCCAAAGGGCCAGAAGTGCATTCCAGCTGTAAACAGAAGGCATCCTGGGATAGTGACACGTGTCAAAGAGCATATCAGATAAAATAGAGGCCGAAATCCAAGTTTACTTTGTGGTTTTAATCTGATTTTAATTGTTAAAGCTTTAATTTAATGATTTTAGAATACTAATGCATCTTTTTGTCTTTCATATAGGAAGCCATCTGTCACCTACGGGACAACTGGAAAAATGTCATAAAGACAAAGTTAAAGTGCGGATTTAGTCAAGGACCGCCATGCTAGAAGAGAAGATGCTGGCAAGGGCATTCAATGACAAATTTATGACAGAATTAATAGCATGAAGACAATTTCAACACAGGGATGGCTTTACGGAGATCAGATCTGAGAGAGGTGGTGACTCATCCGGCTCACCAACAGGAATTAATGAGAGCATTCATTTGCAGTTGCGGGTGAATGCAAGTGGCATTCGAATTTCATATTCTCCATTTATGGCAGCTAACTGCACAGATTTGCAGAATGGTTAAGTTCTATCCACAACTTTGTTTTAATGGCTTTATATTGTAAAAACCAGGTCCTAGGGTTTAAAAAAAAGATAAGATTTGCAGTTTGGGGAAGAAGATATTTTTGAAAAGATCAGGGTCTATCCTAAGTCTATAAATACTTCTTCTCAATGTAATCGCGGGAGGCGGAGACTTAGAAATAAAAGGCTTATAAGCAATTTCTTGCAAATTTTGTGAAATCCTTTGTTTTTGGGACTGGGAGTTGATGTGCTTTTGCTGTTTTCTGTGGTAGCATGGCCAGGAGCCTAATATTTTATAGATATGTGATAAGTGTATCTTCTTCTGTTATCCGTTCCATTAAAGTTTGTTAGATATATGCTGTAAATCTGAGATATCTAGTTTAAATATGCTGTTAGGCTTCAGTTGTTCTATTGTTTGCTAGGGGAAATTACAGATTTGAGGTTAAGTTTGTTCTAATTGCTCTGTCTTCACTGTGTGAGCTAGGTTGTCGATGAAAGATACCAGTTTTAACCAGCTGCCCTTGGATTTATAATTTTTTGCTAGATCTGTTCCACTTTGGCTTGTGCTCCTAGTTGAAAGTGATCTTAGAAATTTGGACACTTTCTTCTTGGATTTGTTCTGTTGTGAAGCTAGTAGTATAGATAAAATTGATAGTTTAGTTTTACAGTTTAAAGTCTGATAAACTTCTCTTTCTGCCCTACCCTACCCTCTCTTTGTTTTCGGTGAAATGATCCATTTTTACTTTCTTTATTTGTCTTTTATTTGAATCTGCTGACCCATGAGAGCTAGATCAAGAATCAAGTTAAATATGATTGTTAACAAGTAACAACTCCTGCAACTACTGAACAAGTTCAGGAACCCCCTATAAGGTAACAGAAAGTCCATATTGAAATCTATTCCAGAAGCGAAAAAGAGTGAATAGACATTCGACCCGACTCTATAACTCGCACCTTGGATAACCGACTAGATCCTAAAGTGAGTGGGATTCGTCCCGTGGGTGTCTCCGGAGCTTCCTGCTCATCCTTCGTAGGGTGCATATGAAAGCCGGACCAACATCTAATTGGCGCTAGAAGGAGGGCTGAGAACATCTCAGTTCAAGTTCAGTAGTCTGTTAAGAACTGTAAAGTTGTATGTGCTGAGTCTGGTATTTTATCTTTTGAATCCTTTTCCCTCCTCCTCAGCTCTTTTAAATTTTGTTGTCTGAGTTTTTGCCTGAACAACGGGACTTAACACCAACATCTAATTGGCGCTAGAAGGAGGGCTGTTGAACTCAGTTCAAGTATTGTAAGTTTGTGAGTGCTGATTTAAAATTTTGTGGTTAGAGTTTTTGCCTGAACAGCGGGACTTAACACCAACATTTTAAAACTGGCCCAGTGAAATCTGGGCAGTATTGTAAGTTGTCAGTACAGTTTTTAAAATTGCCAGAGAAGACCTCAAGTTAAGAACAATTTTATCTCCATTTGCAGTTATCCAATTACAACTCAGAACATCACTGTCAGCCAAGTAATAATGGCAAATTGGTTGGGCCCCACTGCTTTGAATATCCCGGGTATAGCCCATGACCTGCCCAGAAGCCCGAAAAGGTATCTCCCCAGATATAAACATGATGGGACAAGAACTGCAGAAGAACATCTGCTTGCTTTCAAAAATGCTCTAAAATTATTGAATATACAGCATGAAGATGTTGCCTGCAGATTGTTCCCATTCACTCTCCAGGAGGGAGCTTATGACTGGTTTCTAAATCTCACCAGCAATTCCATTACTAGTTGGGATGACCTAGAGAAAGATTTTATATCACAATTTGGGGAAGTGATAGACCCGAGTGTGTTATACCAACAATTTTCCAACATCAAGAGAGAGTCGGGAGAAACCGTCAGGTCTTTCAATATGAGGTTCCAAAGAGCTTACGGTAGAATGACTGGCCATTACATCCCAAATGCAAATCTGGCCTTAGAAATCTACAAGAATGCATTGGATTCGGTGACCTCTATTTTCCTCAAGAGAGAAATTAATATCACAACCCTGGCAGGGGCTTATAAAGAAGCCTTAATTCTTGAAAGATAGCTAGGACCTCAAATTCTGAGCAGTCCTTTGATATCCTATGTTACACAGAACATGCCTATTTTGAACCCCATTCCACATCATGAGTTAGTGCCAACATGTCATGCTCTACCCAAGGAGACTCCGTTAACTATGACATCCACTCAGCATGTGCAAAATATAGAGAAAGGTTCTGACAAGTTCAAAGTGGAAGTGCTTGAAGTAAACACTTGTGATCTGGCATTACCCAAATCTAAAGTTTTTCCTGGTGAGTTAAATTTTCCTAGAGATCAAAGAAATATTGATATTTCTAGTTCACCCAAAAATAGTACAACCAGGGTTTCAGATTCTTTCACTTTTCCTGAAGAGACAGAAAGTCTTGTACAGACTCCTGTGGATGAAATACAAGATTTTCAACAGTTCAAAATGAATAGTTATAATTTGAGATGTCAGAGTCCAGAACCTAACAATGATCCTTCCTCATCAGAGGATGATGAAAGTGAGATTCAATGTCACTATGCAGAAGTAACTGAGAAAGAGGATAACATCATTGAGGATATGAGGGAACTTAAAGCTGACATCACCCTCTATGAACTGCCCCAGATTGTTGAACAAAAGGATAGCTTGATTGAGGCTTACTCTGGACCACCTGTTGAATTTCAAGAAAATGAGGAAAAGATAGTAAATATGAATGTGGTCAGCCAACTTGGAATTGATGAACTGTCTCAACATAAGCCTGCAACTTCTGAACATAATGTCAAAGAAAAGGTTGTAAATCATGTTGATGTAAATATTGGAGTTTATAATTTGGCAACTGAGAAAGTGAGAACAGTTACAGCTCTAAACCATCACAACAGTGACAGTTGGATATTACACATTGATGAGGTTAAATCTAAGCAAAGCTCAGGTGAAAAAGCAAATTGTAAGCATTCTGCTAGAGGGATAAAAATTGAAGTCCTGGATATTGAAGCAGTACAGCAACCACAAAATGTTCAAGTTGTTAAGAACCAGGGCATACAGATAAAACATGATTTCTTTCGGTTGTCACATAATTTTGAAGATGTGGTGGTGCGGGTCTGTCAAGATTTTAAGGTATTTGATCCTGGGGGTTTTTTGCATTCAGTCCTTTTGAAAGAACTCTGCAAACCCTTCAATTAGAAGCATAAACATGTTATCATATGATTTGTTATTATATGATTTGTTTAATTTGAAGGAGTTGCAGATTTTTTTTTCAAATGGGACAAGGAAGACAGTAAACCCAAGTCTTTCCCAGATAGCAAATTTTTGAAGCATAGTCTGGAGTGCATTTCATCAATAGGACCTGAAAGGTAATTTTTCTAAATTACTTGCACATGGTCAAAAAAAATTTTTAAGGCACCATTTCTCTGCTCTTCCATCTGCTACATATTTTGAATGATCAAAGAAGTTGTAACATATGTATACATTGTAAGTAAGCTTTGAAGTTTTTTAGTTTTATTTCTTTGTCAGTTCAGTTTTAATTTTTTTAAATGTCTGTATAGTTTTAATCTGTTTCAGTTTAATTTTGATGCTCTGCAGTTCTTTTAGTTGCTTCATCTTAATTTTTAATCTTTAATTGTCTGTACAGTTTTAGCTTGTGCAGTTTATTTCTTTTGTCAGTTCTTTTTATTTCATTTCTTTGTCTTTTTATGTCAGCTTGTTGTTAATGCCTGTCCAGTCTTTTGTTTTAGTTTTATTTTGCTGCCTGTACAGTTTTAATTTATTTGCTTCAGTTTTAATTTTAAAAAGTCTGTGCAGTTTTATTTTGTTTTGCTTTAAGGCCAGTTTTATCTTGTTTTGCTTCAAGGCCTGTCCTTGGAAGTATGTGCAAAGTCCTTTAGCTTCTAAAGGTCTCTGTTCTTTGCCTTTGTCTGAGCATCAATGAAAAGTCAGCCTGCTGAAAATTGTTTTATTCTGAGCTGATAAATCCACAATCCAGTGCCCCATTCTGTTCATTATTCTAATTGAGATAGTCTGCTTAAATTGAACAGTGGAACTATTTTGCTATTCAGGATGAAGGTAGAGAGATGATTGGATCTTGTGTCTTTCTTGCCACATTTGTTTTAATTATAGAGAAGCTGCTATGCTGTTTAGTTGGAGGAACTCCCGGGGAATCCAAGAAAAGTTGGTTATAAGAGGGGACTATGATTCATGCAATTATTTGGGTATCCACAGAGGCTATCAGTGCCTAGACTGAAACAGTTCCAGATTGATCAAGTGATAAAAGAAAATTGTGATTTCTTTAAGGCCTTTCAGATATTGATTTCTTTCAACAAAGAAGAGAGATAAAAAAAAAAAAGAGAGAGAGAGATGAAAAGAAAGAAAAGTGTTGTACAATCAAAAGAGGCAGCCAATACATCCAAAGATATTTTTCTTCTAAGTTATAGATTCTGCCCTACAGTTATAAATTTGGGTCGTGTAAATCTAAAGGGTAACTCTGTCTAGGCTGTAAAAGGCTAAACTAGTAAACAAAGCTCTACTCGATTTCCCCTTTTTATGATCTAGAGAAGTTGATCAGTCCAGAGTTCAACATTCGATTCAGTCATCCTGAAGAAAGTTTTATACCATTTGTAATTGCACATCAGAAATCTTCCTTGAAGTATTTTAGCCTAGTATGTCCTTGGGAAATTTTAACAACTAGTAGTTGGCAGTCAATTTATTGCGAAGAATGTCTGTGGCAAGGCATGATGCATGGTCTTTTTGTTTTGAAACTAGAGTCTTGGGTTCTAAAATAGTGCTACTATTTTACCCGCAGATATAGCCATTTGTTGAGAAGCAACACACCCCCACTGAAAAAATCAATTTCACCCTCTGAAAGCCCTGAACTTCCATTTTTGCAGCAGGGACCCTCTTGATAATTTTCAGGTTTAAATCCAATTTTGCTTGCCTCTTTTTTAAAGTTGTGCCTTTTTCCAAGTCTTTCTAGCATTTTTATTTCAAGCTTAACTTTCTACATGCTAGAATCATTCATGCACAAAGAAAATCTCGCACCGGTACCGAGAAAAATCCAGAAAACAGTTGCATAAATTCACTGAAAACCAAAACTTTCCATTTTTGGTAGTGTCGCGATATCGCGACACTTCCATTTTTGAAAATGTCGCGATATCGCGACGGATTTTGGGAAAAGCAGCTAAGTCGAAAAAGTGTCACGAAATCGCGACACTTTCCATTTTGGAAGTGTCGCGATATCGCGACGTTTCCATTTTTGGAAACCGTCACAAAATCGCTACCGGCCAAAGGAGAGAGAGGAAAGTTGTGTAGAAGGGCGCGATTTTGTGACATGTCGCGAAATCGCGACATGTCGCATTATCGCGGTAGGAGAGAGAAAGTGGGCTACAGAATAAAAAATTGGCTAAGTATGAAAATGGTCACGATTTCGCGAAATCGCGACACTTTCTGGAGAGAGAAGGAAAGGAAACGAAGAAAGAAGCCAAGTGCAAGGGCAGGCGTGATTTTGCGACATGTCGCGAAATCGTGACATGTCGCAGTATCGCGGCTGTTGGAGCAAAAAGTTGCAGTTGACGAAGAAGGGTCACGATTTCGCGACATGTCACGAAATCGTGATGTGTCACGGTTTCACGGCAAAAGTGGGCAGAAGTTGTCGAAGAGCGAGGGACGTCACGATTTCGCAACATGTCGCGAAATCGCAACATGTCGCAGAATCACGATAGGAGAGAGAAAGTTCCCCAAAGGGCCAGAAGTGCATTCCAGCTGTAAACAGAAGGCATCCTGGGATAGCGACACGTGTCAAAGAGCGTATCAGATAAAACAGAGGCCGACATGCAAGTTTACTTTGCGGTTTTAATCTGATTTTAATTGTTAAAGCTTTAATTTAATGATTTTAAAATACTAATGTATCTTTTTGTCTTTCATATAGGAAGCCATCTGTCACCTACGGGACAACTGGAAAAAGGCCGTAAAGACAAAGTTAAAGTGCGGATTTAGTTAAGGACCGCCATGCTAGAAGAGAAGATGCCGATGAGGGCATTCAATGACAAATTTATGGTAGAATTAATAGCATGAAGACAATTTCAACACAGGGATGGCTTTACGGAGATTAGATCTGAGAGAGGTGGTGACTCATCCGGCTCACCAACAAAAATTAATGAGAGCATTCATTTGTAGTTGCGTATGAATGCAAGTGGAATTCGAATTTCATCTTCTCCATTTATGGTAGCTAACTGCACAGATTTGCAGAATGGTTAAGTTCTATCCACAACTTTGTTTTAATGGCTTTATATTGTAAAACCCAGGTCCTAGGGTTTAAAAAAAAGATAAGATTTGCAGTTTGGGGAAGAAGATATTTCTGAAAAGATCAGGGTCTATCCTAAGTCTATAAATACTTCTTCTCAATGTAATCGTGGGAGGCGGAGACTTAGAAATAAAATGCTTATAAGCAATTTCTTGCAAATTTTGTGAAATCCTTTGTTTTTTGGACTGGGAGTTGATGTGCTTTTGCTGTTTTCTATGGTAGCATGGCCAGGAGCCTAATATTTTACAGATCTATGATAAGTGTATCTTCTTCTGTTATCCGTTCCATTAAAGTTTGTTAGATATATGCTGTAAATCTGAGATATCAAGTTTAAATATGCTGTTAGGCTTCAGTTGTTCTATTGTCTGCTAGGGGAAATTACAGATTTGAGGTTAAGTTTGTTCTAATTGCTCTGTCTTCACTGTGTGAGCTAGGCTATTGGTGAAAGATACCGGTTTTAACCAGCTGCCCTTGGATTTATAATTTTTTGCTAGATCTGTTCCACTTTGCCTTGTGCTCCTAGTTGAAAGTGATCTTAGAAATCTGGACACTTTCTTCTTGGATTTGTTCTGTTGTGAAGCTAGTAGTATAGATAAAATTGATAGTTTAGTTTTACAGTTTAAAGTCTGATAAACTTCTCTTTTTGCCCTACCCTACCCTCTCTTTGTTTTCGATGAAATGATCCATTTTTACTTTCTTTATTTGTCTTTTATTTGAATCTGCTGACCCATGAGAGCTAGATCAAGAATCAAGTTAAATCTGATTGTTAACAAGTAACAACTTCTGCAACTACTGAACAAGTTCAGGAACCCCCTGTAAGGTAACAGACAGTCCATATTGAAATCTATTTCAGAAGCGGAAAAGAGTGAATAGACATTCGACCCGACTCTGTAACTCGCACCTTGGATAACCAGCTAGATCCTAAAGTGAGTGGGATTCGTCTCGTGGGTGTCTCCGGAGCTTCCTGCTCATCCTTCGCGGGGTGCGTATGAAAGCCGGACCAACAAAGTTGCACCATATCACCATCCACACCACCATGAGCAGCAATAATATTGGGGGCATGGTTCAAGGAAACAATATTATGGTTCTACATGGAATCATAAGGGCACCAACTATGGTAGTGTTTGGCAGAGAAAGCATAGTGATCATGGTTTTCAGAGTGGTTCATCAGCATCAAGGAACAAGAGGACCCATTATTCAAGTTATAAAAATACAATAGTAGAAGCATGGAGCCAACAAAGTAGATTTGGATACTCAAGCAACAAAAGGGCATATCAACATCAATGTGTTTCACTTGGATGGATGGATGATCGAGATTGGTACCAGTTGCTAACATTGCTTAGCAAATCATATTATCATATTTCTTCATATGTTTCAAGGATGAAACATTTGTAAGGAGGGTGGCATGGTAGGGTACCTAGGAATGGATATTTGGGGATATATTATTATATTGTATAAGGGTTGGCATGGGCCACCCATAAAGGTTGATTGTATTATAATATTATGTTATATTATAATATAATATTATATTAGTAGTAGGCTCCCCAAATTAGAATAATAATATGGATATATAAAGAAGAGATATATGTCATTGTAATCATCATTGTAGAATAATATTATGTAATCATCTATGCCCACAAAGTGGCCTCTCACCTTGGGAGATCTTGTGGAGTTATTCCTTCCTTAAGGATTATTATTGGTGTTTCCCTATCTTAAGGGTATTATCTATCTCTCTCTCATTTATGGATTGTTATTGTGGATGAATGATTTGATATTTCTACATATTGGTGAATGGTTTATGTTAATGATAATAAAGTTATGCAACACACTGGGCTAGGAACTGAAGGGCATAGAGGCACATTATGAATTATATTTAAAGTAGTCTTTTGATAAGCCATTCCTTGTTTTTTAATAGTCTCACCTTCTATGCTAAGGCTTTGTACACTTGCGAGGATAAAATTTCCCCTTCCCTAAGGGGTCTCTACGGAGCTACTAGAGGTAGATTCTTTTTAGGTTGAGGTGGAGGATTAGGCTCATCCTCATCTACTAAATAGATATTGGGATACTGCTAATATTGCTTATATCCTTCTGAATCTACATACTGGGTACACCCAAATTTTTCTAGCACTTGGTGCTATTACATGTTTTGGGTCGTACGATGAGTACAATTTTCAACTTGGTTAGGGCATACTTTTGGCTGTGATGTAGCATGTATTTGGTTGTGCTTCCTGTACTCACTTCAAGGGGGTAGATTAACCCAAACTAATCTATCCTCTCTCTCTTCATGCTCCTTTTGATCCAAGATGCATTGCTCTTGCATGCACTGCTCATACAAACATTGCCTCAACAATATTTGATGTTGAGTATCCTCATTCTCGAGGTGCTTGCACTCTACATGCACATCTTCCAATTGGTCTTGGAATATACATTGCATTTGCTCTGAAGCTAGCCTCTAATATTGATCTATATGATCGATAGTGTGAGGGCTCTGGTTGTTTAGTTCTATTCAAGAGGCTTTTTTAGTATGAGCTCCAACAGACTTATCCACCATACTCTTGCCCTTGTATATGTAGATGACATTCATGTTATGTTGTAGTCTATTCTTTGTGCCTACCTATGTGGATGGGGCACATGCACTACGAGAGAACTTTGAGCACTCTCCTAGATCAATGGTGTGCATATGTGTGCTCTCACTATGTGAACTCATAGAACGATAATGCATAGAAGAGGTTTTATACCCTAATTTCCCTAGGAATTATTCTAGTCCATCAAGCTACCTAGTTATCCATGGTTTATTTGGGGGCATACCATTAACCCCAACTATGGCAAGATCTATTGAGGATATTCCAGGCCCATTAGGATTTGGAGTTTGTAGGGGTCTACGCTCTGATGTAGTCTTGTCTTCATACCCTTGACTGGGTGGATTTTCTCTTTGTCTACCATGGGATGATGGGGAACTTGAGACACCCTCAGTTTTATCCCATGAGGAGTGTATGTTACATTCTCTGTCTAGGGTATTCTAAATAGAATCCCCACATGTCGAATTATCACCTATGATACTCACTAAACATCATTCAAGAGGATCCTATGGTAGATAATACAACATGTTATCTTGTGTGTGTCTTGGAGCTTTGGCCTCCATCTTAGTTGTCTTCCAAGGCTAGCCTCTCTGTGTGTTGACCATAATGTGAATTATCTCTTTTGTAAAATTTAGGGAATACAAAGCATACAGGGGTGTTTATCTCTTTTAAATATTATTTGTGAGCCCTAAAATTATTTTGTGAGTTTTGGTTTGTTGAATCATAAAATATCTCTCATCGTATTTGCAATTTTGTTGATGATATACTTGAATAGTTAATGGTTTTCACCTGTATACTCGTAGCTCGACATCGAAAATAAATTTCGGTCATGTAAACCTACCAAATTATGGATATGAAGCCCATACCTAGTTAGGGAGTATAGGTCTTGCCATTCCTCACCCAGTATCACTTGGTCATTTTTATACCCTTTGAAGAGAAGTACATACAAATTTTCTAAGCTATGTCAGTTCTTGGATTCGACTTTGGTCAAAAATAGGGTTCATAGGATTTGAGCCAACGGATGGATATGAAACACACTATTTTTGGTCTTTATTAGTGGTTGGTGATGAAATCCAACTCACTAACATTTAAGTGTGATGTGGTGTGTGATGGTTCTTTTTAATTTTGCATGAAAATGAAATGCATCATAGAGCACTCAAATGATTTTTCTATATTCTTAAAAAGAACATTTTCATTTTAGAGAATGTACATCTAAAATCTAGATGATATTCAAAGAATGCAAGAATAATTATGAAAAATAGCCTCTAATTGAGCCTCAAGGATGCAAACCTATCATACAATCTATACTATTGGAGAATAGGATGGATTACAATCAGATACCACTTTTTCTAACGACGGCTAGTAGAAAACCTAAGAGATATTATAAATTTTGCTTTAAAATTTCTCTATGTTCTCTAATCATCATTCATCTGCAACATTTTAGAAAATAAAAACACATAAAAATAAGAAAAAATACAAAGAATTTCAACCAACCTGAAATCCAAGTCTGTTGATGATTTGGTTGTCCATTATTTACAAGTTTTTCTACCAATCACTATCGCTCATGACATTTCTGAACTTGGCCACTATCTTCAAGAGTGACTAAGCTCTGCTAGCTATTGTCGATTAGAGTGGTTGCACTTGTGTAAAAAACATGCAATAGATTAGTAAAACAACATAAATTCTGCATGTATGCACTATGATCACCACTGTAGAAGGCTATGGAGACCACACATCTATTGATATTACAACATAAAGAAGGAAAATATGTAATCTAAGCATACATTTGAAAAAAGAAAGAAATAACAAAATGAATCTCTCTTTATTAATAAAATGGATCACTTATTATAGATTCATCCCTCTTAGGGATACCAAAGATTGATACAATTGTTATAATAAGAAAATAACTACAAAATGGGGGAAGATGTGTTTCAAATTGGTCTTCATATCTCCATCAAATCTAATTGAGGGCTTATAAGGATGTCGCCTTCTCCATTTTCCAAGATAAACTTGATGTTAAGAGTGCCTTGTAGCTTGAATGATCCTGTAACCTACAGACAAGAAACAATAAAGCACAATCAAACACATAGGTGAGGCCTTTGACAAGAAATGCAAGAAATAGGGCTAAACTTGAAATAAGCCTAAATATATGCAAATATAACTAGGAAATAGCTAAATCAGTGCAAAGCATTAAGTAAAATACAGATCTATCTAATCTATCATGTTATTTGCAATAAAAGTATGAAATGAAGCTAATCTATGAAGATTAATGAAATCTAGAAATTATGACCACGTGAAGGCAAAGCTACTTCTAATATTACTAATTAAATGTACAAATGCATTAAAAATGGTAAATCTACTCTAATCTAAGCTGATAAAATAGAAATAAATAGAAATATAGACTAATAACTAAATAAATTGTGCATAAAACCCTATCCGCTGTCACTTAGGGTAGTTGATCTGCTAGACACTACTGTTATCGATGGTTGAGGCCTGTGATCCATTATCAAAGATAGTGGTTATGAACTGAGTATTCTGCCTCTTAAATTAAGGTTTGTGATGCATAATTCATCAGTTGAATTGATGGTCAAGGGTCACCTACTTGTCCAAATATGAATTGGTGGTTGAATTTATTGGTATTCATGATAGATTGATGTGAATTTGTGATATGTGCTTCTCAGTCCTTTGGAAGATCCATTGTTGTTTGTATTCTTTTCACTCCATAATTGGGTAGCACTTTGAATTTCCTTAAGGTTTTTCTATTCGCTATCCAATATTGTAGAGCTTCGCTACATAAATGTTGTATATCCTTTTGCATTCATGGGAGGGCCTATAAATAGGCTTCCCGAATTCCAATATTGGCTTCATGGAGAAGCCAAGATCAAGAATTTCTAGCCTATGGTAGTTGGGAGGAACCTTCCAAAATATTCCTCACCTAAAACCACCTAATATAAATTACATTTGGCTATTATAACTAATTTTAACTCGGCCTGAGAGGCCAAGATAGTTTCAGAGCTAGTCGCTATCAATAGGAGCGACTAGGCTTGTAGCTACTCTGAGTGTTAGTGACTGGATTGGAAGCCACTTTAAGCATCAGTGACTGATCTTGAATAGGGCAAGGCTACCCCAAATTAGTGGTTATAACCATTGCTACCTCTTGGAAAGGTCCAAGATCATTCATATGGTCTGCAAAGTTACCCATATGAGTAGTCTCCTAAACATGACGTATTTTAGGTATCTACACCTACTTGTACAACCTACAAATGAGGAACTACAAGATGGCCCCATTGTGACTAGATGGATAGAAGATGAATATCTAGATTTGAAGGGTAAACTAAACAAACTTATCCTTATGTCAAGTGTTTTTTCACAAGGGGGTCATGACCATTTGTTTGTCACTAGAGCCCACCTTACACATGATTTTTATGTGGATTGTATCATATATAATGGCTTACAGAATAATCTCATTGTGAGGACCATTATCGAGAAGTTGAAGCTTTACACAAAGCCACATCCTCAACCCTATGCACTTGGGTGGAAGGATGTAGACTCTACATCTAACATCACACACACTTGCACCTTGAATTTTACTTTTGGTGATAATTTTGTGGATAAGGTATGGTGTGATGTCACAAAGATGGATTGTTGTGAACTATTGCTTGGTAATCACTATCAATTTGATAGGAATGTAGTATTTCATGCTAAAAAAAAACATACACCTTGGATTTGCATAATAATTTTTTTTTGATGCAAAGCACCACACCCACATCAAATTTGATGCTAAGTTGTAGGTAAGCTCATAAGCCATTAAGTAAAGAACTTGTATTGGCTCCTACTTGCATAAGTCCCAAACAATATAAATAACAAGCACCATCAAAGACTCATTATAAAGAATAAGCTTCACTTCAACAAATTGAACAATCACAAGAGCTTGTGGTTAAGGATCCCATCACTCTCGCTCATGAGAAAGATACCAACCATTCCATTAGCATCATTTTGGGTACACCTATGAACACACAACCACTTTCTCCATAGAAGTTGCCTTTGGTTTTTTCCTCTTCCTCCATTGCATAGATATAAGAGCAAGCTAAGGTCACATCCTTCATTCAGCACCAGTAGAACCTTTAGGACAAGATAACACAGGACTTGTAAGAGACTCAGTAGGAGTAGTAGAGAGTGATGGGCAAGCATTTTAGTCACTCATTTTAGGTTGGAGACAGAGTTTGGAATCCTTTGGATAAAAAATGCTTTCCAGAGACATCATATCAATATCCTCCTTTGGTATCTAAACCTATTATTATACCTACAATAGCACTAGCACATGACCATAAACTTTTGCTCATTATAAATAGAGTTTTTGAGATGAAGACTCATTACACTCTATAGGGTTCTTCCACTTCTTACCTTATCATACACCATGATCACTTTCCACATATGGCTTGCTAGATTCCTCACCATAAAATGGCCCATGACTTTCCACATTTGTTGAGAGTATTGGGGTATAATTCTTCTATGGTTGGAAGGAGTGTTGAGGATATAATTTTGTACCTTAGGCTTAATTATAAGCCTAAGTTATTATTATTAACTTATTATTATCATTTCCTATTTCTTGCATTGTAATACGTGAGGCATAGTATGCCCATGTTGGAAATATATTTGTTATTTGTTAGGATTCTTAGTTAGACTATTAGAGATGTCTTTTATCTTCTAGTAGTTAGTTTGTACCCATGTTTAGAATATTTTTATCTATTATTTACAAGTGGTTGGCCTTTTAGTGAAAATTTTTATAACCACTGTAACCACATGATTTTATTATAGCTCTATATATTCTATTGCACTAATGAATAAACCAGCTTCACATTTGGTATTTCCATATCATTTTCACTGTTGCTTGTGTGTGGACTGCTATTTTTGTATTTCTTATAGATTAGTTTCATTTTAATTTTACTTTTAGGGTTTGGTTATTTTTAGTGTTGGGGGTGGAGACTTCCATGGGTCCCACCCCCCATACTCTTTTTTTATTATTTAAGTTTTAACTCTTTTTTTAAGTCAGGCATGAGATGCCTAGGCATGGGATATGGTTGGACATCTCTAGGTATGGCCTAGGGACTGTTGGGCATCCTAGAGGATGCATTAGGGACTACTGGGCATCCTCAAGAATACCCAATCATTCTTGGGGATGCTTCGAGCATCCCCTAGGATAGGGGAATGGGTCTAAGCATCCCTGGATGTCGTCTTACAAGGGACATCTTAGGTACAATCACCTGGGATGACCAGTCATCTCGAGGATGTCTCCTCTACCATCCTACAAAATGGAGATGGAGTGAAAACATCCCCCATATTGTCCTTCCATATCGGGGTGTACGACCAAAAAGGCGTGCACCCAAAATGTTGTAATTGCATAAACAAAGTAAAATGATATTCAAACACAAAAATGGATGAAACACATAGAAATTACAAGAAATGCCTCCATTATTCCATTAAAATGAATGAGTGTCTGATTACAAGTAAGTCCCTCTTAGGGATACTCTATTTTGATACACAATTACAATTATTTCAATCCCCCTCAGGGATGAAATGCACTATCAAGCCCTTAAGGTGACACGAACTGCTCTAGGGTGGAGTGAACCCTCTTCTTCGTGTTGAGGAAGGAAATGAATGGTTGTAGCTCCTTAGAAACCTATTTCCTACGATCAAGAAACAACACAAGAATGTCAAAAGTATAGGCAACCTCTCATGATGAGGCCCTTTAAAGACAAATAGCATGAAAATAGCATAATGACATAAAATCAAGAAAATGCATAAACTATGCTAAACATATGCAAATAATATCAAGATTTATGGAAATATGTAAATGAAGAGCACAACTATCAATCTATGGAATCAATTACTCGAAATGAAGCATTATAACATAAAAAAGAAACCATTTAGCATCTAAACTACTATGATGAAAATAAATTAGCAAAAACACTAATCTATCGGTCAAAAGTCTCTAAAACTACAATTTAACCATGAAAATAACTAATCTAATCTAATTAAACGGTCAAAAATGAGAACAGTAAGGTGGTGATACCTCTGTTGCAAACCGTAGCACTGATGCATGGTCTGCACTATAAACCATGGCTGAAAGCCATGGTTAGCAATTAAGTGAGTTTACCCTCAGAATCAGGGGTAGTGGGCTTGACCTCCTTGTCCAATTGATGTTCAAGGGTCACCTTCGGTGTCCTTATGACAGGTTTGGTGGTTGAATCACTGTGATGGGCCTTCGTTTGCCCGGATTTGTGTTTCTTGGTTCTCCTAGGCTCCTAGGGCTTCCATGGCAAATTGATCTTTGGATGAATAGAAAAGTGGCCTTCTCCAATGCATGAATTCAGTATGCAATTCGACAGGGCTTCTGCTACTCAATTGATCAATCAACTCTCTATCTTCTCTCCCCATTTGGAGGGGGTATTTATAGGATGCCCTAGGGCTAGGGGTGGCTTCATGGAGAAGCCAAGATCAAGAAGAGGTGGTTAGGATAGTTGGAATGGAAGCCTCTAGAATCTTCCATCCTTTAACCACCTTCTTCTAGATCAAATGGTCATTCAAACTGATTTGGCTCGGATGAAGGCCAACTGAACTTTAGTTAAGACCGTAGGTGACAGCTGCGGTTCAGACTATAAACCGTAGGTCTCAGCCATGGTTCAGACTGTAGACCACGGTTAGTGGTTGATGATATAGGTCTAATGGTTCAGATTGATTAGGCCAAGGAGCCTAAATTGAGTGGTTAGAACCACTGCTCTATCTTGGAGTCTATCCAAGATCTTCCATATGGTCTTGTAGCATGTCCATATGAGTAGTCGCCCTCGACATGATGCATTTTAGGTGTCTACAGATGCCCCTTTTGAGATGCATTGTGAGATCGAACAATGCATGAGCAAAAATAGACCTCCTAAAATGATGTCGAAGGTTCTATGATGATCATTAGTCTGATCAACATTAGATGCCCCAGATCCTACAAAAGGACGTGCATCCTAGAATCATTGCTTTCAACTGGGTGAAAGGCTTAAATTTGCTTCCAATGGATAGAAGGCTATACATTTGCTTAAGGAGGAATGGATGAATGAGGAAGGCTTACATCTGGTGCTTTGGCATTTTTGGGTATAATCGGATAGGATCGATAGACGGAGTGACAAAGGCTTACCTCATCATATTTGCTTTTTGCCCCTATAAAGGGTAAGCTTATGATAGTTGTTGACAATGATTCGTAAGATGAACATAATTTTGACAAGATCAAGGGATCTTCTATTGATTTTGATTATGATTTGATATTATGACTACCCCCTCAAGCGACGAGTCGATGAGGGTAATGACAATGGAAGGAAGCGACGAGGTCACTTGACCACTATGAATGATCTGAACAAACTTAGAATTTAGCATTTAATACTTGGCAAGGCCTAATCAGCTATGATTGCAACTATTGATAGTAATTACCTATTTCTATCCCATGGAGTGGTCTAGCCATGAAGGCTTTCTTAGGGAATCAAAATGAAAGTAATTCCAATTAGGCATGTGTTGAATCATATTATCGATGATCTACTGAAATGATCATAGAAGAATTGCAATAAATATCTCATTCCCATGGAGCAGTCCGGTTGTCTAGGCCTTCTTAGGGATTGAAAATGAAGCATATCAATTCCACGATGATGAATTTGCCCCAAATGTCCTTATGGTAATTTACTCATCTTGTCGGATTGCATGGATCGCAAGTCGCTGCAACCACCAAGTGTATAGGGTAAAGAACTAGGTACAAGGCACATTTGGATTTTGAGTTATTTGATTTTTTTGTTATTTTTACATTTTTGAGATGCACGTGGATGCACTGCTTATATGATGTGATGTATGGATGACATACACTAGATAGCTATTTTATTTATGATGATGATGATATGTAGTGATCTAGATGTTTAGATGTGCTATATGATGGATGCATATGGATGCGATGTTTACTTAAATGCATATTTGATTTTGCTTTATTGCATGCATTTAATTTTATGACACTGTCACGATATGCTGATGCAATGTATGTAATGCATTATTTACATGATGGTAATCTAATGTAAATGAACTTGTATGCTTTAATCACTTAAAACATAAGGAATGAATGTGATATGTGTTTATCAATCTAATGGACGACACCACATAATGTATAAAAATCATGAATATAATTGAAATATCCTCATTATAAGAATTTAATCAATTAATCACCCATATATGAAATGCAATGGTATGAAGTTGTATGATGCGAATGATATAATGTGTCATTCTATATTTCTTTTGCAATTTTGAAAAATATGCACAATATAGTCAGTGGTCATCTAAATATCATTTCTAATATCCATCTGGTATCTATCCTATATCTTGATTGTGCTTTATGTAATGATGTATCATGGATTCGATACTTTGCAATTTGATGATTTTATTCTATATGGTTTGTGTTGCTATTAGAGAAACTTTTGAGGTTTTCCATGAGACTCAAACACCCTAGTAGACTTCTCAAACATCCCATACTAACTGTACAAGGCTTTTATTGGACAAGGCTTTCATCATGAAAGACCCAACTATTCATTATCCCTATGTGTGCATGTGAGTATTTTAAGATAGACCATAGGCATACCCCATATGTCAGTCGGGACTCTTTCAACCCATATGTGAGATAGGGTTCCTCATATGTTCGTATCATCCTTGTTTCAGATTTGATTGGACTATAATGCTAGACAACCCTAGGCACCTAGAGCTAGCTCATCTCGCAAATTGATCAAGACTACCCCTCCAAAAATAGGCGGGACTCTTTCAACCCATTGTTGTGTTTGGGGATCACCCAATAAAACTACTACTTCGAAAGTAGGTGGGACTCTTTCAACCCATTGCTGCAATCGGGGTTCATTCTATGGCTTTGAATGGTGAACAATCTAGGGATTCAAGTTCTCACCCCATTTTGATTTTTGCTCATATGTAGTGATAAAAATCACTGTTTTGAATGTTTTACTTACATTTTTCTTGAGCAAGGGATTTGTATAGTGCTTTTAATTCACTATATCATTTTAGATTTGAAATTTGAACTTTGGGTTTGAAATAAACTGTGTATCTATGTATGAGTAGGGGAAATTCTTGTCCTTTTGCCAAGGTTCACCACTCTAGACCAAACTATTTGCAAGATAAGCAGGTAATAAAACCCATCTCTCTAGATACCTAGGACCACTTTCGTAGCTTTCATCTTCCCTTATCTTAGCAGGATTTTAAATGTTTTGATTAGTGATGGGATCCTGATATGCCAAGCACTATCACAACTAATGACCTCATCTACAAAAGCAAAGCAAGCTTTCTATGATGTCTGAGAAACCCACTAGGTATGGTTGAGTGACTGGAAAACTTTGGTATACACACATATCTCCTAGCAATAGGTGTTGTATATGAATGCAATGGATTATGATAAATGTAAAGGTGCATGATTTAAACACAAACGTGGTATCGTTTGTAAGATTTTGACAAACACAATCCCTCCTATTATGGAATGCAATGGATGACGAATGCCTATATGCAATGCAATGGAATGCATGTGTGAATGCAAATGAAAAATGCATAATGCAAATGCAAATATTTTTGGATTTTATGCTTTACCAATTTTTTTGGATTTTATTGATTTTTTAATTTTTATTGATTTTGAGCCTTTATATCTGACCAAACGGTGAGTACATGCCTCTGGAGCCTTTAGTTTGACCAAGCGATTTTTAAGAATCCTTGGAGCTTTTTAGGATGATGGTTTAGAACCCCTGGGCTTTTGGGTGACCAAAGTTTTGAGAATACCTTGGAGTTTTTATGACAAGTATAAGACTTGGAGCTTTTAGGATGACCAAGCGGTTTAGAACCCTTGGGCCTTTTGGGAGGGCTTGGTGATGACCGAGTGGTTTTAAGCAAACCCTTGAAGCCTTTTGGGCTGACCAAGCGGTTTTTAGGAAATCCTTGGAGCCTTTTGGGGATGATCGAGTGGTTATTAGGTAAACCCTTGAAGCCTTTTGACTGACCAAGCGGTTTTTAGGAAACCCTTGGAGCCTTTTGGGGATGATCGAGCGGTTTTAGGTAAACCCTCGGAGCCTTTTGATTGACTTGACCAAGCGGTTTTAGGAACCCTTGGAGCCTTTTGGGGAGGGTATGCTACCCTAGATACCCCTAGTGTGTGTGCCACTCGATGAAAGTGAGGGAGGTGTGCTACCTCTAGGATCCTCACTTTGCCTCATTGAATTTGGCATGGATGGTGGGGAAGGTATGCTACCTTGAAGACCCCCAATATGCATGTTATCTACTAAAATGTAATCAACTTGCTTAGGAAGAGTGATAGAAATCAACTCTCCCAATTGAGGCATGGACCTTAGTGGATTGCATGTGTCTAGGTGCGGGTGAATGAGAGAACCATCCTCATGGATAGCATCTCGTTCTACCAGGTTTTGCATTATCTTCTTAAATGGATAGCAACCACAAATGTCATGCCCCTGCATATGGTGATAAATGCAAAAGAGGCTTTCATCCATGGACCCATATTTGGATTCTTTTTGACCTTAGGCAATACCAATGCATTTGCCTCGTACAAATTTTGGAATAAAGTTGTAGTAGTCATCTGAAATGCAAATACTCGTGGAAGAGTCTTGTTAGGCCTATGAGGTGATGGGTGCCTTTGAGGTGATGATTGGGATGAGGAAAACTCTATTTTAGTAGGTTGGGGCACTGTAAGTGAACCATCTACGTGATAAATCCCACTATCTATGAGGTTTTGTACCTTATGCTTGAATCCATAGCAATCATGAATGTTGTGACCCTCCATTCGATGATAGAGACAATAATGATCCTCTCTATAACCCTCAGGTTTGACTCGATTTGGGTCTACAGGTTTGATGTCAGGTAAGGTGATGACCTTAGATTCTTGCAGCTTTTGAAGAATGTCAGACATAGACTCGTTTAAAGGAGTCCAAATGCATTGCGACTATCTTGGGTGCCTAACCCACATTGGTTTGTCATGAGGACCCAATGGTTGAGTTAGCCGAATTGGCTCTTGCTTTTGCTGAGGCTTTTCCTATGGTTGCACAAAAAGTGGTTCAGCCTTAGATGTGGGTTGCTTTTGTAATTCTAGGTTTTCAAGCTGGTTCATGATACTATGCAACGTCTTATCTTGCTCATCCATTCGATGCTCCATTCTATCTATACGACTTAGAATGGATTGCAATACTGACAAAGAATTCATGCATATTTCCAATGATTGGTTCGAAATACCCTTGTCTATTGAAGGAAATGAAAAAGTGGATGCTAAAGATCCACCAGATAAGTGCACATCACCAATTTCCTTCCTTTGAGCTGATGTGGCTACTTCTTGATGATTCACTTTGTTAGTGTCATCCACATGCTCAGGTTCATGACTCAGTTCATATTTTTGTTTCACTTTGTACTGTTGAACTGTGTAAGCCTGAGTACCCCTAGTTTGATGTGGGGAAGGCACCCATTCTTTCTCTTGAAGAGGCACCATGAGCAATGAGTCAGGAGTGACTAATTTCAAAGGTTCTGGCCCTTTCAATGTGGAAGCAACATCTGATTGCCCCCTCTCTTGTTCTATCTCGCTTTAGAATCCCTTGATCCTCTGGCTTAATGTCAACCATTCCCATGAACTCTTGAGAAGGTGCTTTAGCTTTTAGACCAGCTGTAAGTAAATCATCAACTAGTCGAGATGATTCTATATCAATCATGTTAACTGATGTTTTCTTCTCCTCATCAGGTAATATGATACCATGATTTTTGGTGATGGGAGAAGGTAGTAATTTCTTGATGCAAGCCCTAGTCGAATGTTTGATGATTTTATTCGAATGAATATCTTGAGGCTCGCATGCCACTAGAGTTTCTTGTGGCTCATCGACTTTCTTACAATATTTGAATGGCTCAGGATCATGGGGGACCACATACACTTGTCCTTGGTGTATGAATTTTAGATTTTGGTGCACTATGGAAGGCACACATTCCATATCTCTCATCCATGGTCTCCCTAGCAATATGTTATACTACCTCTCACCCCCAAGGATATGGCACAATGTAGGAATCGTCTTTATCCCAACCTTTATAGGTAGGATTGTTGTGCCGATTGTTGGGGATGTGGTATCATTGAAGGCTCTTAATGTGAATGTTGAGTCCTTAATGTGCGAAGATGGAAGATTTAAATGCTTCAAAGCTATAGTTGTGATGATGTTGATAGATGACCCAATATCAATCAAGACTCTCTTGTACGAAATTTGATTGATGCTCGCTATGATGTGTAGCGGAGGATCGGGTTCATCCTTAGAGATTAGCTTAATCTCCTACCTGCGAAAGGTAATCACAGGGTCCTTTTGTAAGTGAATTGAATTCATTGTTGATATGGACCATGATAGGTTATCAACTTTAGTTGAACTTTTTGGTATGTTGGGCTGATCAAGGCATTTCTTACTTTGTGCTACAATATTGATCATACCGATAAAACCCTCATTAGGTGGGGCCATGTGCATCTCATTAACATGCTCAACTTGATTGTTGTCATCCTCATGGTTGTGTTGAGGGTTTTTGGATATGTTGATGTCTTGATTATCGATAGCAGAGGGGCTATCTATTTGTAATTTGTTCTTATCCAACATATTCTGCACTATATTCTTGAATGCAACACAATCCTGGATATCATGGCCATTTTGTCGATGATAAACACAATAGAGATCTTCTCTATACCCTCTAGGTTTGTGGTGATTAGGATCCAAGGCATGTACTTCAGGCAATATTAGGGCCTTAGCCTCACAAAGGCGATTGAAAATTGATGCCAAAGATTCAGGCAATGGCGTATATTTATGAGGTGGACATCTTTGTTTATCCTTGCCTTGATTCCTATTGCACTTGTTGTGATGTGCAGGAGGAGGTTGAGCTTGATAGTTCTCTTGTTGTTGGCTCTGTGCTTCTTTTGGAATGTTTAACATGATCTGGTTGACAAGCGCAGGCTCAACCTACTATGGTTGATATCACGTGCTCTTATTGTTCCATTCTTTCTCGCTACGAAGCTCTAGGTCTCCTTCTTCTAGCTTGATATCTTCAATGACCTTGGCTTGTGCTAAAGCCTCTTCGAATGTTGTATATTGTTGCAACTGGAGCAACAATGATATGTGCTTGGCACAAATTTTTGTAAACATTCGATTAAGTTCAGTAGTGGGAATAGAGAATGGTAACTCTACCATTAATTTTTGCCACCTATCCCCATAATCCATGATTGGCTCATCATCATTTTGACATAGATTGGCCAAGTCAGATAGATTAGCTTTCTTTTTGGTTCCAAATGAGAAGCGCTCAAGGAAAGCATCCACCAACTATTCAAAGTTGGTGATGTTGTTCCTAGGTAATTGATTAAACCATTCAGAAGCTACACCTGAGAGGGTCATAACGAAAGTTCTTAACATCAAGGCATCATCATGTTGTATCTGGAAGCATGCACTAATGAAGCTCGTTATATGCTCTTGTGCATCTTCATCACCTTTAAACTTATCCCATTTAGGCATTTCAAAATGTTTAGGGTAAGCAGGACTTGGCACTGATGGACACAATGGTTGATTGTGTATCTTGCTTAGAGTGGGCTTTTGACTAGCCACATCTTGTTTCTCGAGAGATTTGATTTTCTCGGCAAGCACCTTGTAGGCTTGAGAAGAGATGATCTCTTCCTCCCGAAGGGATCTTCGGGGTGCAAGTGGAGGTAAGTTCCTTTGAGTGTGAGGTGGTCGATTGTATTCATCAGCCACGTCTACAGAAGATGGTTCAGGATATCGTTGATCCTGGTCATCCAACTCTGATCTTTCATACTGCTTGTGCTCATGCCTGTTTGGCACTAAACGCTCTCGTGGCTGAGAAGCATGTCGAGAAGTATGGTGAACATAATCATCTACTCTCCTATTATGCAGCTCAAGGTGTGAAGTAGCATGTCTCTCATTGTGTTGTTTCTTGTACTCTCTACGAGGAGGTAATTTAGATCGAGCCAATCTATTTGATCGCCTTTCTTGCTCCTTTAAATCGAGGAGGCGTTGCTCTTCTAAGTGGTGTTCATATAACCGTTGTAGGTGCAACCACTGTTGTTTTGCACTTTCTCATTCTAGATTTTCTAAACACTCATGCTCAATGCGCAAACCCTTCAATTGGTCTTGAAGCATTTGTTCTCTCTGGATTGCATCTGACCTATGTGATCGATTTGATCGATTTGTTGTGCTAGGTCTAGGACTCTACAACTCCTTGTGAGGGTTCTTGTTTGCTTCAAATTGTGCAACAAGGTTGGCAACTCTTTTTCCTTGATGAGTCAAGATTACATTGATATTATGTTCTTCCCTAGGGGTGCAATCCTCATGCAAGGATGTTGCAGGGGTACCACGTGTTCGCTGGGAACACTCACTATGGGTGCGGATAGGATGCAACTGCGTGATAGTTCCTTCATCCATGATGTACTCCTCAATGGATCTGGTAGATCCATGAGAGGAATGATCATGATGTATGCTTCTATGCTCCAATTTCCTATGTTGAGATCTTCCAACACCTTGGTCTAAGAAGTCAAAGTGATGAGACTTCCAAGGTTGTGCAAGAGGAGTACCTTCCTCACCAACACTACGATAAGACAAATGACATCCTCCATGATCAAAAGGATTTGGCATTATAATAGGCATGTGAATGGTTGTCTTACCTCTATCTCACCCTTCATTGGACTGATTTGAACTCTCAGTGTAATGAGATGTGGGAGGTTTAGAGGTATTCTCGTTTAGGTCACGAGAAGATCTGTTGTTAGTTCTCTTGAGCGGGGTTCCTTGATGAGATCCATTGTGAGTGGTGTTGTCTCCTCTGAGACTACTTGAAGTGTATTCAAGTATGTTTTGGGTAGGTGTGCTACCTCTAGGGTGATCCAGACCCTGTGGTGCATTGGGTGCAACCTCAGTCTTAGATCGGGGATGACCCCATGCATTGACCATGACCTTATGAATTTTGACTTCCAAAAAAGGTTGTGAGTGTTATATATCAAAATGATCAGTGCGATGAGCTGATCACAATGAGCTATAACTCAAAAATATGATTTTCGGGTCAAAATTTAGTATTTTTGGAATATTTGGCCAACCGGGGCTCGTGGTGAAATGACCACTTTTAGGAATTTTTGGGAAATTTTGAACCATGAAGAGTTAGGACCCAAAATTTCTTTGAGAGGTGCACAATGGTAAAACTAAGACAACAAAACAAATTTGGCAAGTTTTGGAGTTGTCTAGACCATTTTATGACCGTTTTAGTGCAGTTTTTCTCAGTTTTTGGCCTCGAAAATAGAGTAATCATAAAACCAAAATAAAATCTTCGTTATAGCTCCGATTTACATGATTCTCGAACCGTTGGATGCAGAATCAAAAAGTAGATTTTTAAAATTATTATTATTAGGGTTAGGGTTTGGCCCCAGATCAAGGATCTTATGTTGATTACCCAAATAATAATGAAACACACAAAGTAGACAATATGATTATCTCTTTTAAGGATTAAATGTGTGTCCTAAAACTGGTTTAGTGCATTTGATTTGTTGTGAATATACTCTGAACTCTTATCGTGTTTTTCAAAAGTTGATGTTATACTCAATTTGTTCAAAGGTTTTCACCTATATACTCGCACAAGCCGAATATGGGAGTGAAGTCCATACTCAACGAGGTAGCATAGGTACTACCAACCCTCACCCAACACACCGTGCACATTGATACACTCTTTTGAAGATGAGTGCATGCTATTTTGCATGGATAGGATAGTTCTTGGGTCGGCCTTGGCCATGAGCGGGTCCCGATAATACAATTTCAAATGAGCCAACCAAGTGGTAATGACATCCACTGTTGGTCTCAATCAAATGGGTTGGATGTGAGAGCCCAATGCCACTGATGTTTAAATGAAACGTGGTGTGTGTGGTTCATTTTAATTTGCATAAAATAAAAATGCATAATATAGCACAATGATTGTTTCCTACATGTAATGTAAAAGAAACATTTTATATTCAAAGATGCATGCTATACTCTACATGATTTTTTGACAATGCAAACTAGTATGCAAATGGCCACTACTTGGGCCTCAAACATGCAAACCTACACACAAGTTCTAATATAGCACGTTGTATTCTAGGGCGGACTACAATCAGAGATCCATTGTTCCTAGCAGTGCCTATCAAAAATTTAGAAAAAGAAATCTAAGGACCTAATCCATTTTTAGTTCATTTTAGCCTTAGTAAATTTACGTTTCAATTTCTGTTCTCTGGAAAACACAGATAGAAACAAAAAACATAGAGGGTGAAAATGGGGCCTACCTCAGGTCCTCATCCGATCTGCACTCTATTTTCTATTGTCTACTCTATCAGATGTAAACCGTAGGTCTGGTCTATGGTCTGCACTATAAACCATGTGTTGAACCTACGGTTCAATTGTTGGCCCATAGTTGATAGCTGCGGTCTGTACCTACAATTCAAAAAATAAAGAAAAAATAGTTAGATCGCTTATTTTGCAGAGTTCCACCATGATCGCCTTTTGTACAACCAAAAAGGCGTGCACCCAAAATGTTGTAATTGCATAAACAAAGTAAAATGATATTCAAACAAAAAAATGGACAAAACACATAGAAATTACAAGAAATGCCTTTATTCCATTATATTCAATGAATATCCAATTACATGTACGTCCCTCTTAGGGATACTCATTTTGATACACTATTACAATTAGTTCAATCTCCCTCAGGGAGGTGAAATGCACTATCAAGCCCTTAAGGTGACACAAACTGCTCTAGGGTGGAGTTACCCTCTTCTTCGCATTGAGGAAGGAACTTGATGGTTGGTCTCCTTTGAAACCTATTCCCTACGATCAAGAAACAACACAAGAATTTCAAAAGCATAGGCAGCCTCTCATGATGAGGCCCTTTAAAGACAAATAGCATGAAAATGGCATAATAACATGATAATCAAGAAAAGCATAAACTATGCTAAACATATGCAAAGTGATATCAAGATTCATGGAAATAGTATATGAAGAGTACAACTATCACTATGCATGGATCAATTATAGAAAATGAAGCATTAAACATGCATAAAGAAAGCATTAACATCTAAACTACTAAGATGAGAACAAATTAGCAAAACTACTAATCTATCGGTCAAAAGTATTCTAAACTGCCATTAAATCATGAAAATAACTAATCTAACCTAATTAAACGGACAAAAATGAGAATAGTAAGGTGGTGATACCTCTGTTGCAAACCACAGCTCTGATGCACGGTCTACACTGTAAACCATGGCTGAAAGCCACGGTTAGCACTCAAGTGAGTTTACCCTCAAAATTAGAGGCAGTGGGCTTGACCTCCTTGTCCAATTGATGTTCAAGGGTCACCTTCGGTGTCCTTCTGATAGGTTTGGCGGTCGATTCACTGTGATGGGCCTTCGTTTGCCCGGATTTACGTTTCTTGATCCTCCTAGGCTCCTAGGGCTTCCATGGCAAATTGATCTTTGGGTGAATAGCAAAGTGGCCTTCTCCAATGCATGAATTCAGTATGCAATTCGACAGGGCTTCACTGCTCGCTTGATCAATCAACTCTCTATCTTCTCTCCCCATTTGGAGGGGGTATTTATAGGATGCCCTAGGGCTAGGGGTGGCTTCATGGAGAAGCCAAGATCAAGAAGAGGTGGTTAGGACAGTTGGAATGGAAGCCTCTGAATCTTCCATCCATTAACCACCTTCTTCTAGATCTAATGGCCGTTCCAACCGATTTGGCTCGGTTGAAGGCCAACTGAACTTCAGTTAAGACCACAGGTCATAGTGTAGTTCAAACTATAAATCGTAGGTCTTAGCTATGGTTAAGACTGTAGACCGTAGGTCTCAACCATGGTTCAGACTATAGACCGTAGGTCTCACCCGCAGTTCAGACTGACTAGGCCAAGGAGCCCAAATTGAGTGGTTAGAACCACTGCTCTATCTTGGAGTCTATCCAAGATCTTCCATATGGTCTTGTAGCATGTCCATATGAGTAGTCGCCCTCGACATGACGCGTTTTAGGTGTCTACACAGGGATGCAGGGGATGGTGGGATGTGTTCTCCAGCAGGACACATCCTTGTGGAACCCAGATAATATGCAAGAGTTATGGCTACATATCCTTGATATCATCATCCCAATGATGGATTACAAGGATCATAATTAATTTTCTCTTATTGGGCTATATCATATAGTCTTGATATTAAAGATAGTATTTGACCAAGCTTTATTGATGGCTTGTCAAAGTTGAATACCTTCTAGTTATTAGTTGAGGATTTTATATTCACTTTAGAGGATGTATGGTAGATTTTGTGGGTATCTATTCAAGAAGCGTTGGTTTTTTATGGGATTGAATGGGGAATATTATTTTCCTCTTGTGCACTTTAGCATTAACATGGTTTTACCTAAGTTGGTAGGCGATGCTACTAGCATCATTAATTTTTTGACTGTTATTACCTAATACTAGTAGGAATGTTTTTCCATAGATACTTGGTAAGATCATAGTGGAGATAATTTATTTCCAAGTGAAGTATGCATGTGGACCAACCATTTTGTCTAAGTTATAACATAAGTTACACCAAGTCATCTACAAGGATGACCAAAGATTACTTGTACTTTGGTTTAGGTTTGGTGATGGAAGCACATAGTAGTAGTTCAACCACATAGGATGATATAAATTATTGATGATGTTAAGGTTCCACTATATTACTAGTGGATACACATTTTTGATGTTGAGCATCAACATCCATATAAGGGGATTTTAAGGAGAGTATAGTACCAGATTGATGGTTTGAGATTTTAGGACATGATTTGGTGTTCATACAAAGGGTATCCTAGGTGGGTAAATGATGCATATCATCTTTGACCAAATCAAATGAAGGTGGTGGTTTATAAGGACACATAGAGATAAGTCGCTCTTACATTATAAGTAGATGGTATTATAGTATGGATTAGTATAGGATATACAATTAGATGTTTTTTATTATAAGAGGATAATGCAAGAATTATGGAACTTATTGATCATGACTCTTATCAAGATGTGGATGTAGATGATCTTGCCATTCACTATCCTAGTGTGAATGACATTGACTACATTGACCAATACTAGGAGTGGTAGTAGGGTTTCTAGCCATAAAGGGTTACCTTGGTAAGGATATAAATGGAGCAACATGCATAGCCTAAGATAAGGGATAGATGGGTTTGTTATCATGTGCCCTAGTTAGTAAGGTTGTGATAGAGTTTACGGTGAACATGAGGAAGAGGCATTATAGTAGTAGCACTTGCTATGATAGGTGGTCAACTAGGCTCAAGTAGGTCATGATAGGATACTTTGATAACAAAGATAGACACACTTATTTAGAATGTGATAGACTTATAGACAACAATTTTTTCCATTACTAGGAATAATATCATCGTCAATTTAAATTGATGAGTGGGTCAAGGAGAGAGACTAGCTAACATAAACATTGATGGATTTATAGGTGATTTTGGTCTCTCTAATAGTTGTATGAGGTGCAAATATCTATTAGGATGCTCGAGATAGAATTAGTAGTGGTGGATATGGCTAGAAAATAATAATGCTATTGGATAGATTAGGGTTTACATACCAACATCACAAGATTAAACTAGCTACAGTTCAATATGAGATGACATGGTTACAAGAGGACTTAAAAATTAAGGTTGTTAGGTCAACCTTCTATTGGATATCATGAAATGCAACTATACTTGTGTATTGTTAGTTGATATCACTATCTCATGCATTAGGTCAATCATAGACTAGGTCATAAACCTAGTCACATAAGCAATACTTATAATGGTCTATAATGATGGCACCACCATAAGGATGTGCTAAAGGAGGAGTTACCCCTAAAAAAATATCTGGTATCAAAGGATGATTTCTATATGATGATATTGTATTTCATGATTTTTTTATTAGATAATAGAAGGGTTTTTTAAAGGGACCCCAAGCCTTATTACAAAAAGGATCTAAAAGAGATCTGGGCCACACCCAAAAAATCCAACAAGAAAAACCAAACAAAAAAAAGCATCCACCAAAACAATAAATGGATCAACCATAACAAAAAAAAAAATCACAACTTTTACAGGCTAGAGATGAGATTACAATTCATGAAAAGCAAACAAAAAGTAACATACCTTACAAGAAAAATGACTGGATTACAATCCATACAAAATAGGACAAATATCCCACTAGAGGTAGACTACATCAAAAAATGAGAACTAAATTCCTAGAGCCTAATTGGGGATTGAATCTCCCTTTTGTTTCCATTCCATGAATGTACTAGATGCAGGAAATCACCACCTAGAGAGCACCCAACAAAGCCTAGTTTTTATCATCAAGGTTACTGAGGAAAGGAAAGAGGAGAGGGATATCAGGTCCTTAAGAGAGTGATACCTTCTTGGCTTCATCCATATCCTTTCAAGGCTTTGAATTTTTCTTCGCTAGTAGGAATTCATCTAAGTATACCACCTTTACTGAGATCGAGGATTTTTTAGCCATCAATACCTTTAAAAAAAGCTATTTAGGTCAAAATGTATGACTTTCCTTGACATCACTAGGGGACACTGCAACTCCACTCTTAGACTTAACCTTCCCTTTCATAGGGGTAGAGGGTATCAAATAATCATCATATTTAGGCTTTGATAATTCACTTGAGGCCCCAGTAGAATTTAGAGGAGGGTCAATGATCCAAGGAATTTTTGAAACTCAACCTTCGCTAGTGCCTCCACCACAATTTCTTTAGACTTCACCACACATTCAAAGGTTATAAAAATCAGACCTTGATGGATCAGATCCAACCCTTTTCCTCCCCTTACATTCTTTATATATTTTTCTAATGAGTGGTAAAGGAATAATGGAACATTCATGAGCCTTTTCCTCCTAAGTTGGTTCAAAAACATCATATGGAAGCTACACAAAACCTCTATGTTTGCATACAGAGTGAAATAGTCCATTATAACCTTAATTACATGATTCTAGGGTGCCTTGAGAGCTTTAGCATCATATCCATTCTATAGCTTCGATAGATATTACCCATATTCCTAAAATAAGTTCAATTTCCTCTTAAGGGAATGTTTTTATTGATTGTGGTATGTATCGTCAAGTAGAAGACACGTCACCTCACGCATTAAGTCAACCAAAATTTGGAATTCAATCCCACCAGCCAAAACCCATTCTTTTCTTGAAGAGTGCACCAACATTCTAGAGAGACCTCTATGGTGCCCATGAAAGGAATGAAGGTAGTACAATAGACCCCATTTTTCACTTAATTCTCTTGACTTCATCATTAATTTCTAGGTCCACTGGCTCCAAATGGACCTTAAAGTCTTTTTGTGTTGATTGTTGGTCCATTTCACTATATTTCTTATCACAAAAATTGAAAGGAAAAATTTCCCACCAATCACACCCCACATGAAAGAAGGCATCTTCAAAATGACAAAGCAAACATAAAGCCTCGAACAGACTCTGACAATGAGTTTCAATGAGAGTTTGAAAAATTTTCCATGGGTCATGGTGCCACAAAAAAAAAATGTTCTTCTAGGATTACAATGTAAACTGGGGATAAACAAAATCCCACTAATCAAACCATAAATCTTGAACTTGCCATCATTACCCATTAAGAAAGCATGGAAGAAGAGACCTTTCTCCCATGATTTCCATAGGAGAAATTGACAGTTTATAATATAATTTATGTGAGCAAAGATGTAACTAACTCGTCTAGAAAAAACAACCTTAAAAATTAGTGAGGTATCATCCAAGACCATGAGTAATACTTATGAAGGGATATGAAATAGAATCCAAGCATGCCATTGATACAAAATAAGATTTGTTGAACACTCAACCAAGAGAATTGGCTAGGTAGAAAAAAGTACTCCTAAAGTGCCATCCAAACTGAACCACTTTTGTAGAAAGGACCCAACAACCCACTAGGCTAGACAATCCATCTCCAAGTCTCCAAATAATATGAATAATTAGACCATCTCAAAAATAAATGATGACTAGGAAGCTAATCCACATGAGAGAATTAGGGCCATGACACCACCTGAGCCAGCCAAAGGATAAACCCACCTTGTAGTGTCCTCATACCACCAAAGGATTTAAACCATAGATGTTGGTGCCAAAATAATATGGAAAAGAAAATTCAAATTCAAAAAAGGGTTGAGTCCAACCAAAATAGATCGATCCCAAAGCTCTACTTAACCCAGAGTAGAACTTTCCAAACCCATTAATAAGACTAACTAAGAAAAGCACAAGGGTGATAAAATAACTATAGCTCCTATCATCTTCCAAGAAAAAATGATCTGCCCTGAACCATTGTCATTTTAAATAAATCTTTGGAGGCTTTGAGGAAAATCAAAAGTCCAAACCAGTAGCCCCTATTGGGATAGGCCAAAGTTTTCCATTAGATCGTTCACTTTATTCCCTTATTTGTAAATATGTTGGATTTGCAATTCCTCTCTAACAAGGAGAATTTTATTGGCCTTAGAAATTACATTACATATTGTCCAACTCAAGGGACTAGAGGAGTTGATTAATTGATTATATTTAGTGAATCACCCTCTACTAAGACTTTTTGGAACTCCAAGAAATAAATTAATATAAGTCCTTGGAAAAAGGCTCTAGACTCCACAAAATGAGAGGTTTGGATGGATAAAAATTCTACAAAAACCTAATTAGTTTACCTCTATAATTTCTAATTACTCTACCCACCCTAGCAAGACCAGGGTTTCTCTTTGAGGTCCCATTGAAATTAAGCTTGACCCAACCACTGGAGGATGGGGTCCACCTCAAAAAATTTCTCAAGGTCAAACGAGGGGTTCCAATAGGACTAGGCTTTGAAGAAAATCCAAGGAGGTGCTCCAAATTCTCCTCATTAAACCTACCAGCCTCCAAGTCAAGCAAATAAGTAATAAATTTTTTATCGTGCTTCCAATAACCTTCATGCAAACTAATTTAGGATACCTTTTTGAATTTTTGAAGGCCCTTTTATTTCTTTCCCACAAAATGCCCCAAAAGGCATGTGGAAGCAAGAATTTATAGAGCTAAACAAGATGCTAGGACTTAAAAGGAGGAATCCATTGTGAACACATATCTATGAATGAGAAAGGGAAGACCCACTGAACCCCTAAAGAACAAATTATGCACTCCAAGATAGAAGTAGAGAAACTACACTGAGTGAACATATGAGAAGAAAATTTCTCCATAGAATCATAGAGGTAACATCTATTGGGGAGGATCATCCCCCTTTTGCATAGATTCTCAAATGTGATGTATTTTTCTTAGATAGCCAACCAATAAAAATATTCACCTTCATAGTTAGATGTTTAAACCAAAATTTATAGGGAGGGAGCCAAAGGGGAGAGTGGAAATCAAGGAGAGTATACACTGATTTGATCAAGAATAAGCCATTACTCTCACTCTTCCAAATTAAGAAATCCTCTGTATATTGAGACTTCAGAACCTATAACTTGAGAAAATTAAAAATAGGGCTCCAAGCTAGAATTTCTTCTCTGCTCTAGGTGGTAGTAGGAAATCATTTCCAAACTCTCTTTCCCTCAACACAATCAATGAAATCTACCACTTTAGACTAGTCAAATCTACTGGTAGGAATTTCGATCGGTGCAAGGTTGGGGTCCTACGCTAGGGGGTAATCTAGGATCCAAGAATCATTCTAAAAATCAATTGATCTCCTATTACTTGATATCCATTGGAGGTATTTAATTAAACCATTTTTCTATTTACACAAACTCTACCAAAAAGTAGAACTCTCCATAGGAAGGGCGTCCACCAAATTTTTTTTTGTAAGGATTAAATATTTGGTGGTAATAATATTGATCCATTTTACCTTCTCTTTCTTTAGAAATCTCCAACCCTACTTCATTACCAGTTATGCATTCATTAATCAAATATTTTAGAGACCTAGACCTTCACACTTCATTTTGGAACAAGCTTGGGTCCAAGACACTAGATGGAATTTCCTATGGTCTTCATCCATAGCCCAGAGAAAAGTCTTTTGAATATGTTCTAGCTTGAAAAAAATTTACAAGGATATTAAAAATATACATAAAGTAAATGGGTATACTTTGAAGGACAAACTTGACCATTAGAATCTTCCCTACTTTGCTCAATATTGCACCTTTACATCTAGCAATTTTCTTTTGCAATATCTCCATGATCGAGCCCCAAAGACTTTCCTGCATTCTTCTAGCAAAAAGTAGCAAACCAAAGTAAGTAACCAAAAACTCAACTATATCACATCCAGGAATTTCTACAATCATCTTCTATCTGGATAAAGGATTGTTTAAAAAATACATCATACTCTTCAGTTTATTAATCTTTTGACCGACCACTTTCTCAAATAAAGTTAGAACTTTTTTGACTTTTTTGGATTGAATCACAGAGGCCAAAAAGGATTGTAGTGTATCATCTGTGAATTGGTGATGAGTGATTGGTTTGATAGAGAGAATTGGCTTGAGATCTTTAATGTATAAATACATAAGAATGGACCTACCCAAAGCTTCAGCCATTAGAAACAAGGTAGGGTTATATTGAAATAAATATATGATGAGTTGTTTACCAATGTGATATTTGATGAAAGTGACTTTATTTTGTTAATTATTTCTAATTATATTTTTGAAGTTATGTCATTTATGATGGTGGTGATTAATATGGTAATTAAAAGAGATGAAATTATATTAGTAGTAAGTTTAGTTTTATCATGCTTTGCTTATATTTATGAGGATAAAAAGAGATAAAGATAAGTTAATGAGTCTTGTTATGCCACATGAAACTTTCTATGACACAAGTATTTACAATATATATGTACCTAAGGAGACTTTTTCTATGATAAAAATATGTACATAATAGATGTGCCTAGGGGGACTTTAGCTATTCCATGTATGAAATTCTATGTTATTGTAATGTATCGACACTATACTATTTTAAAGGAGCATGAGAAGTTGAAATCAAGTAGCAAATGCCTTAAAAAACCTTATAAAAGTCTTCTAATTTTGGCATAGGTGCCAATTGGCTTAATAGTGATTCGCTTGCAGAATGATCTAATTGGCTCCAAGAAGAAAACCACTTAGAGATAGCTAGCATTTCACTTGTAAAAGTAAGTTATTTTCTTGCACAAGTTATTGAATCACTCACTAACTAGAGAATTCGTTTGACAAATTGTGGGGATAAAATAAAGGTATAAATCCCAAGGTAAATATTTTTAAATGCAACATTTTTGCATGTCGTGGCACACTAAGTCATTTTATAAGACTTCTAAAACTATTAGACAAATTGAGCATAACTGGTAATGAATGCATACTATAAGACTTGTAAGGATTAAAATTTTATAGAGACATGTAATATTTAGTGGTGCATCATTTTGTTAAATATACCCTTAAATATTTACTAGGAGTAATTGTTAATCGCCCTAGGTAACTCAGGGGTAAACTCTCGCTATTAATAGAAGCCTAGGGACCAATCATATTCATCCTTTACCTATGAGAATTTAGAGACACACTTTGTGAAACTTGCATTATGCTTTGACCTAATGATATTGTTGAAAAATTTGCATTTCCTTGTGCATACATCAATAGCACCATCCTTTTGGTTTGCTAAGTGCATGGTGATTGAGGTATTTTCCTTTTGCTTATCTTGTCATTTACTTTTCAGTTCATATCTAATGAATGAGAGAAAATTGATGTTATTCCAAATGTTATGTGTTTATTTATCACTTACACTCTCTTGATATGGTTTAAACCCAATCACCACACCCTTAATATTTTATGTATGTTATTTTTCATACTCATTTTTCATGCAATTAATACAAATTAGCACAAGAGTATTTTGTGTGGAAAGTGGAGAGTCAACCTCAATATAAAGGCTAGGGAGGAGCCAATGGAACTATCTATCAACTTTTTTAAGTTATAATTGGGATGTAACACTAAATTAGAAGTCCATATAATTCCTTAGTTCAACATAGTTTTTGGCATGCCTGATGGGAATAATACTAATTATTCCTTAAATTTTGTCTAATTTGGCTATAATTCCTTGATTTTCATACCTAGTTTGCATTTACCACTAATGAAGTTATTGGATCAAGATTGAGTGAATTTTTGCTAAGTCTAGTTTTGGTAAGTGAAGTTTTGTATATTTACAATGATTTGCTCCATTTGAGTAGATCTCCTAAAAATTGCCTATCTATTTTTGTGAACAATTCATTTTTCTTGGCAAGCAATTCACTTTGAATTTCTTACAATTTCACAAGTTGAATATAGAGTGATTTTCCAAGGCCAAGGACTTAATTTATCAATACCAATCTCAATTTCACCTTAAAAATTCATGATTTTATTATTTGTGCCAAATTTTTGTAGATACTTTATAAATGTTGACTTCGATATAAACTCTAGAATTTTAAAAATTTAACAAATATGATGATATGTAAAACATTAGAGCATTTTCAAACCTCAAATATAACCTTGAATATATATATATGTCAAGAAAAAGAGGCATTTAAGTCAAATTCAAAGCCATTTTTCCAAAAGATAAATCTACAAAGTGATTTTACTTCATTTAGTGAGTGATTCACTCCAAAAATAGTAAAATCAAATCATGTCAAATCTAATGAGTGTTTTACTTGTAATATTAGAAGTGACTCACTAGGAAATACAATATTCTTCCTCCCAAGAAGGCGATTGGATCTAGTTTTTAAGTGATTCACTCTAATAAATTCACTTGGACCCCTTCATATATTTTTTTTAAAGTTCAAAATTTCTAGCAAATCATCCAAAACTACAAGAGAATAACTTGAATTTGTAGTCAAATGTATTTATTTCTTAGCCAAATTGATCTATAAGAAAAAAAATTATTGTCAATTATTGTTATTCATTGCCTAAAATTACAAGACATTCACTTTAATTTCTAGGTAAATCACTCCCTAAGTATTTTTTATTATTAATTTTACAAAATATTAATCCCAAAACTCTATATTTAGGTTTGTATATGTAAGCATATGAATACAAACTTAAATTTATAAATATTAGGAAAATAATACTAATCAATAAAGATAGTTGTGTATCACTAAAGAAACGTGAAGAGAAAAAGTAAAGAAAAAACCACTATGTGGGCACATTTGGATGATGATATTGAGTAGATTCTAGTATCTAATTCCATTTTCTATAAAAGATAAAATATCAATGGCTAGCCCTATCATTCAAAGTCTAATTTCCCCCAAAATTGATTTCCTACATCAACAAATAAGCTACTTATCTACTTTATAAAATTAAACTTTATCCAATACAAGACCAACCTTGGTACATATAAATCCCCTTTATGGTATATCCATTGATGTATATATCTTCATTAATAACCCACTTTTTGAAATACAATACTATCTAATCCCCTATATCTAATTACCAATACATCCATCCTACAAACACGTCTATGCAAAGGATTTAATTTATCAAATACATCCAACCTTCCACCAAGTCAATCCATGACCCCCAATATAGGATATTCAAGGTAAAAAAAAGACCACAAACTTTATCAAAATAGGATCATAGGTGTTATAGAGAAATACCTAGAGACAAACGTCATTTCCACGTACTTAGACACAACGGAACCATTCCTCCAAATAAAAAAATCCCACAACAAGGCCTACATTATCCTCATCCACATCAAATATTTAGCCTCATTCAAATTATTAGTGGGTTGTTATAATACTCCACCTCATTACCCTCAACCTTTTAATACTCTATACCTATATCCTAATACCCTCAATAACAATCTCATGGTTACACAACATATCCTTATCTACCTTTACATCAACAATATGGTCAACATTATCTTCAATGAAATAATAATAATACACCTTATTTTCCACAAACTCAACTTCCTAATTAATTGTATAATATATCCATATCTACCTCCTCATCAATAATATGGTTAATCTCATATTCAACATAATAATCTTAGTGCACCTCCTAGGACATAATATCAACTTCTTAACTAGATTTACCACTGGCCTTTAAATTCAGTGATTTATTCTCCTATTTTCCAAGTAGCTATGAAAGCATTTATTATCTTCAATGGAATCAATAGGAATATGACATTGTATCACCTCGGTGAGTTAACATTCACATTGATTCAACACATCTAGGAGGATGATATAACAATATGCTTACTAATATATTCTCTATGTGATAAAGCTCCATTATGGTATAGAATATTACCTAAAAATTTGTTACAAGTTGAGCATAAATATTATTATATTTTATGCAAGGATTTGGGAGCATGGGAAAAGGTTACTTTGTTTTGTTTCAAATAAATATAAGGCACCCTCAATAAAATATACATGATTTTAATACTAGATTCTTGAGAACCTTAAATTTGATTCCATAGAATGTTAGACCAAACAAAGAATAAGAATTGCCTTACTACATCATTGATTTACAATATAATCTTAGATTTGATGGTATCTAATATTAATTATCATAGAATAGCTATAGATTTTGAAGATGCAACCCAACTAGAATATGTTCTAGTTAGAGCTAGAAAACTACCTCTTCCCTGCTAATGGCCTATGTAACCATATTATGTAAGACACATCAGTACCTAGTTCTACACCTTCCATTTAATCCATTCTTAATCCCCAACCAATTATTTCTACCAATCCATCACCATCACCATACATTACTATGTATCTTTTCCAGAATACCTCATCCATTGTTACTTTCCAACCAAAACTTCTAGATCTTTCCACTCTATCCAATACAAAAATGAATCAATTAATAAATTTTCAATGAATTAGATGGTTTGAAGTGATAAAATTATTGATAAGTCAAAACAATGTTGAAAGGAAATAGTGTAAATAGTCATTGATGGCTTTTGAAGCCTTATACTACCATAGAATATCACAAGTTATATCACACAGGACCCAATATAAAATAGCCACAATATATAAATATTAAGATAATAATAAGAGTAGAATAATATGAGCATATTAATATATATATATATATATATATATATATATATATATATATATATATATATATATATATATATATATATATATGTGTGTGTGTGTGTGTGTGTGTGTGTGTGTGTGTGTGTGTGTGTGTGTGTGTCAAGGCTTATAATAAATCAAATAACATTCAATTATATGCAGAAATATGAATGTAAATAGCTTGAATAATTCATGTACTATGCATGAAGAACAACTTACAATATTAATTGATCAAAATGTATACAAGATTTATTACTCCTATGCTTCTTACAATTAGATAATAATATCTATGAATATGATCTTTTCTATATGTCCCTATGGAGAATTACCTCCATAATATAGCCACAATAGTGTGACTCTTTGGATACTTGACTATTGCTCTTCATATTCCAAGTCTCATGACTCTTGGCTTATATAATTACCACTTGCTAATATAGAACACTTGTGCACATCTTTACATTACATATTTGCACTCTTGCATACAATGCACTTGTGCACATTTACTTAACCTACACTTGCTCTCTAACTCACATGACACTTGTGCATTTCCATCACACTCACACTTACATAAAGAGGGAAATATAAATCACACTCTAAACTATAAATTCACCCTTATCTATTATTACAAATTTACCATGAAGGTACCATGGGGTTACATTAAGAATGTACCAAATAATGTAATATACTCCAAAATCCCCCTGTATTACATTATTTAATTTTTGAAGACTTTAGTTTTCAATTATAGTCTTTGTCTTTGTATTCAATCTTCAAATGATCTTGCATTGTTCATGATATTTTTGTTGGAAATATGAGCAAGGTTTTTTGTCATTGATATCAAGAGACGGTTTCAGTGAGTAGTGTAAAAGGAAGGATGTCAAGAGTCAGTTTCAGTAAGCAGTGCAATAGAAATATTGCTTCTAGGCCTAAGGGAAATAATATTATAATATCTCTTATTATAATATTCAAGGTGTTTAGATAAGGTCTAAAGGAGCAATAGGAAGGCCCAAGAAAAATAATATTATAATATTTTATATAATATTAAAGGTCTAATGTTAAGACCTAAAGTCATTAAATTAATTATAATAATTTCATTATAAATTAATTTATAATTTAATTTAACTAACCCTAAGGTTAGGGTTATAAGGGCAAAAGGTTTAATTTAAAGTGTCGACGTTAAATGTAATTTCCCCCTCCATTGATGCCCAAAGGGAGATGGCACAATGGTATAAATACCATGTGCATTGACTTTAACCTTACCTTCGATTGAATAACATTGAGTGCCTATGAATTTTTGTGATCTGCGTGCAAAGGAAAAAGATAGTTTTTTGTTTTATTCGGTGGCCATCAAAGGGATAAAATAAGGGAGGATTAAATACTCATTTCCAACCTGGTGGTTGGGCTAGCGATAATTGGTTGTGTATTGAGGCATTGTCAAGTGGGAGGTCCTACGATCGAATCCAGGTGATAGGCTTGGGAGTGTTTTTGTTAGCATTGTTTTGGTTTTAGCACCTAGAACGTAAGTCAAAGCACACAAGGTGCTTTTGACTACCAACATGAGTGCCTAGCTCATATGGAATTTGGGTCATAGCTAGGGTGCTAGTGGAAGCACAACGAGGGATCGCATCCCATTGTGCAATAGAGGTATTTAATTTTTATTTAAACTTTACTATCAAGGTTTTGATGTGGCATGATTTTTTGTGTTAAGAGGGAGATATAAGGTTTATAAAAATTAAAATATTATATTGTGATTTTTATGATTAGAATTTAGGAGTAATAAGGTGGATAAATGAAATTAATTGTTGAAGTGAGTTGTTTAATTTTTTCTAATCATTTTTAAGAGTGTGGAGATTATAAGGTGTAAATGAGATTTAATGTTTTGTATGGTAAAATATTTTGAGGGAATATTTGAATGAAATTTTGAGAAGGTTTTTGCTACCTAACCTTTGATATTGGCAAAGAGGTTGATTGTGATTGAGATCCACAAGATTGATTAGGGTATCGGTATCTCCTTTAGACAGAGGTCCATAAACATTGTAATAGGGAAAGGATTCCCAAGAGAATTTATTGAGAAAAATTTATAAGGAATATTTTCTCCGTGGAGTAGCCCACATTGGGTGAACCACATTAAATCATGTCTCTCATGTGTGTGATACTTTATGTAATGTTTACTGCTTTAATATTACTAATATTATCATTTGGATTGAAAAGCAAAAAATTTTGTCTTATACTTTTCACCCCTGCTCTCAGTATAAGCACATGCTCTTCAATTGGTATCAAAGAGGGTCTCTCTGTGAAAAGACTAACAACTTGGAGAAAGATCCATCAGAAACACACATGACTTCAGAGAATGAAGAAGAGACCATGTTTGACATAAAAGAGAAATTCTTTGCTGCTCTCAAGAACTTGGAAAATATTAGAAAGAAGAACTCAAGTTTAAAGGATCAAATTCAAGAGGGTGAAGAAGCAAAGGTGAAACTTCTACAAAATCTCATAGAACTCAAAATAAAGGTAGAATAAGGAAAGAAAATTGAATAGGATATGACAGATCTATTAAGAGCAAGAGAAACAAAATATGAAATATTGGAAGTAGAAATTGTTTATCTAAGGAATGAAGTTGAAAAGACCAAGTTACTACAATATATAAGGTTGGGGAAACAGAGAAAGGAGTCAAGCCTTCAAGAACCAAATAATTCAAATAAAGATATGCAAGTGACTCATACTCTAGAAGGAAAAGACATCAGTAAAAAATAAATCAAAGAAGAACCATGGACAAAAGTTAATCACAATAAAAGGATGCACTCGACCATACTTTCCAAATCATTCAAATAGGTTACGTAATCTCTTCCATGGCTATTGATTTTTATGTGATAAATATGGTCATAGAGTTGTACATTGCACGCGTTATGTTAAAAAGGATGTCAATAGAAATTTCAATTCTTTTGCACCTCTTATGAATAGTGATGTCATATGTTATAAGTACAATAATCTTGGGCACAAGGCTAGATGGTGTAAAATGGTATTACCCGAGTCAAGTAAAAATAATACAACTTCAACAGTTAGGAAAGAGAGAAAAGGGTATGATAAAGTTAGATCAATGTTAGTACAAACAACTCTTCATGTTTAGGATAAGGGAAAACAATGGTATCTTGATAGTGGATGTTATAGTCACATGATAGGAGATAAAAGTAAATTTCTAGTTCTCAAAGAAACTGATGGAGGATCAGGAATATTTGGTGATAATGGATCAGCAAAAATTTATGGGAAAGGAACTCAGTTTATATAATGGGAAAACAAAAAAAGAGAATGTATTGTATGTAAAGGGGTTGATGCATAATCTATTAAGTGTAAGTCAAATTTGTGATCAAGGACATATGGTTACTTTTCATCCAAGTATGTGTGAGATTAGAAAGTCTAAAATTGGAGCAAATGCAAATTAAACTACAAACAACCTCTACATGTTAAGTGAGATTAAAGGAGAAAAGTGTTTTATATCACAAGAAGATGAGAGTTGGTTGTGGTATAGAAGAATGGGTCATTTGAAATTTGACAACATAGTGAACATAAGCAATAAATAGGCTATCAAATATTTATCCAAGCTAAAAAGGCCACAAAACACAATTTGTGCACCTTGACAACATGGAAAACAAACTAGAGCAAGTTTCAAATCAAAATGATGTATGTCATCTGAGCCATTGAAACTAATACATACTGATCTATGTGGTCCTACCAGAACATAGACTATTCAAGGTGAAAGTTACTTCATATTGTTTATAGATTATTATTCCATAATGATTTGGGTAGTCTTCCTGAAAGATAAGTCAGAAGCACTTGATAAATTCAAGGTGTTTAAAGAGTTGGTTGAAAAAGAAATAGGTAAAAGTATTAAGTGTTTGAGATCAGAAATAGGAGGAGAATTTACCTCAAATAAATTTGTAAACTATTGTGAACAACATGGTATCAAAATAGAATACTCAGCTACAAGAACTCCTCAACAAAATGGAGTTGTTGAAAGGAAGAATAGGACTGTTGAAAATATGGATAGAGCTATGTTAAATGAATCCAAGCTTTCAAATTGTTTTTGAAGGGAGGTAGTTAAAACAATAGTTTATATCATTGATAGGGCTTAAATAAGAGTGAACCATCACAAGAATCCATATGAGATTTGGAAGGGAATACCAGTAACTATGAAATACTTTAAATTTTTTAGAAGCAAGTGTTACATAATACGGGAAGATAAAGACTTGGGAAAATTTGAACCAAGATGTGATGAGGGTATTTTTCTTGGTTATTACACGAAGAGCAAAGCCTATAGATGCTACAACAAAAGGAGACATACTATTGTAGAAAGTATAAATGTAACAGTTGATGAGAAGATAGGGTTAAGAGAACCGATTCAATAAATTGTGTATCAAGAAGATGGAAGTTGTCAAGAAGATTTATGTGAGAAATTAGAAGGAGAAGAGAAAGAAACACATAGACTTCTTTCTAAGACTCCATCCAGGAATGTACATAAACATCATAAAATAGACCTAATCATTGAGAATCCAAATGAAATACAGACAAGGATAAGGGTAATAACATCAAATCAACAAGCAAATTTTTCTTTGTTATCCCAAATTGAGCCAAAATATTTCAATGAGGCAAGTGAAGATGACTTTTGGATTAAGGTAATAAATGAGGAACTAGATCAGATAGAGAAAAGTAAGACTTGTGAACTTGTCCCATGACCAAAGGAAAATAATGTGATTGGCACTAAATGGGTATTCAGAAACAAGTTAAATGAAGATGGTCAAGTAGTACAAAACAAAGCAAGTTTAGTATGCAAAGGTTATGCACAGGTAGAGGAAATTGAATTTGATGAGATATTTGCTCCAGTTGCATGACTTGAAGCTATCAAAATATTCTTAGCCTTATCAAGCTTTAAAAACTTCAAAGTATATAATATGAATGTTAAATCAGACTTTCTAAATGGTGTTCTAGAAGAAGAGGTTTACACTGAGCAACCATAAGGATTCAACTTGATTGATAAACCATACTATGTATGCAGATTGAAGAAAGCACTTTATGGACTAAAGCAAGCTCCTAGAGCTTGGTACTCAAGATTGGATAAGTACCTATAGGAAAAGGGTTTCAGGAAAGGAATAGTGGACAATAACTTATACATCAAAAATGAAGGGAATGAATTACTAATTTTGGTTGTTTATGTTGATGCTATCATTTTTGGAGGCAACAATGATAAGATGTGTTAGAAATTTACAAAAAGAATGCATAATGAATTTGAGATATCTATGCTTGGTGAGTTGTCTTTCTTTCTTGTACTTCAGATTTCACAATTAGAGAAAGGAGTGTTCCTTTCACAAACCAAGTATATAAAAGAGATTCTAAAGAAATTCAAGTTAGAATATTGCAAACCAGTAAGTAATCCCATGGTTATAGGATGTAAGTTAAGTAAAGATGATGAATCTCCAAAGGTAAATAAAAAATTATATAGATCTATGATTGGAAGCGTATTGTATGTCACATCTACAAGATCAAATATCATGCAGGAAATGGGATTAGTGGTAAGGTTTCCGGTAGCACCCAAAGAGACACATGTAGTAGCAGTAAAGAGGATTCTCAAGTATCTAAAAGGGACTATAGATTTTGAGCTCTGGTATCCCAATAGTGATAGTTTTACTCTCACAGCTTATATAGATGTAGATTGGGCTAGCAACATTGATGACAGAAAAAGCACAAATGGTGGAGCATTATTTTTAGGAGATTGTTTAGTCTCCTGGCTAAGTAATAAATATGCATCAATATCCTTATCCATAGTAGATGTAGAGTATATTGCAATAGTTTCTTACTATACACAGGTATTATGGATGAAGCGAACTCTAGAGGACTTCAAAATAAAGCATGATCACCCTATTTCTATATTGTGTGATAATACAAGTGCTATAAATATTTCAAATAATCCAGTGATGCACTCCAAGACAAAGCACATTCTGATCAAGTATAATTTCCTAAGAGAATAGGTGACAGATAAGCAAGTCATGTTGAAATATGTTACTATAAAGGAGCAGATTGTGGACATTTTTACTAAGCCACTTCTGAAAGAGACTTTTGAGTATCTTCGAAGAAAATTGGGAGTAGTTCTACTACCACCCCAAAATTAACCATCTCAAGATAAGAGGTGGGGGAGGGGCTAAGCTAAGAGTCTCATTATTAGTTCCAAGCCCCAAAGGTGACCCTTTGCCATTGATGTCAAAGGGGAAGAGATTTGATTTAGGGGGAGATCATTCAATCAGGGGGAGCATTTTCTCAAGGGGAGCAGAACAAAAAGAGGTAAAGGAAATGGTAAAAGGTAAATGGGTTACCATCAATGAAAAATGGGGAGATTTTTGGAAACATGAGCAAGTTTTATTGTCATTGATGTTAAGAGTCAGTTTCAGTGAGCAGTGCAAAAGGATGGATGTCAAGAATCAGTTTCAGTAAGCATTGCAAGAGAAAGATTGCTTCTAGGCCTAAGGGAAATAATATTATAATATATCTTATTAAAATATTCAAGGTGGTCATATAAGGTCTAAAGGAGCAATAGAAGGCCCAAGAAAAATAATATTATAATATTTTATTAAGATATTAAAGGTCTAACGTTAAGACCTAAAGTAATTAAATTAATTATAAAAATTTCATTATAAATTAATTTATAATTTAATTTAATTAACCCTAAGGTTAGGGTTATAAGGGAAAAATGATTAATTTAAAGTGTCGACATCAAATGTAATTTCCTCCTTCACCAATTTCCAAAGGGATATGTCACAATGGTATAAATACCTTGTGCATTTGGCTTACTACAACCTTACCTTTGATTGAATAACATTGAGTGCCTGCGAATTTCTACGATCTATGTGCAAAGGAAAAATATGATTTTTTGTTTTATTCGATGGCCATCAGAGGAATAAAAGAAGGTAGGCTTAAATCTTCATTTCCAAACTGGTGGTTGGGCTAGCGACAAGTGGTTGTGCATTGAGGCATTGACAAGAGATAGGTCTCACGATCAAATCCTAGTGGCAGGCCTGGGAGTATTTTTGTTGGCATAATTTTGGTTTTGGTTCCTAGCACGTAAGTCAAAGTGCACAAGGTGTATTTGACTACCAATGTGAGCACCTAGCTCACGTGGAAGTTGGATCATAACTAGGGCGTTGGTGGCAGCGTAGTGAGGGATCGAATCCCGCCAAGGGCAATAGAGGTATTTAACTTTTAATTAAATTTTGCTCTCAAGGTTTTGATGTGGCATGAATTTTTGTGTTAAGAGGGATATATAAGGTTTATAAAAATTATAATATTATATTGTGATTTTTATGATTAGAATTTGGAAGGAATAATAAGGTGGATAAAGAAAATTAATTATTGAAGTGATTTGTTTAATTTTTGCTAATCATTTTTAAGAGTGTGGAGATTATAAGGTGTAAATGAGATTTAATGTTTTATATGGTGCAATATTTTGAAGGAATATTTGAATGAAATTTTGAGAAGTTTTTTTCTACCTAACCTTTGAGATTGGAAAAGAGGTTGATTGTGATTGAGATAGATTTTGAGGTCAATTCTTTATCAAAAAAAATGTATGGGTATATCATCCTTGTGAGTGAAATATTTTTGGGTTGGATATTATGAATACGAAGTTGGAGTGAAAAGGTTTATTTGATAGGTATTGTTGAGTAAATTTTCACATGCATGTTTGGTGAATATTTGTGAAAACAATTGAGTGTGAGATTGAGGACTATCTTGAACTAGAGTTTGTGCAAGATCATGAGTATCATTGTTATATGAGATTGTTTAATAAGCATTGTTAGAAATATTGGAGTAAGCTTTCATATTCTTGACTAGGGTTTATGAAAGATCATGAGTATCATTGTTATGTGAATGAGGAATCATATTGAATATAGGTTTGAGTTCCATTGTGTGAGTTGTTGAAAGTATTGTGAAACACTTTTCTAGGGTTTATAAGCAAGTTGTGTTTCATTGAGTGATTGGTTGAGTGAAGTTGATTAAGCATAATTGATTGAAAGCATTGGAGTGATAGTTCAAGTTTTGTGAAACAAATTGTTCTTTACTAATTTGAAAAAGATATTGAAAGTGATTGAGTGTGAAACATATTGAGTCTCTAACAATTCTCTATATGCTTCTATAAGTTAAACAAGATTCTATGTGAAACTTATTTGGGTGATTGAAGAGGTTTTCTGTGAGAGATTGAGTTGAGTTTTTGTATGCAAGTTTTGCAATTGATTTGAACAAACTTTTGTGAAAGCTAGTGAAAAGATTTGAGCAAGTCCTAGAGTGTACTTAAGGATAGATTTGTGTGAGATTTTGTGGAAGCTTACAAGTAGAGTTGAGGCAAGTATTGGTGAAGACTTGTTGAGCATATTGGACAAGTTCTAGTGAGGACTTTTTGAGCATATTTGAGATAGAAGTTGAACCGATTTGTGCTAGACCAATGGACAGTGTTTAGTACAGATTTGAGATAGATATTAAGCAAATTTATGCATGGTAAAGGATAGTGTTTAGTACAGATCTAAGATAGAAATAGAATAGAGTAAGAGCAGACTTTGGAGGTGACAAAGCAAAGGACAATAGTTTCTAGTGGATAGATATCCATCAGCTAGGGTAGTGACGACAAAGGTCTTCTGAGTGATGATAGGGGTCTTCAATGGAGAGAGATCCATAAGATAATGTAGTGGAGGTAGTAGTATTCCAAGAGGATCGCTAGCCAGAGTAGAGGAGAAGGAGTTCTCCTATGTATAGAGATCCACAATATTGATTAGGGGATTGGTGTCTCCTTTGGAAAGAGGTCCATAAACATTGTAATAGGGAAAGGATTCCCAAGAGAATTTATTGAGAAAAATTTATAAGGAATATTTTCTTCGTGAAGTAGCCCACATTGGATGAACCATGTTAAATCATGTCTCTCATGTGTGTGATGCTTTGTGTAATTTTTACTACTTTAATATTGTTGATATTATAATTTGGATTGAAAAGCAAAAAGTTTTATCTTATACTATTAACCCCCCCTCTCAGTATAAGCACATGTTCTTCACTTTTGCTTCTGTTGAATCTACTTCATCTTCTTTCTTGAATTCTACTTTGTGTTCATATTTGAATTTTTTGAGTTTAGATTTAGCTTTAGACATTAAATATTCTAAATCACAAGTTTATTGAAATATCTCATTGTCATCATATTCATGCATAAGAATATTTCCTTTGTTTTTGACCTTAGAATCATTTGAATCCTTATTTTTCTATGTAGTAACTTCTAAACATTCACTTAGAGCATCATAATAATTTCCTAAATTAGATGATCTTGGAATGTCAATATTGTATGAAGAATAAAATACTATTTCTAGAAATGATTCATCAATTTGCACTTTCTTTATAAGAGTTTCAATCAACTCTTTTTATTTCAAATTGTCATATTTATAACGCTTAAGTGAAATCAATTGCATATACATTATGCTACAAATATCTAGAGGTATCATAATAATAATTTCCATCATCAATTGCTTCAACAAGTCTTGAATGTAAATAGTATTCATATGTCTCAAAAATTTCATCTATGGCTTCTCTATAGATGAATTGTAATATCATATATAACTTTCCTTTAGAATTTTTTAATCAAATTCTTAATCCCAAATTTTATGACATCTACTTTTTCCTTTTTAATTATGGACTCCATATTTTTATCTATATTAATCAAATTTACAACTTTGATTCCTTTGAAGTAGCAAACCTTATGACTCCCTAATAAATCAAAAAATAAATATAAATTTTACAAATTTTTATTTTCTAACCTTTGATGTAGAAAACCTTATAACTCCAAAATTAAATTTGCAAAATTTCAAAAACTTATAATAAAAATTTTAATTTTAATTTTTCTCAAAAATTGAAAATACTCAAATAAAACCTTCTATCAAAAATAACTTTAAAATTAAAAAACTTGAAATAACCAAACAAAATAACTAAAGTAGAAATCCTTATCACTCCACACTTTTCAAAAATAAAACTTTAATAACTTTTCAAAAACTTTAAAATAATCCTTATAACTCCTAAGCTTCTAATTTTTCAAATATCTTCACTAATTCTTTCTACCTCCTTATAACTCCTAATAAGTAATTAAAAATAATAACATTGCATACCTTATCTCCTTATTAAGCGTTTCAATTTCAAAAATCTTCCCTCCAATGTTCAAACTCCTTTTTGAATGGAATAGTTGACACTTGCTCTTAAACTCCTCTTTGACCGATCATTGCTTGCTCTTTTAACTTCACTTTGAATGAATTAAATAACGCTTAGGGAAAATTTAATCAATGATCTTCATAAACCTAATGTTCTTCTACACCAAAAATTACCTAAAGATGCTCATTTCTAATCATTGAATTTGTACTGATTCCAAATTAATGCTTAGATAATTCCACCAAGAATATACACTACTTCAAATGTTACTTATAATTCTTCCTTATGTTACTTCAAGCATGAAATCTGCTTCTTCCTTCCATTACACCTCTTCTTCCATGGATGTTGCTTCTTCCTTTTTTTATGTTGCATCTTCCATATGCATTGCTTCTTCTATGAATATTATTGTTGTTGTCTCTTTGGCTCGCTTGAATCTTGAGACACTTGAACTTCTTCTTGATTACTATGGATTGTTGTTACTTGTACCTCCAGCTTGCATTTATAATGGTATTACTCTAATTTTAAACTCCTTAGCTACTGTAAACATTAATTTACAACCTTGAGTACTCTGATTTTACTTGACTTAACTCCTTGTTTTAATATGAAACACAACTCATTCTCTACTATACTATTCTAGCCTACTTTTAGATGTTATGATCCTCTAGTTTACTGGTAGATGATGCTAGACCCTTGTATATGTCCTCACCCTATCCTATTCTTGGACAATGCCTAGTTGCCTCTCTAAGGCTCATACTAGCCTCTATTCATATTCTCTTTTTGTTGTAAGGATAAGGTAATACATTATTCACCACTTCTAAAACATTGTTAGGCTCTAGTTAGTTATCTTTAATCTCCTTTATCTTACTATTGAGCTTTGCTTGTCCTTTGCTGCTAACACATAGGTGTGCAATCCAAATGAAGATAGAATACTATTGGAAAGAAGATACTTAGGATTTTATGTATCTCATAGACCACTTAATGTGCGGCTCTTCTTATTTACACATAGAACTATTATGTGCTTTAGTATATTGAACTTATTTCTTTTTTCTTGCTCTATATTCTCTTTTTTTTTTTTTTTTTTGTAATAATATCTATTAAACTCTTCTTGGATTCTTGAGCTAAATCTTTATAAGAGCTCCATTTCTTTCACTATAATGTCTTCTTTCTCCCTATTGACTTTTGTGGCCAATATCAAGGTCTATATGATCTATATATTTTTCTTTCTTCTAATTTCTTCCTATAATGACCTCTTGGACTAATATCAAGGTCTATATGACTTTATGACCTAAATCTCTTTCTTATCAACTCCTTTCTATAATGGCCTTTTAAGACTATATCAAGGTCAATATGACCTGAATATTCTTTCTCTTTACCATTTTTTTTAGGAATATTTAAATTCTTCTCAATCCATTGCAACTTTTAATTCTTTTGTACTTTGCACTTAGAATCTAAAATTCTTCTCTATCCTTTGTAGGAAACTTCTCACACTTCTATATCTTGATCTCTATTGCAACTTTTTCTTTGAAATATATAATATCTTAGGTTGCACATAAGAACTCAATATGATTATCCTTCTTACTAAAGAATCCAATATAATTTCAAGACGACTTTGAATATCCTTAAATATTAAACTTTCTTTAAAAAATTCAATGTCAAGGGTTGGTTATGTCCCTGAATGATCAAATATCTCAAATTTGATTCACCTTTCAATCAATATAGCTAAGTCATACGATTGGATTATTATTCTTCAACTATGGAAAGACCCTAGAATTTCTACTCAATATGATCTTTAGAGTTCAAGGATCACTGCCTTTAAAGTAGATAGACTCTTAATCAACCTTGTAAAATATGGACACGATCAATTTATAATAGTGGCTAAAACAAACTCTATCAATCTGGATAGAGTCAGGTGGTAGCTTTGATACCACTGATGGATTTTTAAGCCTTATACTATCATATAATATCATAGGTTATATCACATAGCACCCAATATAAAATCGTCACCATATGTAAAGATAAGGATAATAATAAGAGTAGAATGATATGAGCAAATTAATATGTATATCAAGGATTATAATAACATTCAATTATATGCTAAAATATGAATGTAAAAAGCTTGAATCATTCATGTACAATGCATGAATAACAACTTACAATATTAATTGCACAAAATGTATACAAGTTTTATTACTTCACTATTTTTTATAAACGGATTATCAAAACTCTAAAATATCTTCGATATAATATATTCTATGGCGAATTTACTCTATAATATAGCCATAGTAGTGTGAATATTTTGGTTCTTGATCATTGATATCCATGTGCCATGTCTCATAACTCTTGGCCTATCTACTTACCACTTGCATACTTGATGAACACTTGACTTTACAATAATTGCTGACATTTACATGACTCTTACACTTGTACTTGCACTCTCTAATCTAGGACAATTGTGCACATCTTTACATTACATATTTGCACTCTTGCATAAAAAACACTTGTGCACATTTACTTAACCTACACTTGCACTCTAACTCACATGGCACTTGTGAATTTCCTGCACATTCACACTTACATAAAGAGGGAAATATAAATCACACTCTAAACCATAATATATTATTTATAAATTTACCATGAAGGTACCGTGGGGTTATAATAAGCATGCACCAAATAATATAATATACTCCAACAGTCACAAAATTGGTAACCTTAGAAGATCAAATATCTCATAAATGACCATGTTCTATAGAAAGGAACTAACTAAGGAAGTAAAAATCACAACCATATGGTAAATTCTAATTTAGAGGTCAATTTCACATGGTGTCTTCCATGCAATGATAGGCATGATGATTCAAAACTCAATATTTTGAATGTTCTAAAACTTATGATTTCAAATTAAGGAAGACCAAGAAAGAATGCAAATCATAAAAAATAGAGTATAAAAAACCAAAATACACGAGTATATAATCAAAATAGTAGAATTATTTTATTGAGAAAATATAGGACAATGCAAACTATCTCTAATAAGAGATGAAAGGCTATAACATTACATCCATTACCCATGATTTTTATAGCTAAGAGTGCATCTCTTTTTATATGAGAATTTTTGTGTTGAAAATCCATCATATTGAATATCAAAGGTCACCCATATGGAACTGTGGTGTTTCACCTTCCATGAGTTACAAAGTGTATTTAATTGAATAATATGTACATATAACTTGTCCTTTTATATTTTATCTTCTATTAGTGTGTCAACATGCTAGAGATGCATTTGGCTACAAAAATCTTAAAATAGAAAATTACAATTTTTAAAAACTATTTTATTTTGCATTTTTTAGGGCCTTTGGAGCATGTTTTCCATGTAGTTGATATAGTAAATCTTTAATTTCCTATTAAATTTTCTATATTTTCCTCTAAACTTTCCATTGTATTTTGAATATAATATACAATTTTATAACCCTAACAATGTGGTTAGGATAACAAAAATAAAATTCTAGTATTTTTTAGGCATAAAGCCATATATTTCAAAAAGCTCACATGATTGGATCATTTGTCCTTCCTAAAAAATCAATGGTCCCTATTGCATCAAATTTTGACATTAGGTATAGAACTTGTTTCTTTATATAATTTTGGTAAGCCATTCCATTTATTTTCAAGTTGTCTTTTCTTAACCACTTTGTACATATGAATAAACTACCTTCTCATGGTCTTAGTCCATGTGTCAATAATCTAATCCTCCTCTATTGGTGTTAAATTATCTGGATTGATTTCTTCAATGTCAAACTATTCTACTAATATGGAAGTGTTCAATAGAGGTAGATTATAGGGCCTCATAAGTTCTACATTGAATATTGGATGCAAAACAATATAAGATGTAAAATTGAACTCAAATATATTTTCTCCCACCTTCTTGGTGATGGTGTATGGTCCATATTGAAGAGGTTTAATCTTCCTATAGGGCATTGCAAGTATCTATTTTATAATATGTAATCATACCTTATTTATAACCTTGAATTGATGTGGAACTTGATGTTGGTCATGGCATTATTTTTATTTTTCTTTATCTTTTCCAAGAGGTCATGGACATATTTTTGGATGTGCTAAATATATTCCATAAGCAGTATTATTGTTTTTGCTTATTTTTTTCCATGAGGTGAGGAAACCATTTGTTGCATAGGGAGATATACATAATTGGGTGCCAAGGGTTAGAAATAAAAATATGCATGAAATGGTTTCTGTTTGATAGAGATATACAAAGCTTGAATGCACCCATGTTGAATGTAGGGGAGGCTCTCATATCATGTGATTGGATGCTTGGAATTATATATTCAAAAAATACGTACAATAAATTGATTCATAGCTTCTATGTGGCCATCAGTATAATGGTGGAAGTCTATGGACATGATCAACTTGGTGTCCACTATGCTTCATAGGGTGGACCAAAAATTGTATAGAAATATTATATTTTTATTAGATACAATGGATTTTGGTAATCCAAATATGAGGTATATATGACTAAAATAAATCTTAGTAATCTCCTCATTTGAAATGGATTTCTTATGAGAATTTATGATAGTCCTTTTTGAAAATATTGGAAAACCTAAAATGAAATTCATGGAGACAAACTCCCAAGGGTTGGATGGCACTAGCAATGGTGTATATAGTCCTTGATTCTTGCTGGTTGATTTGTCAAAAACATAGGGAGTACATGACTTGATATACCTATTGAAATTATTCCTCATCTTGTGTCAATATAAGTACTTTTGAAGTACTACTAATATTTTTTCCACCCCAAAGTGACTTGCTACTTTTTTGAAGTGTGCTTTCCAAATAATATTTAAATGCTCACTAGCTAGTATACAAATATGTCCCATGTGGAAGAGGAGATTATCTTGCAAATAAAAATAAAAAATATGCTTACCCACATGGACAACTCTTATGCATTTTCAAAATTAGAATATGATTCATACAATTGAATTATATTACCCATAGAAATCAAGAATGGTGGTGAGTGTTGTGATTAGAGGTCAACTCAAACAATCTACTACTAAATTGGCACTCCATTTCTTATGCTTGACGATCAAATGAAACTACTACAAATATGTGGTCTAGCTTTGATGTCTTTCATTCCTTAGCTTACTTTTTGTCTAAATTAACTCTAGAGGTTTATGACCTATGTGGATTATGGCTTCCATGCACAAGACATAGTGCTTTCACTATTTACATATTTGGACAAAGACATTGAGATATTTATTGTATTTGGGGTATTTTTGAACTACTTCATTGAATGTTTCACTATGATAGATAATTTTATGCCCATTATATATGAAATAAATCCTAATACATGCTCTAATGCATTAGTAATTTCTAAAAAGGTTAAGAAATACTAGATAAGGGAAGTTTAGGATCTAAACATAATTAGTCCTTCAATATCTCAATGCCCTTTTTTGTGTATCTTCCCAATGGAACTTAGATTTAGAACCTTATTTGATCACTTGGTGTAGTGGCAAATCAATGTATTAGAACCCCAATACGAATATTTGATAGAAATTACCTTAATCTTCATAGGATAAATATGAAATATCTCTTTGTCAACAACATACATAAGGCACTAAATCTTTATTATGCCAAATGAACACTTCTCCAAATTAGCATATAGATTTTTTCTTTGAAGAGTTTGAAGTACTTGTTAAACATGTTGTAGATATTACTCCCACGTGTAAGTATAGATGAGAATATCATTTAATTTGACTAACAAAATGAGCTAGTGTAGGAATAAAGGATGCCATCCATCATCCTCATGAATGTAGTAGGCACAATGGTCAATACAAAAGGTATAACCATCCACTCTCTTATATACATGAGTGGGATCTATGGGTATTTTATGATAGCTAGATCTAAGATCAATTTTTGTGAAGAACATTGAACCATGGAGTTGGTCCAATAAGTCATCAATTCAAGGGAGTAAATAATGGTTCTTTATAGTTATTTTATTCAAAAATCTATACTCAATATAGACTCTCAATGTTCCATATTTCTTTGGAGATAAGAAAATTGGACTACCATATATTAAAGTACTTAGTTTTAAATGCTCCTTTTGAATCAATTCTTCGATCTTCCTTCTGATTTTATCATTTTTAAGGATTAATTTATGATAAATAGGGGTATTATAAAAAGAAGAACCAAGAACCAAATCAATGGAATGCTTTACCTTATAATGAAGTGGAATGTCAATTGGTAATGCCTACAATTGATGTAGCAATAATCCTCTTTCTACTTTATGGTTTGAGTGTCAACAACGAATTTTATTATTTGGCTATCTTCTTTGTGCATCGTTTAGCATTGATTATGAAAATAAATTTAGGAAGATATACCTTTGGTGTCTCAAAGCACTATCCTCCAATAGTGATGATGATAGTTTGGGGCCTAAACTTATATACCATACCTCTTCTACATAAATGGTTGGCCCAAAGTTACATCTAAACATTCAATGGTACAACATCATATAAAAATCATCTTTTAAGGGATTGATAGCATAAGAGATAAAATATTTTTAAGTGATGAAAGTGTATCTTCCTTGTTGTAACCATCCAATATTATATGTTTATGGGTGTGGTGTGATAAGCAAATTCAAATCCTTCATCATCTAAGAAAAACATATTCTTTTGATTAACACTATCAATAATAAAATACAATGGCTTACACTTGGCCTACATTAATGAGTGAAACAGGCATTCCTCCTCATGTGATATATCTACTATAGCATGTTTTGTGGTAATGGTTACTTTTGGCTTAGCTTCCATGATTCACTTACCTCTATCCTAAACATGTGGATGTGGAGGTAGTTGTATAGTGGATGTAGTGGGTTATACTTTAGGAAACAATGACTAAATTACTTGCCACTCCTCCCTCAGTTGTTACTTTCTCTTGTGATAATCACACCATTTTCCACTTTTGGATTTTGAGGGACTTTTTTTAGAGTCTTTTTATATTTTAAATTCTAATTTTGGGGTTGAACCCCCATATCCTAATTCTTTGGAGAGTAACTCTTGCCTCTATATGAATGGTACTTAGTGTTCTAGTTTTTATTATTTTCTCCTCCTTTTATCTTTTTGTTTCTATGATTTTGCTCGATTTTCAAAAGAAGTTTGTATGTCTCTTCCAATATCTTAGATTTTAATATGTACATGTCCTCTTGAATGTACCATTACAACCCATTATGGTACTAAAATGAGCATGCATGAATACAACAATAGGATGTTTTCCCTATAAAATTAATTTGCCCTAAATATTATTCATATCTAGTCTTATAAATGATTACAAAGAATGTTTTTTAGAAGGAAAATTTAAGAAGAGACATGGAAGTTTACAAAAATAAAACAAGTATAAAATAACATGGATAACAATAATCTACTATATTAACTAATCAAACATTATCTCTCATGTAGATACTAAGCCTTATTAATTCCTCCCTACTTGGTGGAAATTTGTAACAACCCTCCTTGGTAGGACTTGTTCTTGATATTTGATTTATATATTGATGCGTGGATACCTAATACATAATATCATTTTATGTTGTCAAGATGTGTTTATTAGTGCACTTTATACTTTCATTATACTATTTTTGGAATATGGTACTGTTGATGAATATTGTGGTTGTAGGACCAAGTATTCTCATTGATAGATTGGTATGGAACAACCATCGAAGTTGAGAGAAAATGGGAAATGATGGATGATATTTTCATTGACAGCTCAAGGGTAAAATAAAACCCTTCATAATGGTACATTTCATATGTGTATGTTTGACTATATGCACCATTGGACAAGGAGGTTGCTATTTAAAAAAAATAACCATCCTTAGTAGGTGGGTGATAGCATCACAGTTATCATAAAACCTTCTACTTAAGGAAAAACTTTTTTGTACATATTGTTTGACTGCATTCTAGTTAAGCAAGGATGACTTAGCAAGAGCCTTTGCATTGCTATATATGGAATTTTTTGAATCGATGCTAATGGTTAATATTAGCATTTGATAGTAGTTTAATTAATTATGTGGGTAATTAATTGCACTAGAATTAGTAAATGACATTAGTATTGGAATTTGATAATTCTAAAAAGATGATTCTATTATTAATATTATGCCTTGTGAATGTAGTAGTCTATTATTAAATTTTAATAAGGAAAAACCTTGTAAAGAAATATAATCAATTTATTATTAAGGTTGTAAAGTGGAAAAGATAAATTCATTATTAGATTAAAACAAAATGTTGGCATGATAGAAATATTAGAACATGGTTTAAGTTGGTGTTGGAATCTTCTTGTAACGTAGAATGGGCGTTACTTTTTTGGCATGCAAGAATTTTTTATTCTCCATTCTTCTACTTTCTTAGGGAAATATTTCTCTGATATTATATTGGGAATAAATCACCAAGTTTTGGGTTGGGAAAAGGAGGAGCTAGAGAAAGAAGAAGACCCAAAAGGTGGAGACATGAAGGAAGGAAATAACTACATAGAACAACCTTTTTAGAGAGGTATTTGATTCCCTAGTTTACCTTGAAACATTGTATGCTTCACTAAAATTATATCGTTGGCTAAGTACAATTGTATTATACATATTTCTTGGATGTTGCTCATAGCTACATGATCGTTTTCATTATTTTTATTTCGATCAGTGTGTCCTTTTCGAGCATAATTGAGCCTATAGAGAATTTTAATCTTTTTAACTTACTTTAGTGGGGCGTTTTTTTCCTTTGATTCTTTTAAGAGAGTTCTATTCTAGTTGGATTCTTTTTTTTAGGCCCCTTTGGTCATTAAGTTTGTGGTGTTCTCCTTTTTTAGTAAATCCTTTGTAGTGAGTTATGGCTTTATGTTGTAGATATTTCTTTTCTTTTGTGTTTAGATGAGGATTTGGTTTTCATTACCACCTTGTTCCTTCCCTATTGCCTTAATTTTAGATTTTTCTTGAGTTATTTTTTAAAGTGGATTTTTGTTTGGGCTTCAAAAATTTTTTCTAGCTTGGTTAGTGATCTGGTGAGCAGAGGGAGTTGAAAACCTATAGTGCTATTGAAAAATGATAGGCTACAAATGGTTGCCTTGTATTATGATTATTTAGGCACTGACCTAGAAGTGTTTTCTCCTCCATGCTTAGATTTCAGATCCTTATAGCGAACATAGGAGTTGTTGGTTTCCATTTACATGGTTTGATTATCTTCTTGTTTAGCTTTAGGGTTTATTTTCCCTTTCATCCTTGGAATATCATAATGTTAATTGATTTTTTAATCCAAGATTAAGGTTATTTATTGTTTAAGCTTGAATTTAGATTTTTTTTTAATTTTAGGTATAGTTTATGAGTTAATAAGTTCTAAGTAAGTATTGCTTTTATTGTTTTTTTTTTGCTTGATAAAAAGGGGTTGTACTCAGGTCCCCCACCCTTAAAAAATTACATCTCTCTTATTTAGATCTTGAGATTTTACAAATAGATACACTTCTCATCTCAATTAAGATGCTATAGTTAGAAACCTACATCATTTTACATAAAATTTCTGAATTCTTGATTTTCATTTTCTGAATCTTTTCAAATATTTGTATGAATACAATTACTCCAAAATTTAGCATCTTTCTTGACATTTTCCTATAGCAGCCTTCACAATGCCAAAAATTCACCTCTACTATCTATGCCTTGCATCTTAGTAGAGTAATATTTCCAAAACATCGCACTAACATAGTCCACTTTACCAAATATGGATTGCTAGTTTTCTTCCTGAAACACAAGTGCAACCAAAAAAATTATAATAAATAGTCTAAATGAACACACATTATTGTTACAAAATAAAATAGATATTACCAATGGAAAACATTAAAGTAAAACTTAATCATTAATTGATTTAGGTAATCAACAATGTTTTGTCGGCTTCAACTAAACTTTCTACTTCCTCTAACCATGGAAAGGAGATGTTAACTTCACGATACTCAATATAAACCCCTCTACTAGCTAGATTATCTACACATTTGCTTCCTTCCCTTACTATATGTGTAAACCTAATTTCTTCAAACTCTTTAGCAATATCTCGAATTTCCACAATTATCTCTTGTATGTTCCATGGATCCTTTGCTTTCCTCAAAATTGAATTAATAACTATGAGAGAATCACTTTCCATCCAAACTCTATTTCATTTCATTTTATTACATATTTTTAACCCTTCTAAAGCTACCCAAGCTTCAGCTTCATTATTTGTCTTAAATCCACAATTGAAATCATAATGAGACAAAATCTCCCCTCTATTATTTCTAATTATTCCTCCTCCTACTGGTCCTAGGTTTCCTTTAGATGCTCCATAAAAATTCAACTTAACCCACTCCACATCTGGTGGTTTCCACTTTATATTCTTTATCTTATTTTTATCTCTTGTACCCAACATCATAATTCCATTTAATGACTTGACTCTATATATCAAGACTCTGCTTCTAAATTAGGGATTGGGTGAATTGATAGGGTTGGTTTAGACTCCTCTATGGCTAAACATACCTTCTTTTTCACTACCTCTAAACTACTTTCATTTCCTTTAAATATTCTTCTGTTCCTTTCTAGCCATATAGTCCATAGTGTTGTATCTTTTGATATATCCCATATTGTCTGTAAAGCCTCACTTTTATAAGTGCTCTGCCATTACTTTAACAAATATTAATGTATACTATTCATCACCATACATTTACCAAATATATTAAGAATCCATTGCCATAGATTCCAGACTATTAAGAAATGTCCCAAGATATGGTTAAAAATATCCTCCTCCTTATTACAAAAAACACATTTAGAGGGGCCATGAAAACCCCTTTTCATAATATTATCCCAGGATAAAATTCTTCTATGACCTACTATCCAAACAAACATTTTTACTTTAGGAATTCTTGGGATATCTCAAATATCTCTCCAAATTCTAGTGATATTATTATTATGTTGGTGTTGAACATTATAACCACTTCTTGTTGTGTATTCTCCTAAGCTATTCAACTCACAAATCAATTTATCCTTGGTACCCCTTGTAATAATTACAATTGTTATCTTTCTACTTAATTACCTCATAGCATGTCTTGTATACTTGTAAAACAATCTTCTTTCCAATTGTATCTTCCTTCTCGATCCTTGTACAAAATGTTTGAAACCCTATCACCATATTTATCTTGAAGCAATATCATCCAAGGTTTCAAAACTAGATCTAAATTGAGTGATTTTTTATCACACCAAGTATCCATCCAAATAGAAATTTTTTCTCTAGTTCCCACCACCCATATTAAACCTTTAATCATAAGATCAATATATTTTATTAAACCATTCTAAAGAGCATAACCATTTGGAAGAGAGAATGCAGTAAATATTAAATTTGGGTCATTGGGATCAATATACTTAAACAAATTCTTGTCCATTGTCTTTGACTCTCTTTGTACAATTTCTAGATAAATTTTCCCCTAATAGCTAAGTTTACATCTGTAAGAGCTCTTAAAACAAGACCTCCCCTAGTTTTTTCATCACACAATTTGCTCCATTTCACCAAATAAAATTTCCTTTTATCATGTAAACCTGACCATAAAAAGGATCGCATAATAAAGATTAAAAAAATTTTAGCTGATTTTGGCATAGAATACAAAGACATATAATATGTTGGAATTGCTTGTAAGACTAACTTAATTAACTACACTCTTCCTTCTAATGATGATCATATACCTTTCCGAGCTAGAAGTTTATTTTAAACTTTACTAATAAACCATATTCCATAAATCTATCCTCATTCTCCCCTCAAATAAAGGCATCCCTAGATAAGTTTTTGGTAAATTTGCCTCCTCCATTTGAAGCAACATATAAATTCTTGCTTTGATATTAGTAGGAGTGTTAAGAAAGTAAATTTTGGATCTAGTCCTATTAATTTTTTGCCCTGAAGCTCTTTCATACTCTTTTAAAAAGTTATTCAAAGCTTTGGCCTCATTTATCCTTACCCTTCCAAAAAGAGTTGCATCATATACAAACTATTTATGGATGATGTTATGGATGTTATTACTAACCTTAAGTCCACTTATAAACCTATATTTGTAAGTATTATTTAATTTCCTACTCAAAAATATTGCCATAATAATGAATAAATAATGAGATAGAGAACCTCCTTGTCTAAGGCCTCTCTTGGCTTTAAAATATTCTATCACTAACCCATTGACCAACACTTAATAAGAAACTATAGAGACACAAGTTTTAATCCATATAATCCATTTCTTCCCAAAACCAAACTTATCTAAAACTGCAAAAAAAAATTTCATTTAACGCTATCATAGGATTTACTCATATCAAGTTTTAAGATCATAGCTTTCTCTTTTCTTGAAGCTACTGAATGTATAACTTCATGAGCTACTATGATCCCATCCAAAATTTATCTCCCTTTCATAAAACCTCCTTGCTCTTCTGAAATAATTTTGTCTAAAAATGGCCTTAATCTATTCACCATAACTTTGGAAATAATCTTATAAGCCATATTACATAGGCTTATGGGTCTAAAAGAATCAAACAATTCAGCATCCTTCTTTTTTGGAATTAGGGTAAGATAAGTTACATTTATTTTATAAGGAATGTATTGTTTTACCCTATACTGTTCCACTACCACCAATAAATAATCTTTTACTATATCCCAATTATGTTGGTAAAAATCTATAGAGATCCCATATGGACCAGGGGATTTATCCTTATTAAAAGACAAAATAGATAAATGAACTTCTTATAGAGTAATAGGCTCCATCAATTTCCTATTGTCTTCATTTGTTAAAACTAAAGGAACATCTTGAAGAATTTTATCATTAAGAAATTCGGTCTCCTTTGAACCTAGAATATTATAATAAAATGAGTTAGCCTCTCTTCTAATTTCACTCTGATATTCAATATAAACCCCTTCTATTGATTTAATTCTACCAATTCTAGAAGAAGATATTTGTACTATAGCCATCCGATGAAAAAACTTTGTATTTTTATCTCAATATTTTAACCAAGTCTGTCTTGATTTTAATCTCCAGAATTTCTCTTCCTTACTAAAAATATTATGATATTCACTAAGCAACTCCCTTTCCTATGAACTTGTATTATTTTCATCACCTTTTTGGAATTTTGAAAATTTATCTTTTAGTTCTTCTTTCTTCTCAAAAATATTTCCAAAGGTGTTCTTGTTTCATTATTTTAATCTAGATGTCATATATTTAATTTGGTTTGGAAGAGCATACAACCCACCATTACCTAAAAAATTCCATGTTTGAGCTATCATATCAAAAAATTGAGGATAGTCTTCCCACATCTGCTCATATTTAAAATATGATATTTTTTTAAATTCACTAACCACCATTTTACTCTTATTAGCTAGTAATTTGAACCAATCCTTGTTAAGGTATTAATTTTAGCACAAGTTCCTTCATATAGCTAATGATATGAGAGAATACATCTATCTATTTTTTCTACTATTAGGTTTTGGCCTTTCCTATTGTTGGTCCAAGTATAGTTATCTTCTTCAAACTCAACTTCCCATAGAATATTTTTTTGAATAAAAGCTGAGAAATATTTCATACTTTAGGTCAATTTCCTAATTCTCCCAAATTTTTCATTTAGCTTGGTAATGGCATTAAAATATCCAGTGATCATGAAATGAGTTTCTTGGTCTATAATTCTCATAAAGGCCTCAATCCTACTTCATACTTCTAATCTATGACTGAGTTGTAGGACCATATACATTGATAAAGATGAAGTGAATATCAGCAAACTAGAAAGTGACTAAAGAGACTATACAATGCCTAGTTTTATGAATGGGTACACAATAGGTTATAGAACGATTCCAACAAGTTAGAATTATCCATGATACCCCTTCAAAATCCATAGCATCCCATTCACATCTTGCCCAAAATTCTTTCATAGTTTTTGAAACTTCTTCTTTTGTCATTTTAGTTTCCTGGATACAGAGAATATCAGGTTTATTACTTAAACATAGGTCCCTAATACACCTATGATTTGAGGGGGTATTAACACCCCTTATATTCCATAATATGATAACCATATCTCATTAGGGGCTTTTGGCCCCTCTTGCGTATTACCAATACCATTTTGTTGTTTGGTAAAGATATGTTCAACCAACTTAGTTTGTGTTCCTTTCTCTATGTTAGATCTTGCTTCCCTAGATCTTACTTGATAATTTGAGGATTTTGCCCTTTTTTCTTTGCCTATAACAGGAGTAGGTCTTATTATTCTATTCCTTAATATTTTTCACCATTTTGTTTCAATATATTTATCCTCTCTTGGCTCTATTATAGAAGATTTTGACTTATCCTACTCATTTTCTAGTATTTCCTTATTAATGGTAGAGGTATTACATTCTAAAACTGTATTTTCTTTATCAATTATTTTCTTCTTAATGGTGCATGGTACTTCAAGATATTCTTCCAAATATGATGAAATACATTCCTTGGGTTCATTTAGAATGTTCTTCCTTAAATTAGGATCATATTGAATAGACGGTTCTTTGCTAATATGTTGAAATTATTGTCTTGTGTCCTCTAAGTTTTGATCTACTTTTTCTTCATAGTCTAAAGCCTTAGAATAATTAGAATTTCTTCCAGTATCCTTTCTTATTGATCTCCACTATTCATTTTATTTTATTTTTTTAGATCTATTTTTTAGAAGTTGAAAACCATATTTATCCATAACCATTTGTAAATTTCTCTTACGATTTTCTACAAATGATTCTGTTGGGCTCTTATTAGGGCATGATATCTCAATATGCCCCACCTCATGACATATTATACATATAAAATATATGTTTTCATAATCTATAATTTGTGTCCACATCTTATCGCCATACTTAATAATTATTTATTTTGGTAAAGTTTTACTTATATCAATCATGACCAATATTTGAGCATAAATAGCCAAAAATCCTTCTTTTGTTGTATCTAAAATCTCAAGGAATTTTCCTAGAGTGTTTCCTATTGAATTGAAGTTATCTATTTCCAAAAATTCAATGGTCAATCCAAAAATCCTGACCCAGACTGGTACTGGGGATAGATTTACATTTTTAGGTGAAAATCCTTCAACCAGTGGGTAAGGAAGAGCCTTGCTTTTCCCATAAACCAAGGACCCCCTTTTAGGATTATTTCTCTTTCTTATATAGAACAAAAAATTGCTCGGAAGAAACCTTTGAGAATAAATTATAGAATCACTCCTTGAGACTTCCAGCTCCTATCAATCCATTTTCTCAAGGTTGAAGCCCCTGGCCAATACCCATTAAATTTACCAAAAAATGCCCTATATTGGAGCAATGAGGATCTCTATGAGGTGCGCTCACTAACCTCTACCACTAGGGATGATTATAAGGATTTAACTATAAATCAATCCATGGAAAGGAAACTAAAACTCAAAATCTAATGAAATTTATCTGAAAGTTCTACAAAAAATATAATATTTGATAAAAACTTTATAAATTTTTCATGCACAATTTTTAAGATAAAGGGAAAAAAGAACTTAGCTGAAAATTTCTTTGTTTAGATAGAATTTCTTGCCTCACTGAAGTCCTAGCCCTTCATTTCTCTTCCCGTCATTCGAACCCTAGTTGGAAAATATTTGCAAATTCATTTTTCACGACTTGAAAATCGTCACTGTCCTTGTTTCGAATGGTTGACTTCACAGGGTTGTATCTCCCTCAATATTGCTTGTATTTTTGCATATGACCACTCATTTTAAAGCTATTCAAATTTTGCACAAGTTTGTCCAAGAATCAGCTGAATAAGATAACTCTTCATGAAGATATAGCTCCTAAAATATGAGATATTTTTAGAAAAAACCCTAATCCTTTGCACTTTGCAATTTCATTTTTGTGATTTGAAAAATTATCACTACCCTTGTTCCGAATGGTTGACTTCATAGGGTTGTATCTCCATCAATATTGCTCATATTTTTGCAAATGACCACTCATTTTAAATCTATTAAAATTCTACACAATTTTTTCCAAGAATCAGCTAAATTGAATAACCCTTCATGAAGATATGTCTCCTCAAAGATGAGATATTTTTTTAAACAAAAACCCTAATCCTTCACACTTTGCAATTTTATTTTTCATGATTTGAAAAATCGTCATTGTCCTTGTTATGAATGGTTGAATTCACAGGGTTGTATCTCTCTCCTATTGTTTTTATTCTATTTTGAAAAGAAATAATGCATTAGATCAAGTTTATATAAAAAGGAATTATATGCTTATTATGATGTTGCTTTAGTAACATGAACTAAAGGTTTTTTATTATTAATAATTATATGGATAAATATTATTTTTGTTGGATTGTTGTTTTGAAAATTTTAAAAGAAATTTTATATTAAATTTCTTTATCAGAAAAGTGGTTTTCAATTTGAAATAATAGCAAAGTGTTTTCTTATGAAATATCTTGAAAGAATTGTATGTTATGAAACAATGAAGAAGTGAGAATAAATGATATGATTAGGAAAAGAAGTGAAAAACTAGGGTTTGAAGAGCAAGAGCCATAGAAGGAGGGAGGATGCAAGGAAGGGACCAAGTGGAACTATGGATAGAATGAATTTCAAATATGCTATAAGGGGTTCTCAACCTCCAACAATTCCAATTGGTCGATGAGGTTTTTTGTGTCAACCTCTTCATATGCCAAGGATTGATCCTAGGAAAATAGGCTATGGTTGCATGCGAGTGATAAATGGATCTCTAGTTTTTAATCTACAATAATCTAACATTCAGGATGGAATTGCTACAATGGAGCAACAAGGGTTGATCTATCAATTATTGGGCTTTTGACCATCCTTACCTGCTTTTAAAAGTTGGGTTTTGAAGCAATGGCAAACTCTAGGTGAGTTTAGTATCTTAGATTATCCTAATGGTATTTTTTGGTGTTATTTTCCAATGAGAAGGATATACAATGAATATTATAGGGTGGTACTTGGTTTTTGGTTGAGTTGGTTTGTTTATGAAACCCTAACATGCTTTATTTAAGGTTGGAGGGGAAATGCCTTTAGTAGGACTTGTCTGGGTCAAAATTATTGGTTTATCGATTGAATTTTAGAATTTTATAGTCTTCTTAGCAATTGGTAATACTTTAGGTACCTACATGATGACAATATATAGCACAATGTGGTTTGAGTATTTTATTTATGCTCGATTTTGTGTTCTCATAGACTAATAACCCCCTACCAAAAAAATTACTTTGCAGTTTGGGGAAGAAACTTGGGAGCAAGAAGTTGATTATGAACACATTACCTTTAGGTGTCAATGTGTCATGAATATGGTCATTTAGAAAAATATTGTAAATATGTAGTCTTGGAGCAAACAAAGCAGGATCAAGGTTAGAAGAAATTTTAGATTCCTAAAAAAAACCATGTTACTATGAAAATGAAGCCTAAAGACACGTCAATATCCTCATATAATAGGTTTTCAAAACTTGTAGTGGAAGATGATTTAGGGGATGTGGATTATTCTATGGAGAGAAATATTTTGGAAATATAAATTTTGGATAGCTCACATATTCCCCACCCAAAACTATTCAAAGACTTCTTAGAGAGAGCCACTAGTCTAGTTAACAATAATTTTGAGATCCATCCTCAGCAAGGGAAAACTCACCAAAAAAACACAAAATGGAGGATAAGGTCAAACAAGGCTTTAGTTCTCAAGGAGGATCCCAAGGATATATGAATCAAGCTTTAGTCTTGTATTCTCAATCAATAGAAATATATTTAAATCTAGAGCCATCAGGAGTTAGTCAAACCTCCAGTAAAAAAATGAAGTTGGATACAAACCAGAAGGTAGGAAGGAAAATAAATATGGTTCAAATTCAAAAAGAAAGGGAAAAGTTGGATTCAATAGGCTATTGGATGAAAATATAGGGGAAAATGCAAATTAGGGATGAAAAGACTGGTGGAATTTGCAAATCAAGGATGCTCTTCTTTCTATCCTTTCTTTGGATGGCTCCAATTATAAAATTACCTTGTTCTTTTTTCTTTGTATTAGCTTCTCTCTGGTTCAGTTAGGATTTTTCTATTCCCAGCTTAGAAAGATATTTCTTACGTTTCTTTTGTTAAATCTTGGATATTAGGCTTGTTGATTTTGTTTGGCCATAGTTGTATTATGTTTTTCCTTACTTTATTTTTTTGGTGTGTGTGTGTTGTTGTGTTGTGTTTTATTTTATTTTTTATTATGTTTTTGTTGTTTTTTTGTGTTTTTGTATTTTTGTGTTGTTTTTGTTGTATCTTTTTTTTGCTTTGTTTTTCTAAGTTTTGGTGTTTTTTGCATTGTTTTTTTTTGTTTTTTTTGCATGTATTTTTTGTGTTTTGTTGTTGTTTTTTATTTGTTTTTTTGTTGTTTTAGGCATGCTAATTGAGTGTGTCGAAGGGGGTAAGGCCAGGTGCAATCCCTGGGAATTTTTTATATAATAGATACCCCTACCTCTTTGGGTATTATCCAAAAGTGGAACCTTGAATGGGGTGTTTTTCACACACAAAAAAAGAAAGATATTGAAATATAGGTTATGCACAAAATGGAATATTAAATGTTATTATGTTTTTATGCATAGTGTTTAGAATTCTTAGTTAATAGCATTTGGAAAGAATGTGTTAGATTTTAATTCATGGTTTATGGATTATCATTATTTTAGATGATGTTCATTCTTTCATTATTAATTAGGTAATGCTAAATGATAGTAATAATTAAGAGAGATTAGGGTTCAAGGTTTTAGTAATGTGTTCTATTTAAGTATATTTTTATATAGCACTTTATTTCCTTTTGGAACAAATGTTATCATATTAATTATTATATGAATCTTAGATTTTATGGGAAGGGCTTGGGCAATATGTAGTGCCATATTAGGAACCCTTGAGTCAAGTTGTATCCAACCTTGGGAAGAGTTGTAGTGATGTAATAACCAGGTATATATCTAGGAGGAGTTATGATGACGCAATAATTAGATATTTCTAAATTAAAACACCTTGAACAATTAGGATCGAGTGTACCAAAAATGATGAGGTCTAGGATTCATTCACAAGATAGTATAGTGATGGTACCCTGAATGGTGAGGATCAAGAAATCATACTTATTACTAGGTGAGTGGTAATGGCCTTAGATCATAGAGATGTGGTAACTAAACACTAAGGTATTACACCATAATAATCTTACATAGATAGACTTATGTAAGGTTAGGGAATATGCATTCTCCTTTAAGTGATATGGTCCTTAAAGGATAATCCCTACACCATGGTCAAGTTGTCCTATACTAGTGAGAGTATATAAAAGGTGGGAGACCACTAATGGTGTCCTTTTTAAATGATGAGGTTTAGAAAGGTGAACCCTAAAAATATAGGATGTTGGCCACTCATCGACTTGAGTGTCATTTGTAGAAATATTGAACTCAAAATGAGGTTTACCTTGTAATGCTAAAAAATATTGGGACTACTTTGTGAACCTTACACACACACACACACACACACACACATATATATATAATATATATATATATATATATATATATATATATATTGGTTTGGTTTGGTTTATTGGGTTATTATAGTTGGTATCAAATCTCTAGGTCATAGGACTAGAAACTTCCATGGAGAGAACCTAGGTTGAACCTTGACTTGATGTGCTACTTTAGGAGACTTACTCTTCTAGGGATCTTAACTTGATCTGGGATAAGATAAGTATTACATGCTATTTGGAACAATTAGACCAAGGAATACAAATCCTAGAGAGTATAGTTTCTTATTGGTAATGGTACCTTGCAAAGAGACAAGTGTGATAATGGTCATACTTAAGATGGCACCTTGTGAAAGGGCAAGTGTGATCATGATCATTATCAGGTGAGTGATAATGGTCTAAGTTAGTTCATAGGGAGATGAAACCAATTGATTGTGAGTATAATTTGGAAAGAAATGTAATTCATCCAACTCCTTTGTGTGGATAGAACATAACATCTATTTTGAGATCATACAAGAAGGTGGGGTTAACTATACAGAAGGAACTTGTAGTACATTCCTAAAAGAGAACTAGAAGAATAATGGAATCCAATAATAAGTATGGAAGAACAATAGAATCTATAAAGAAATATATAATAAAAATGAACTCCAATAAGAAATCTAGAAGAACAATAGACTCAAACAAGAAATTTGGAATAATAGTGGAATCTAGTAAGAAGACTGGAAGAACAGTGGACTCCAATAAGAAACCTAGAATAATAGATGATTATACTAAGAGAATGACAAATGTTACCTTTATAGTTAAGCTTCTATAAGATCATATGGAGCAACTTACATCTTTAGTTAGGTTACTTCATGAAAAAATGAAGCAACAATAGGAAATTCTAGAAATGCTTGTTAAGCGAGAGTACACAAATGATAAAGATAAAGAAACCCTAATAGGGGAACCCAAGTTCAAAAAAATAAACAATGGAAACTATAAGAAGAATTCCCATAAGTATAAATCAAACCCTTGGCCTCAAAATAAAAAAGAATCAACTCAAAAAGAGGATATGAGGGAGAAAAAATAAAGGTCTCAGGAAACCATGATAGCTTATTTTCTTTGTGGGGGTTCTCATTATGCAAATAAATATCCCCAATGACTAGAATTGAGGAATAGAGCTAAGGAGAAACCGTACTAAATCTATGTAGCTACCAAAGTTAGAACCTATATGGACAAGCAAATACCATGTTATTGAATGGTAAATTGTTTAATAATAATGTTGAAGTTTAAATTGATAGTGGACTTATAGATAGTTTTATTTCCACTATTATTATTGGGGGTATGCCAAAAATACCTAGCTTTTTAGCACAAGGGTAGAAATTTGAGTATGGGTTTGGAAAAAATTACTTAGTAGATCAAAGTTTTCCTATGATTAAGATCACCTTACCCAATGGATCCACTATTTAGAACTTATATGTAGCATCACTACATGCCTTTGATATTATCTTAGGGATGGATTGGTTAAAGGCTCATGGAGCCCTAATCAAATTCCAAGAAATATGGATGGAATTTACTAATAATTATAAGAAAAGAGTAAGGGTTCAAAGTGGGCAAGGATATTTTTTATTGCATTTGTTATTAGCTATATAGCTTAAGAAGGTAATCAAAAGAGATGGTATGTTATATATAGTAAATATTAATATCAAGTTAGGTGATAACAAGGATGAGAAAATATTTAAGAGACATCCAACTCTACATGAATTTGAGGATGTATTTTTTAAATTATCCAAAGCTTACCACCTTGATGTGAATTTTACTTCACCATTGAACTAATACCTGGAGCTAAACCTATTGCAATGACACATTACAAAATTATTCCTATTGAGTTACAAGAGCTAAAGTTGCAACTTCAAGATTTGTTGGAGAAATGTTTAATTAAACCTAGTGTGTCACCTTGGGGTGCTTTGGTATTATTTAAGAAAAAAATTATGGTTCCTTAAGGTTGTGCATCAACTAAAAAATGTTGAATAAATTCACCATAAAAAAAAGGTATTCTTTATTGAGGATTGATGATCTATTTTATCAGCTATAGGATGCCATCCTATTTTCAAAGATTTATTTGAGATTAGGATATCATCAGTTGAGGATTTATGAGGAGGATACTCCTAAAACAACCTTTGAGACTAGTAATGGACACTATAAATTCACAATATTTCCATTTGGGTTGAAAAATGCACCAGTGGATTTTATGAATTTGATGAATAGTATACTCAAGAAATATTTAGATTGGTTTGTTTTGATATTTGTAGATCATATATTGATATATTCCTACACTAGAGAGAAAGATGATCAACATTTGAGGTTAGTGTTAGAGGTTTTAAGGAAAAATAAACTTTGTGGAAAGTTGTAGAAATATGAGTTCTATGCCTCACACATTTAATATTTGGGATATATTATATCTATAGAGGGGATTATTGTAGATCCTAAGAAAATTGAAGTTATTTTTGAGTTGGGCTACACCCACTAATGGATTAGAAGTTAGAAGCTTCATGGGAATCACTTGTTATTATAGGAATTTTATAAAGGACTATTAAAATATTGCTTATTCTATTACCAACCTTCATAGAAAAGGAAAAGAGTTCAAATGGACAGATAAATGTAAATCTAGCTTTGAAACTCTAAAAAATAAGTTGACTACAGTGCCAATTCTTAGTATATCGAATCCTCTTGGAAATTTTATAATGTGTATAGATGTTTCCTTAGAAGTTTTGGGAGGGATATTATCCCAAAATGAAGCTACAATAGCATACAAATCTAGGAAACTCAAGAAGCATGAGTTAAATTATGCTACACATGACCTACAACTGGTGCATGCACTAAAGGTCTAGAGACACTACTTGTTGGGGAAACTATTCGAGCTAAGGATGGGCCACCAAAGTCTAAGGTATATTTTTACCTAGCCTATGTTTAATGTAAGATAGATAAAGTAGACAGAGTTCCTAGCCAAATATGACTTTGGTATTGAGTATATCAAAGGAAAGGAGAATAAGGTTGTTGATGCCTTGAGTAGGAGAAGGCATATAGTAGCACTGATCCAGAGTCATATAGACTTGATGGATAAAGTTAAGGAAATGTAGTCATAGGATCAATATTACAATGAAATATGGGCTAGAATTGAGAGAAATCCTAAGGAAAATAAGAATTTTAACATAAAATATGGACTTTTATGTTTCAAGGATAGGGTTGTCATACCCAAAATTGGTGATTTAAGGAGAATTATTATGCAAGAGGTGCATAGTTCTCCCTATTCTACTTATCCAAGTGTAGACACCAAAACAGCACCAATCCGATTATGTGACTGCAAACACTAATCGCACTAACACACACAGCCCCAGGGCAGCCCCAGAGGTTAAAACAGTGGTTCTAACCACTCACACAGTAGTTTTACAAGTCGGGAGATCAATTTGGCACCTTTTAGACACTCTGCTACTTATTCGCTCCACCCAGGGACGAGTGCGGATTGGTACTCATTTCACCTAGAGACGAGTGCAGATTGGTACTCGTTTCACCTAGAGACGATTACCAGCGCTCGCTCCGGGGTGGGACGAACGCCAGGTTTGACCGAAAAAAGTCAAACCTCGGCGCATGACAACTCAGAACTGCCACTTAGCTCTCCCTTCATGGCATAGGAGGGCGAGTGAGTTCTTTTGACAACTCATATCTGCCAATTAACTCTCCATTCACTGCATGGGAATGAGAGTGAGCTTTTTAGGACAACTCGGATTGGCCACTTAACTCTCCCTTCATTGCATGGGAGTGAGAGTAGGCTTTTTCATGACAACTCAAATTTGCCACTTAGCTCTCCCTTCATTGCATGGGAGTGCGAGTGAGCTCTTCTGGACATACAAAGAGCATGCACCAGAGCGAGTTAAGAAGCCCTTGATCAAGAAGAAGTCTTCTCTTCACAAAAAAAGCATTCATGCAAAGTAGCACTTTTGCATGTTAATTCAAAGAGACCCCTTGGGTCTATAAAATGGTGAGCTTCCTCACCCAAAAGATATACAGAGAAGGAGCATTTTGAGCGACGAAGTGCTGCTAATTCACTTACTTGCGATTTGTGCTTTCAACATCCATAATCTCTTAATCGAAAGAGAGGTTATTGGGTGACTTTTGAAGGCACGAATCAAGAACCAAAACCCAATTTTTCTGACCACAATATCCTACCAATTTGCCGACAACACATCACACCAGGTTTCGGACCCATCCCAAGCGGATTGGTGTCGAAACAAAGTTTCACCCACGGGTGGTTTGCCTTCGGGCACCCCCTGCCTTATTGCCTTTGGTGACTATTTCTTTTGTAGTATTTAGCTAGTTACATGATTATGCTTTTGTCAAGTTTTCAGTTTATTTGGACTCATTTTAACCATTATTATATTTATCTTTCGTTTTCATACACAGGTGCTACTGATTCTTTGTTTGTTTCTTTGAACGCAGATTTTCAGCATTAGAAGAGCAGCGAGGAATCTACTTTTACCAACACAAGCGGCGGCAACGTTTTGGTTCGCCCATCTTATATGTGGGCACGCGGAAGAAGGAATTCTGAAACAAGTTGTAAAAGACCAACATTTAACGCTCCTATCCCCTAAAAAGGAAGGAGACGCATTGTAACACAAATTTGAAAAGCATATCAATAAAAGGGCCGTATTTTATATTGCTTTGATATCTTGTGTTCATGTTCTTTCTTTTTACGCATTTTTCAATAACATAGGGTTTAAGCGTTATTTTAGTTTCGTTTACATTGCATTTTTAGTCTATCCTTTTTGTTTCCGGAATCTCGTGTTTTCAATGGCGATCACGGTGGGACCTCTGTCCTCTATTTTTTTTTAGGTTAGATTTCTGATCTGAAATTGCTTGTTTTGATTACAGGTACTTATTTTTTAGTCGGTAGATTGTTATTCGTTTCACCCAGGGACGAGTATACCATTCGTCTCACCCTGGAACGAATACTTTTTGATATTCGTCTCACCCAGGGACGAATAGCTTTCTGTGCATTTTTTAGAGCAGCAAATCAGAAACATCCTGTTGGGCAGAGAAGAGGTAGGGGTTTTTAACAAGCTTCTATCAAATTTCTGTTTTCTGTTTTCTGGTTTTCAGTTTTGTATGGCTTAGGGAAAGTTTCCTTTTTGTTTGCCTGTTTCAAATTTTTGCAAATTAAAATGAACCCCACACACCACGTGGTATTTTAAACACAAGGAGTTGGTCGTAAAACCCCAACCCTTGAGCAAGACCAAAGGTGGATTCCATTATCACTTTGGCTTGAGATATTGCATCCATTACCCCGATCGCGATTGTTGCTAGACGTAAATCCTGACGAAAGCTGACCGAGTGTAGCTAGGGTGATTCCTAGCGCATGAGGATAAGTCTTCTATGGTAGGTGTCATAAACAGAGCGATTCCCCTTCCGTACCGCCTATGTTCCATGTATCATCTCGCTCTCACGTACCTATAGTCTCCCTCACGTAAGGGCGGGTATATAGAGAGGTTGGTATATCGGTCCGACAATGGTATATTGAAGGGGCGACCATTTTGGGAGTCATAAGAGCCTTCATAATTGCATTTAAATGGTTTTCATAAAAAGTCTTCAAAAACACAAAAACAAACAACAAAAACACACTAAACCAGATTTAGGGCACACTATTAATCTTTAAAAGAGATAATCATTGCTTGTGTGTGTATGCTATTTTCTGTTTAGACAAAAAAAAATCATAAAAAGAATTTTTGCATCTTTAGGGTAACATTACCATGGTGTTTACTCGTAGCCAAGCCCAATCACGGGCAGAAGCTGCAGAGAATGCACCAAGAGAGACAAGTCGTCTCCGATATAGCTCTAAAGACTTGGCCATCCCGCCTTGGCGGCAGGGTACACAAGTTAGTCCACACCAGGCAGTTACAGAACATGGCTCTAGAGGCACCTCCTTGAGGGGCACTCCAACTCATGCCATCAATAGACAAGACTATAGAGGCACCTCCTTAGGGGGTACTCCTAAGCAACAAAAATCTTTTCAAGAAAATAACCAACATGTAGCACTTGGCCTAGATACAAGGCCCCCCTTTGAAGTTCGTTATGGGTGGCCTAGTGATGAAGCGCTATATACTGCTCTAGAACAACAAAAGGTCCACAAGGAGGAACCATATGATTTTGTTACTCCTAATTTACCCCTGATCAATGTCAAACACACGAGACCATATCCAGAATATCAGGTTCTCCCGGCAGGGCAGGGCCATTCTGCCCGCACCTTTTATGAATATAACAGAGAATGTGAGGAAGATCAATACGTTCCTCAAGGATAGTACCTAGCGTGGGGACGATGCACGTCTGCACCCGCTTTATATCCAGATCGCTCATTGAGACCAGAGCTTCAAATCAATGCTGCCAACCTCGACAGAGGGAAGCAACATATAGGGGTCTCAGAGCACCATGATCGAGACAGATATGTAGGGGAGGCATCTAGGCCTCCTAAACAAGAGACAGTGGAACAAAATGACTTGGCATTTGCCCAACTAGCCGCCCACCAAGCGCAAATCATGCGGCTTAGGCAAGACCAACAGAAATTAGAACATTTGTGTCGCCTTAATCAAGAGCGCATTCAGCGTCAGACAACTGAATTGCTTCACAACAATGCGCTTGAGAAGGCCCCAGTCCCTCGCGCACAGCAATCTGAGATGTATGTGAGGCACAACCCCCTAGTGCGAGATAGGTCTCCATGACTTCATCAAGCACTACCTCTAAGACCTCCTAGACCTGAGCGGGAGGCCACTCCCCGCAACCGTGATGGGCATCCTCCGCGGGCACCCATCAATGTTTACAGGCCTAGGCCAGACACTCCTCAAGAAGATTATGAGGATTATGACCAAGAAGAAGAGCGGGCTGAAATGCCCTATCAAGGCAGAAGGGATGCTACCCATTTATCCCTCCAAAGGCCTCAAGTTCCCCGCAATCTACAACGGGAGCAAACCAAGGAGGAGGAGATTAAGTCCTTCGATGCATACAAAGTGTTGTTAGAACGCTTGGAGACTATGGAACTCAAGACTGCTGGGCCCCAAAAGCCTACCTTACGCCAACTCCGTAGTCATCCTGTGCATCCGTCAGTGCCAATACCTCCATACCCCGAACATTTCAAGCTGCCCCAGTTGGCACTCTTTAGAGGGGATGAAGATGCTCAAGAGCATGTGACTCGATTTTTGAGCCAATGCTTCGGTATACAAGACAATGATGCATTGCTATTAAGAACATTCATAACCACATTCGTAGGATCTACCTCGGATTGGTTTACCCATCTACCGAAGCATAGCATCTACAACTTGGATCAGCTAGTGGACGCATTCCTAGAACGTTTTGCTTTCAACACAAAGAAAAAGGCATCACTAAGTGATCTAGCTAGCCTCAAGCAGTATGAGGAGGAATCTATGGTGGCATATGGGAATCGATGGAGGACGTTGCTTTCAAAGCTGTCCTACCTCCCTCCTATGTCCGACCTAACTCAAATGTTCGCAAAGAGCTATTTGCGATCGATCTCTGTGCTATTGCAGCTGCAGCAATACGCCACTTTAGAAGAAGCTCTAGCGCAAGCTAGAGTTATCGAAGAGATCAAGATACAGGATGGCAAAATTGCCAAGCCTAAGAAAAAAGAGTGGAACAAGAGCACCAAAATAGGGAATACGCAACAGAAACCCACCGTGGTCAATCAAGTTGCTATCAATGCCCCTAAGCCTGCCCAAGCAACACAGCCTCCAAAGGCTAATTATCAGGCAGTGCCTCACAATAACTATGAGAAAGATAATAAAAAATAAGATCACAATCAGCAAGCATCACCCTAGGCGGCAATTTACACCATACACCGAGTCTAGGGACTCTTTGTTTGACCATTTGTCACTGGCAAACTTGATTAATCTGCCAAAGATTCCAACAATCGATCCTAATGCGCCAAAGCCTAAGGGCTATAGAGAGGATCTTTACTATAGATTCCATAGAAGGAAAGGGCATGACCTTAATGTCTGTTGGACGTTCAAAGGTTTAGTGCAAGACCTCATTGACAATAACACATTGGTAGTGGATAACCCCATCGCACCCAACAACCAACAAATGGGTGTTTTCAAAGATCCTTTACCCACACATGATGCACAAGCAAAACCTCTTCATGTCAATGAAGTGCAATAGAATTGCCCCATGGAGGGGTATGTTGGGATGATTAGCATTGTGACAAGAAACAAGAGACACCCAGGAGCTGCCCCCATGACAGCCACCAGGGAAGTTCCATCCACGTCACAACCTCAACCGAATCCTACACAGTTGCCCCCGCCTAGACCAGTGGCCACGATTCGAACTAGACTTACTCAAAGTCTACGGACCACATCGGCTAGGCTCTCCATCTATGAGCTTATTCAACAATCGGCACCCCATCGGGAAGCTCTCATGGAGATATTAAAGGCAATTGAGTTGCATCCCCACGAAGCGAATTCGTTCAACAATTTTGTGGGGCATGTCAAACAATGTACCGAACCAGTCATCACCTTTAGGGAAGATGAGTTAAAAATGGTGACTGGGGATGTAGCGGATCCACCCCTGCACGTTATTGCATGGGTCAACGGGACTCCGTACAAGCGGGTGTTGGTAGACACTGGTTCGTCTAGTAACATTATTACAACCGCTGCACTGAAACATTTGAAGCTGCCAGCCTCTCACATTGTACCTTCCACTTATACTCTTCGAGCATTTAATGATGCGATATGCTCGATAGTTGGCACAATTGTCCTACCCATACAAGTGGGACAAAAGACCATTCATACATTGTGCCACATTTTAGAAGGTGAGATGGCTTACAATATCTTACTTGGGCGGCCTTGGATCCGGGATATGAAGTGTGTCCCTTCAATTGCTCATCAATGTTTAAAGTATACATTTGAAGGACAAGTGCACGTGGTCCCCATAGATTTGGAACCTTTTAAATATTGCAACTCAGTGCAAATCATGCCGCAGTCGACCCTCCCTTCAATGCATGTGGATTTCCAGTTAAATCCATCTAAGAGGGGTCCGACTAAGCAAGAATCTCCATTACCAAATCAATCAAATTCCTAGGCGGGTTCATCTTCTTCATCCGGTCCTCCCACAATGATGCCACCTACGGTGGCCACACCAACGGACAAAGGAAAGAAGCCCCTGGAAGCGGAACCACCTCTAGTCTCCAACATCTCTACAGAAGAGACGCCTAATAGAATGGAAGTTGAGATGCCTAGTTCACCCCACATGGAGTGGACTCAAGGAGAACTCCCATTCGCTTCCTCTCAATCACCAACGATTACTCGTTGAGATGTCTAACACAGGCATGGGGGAGTATATAGTGCGCAATGTTGTTGCAACGCCCACACTTCAGCCTATGCAAGACATGGGAAGACCTCGACTCCCCATAGGCTCCGTGGTTCCTTTAGGCTACCCACCTAATCAGACAAACTTTATTTTTGGGGGCCTGGATCATGGCGTTGAACCTTCCCGACAAGAAGAGGAAGATGAAGATCCCTTTGTGGAAGATGTCAATTATCTGGCTAACCCGGACTTCGCATTACGATATCTTAGCCAATGCAATTGGCATGGATACGGGTTAGGCAGGTATGAACAAGGAATGCGTGTTTTGTGCCAACCAAGATACCAAATGCCTTATGACAAGTCAGGAGTAGGGTTTAATCACCCTTTGCCCCTCGACATCTTGGTCAAAAACATGCAAAGCCTAGGGATAGGCAACAAGGATGGGTTGGCATCAGATCCATATGCCAATCCAAATACAACTTATACATTGGGGGATTATTTCCCATTACAAACAAATAACCTTGTTGACCTCAACAACCCTTTCCCTACGGCCGAACAAGGAGAAACCTCACGGACTCACCCACAAGGGGAAGATGGACAAGACCACGAAGGGTCTTCTGAAGATGAGTCGGAGTACGATCATTCACACGAATATCCAATGAATGATGATCAAGAAAGCTTCCTGATGATGTTCCCATTGAATGATCCCAGTGAGCATAGGCTACCTCAACAACAACAATATCCTTTGGACATAGATGACATGTTTGAACACTTACACATAGGTCCAAGACATAGGTGGCATCTCAACCCGACGTAGTTATAGCAATTACTGCACCCGCCACTCTAGGTATACAGAGAGCATCTTCCGCCTGGAGACCCTATCAAACCATCAGTGCCTAGGGTAGACCCTATTTGCAGGTCCATGCATAGGGCTGATCCCTTTGTGCCAGTGCCTACAGAGCCAGATCCAATGCACCAAGAGCATCCAGAATGTCAGAGTTATCACACTTGCGGTAATGGAGGTTACCATCATCTCATAAACATGATCTCCATTGACTTGACCGCCCCCATCCATGATCCAGCCAATCCAACATGATCATTGCATCTAGACATAGAAGCTATAGATTGGGATCGCGCTGACACACCACCATCTCCATCAAAGTATTGGCCTTGCGGTGGGATGTTTCATTTCACTCCAGGATAGACTCAGGATGTCTTCCATGTTGAAGAGGAACTTGACGTTCCTAATGATGATCTTAATTCAGCAAACGATATCCATCTGATCCCAATTCCACACCAGTTGGAAGACGGATCCCATATGTCGATCGAAGCAACGATTGATGTAGACATCGGCACAGATCCAATGAATCCATGGATTCTCAAGCTGGGGGTAAGTCTTTCCCCCGAAGAGCGAGCCGATTATGTTGCCCTTCTTAAGGAAAAGAAGGAGGTTTTTGCATGGTCATACAAGGATATGCCGGGACTAGACCCATAGCTAGTCATGCATAATTTAACGCTTGATCCGACAATCAAGCCAGTAAAGCAAAAACTATGCAAGATGCACCCAACAGTGGCCTTAATGGTAAAATATGAGTTACAAAAGTTGTTGGATGCCTAGTTTGTCATCTGTGTGGATTATCCTCCATGGTTGTCTAACATGGTTCCCGTCAAGAAGCCTGACGGGAGGATTCGCATATGCACCGATTTTTGAGATCTTAACAAAGCGAGTCCTAAGGATGATTTTCCCTTGCCAAGCATCGACGCGTTGGTAGACGCCACAGCGGGCCACGAAATGCTTTCCCTTATGGATGGTTTCTCAGGATACAATCAGATTCGTATCAATCCTGAGGACCAACTAAAAATGGCATTCACAACGCCTTGGGGGACATTTTGCTATAAGGTCATGCCTTTTGGCCTTAAAAATGCTGGTGCCACTTACCAACGTGCCATGACGTACATCTTTCATGATTACATGCACAAAACTTTGGAAGATTACATGGATGATTTGTTGGCCAAATCTCTTTTGCGCCCAGATCACCTCGGTGACTTGAGCAAGGTCCTTGATCGCCTCATTGAACATAAAGTCAGATTAAACCCTAAGAAGTGCGTCTTTGGCGTCACCTCTGGAAAGCTTTTGGGTTTCATAGTCTCCAAACGAGGAATCGAGGTCGACCCAAACAAAGTCAAGGCAATCCTTGAAATGCGTCCCCCAACCACCATCAAGCAGCTCAAGAGTCTACAGGGAAAGGTTGCGTCGATCAAGCGCTTCATAGCGCAGTTATCTGACAAATGCCGACCCATGAATAAATTATTGCATAAGGGGGTCACATTTCATTGGGATGACGAGTGCCAGTCCGCCTTTGATGACATTAAATAGTACTTGGCTTCACCGCCAGTATTGGCACCACCTAGACCAGGAGTGCCATTCTATTTATACATCTCAGCCATTGAGGTGGCACTGGGCGCCATGCTATCCCAGAAAAATGAACTTCACAAAGAACAGGCTACATACTATCTTAGCCGCACCCTGGTCAGTTATGAACTTAACTATGCATACGTTGAAAAGCTCGCTTGGCAGTGGTGTTTGCTACCAAAAAGCTATGCCACTACATGCTTAGTAATAAGACGTATGTTGTGTCTAAGGAGAATCCATTGCGATACATGATGAGTCATACTTATCATAGTAGCCGCACGACAAAATGGATCATGTTGTTGACGGAGTTTGACATAGAGTTCATTGGACAAAAATCCATAAAAGGTCAAGTCATCGCCGATCAACTAGTTGAGGCTCCTCTTGAAGACGATCAGCCTCTGACTTTCGAACTACCTGATGATGGGGTCTTCCATGTTTCAGAATCGCCAGATTTTGATGAGCCTGAGTCACAGGCTGACATAACCCTATTCTTCGATGGTTCTAAATGTGAGCAAGGGGGTGGCATGGGAATTGTATTCTTCACTCCGCAAGGCACTCCAATGCCCTTGTCATTTAAATTAGACTTCTCGTGCACCAACAACAATGCAGAATACGAAGCCTTGCTCATAGGTCTTCAGACAACAATCACCATGAACATTAAACGTCTAAACATCTTTGGTGATTCGTTGTTAATTGTCAATCAAGTAAAGGGGATATTCCAATGTAAATGTCCAGTTTTGTAGGCCTATAAAGCCCTTGTGGACAAATTCCTGGCACAACTTGAATGGTATGACATTGAGGCACTCCCTCGATCATCGAATCATTTTGCGGATACTATGGCCTCTTTGGGGTCCCTAATCCCGCAAGACCCTTCCGATGAGATGACAACCATTCAAGTCAAGACATTATCGCAACCTGCGATGGAGCGTGCAAGCTCTGACCTCACGCCAGGAATCCACCTGATCCAGATTGAACCATCTCCGGATAAGTTCTCTCGAATTCAAGATTGTTTGACTCAAGCCAATTGGGGGTCCTTGTTCTCCCCGACCCCTCTTAATAGCAACACCACGTTGTTTTTACAAGTTCTCTCCCGCTCAGCTTTTGTTCGGGATGGACTTCAAGAGGGATTGGCCATTCATACTATCGAGGTTTCTGATCAGCAAGATTGGTACACACCCATTCGGGATTACCTCAAGCTAGGTAACCTCCCACTTGGATTGACACAAGCCATGAAAAGATCATTCAAATAGAAAGCGGCAAAGCATGTCTTGTTAGGAGACATTTTGTATCGTCAAAATTATGAAGGAATCCTCCTTCGTTGTTTGGACCAAGCAAGAGTCCGCTTGGGCGATCACCCAAGCTCACGATGGTACATGTGGTGGCCACTTCAGCGGTATGGCCATCGCAAAGCGCATTCTTCGCATGGGTTATTATTGGCCATCTTTAGAGCGAGATTGTTGCGCATATGTGAAGAAGTGCGTGAAGTGTCAGCACCATGCTAATTTGACACACGTACCTTCTCAGGCCTTGCAGCCGATTCAATCGGTTTGGCCTTTTTCGTAGTGGGGCTTTGATCTAATTGGAAAGATCTCCCCTGCATCGTCTGGTCATCACACGTTTATTTTAATGGCCACAGAGTACTTTACCAAGTGGGTGGAAGCGATTCCGCTAACCTCTACGACTGGATCCCGCATTGCGGAGTTTATTTTGCATAACATCATATGTCATTTTGGTATTCCATCCAAGATCCTGTCAGGATAATGGGACACCATTCAAGAATAAATATGTGCGTGCTTTGACCACAAAGTACAAAATTCAGCATAGTTTTTCAACACCCTATTATCCGTAGGCAAATGGGCAAGCAGAGGCGTCAAACAAAATGCTAGTCACCATTCTTAAAAAGATAGTTGTAGACAATCATAAGGACTGGCACATTCAGATCCCGCTTGCCCTATGGGCTTATCGCACCAGCATTCGAACGCCCACTGGGGCAACTCCATTTTTGTTGGTGTATGGCTCCGAGGCAGTCATGCCTTTTGAGTTGGAAATCCCTTCCCTACGCATTTCAATGCAAGAGTTCATCGATGATGACACTGCACGGTAGGCCCGGTTAGATCAACTGACGTTGCTCGATGAACGACGCGTTAATGCTCTTGAGCATTTGCGTATCTATCAAGAGCGACTTAAGAAAGCATACAACATGAAAGTCCACCTTAGGGAATTTTAGGTTGGTGACTTGGTCTTAAAAGAGAACCAATAGAATTCTAATTTGTCGTCCCATCTACGGGACAAGTTCATGGCAAACTGGTTAGGTCCTTACATCATTGACAGTAGAATAGGACCCGAAACATACCGGCTTGCCTCTCTTGAAGGAATCAAGGAAACAGAACCCTTGAACATCATTCATTTGAGGCCATTCCACATCTAGAGAGCCATAGTCCAACTAAAAGCTCCAAGGATTATCATAATCGCTTGGTCAACCCTAAATGCCCCAAAGGTATCTATAAACCCTTTGGTCAAGACAAAAGCTCCAAGGATTATCATAATCGCTTGGTCAACCCTAAATGCCCCAAAGGTATCTATAAACCCTTTGGTCAAGACAAAAGCTCCAAGGATTATCATAATCGCTTGGTCAACCCTAAATGCCCCAAAGGTATCTATAAACCCTTTGGTCAAGACAAAAGCTCCAAGGATTTTCATAATCGCTTGGTCATCCCCAAAAGCTCCAAAGGTATTTATAAACCCTTTGGTCAACACCAAAAGCTCCAAGCGTTACCATAATTCTTGGTCAAAATAAATATTCAAAAATAAACAAAAACAATACAAAAATAAAAATCACAAAAAAAATTGCATTTCAATTCCATGCATACTCATAAAAAATAAAAATCACAAAAACAATTGCATTCCAATTCCATGCATTCTCATAAAAATCAAAATACAAAAATATAGGTTGCATTAGGCATCGCATCCATACATTATACATTTGCTAGGTCATACAAGTCAAACGCACCATAGACTGTCATCACTTGGAAATTCCATCATTTTCCACAAATGCATACATCTAGAATAGCACCATCACCATTTTTTTAGCATCGTCAATTGTCTCCTAATGTATCTAGGGTTTTCGTCATTCAACTGTCTTTAAATTTCTAGCCAAAATGGTACATAGTTAAACAGATTTTACATGGAAAAGTTTTACTTGGATCACGCCTTGTTACGTAACATCCCATCACAAACTAACACACATAAAATAATTCCTAAGTTGTGTGAACGCGAGAGAACCCTACAAAGCAGTCTAGGGTACCATAGGTGAAATATTAGCCTGTTCATCCCCCTGTGCGAATGGTTCCAGAATGCTGAGAATTGACAAAAGGACGAGCTCTTCCCTATCCATTCACCTTAATAAACAGTGGTTTTTACCACTACCAAATCCAAATCATAGTTGGTCCCCAAAGTTGTAAGGATTCGTACTACACGTCCCTGCCAAGGATGGGTAGTCATCCCCAAGACCTAAAAGGATCAACGCCCTTCACAAACAAAATTCCAATGAACCATCATCCTAACCTTTCCATTCACCTTTGATCTCCAAGTTGTAAGGATTCGTACTATCCGCCCCTAATCGGGATGGGTAGTCATCCCCAAGGCCTAATGAGATCAATGGCCTTACTTCATTCTCTCATTTTCGCTCCCTAACCAGGGATGGGTAGTCATCCCCAAGGCCTAACAGATCAATGCCCTTACTTCATCATCTCCATTATCCCCTTGGTCCCCAAAGTCATAAGGATTCGTACTACACGTCCCTGCCAAGGATGGGTAGTCATCCCCAAGACCTAAACGGATCAAGGCCATTCACAAGTTCAAAATTACAAAGCTCAAAATACAAAATCAAATAATAGTGGTTATCACCACTATTCAAAATCCTTGCTCAAAAAAAAAAAAAGAAAAATAAATAGAAAAATAAATAGTGATTTTCATCACTATATAGACGAGCAAGTCTCCCAAATCATTCCACCAATAAATAACCTGAACTTGAATCCTTGGAAATTCTCAGCATTCGAAAACCATCTAGGTGATCCTCATTACAGGTTTGGTTGATAGCCTACCTGGCAATGGTGGTATCCTACCCGCATGACGATATGTCTGTCACATTAGCTTTGCATGTGCGTAGACCAATGTTTGCATGTGGATGAGCTAGCTTATGGTACCTTAGATTGTCCCGTGGATTAATCTTGCTAAATACAACAATGGAGTTAGTGGAGCTAATTAGGTGATCCTCAGTACAGGTTTGGTTGATAGCCTATCTGGCACTGGCGGTATCCTGACAAATACCACATAAACGAACTCAATTGCACACACAGGGATGTGAAATCACTTGGTTAAATTCAAGTCGGATTTAGACCTTGTTCAAAAGTCTCACGAGATAAATGTACAGTCTTGGCTAGTTAGTTAAAATATCTGCATCTCAGAAAAGCTTAACTACATTTTCAAACAACCGGTACATTTCATTCCGTACATCACCATCAAAAAATAGACAAAATACAAAAACAAAGTTTTCACATGCACAAGCATTCCACAAAGTTATCCCATTACTATAGCAAGCCAGTCAAATCTTGTACAGTCTATGGTGCATTGACAAATCATCAACAATTCATTTCATTCATTCCATATGCATACATCATACAAATTAGAACCATCGCATTCATAATCGCATATGCATACATCAATATAAAAACATGTACATAAAAATAAATCATGAAAAATGTATAAACACCAAAAAGAGTCATCTATATATATATATATATCATAACAAAATTGCCCGTAGGCTACAATGAACTGGTCCTCTGACCCTGCAATCATACACCAAAATCCCCAAGTCTAGGGCATCGTCCACCATGATCACGTAGGATCGATGCGATGGGAACTACCCCCTATGGTGCGGGTCCTCTGAGACCTCTCAGGGCGGCTACTGCTCGCCCCTGCACCATGCCCACTAGCCTCTCCCTCATCCCATCGCCTCCGCTACGAGGATGTTGTCTGCTCCATGTCGCTCCCTCTCGAGCGTCGTGATGATCCACCTCCAGAGAATGTAGGTACTCGCCCACCAAGGCGGATAACCTCATCCTCCAGCTCATCCCGCTGTCGCTCCAAGTCCCTCGCCTCGTTGATGGTATGTCGCAAGGTTAGCCTCGTGCTGCCCTAACTACGTCCATAAGAGATCCCTCTCCCATAGTGCATCCCCAAGCTCCTGATCTCGCCTCCGTAATAACTCCATCAACCGTGCCACCTCTGGCGTGCAACCCCGCCTCTCGTATCCCCCGCACGGCCGGCTGCGTCGGCCTCTCTAGCGCATCGGCCTACTCCGGAGCATCCTGCATCTCTGGCTGCTCCTCCTCACCAAAGTCCTCTCCTGCATCTGCCACCTCCACCATGTCCACATCAGCAGGAGCTCCCCAACCCTCTCCTGGTGCCTCTGCACCCTCTCCGCCTCCCGCTGCCTCATCCCCTCCCAATGGCCCCTCACCTCGCCATTGTCGGAGCGTCCACCACTCCTGGTACTCGGTAGTAACTCCAACGTCATCCACGTCTGGAGTGTCCAGTACTGTATCCGCCTCCTCCCCTAGCGGCTCGAGGATCGACGCAGCTAGAGTCCTCTCATCGCTCCAGCATCGATAGACTACGGGTTCCCCAGGCAACCCCTGGCGTACCCCAAACTGTCGTGTCACTCGAAGATAATGAAAGTATTCCTGCTCCGTCCCATGTCGTCCAATGACCCATCTCCCCCTTCGGACCCGTCGAAGCCACTCATCAGCCTCTGGCCATGCGGGACAATCCCGATATGGCCTCCACACCACATCTCCTGGAGTCAGTCATGCCAATGCATCTATGTAATGGTCCACGTCTCCCGCAAACCGTCGACTCTACCCTCGCTCCTCAGATCGATACCATAAAGCACCATAACCAATATCTCTGTCCACCATGTCAACCCGTGTAGTCCAGGGTAGCCCTCGTGGTCGCTCTACGGCTATATGCTGCCATGCCCAGCACTGCAACAAGTAACTACAGCCAATCCCCTTTCGCTTTCGATAGCGGACCTCATACAACTCATCATATAGTTGAGCCAACAACGTCTGGCCCCATCTCATGATCACCGGCTCTATCATAGGACAATCCACTAACTGCCACACCACCTCCAATAGGTTCCATGGGAACCTCGCCCCGAAGAGTCTGGCAGGAGCATGTTAGAAATGAGGCTCATAAGCAGTGTATGCCTCACTCTTAGCACTCCCCTCGCATACCACCATCGTACTAGAATCCCCCCAACCTGACAATCCACCTCCGCCTTCTCCACTGAGCTCATCCCATCCACATCCTCCCCGTGTCCAAAACATCGAGTCAGTACAGCCGTCCTCTGGCCTCGTGGCATCGTCCGGATGGGAACCCCGTCTATCGAAATTCGAAGAATCCGATACACATCCTCTAAGGTGACTGTCATCTCCCCTGTCGAAAGATGGAAGGTGTTCGTCCGAACATCCCATAGGCTGATCAAAGCTGTCAAGTACGCCCGATCCGCAACAACTACTTCCAATCGCGTCACATGCTTGAGCCCTAAGGCATCAAGCCACTCCCAGTCCTCCGCACTCAACGCCTCGCGGGCACTAGAAAAAATAGTCGGTACCCGATGCCGACTCTTCACCACCTGCATATCACAAAACATAAACACATCAAAAACATGCATCAAATCACCATCACATATTCAAAACTGCATCAATATACAGTAACAACATTCATTCACATGTACATCTGTTACAATTTACAAACATAAAAAAAAAAAAAAAAACACAAAATCGATATGGTTTACCTACGGTTTCGACCTAAGTTTACCATTTCAAAAAAAAAAAATTCATCAAGTTTTCATCTTACATTTCATAAAAACAACACAAATTTGACATGGTTTACTTACGGTTTTTACCTAAGTTTACCATTTCAAAACAAAAAAATTCATCAATTTTTCATCTTTAATTTCATATCAAAAATAACACAAAATTCGACATGGTTTACCTACGGTTTCGACCTAAGTTTACCATTTCAACAAAAAAATTCATCAATTTTTCATCTTTCATTTTATAAAAAAACAAAAATTTGACATGGTTTACCTACGGTTTTACCTAAGTTTACCATTCAAACAAAAAAAAAAATTCATCCATTTTTTTAATCTAGGGTTTCATTTTAAAAATAGACAAAAATGGACATGGTTTACCTACGGTTTCGACCTAAGTTTTACCATTCACATAAAAAAAAACATTTTTATAACCATGGTTACCCTAAGGTGTTACTCTAAGTTTCATTTGGGTTTATCCTACGGTTTTCCATCTAGGTTTCCATCGGTTTGCATCCACGTTTTATTTTGTTTCAGGGTCTTTAAATCAAATTCGTTCACCTTTTAATTTAATTAATTAGGGTTCCATGTCTTAAACAAAAGAAAAACACAATAAAAACACATTTGCATTTTTCAAATTCAAACTCGAGGAGATAGGTCACTTACTGGTCTCGCCTCGGCTTCGCCGCCTGACGACCCGGTTTGTGCACTCATGGTAGCTGGAAAATCCGGCAGCGTTTCGCGTCAGAAAATCTACCTCCTCCTCCTCAGAGCTCCAAATCGCAATCGATGAACAGTGCAAATGAGCAAAATCCGTCATTTTTGCCTATTTATACCTTTTTGCTTGCTGGTAATCGTCCCTGCCTGGAACGAGCACTTTTTCCTCGGAGGCGCGCTCGTCCCACCCCAGGACGAGTACCATCATGGAGTTCGTCCCCCCGGAACGAATACCAAAAAAAAAAAAAATCAAAAACAACCAAAATATAAAAATGACAAATGCCAACAAAACCACTAAAAATTGTCGGACAAAAGTGCTCTTGCACTTAACCTCTTGGCATAAGAAAACTGATGTCGGGGTCTACCTTGTCGCTATCCTACTCCCTAAGAAGGCTACCATAGCCGGACCGCTTCACGGGAAGACGGATTTTCGCCAATGTTAACCCCAAATGGCATCCCAAAATGGGTTCACACCCACCAAAAATAGGTCAAAACAATCGAGAAACTGCTCGAGCATGCATCGGATAACATCTGAAGGCACCCTCACTTAAGTCATCTTGGGTCAAGCGACTCGTCGCTTTTCTCATGTCGGTCATTCCCTCATCGATTCGTCGCTTGAGGGGGTAGTCACACTTAGTTGCCAATCAACAACAATATACCCAATCTTGGAAATGACACGCATTCAAAGGATCATTGCAAAAGACAATCGCGCTCCTGCTTGGGGCAGCAAACAAGCAATTATCACAAACTGATCATATACTTGGCATTCGTGAATCATGAACTCAAGGTTCCCACAGACAAAAGGTTGCGCCCTTTGCCTATTCATGACTGATCAATGTCTAAGTTCAAGTAATACCTCACCGAACCAGGTTAATGCTTGATTTAAGTTCCTTAGCTCGTCAGAAGCAAGGATTCAAGAATGCGCCCCCTTTTCCATACTTGGGGCATCAAGAGTTGGTTAGGTTACTGAGAAACCCTAATCATTAGTGCTTTGGTTATCTATTTTTGCTCAGCACTGCACCATGTGCAGCGCTTTCCAAAAAGGGGCATCTGTAGACACCAAAACAGCACCAATCCGATTATGTGACTGCAAACACTAATCGCACTAACACACACAGCCCCAGGGCAGCCCCAGAGGTTAAAACAGTGGTTCTAACCACTCACACAACAGTTTTACAAGTCAGAGATCAATTTGGCACCTTTTAGACACTCTGCTACTTATTCGCTCCACCCAGGGACGAGTGCGGATTGGTACTCGTTTCACCCAGAGACGAGTGCAGATTGGTACTCGTTTCACCCAGAGACGATTACCAGCGCTCGCTCCGGGGTGGGACGAATGCCAGGTTTGATCGAAAAAAGTCAAACCTCGGCGCATGACAACTCAGAACTGCCACTTAGCTCTCCCTTCATGGCATAGGAGGGCGAGTGAGTTCTTTTGACAACTCATATCTGTCAATTAACTCTCCATTCACTGCATGGGAATGAGAGTGAGCTTTTTAGGACAACTCGGATTGGCCACTTAACTCTCCCTTCATTGCATGGGAGTGAGAGTAGGCTTTTTCATGACAACTCAGATTTGCCACTTAGCTCTCCCTTCATTGCATGGGAGTGCGAGTGAGCTTTTCTAAACATACAAAGACATGCACGAGAAGCAGTTAAGAAGCCCTTGATCAAGGAGAAGTCTTCTCTTCACAAAAAAGCATTCATGCAAAGTAGCACTTTTGCATGTTAATTCAAAGAGACCCCTTGGGTCTATAAAATGGTGAGCTTCCTCACCCAAAAGATATACAAGAGAAGGAGCATTTTGAGCGACGAAGTGCTGCTAATTCACTTACTTGCGATTTGTGCTTTCAACATCCATAATCTCTTAATCGAAAGAGAGGTTATTGGGTGACTTTTGAAGGCACGAATCAAGAACCAAAACCCGATTTTTCTGACCACAATATCCTACCAATTTGCCGACAACACATCACACCAGGTTTCGGACCCATCCCAAGCGGATTGGTGTCGAAACAAAGTTTCACCCGCGGGTGGTTTGCCTTCGGGCACCCCCCGCCTTATTGCCTTTGGTGACTATTTCTTTTGTAGTATTTAGCTAGTTACATGATTATGCTTTTGTCAAGTTTTCAGTTTATTTGGACTCATTTTAACCATTATTATATTTATCTTTCGTTTTCATACACAGGTGCTACTGATTCTTTGTTTGTTTCTTTGAACGCAGATTTTCAGCATTAGAAGAGCAGCGAGGAATCTACTTTTACCAACACAAGCGGCGGCAACGTTTTGGTTCGCCCATCTTATATGTGGGCACGCGGAAGAAGGAATTCTGAAACAAGTTGTAAAAGACCAACATTTAACGCTCCTATCCCCTAAAAAGGAAGGAGACGCATTGTAACACAAATTTGAAAAGCATATCAATAAAAGGGCCGTATTTTATATTGCTTTGATATCTTGTGTTCATGTTCTTTCTTTTTACGCATTTTTCAATAACATAGGGTTTAAGCGTTATTTTAGTTTCGTTTACATTGCATTTTTAGTCTATCCTTTTTGTTTCCGAAATCTCGTGTTTTCACCAAGAGGTGCAAAAATGAGAGAAAACATGAAAAATACCTTCTATTTATTAGGAATGAAATAGGATATCACTATTTTCTTTGTTAGATATTTAGAATACTAGAAGGTTAAGGCAAAACATCAACATCTAACAGGAAAATTGTACCCACATGATATACCTACATCGAAGTGGTAAGTTATATTTATGGATTTATTTGTGGGTTTACCTAAGAATAGGTACCAACATGATGTAATACTTGTGGTGATTGAAAAGTGACTAAATTTGCACACTCTATGTTAGGAAATATTAAGGATGATGCACTTGTTGTGGCAAATAGGTTTTTCAAGGTTTTTTTAGGTTACATGATTTTCCTGAGGTGATCATATCAGAAAAATATTCCAGTTTTACATCATAATTCTAGCAAGCTCTTCATCATGTAGAGGGTACTAAATTGAATATCAGTTGTACATGCCATCCAAATATAGATGGTAAAATAGAGAGGGTGAACCAATTCTTGGAAGACATGCTTCACATGTATTGCATGGATCAAAATTCTAAATGGGAAGACTTTTTGCATCTAGTTGAATTTGCATATAATAATGGATACCATGCATCCTTGGGAATGTCTCCATTTGAAGCCTTGTATGGAAGAAGATGCAAAACACCTCTATCATGGGATAATCTATAATATCATGTGGTGATTAAACAAAAAATTATTAAAGAGATAGAGGAGCAGATCGAAATGATTTGGTAGAGGCTCAAGGAAGTAGCCAATGGATAGAAGATCTATGCTGATATGAATAGATCATAAAGATAACTCTCTATGTGAGATAATGTCTTCTTGAGGGTAAGACCTATGAAAAGTTCCATCAAGTCAACTAAGCTGGATCCTCATTTTTTTGGGGCCTTTTGAGATCATTGATAAGATTAGTCCAATAGCCTATAGGCTTGTCTTACGACCCAACTTGTCCAAGATCCATGATAATTTTCACATATCCCTTCTTAGAAAATATGTTTTTGATCCTTATAATATTATGAAATATTTCTAAATTGTATATGGTAGATCCCTCATCCATTGAGGTGTGATCAATAAGAATTCTAGGGTTTCATTCCAAAATATTGAGGAAATGAACCCTAGATCAATGTAAGGTCTAGTGGGACCATTATTCTAAAAATTGTGCAACTTGGGAAGATGTTGAAGAAATGAGAAAGTAATTTCTATATTTATTTGAATAAAATATATACTATTTTTAGGAAACACAAAGGACTGTTTTTAGTCCAAGGGGGAAGTATGTAATGACCCTCCTTAGTAGGACTTGTTATTGATATTTGATTTATGTATTGATGTATGGATATCTAATGCATAATATCATTTTATGTTATCAAAATGTGTTGATAAATGCACTTTATGCTTTTATTATATTGCTTTTGGAATATGGTACTATTGATGAATAAATTGTGGTTGTAGGACCAGGTACTCTTATTGATGGGTTGGTATGGAACAACCATAAGAGTTGAGAGAAAATAATAAATGATGGATGACATTCCCATAGATAGCTTAAGGGTAAAATGAAACCCTTCATATAGGTCCATTTCATATGTGTATGTTTGATTTAAAGCACCATTGGGAAATGAGGTTGCTATCTAAGAAAAAGAGCTATCATTCATAGGTGGGTGATAGTGTCTTAGTTATTGTAAAATCTTCTACTTAAGGAAAATTTTGTCATGAATATTGTTTGATTTCATTCTAGTTAATAAAGGATGGCTTAGTAAGAGCATTTGTATTGTTGTATATGGAATTATTTGATATTGATGCTAATGGTTAATACTAGCATTTTATAGTAATTAAATTAATTGGGTGGGTAATTAATTGCACTATCATTAGTAAATAATATTATTATTGATATTTGATGATGCTAAGAAGATGATTCTATTGTTAATATTGTGCCTTGTGAATTTAGTAGGTAAATATTACATTTTAATAAGGAAAAACCTTGTAAAGAAAGATAATTAATTATTTATTAAGGTTGTAAAGTAGAAAAGAGGCATTCATTATTAGATTAAAATATATAATGTTGGTAAGATAGAAATATTAGAATGTGGCTTTAGTTGGTGTTGGAATATTCTTGTAACGTAGAATGGGTGTTACTCTTTTGGTATGCAAGGTATTTTACTTCTTCATTGTTCTTCTTTCTTCAAAAAATATTTCTTTGGTATTATATTGGGAAGATATCACCAAGTTTTGGGTTGGGAAAAGGAGGAGCTAGAGAAAGGAGAATACCCAAAAGGCCAGAAGGCCAAGATGTGAAGGATGGAAATAACTACCAAGAACAACCTTTTTGCAGAGGTATTCAATTCCCTAGTTTACCTTGAAATATTATATGCTTCACTAAAATTATATCATTGGCTAAGTGCTATACATTTTTCTTGGATGTTGTTTGTAGTTGCATGCTTGGTTTTTCATTGTTTTTCTTTTGGTCAGTGTATCATTTTAAAGAATATTTGAGCCTATAGAGAGTTTTTCTCTTTTTAACTTGCTTTAGTGGGGCCTATGTTTCCTTTGATGCTTTTAAGAGAGTTTTGTTCTGGTTGGATTCTTAGTTTTGGATCTCTTTGGTCATTGAGTTTGTAGTGTTCTCCTTTTTTAGCAAATCTTTTGTAGTGAGTTGTAGCTTTACATTGTAGATATTTGTTTGCTTCTATGTTTAGATGAGGAGTTGGTTTTTATTGTTGCCTTGTTCCTTCCCTATCACCTTCATTTTGTATTCTTCTTAAGTTCTTTTTTAAGTGGATTTTTCTTTAGGCTTAGGTGTTTTTTTCTATATTGGTTAGTGATTCGATGAGTAGAGAGATTTGAAAACCCATAGCGCTATCAAAAATAATAGAATATAGGTGGTTACCTCATATCGTGCATACTTGGGTGCTGACCTGATAGTGTTTTCTCTTTCATTATTAGATGTTGAATCCCTGTAGAAAATGTAAGAGTTGTTGGTTTTCATCTATATGGTTTGGTTGTATTCTTGTTTAGATTTAGTATTTATTTTACCTTTTAGCCTTGGAATGTAGGAATGTTAATTGATTTTTTAATCCAAACTTAAGGTTGTTTGTTTAATCTTGAAGTTGAAATTATTTTTAATTTTAGGTATAGCTTATGAGTTAAAAAGTTCTAAGTATTTATTTTATTGTTATAGCTTGAAGAACCTTGTTTATTCTATTTTTAAAAGCAACAATACATTAGATCTAGTTTATATAGAAAGGAATTATATGTTTATTATGATGTTTCCTTAGTAACATGAACTAAAGGTTTTTGGTTATTAATAATTATATGGATAAACATTATTTTTGTTGGATTGTTATTCTTGAGATTTTTGTAAGAAATTTTATATTAAGGTTCTTTATTAGAACAATGGTTTTCAATTTGAAATAATAACAAAGTGTTTTCTTTCAAAATTTAAGTGGTTTAAATTAAGATTTGGGCAATGAATAAAAAAATGATTGTGGAAGGTTTATATAATGGTTTCCATTATATAAATAAGGAATGTAAATAAGGAAACTATTATAGAGAGAAGCATGAGATTATCTCAATTATGATGCATGGTTATGCTTGCTTGATATTTTTCAATTTATATATATTTATGCTTGCTTGCTTGGTTATGGTTATATATTTTGCATGGTTGCTTGTGATTATGCATGGCGCATGTTAAGTTGCATATGCATGTAAGATTTGTCCTGATCCTTGAACTTCTATCAAGCATGTGGAAAGAACCTATCAAGAAGAGTAATTTGAAAAAAAAAATATGGAGTTTTGTATTATTGATATTTGTGCAAATATTTTTGATGAAGAGTTAATACTTGGAAATTATTTTGATAGAAATCAGGAAAGAGGAAATATTTTGTAAATACTTTTGCTATAGTATTTCAAGACTTGATTAGAAATGAAAAATTATATGTTGTTATCCTTTTATGAAAGAGCTTGAAACATGGGCTATATCCAAAATGGAAGTTAAATGTTTTTACTTTCTTTATGCATAGTGTTTGGAATGCTTAGTTAAGAGCATTTGGAAAGAATGTGTTAGATTTTAATTCACGATTTATGGATTATAATTATGGTAGATGATGTTCGCTCTTTCATTATTAATTAGGTAATCCTAAATGCTAGTATTAAAGATATTAAGTTTCAAGATTTTAGAAATGTGTTATATTTAAGTATGTTTTTATTTAGTACTTTATTTCCTTTTAGAAGAGATGTTATGATCTTAATTTTTATATTATTCTTGGGTTTTGTGGAAAGGGCTTTGGAAATATGTAGAGCCGTATTAGAAACCCTTGATTCAAGTTGTACCAAACCTTAGGAGGAGTTGTGGTGATGCAATAACTAGGTATATATCTAGGAGGAGTTACAATGATGCAATAACTAGATTTTTGTGAATGAAAATACCTTGAACGATGAGAATCGGGTGTACCCAAAATGGTGACATCCAAGAATCATTCACAATATATTATAGTGGTGGTATCCTAAATGATGAGTATCAGGTGATCATGCTTATTACCAAGTAAGTAGTAATGGCCTTAGTTAGCCCGTGGAGGTGTGGTAACTAAGCACTAAGGTATTACACCAAAATAATCTTACATAGATAGAATTATGTAAGGTTAGGGAACATGCATTCTCCTTTAGGTGATATGGGACTTAAAGGATAATCTCTATGCCATGGTCAAGTTGTTCTATACAAGTGAGGGTATAGGAAATTTTGGGGACCACTAATGGTGTCCTTTATAAATGATGAGGTTTAGAAAGATGAACCCTATAAATACAGGATGTTGGCTACTATAGTTTAGTTGAGTGTTGTTTGTAGTGACATTAAACTCAAAACGTGGTCATGCATTGTAATACTAAAAAATATTAGGACTACTTCATGAACCTTTGTAAAAAATATATCTCTCTCTTGGTTTGGTTTGATAGGTTTTTACAAAAGTGTATCCACTTTCTTCTTAATATGGGGAAAAATCTATTGAAAAATGGCTTAGAGACCCACTTTACTTTGATTGGTAGTGTACCTTTTTGACCAACCAATTATGTAGTGGTAGTTTATCTCCTAGTACTACATGTCTAAACATCAATAATAGTGTTTGCATCAAAAGGAGGATAGAAATATGGAATAATATGTTTTGGATGTGAGATTAGAACTTTGAATTCCAAGTGAGGTGTCACATACCATTTCTATTAATTAACATTAATTAAATCATGAGTACAAAGCTATAATAGAAGACCAAGTTTGAAGGTATTATCTCTTTTCCATTGAGTAAAAGTATAGGGGCCATACGAATAGGTTTGATATTATGATGATGTTAACCCTTAATCCTTTCTTATCCATATAAAGATAAATTTTATCTCCAACCTAGAAGGTGGAATGGATGCAATGATTAAAATGGATCCCCTTATACTTAGCCTAAGAGGTATGAAGAGTTACTCGCACTTGTGCATGAATCTTTTCCAAGTTTTGAATAAAATTAGAAGTATGTTCTTGTTCCTTTTGATGATGTGTTGAATACTTTAGAGGAAGAGCAACTAGAATATTATAGGGAGTGAGAGGTTGATATCAATAATATACCTCAAAAGGAGAAATAATCATATATACATGTGTAGCCTAATTATAGTTATACTAAAAAAATGAAGATAAATATTCAGCTATTTATTCTTACTATAGTATATGTTGGAAGAATGAACTAAATTTTTATTGATCTTGTCTATTGATTAGCCTTAAAAATAATAGGTGATATGGTGTCCTCTCTATTTAATAAATTCTCCTACAACATAGTTGGAGGCATCTATTTAAATCTCAAAGGATTGATGAAAATCTATAAGGACTTGTACCAAATCTAAATATAATGCTTCTTTAAGTTATTGGAAGGATTGATCTACTATTGTATTCCATGAAATTTCTTTTTGGTTGGATAGTTGGTGAATTGGTCAAGCAATATTTGAAAAATAAATTTTTCATAGTAGTTCATGCCACCTATGAAATTCTTTATATTTGTAGTGTAGGTAGGAAAAATTCAACTTTGGAGAGCTTTCACCTTGTTAGGATATGCACATTCCCTATCTATTGTATCTTCAAAAACATTTGAGTGAATCTCAACCAAATTTCTCATAGAAAAGTGTTAGAGTTAGAGTATATTACATCATTTGGGTCATGTAAATGTACCACCTTTGGTACATAGTTAGAGTAGGAGATTAATTTAGGGGGAAGTTAGCTAGTTACTTCAAGCAATGTAATAAATGCACAAGTTTCAATGTGCAATTTGTAATGTGCAAGGTGTCCCCTTGTACAACTAGGTAGAGTGTTGGCCAAGGAATCTATCTTCCTATATAAAGGGCCTCATAGTGACATATCATATATAGCATATCAAGTGCATTATATCAGAGAGTAGTAGATAGTGGTAGAACTCTTGTATGGAGTACAATGTAGTTCTTTAGCTTATATTAATGGAGTGACCATCACCTCCATACTACATTGTATTTTTACCACTTTCTATTTATAGTATATTTCAGTCATATTGTAGAATTACTTTCTTTCATATTTTCTACATTTTATTAGGACCTGTGATAGATCTCTCCCACTGCATATATCCTCAAAAGCTAACAATGGTATCAGAGCCATGGTGAATCAAGATAGGAATAGGAGGACCTACATCCATCATAGTTCCTCTTTGCACTTTTGTAAACCAGACTCACCATTGTGCATCGCCACTTACAAAAGTCATCATAAGAGAAGTCTAGTAGGTCAATAGGAATAGGGAGAGTCACAAGTGAGGACTAAAATAAATCTCAGTTACAAAAATTTTGAGATTACATTTGGCTAGAGTCTTTCCATAGAGTTGTAGAAAAACTCGTGAAGACTAGGACTCAACATTCATTCCACTAGTTTGATGGATCAACTAGTGAAGACTATTTAAGGATCTAGATTTTTTAATGTTAACTATTGTCTAAAGTTTTTTGTTGTAGAAAATTAACTCTTAGAAGTTGGGACACTTCCTACAATATATAGAGAATGATTTCACCTTCATTTCCTGAAAGTCTATGTGCTTTCCTCATGCAGATATTAGTTCTTTGTTGTAGAAAAATACTCTAGGAGAAGAGTCATGGTGAAGTTTGGATATTGGAGATCTCCATTGCAATATTGAAAAACTTCACATTGTAGAAAGAAAAGGCCATAGAAGCCTTGATCCAAAAGAAAAGGCCATAGAAGCCTTGATACAAAATAAAAGACCATAGAAGCCTTGATATAGAATAAAGGCCATAGAAGCCTTGATCCAGAAGAAGAAGGCCATAGAAGCCTTAATTCTAAAGAAGACTTTAGAGAAGAGTTCTTGATTTATAAGAAGACTCTAGAGAAGAGTTCATGAAACAGGAGATTGGTGATCTCCTTTACTGATTAAAGACTTCTTTTAGAAGAATCTGAAGAGATCTGAAGTAGATCTCATTGGAAAACTTCCAATATTGGAAGAGATAGAGAGGGACTAACAAAGTCCTATTCTTGATCAGAGAAGCAATAGATTTTAGAGATATAAGAAGAAGATCTCATCACCAACACTTCTAGAAGTAGAAGGTTGAAGAAAATGTCTCAGTTGGAAGACCAGAGAAGCTATAAGATAGAAGACCTTGGAGAGGTCTCAAGGAGGAAAAGAAGAAGGCTTGGAGAGCCTTGTTGTAGAGCTTGTAGAAGCATCATCAAAAGAGTTCCTAGGAGAACTCATTGGAGAAATCCACTACCAAGGAGAAGCTCCTGATAGTGAAGGACTTGGGATAATTGTCGCCATCTAACAACAAGCCCAAGAGAAGAAGAATTTGGCAAAGAGTGCCAAATACTGAAGAAGAATCTAGTGAAGACCTCAAGATATTTAGAATCTTGAGAAGAAGAAGATCTTGTTTGAAGTCAGAATTCAACAAGAAGATTGAAGGAGGATTTAGATAGAAGAAGCCTACCAAATCCAAGAGACTTGGAGATTACCTCTCACAGCAAGAAGGCACATTTCAGAGATAAGAGTTCTCTGAATCTATAGTAGAAAATAGAAGATCACTGGAAGGATCAAGCCACCAAACCCTAGGCTCAAGATAGAAGGTTCGAGACCATAGTTTGGTGAAGCAAGAAGCTATTTTGGATAACCAACAAGAAGCTAGAATTCATCCATTACAAGGCAGCAACTTGGTGAATCAAAACACCAAGATCTACATCTACTACAAAAGCCATTAAAAGGTAAGCAACTTGGGTGCAATTAGTTGAACTTCAAATAAGGGTTCATTATCAAATTCCATTAAGCACCATATTTAGATTAGAGTTGCAAAGAAAAAGGGCTTATATTATAGTCTTCAAGAAAGTGCAAAAAGGAGAGTTCATTTTAAAGATATATTTGCACATTAAATAGGAGTTGGATATTTTTTGAAAGAAAGAAAATTATCACCTACCTATTATCTATCTAGAAAGCAAGAAGACTACATCCTACAATATTGATTGTAGTGAAAATTGTAGATTATTCATTAAGGGTTCTTTACAGATTACTCTTAAAAGTTGCAAAGATTATTAAGTGCATTTGAAATTATTTTGAGAGTTTATTTATAGGAGCAATAAGGTGAGATTATTGTTACCATTAAAGTGCATTATTAATCCATTAGCACTATACTAGTTGATCTTTAACTAGTTACTCTCAAAAGGGTTAGTTTGTGTTTGTTGATTGTTAAAGATCAAGGGCACAAAACCAACAGATTATCAAAGTGTCTAGAGACACTATTTGGTGCATAGAACCTACAACATTTTATGGCCCAAAGAAGCCACCAAAATCAGATCAGATTCCTCCAAGGAGTGGAGAAGAAAGCCACCATCAAAATTAGTAAAAGAAGCTACAAATCGAGACTTGGTGAGTCTCAGATTTGAGGTGCACTAAGGGCTATTTACAAAAAAATTAGTGCAGAAATTACTTCTACAAAATCTTCTATCTACGTGGTTATTAGCTTGGGTTTATTACCAAAGTAACCAAGCAAAGGAGAGAGTTGTCTAGAAAAGGAGACAACGTCAAATCAGCCCTTGCCTACAAGAAAGCCACCATTAAAACTAGTAGAAAAGAGTGCAAAAGGAGGTGCAAAAATAAGGTATTCTATTTACAAGTTTATTTACATTATCTTGCACCATAATATTCTATCCTATGTAGGAAAAAGGACAAGGTCTAAGTGTCATAAAGACACATTCTTCATAAGGAAGAAACATCTCCAAGCGATCATAGAGAAGCACTATCCGAGCAAGGTAAAAATGGGCCTTCAAGGAGCTCAAATCATCCATGGTTTGGACAACCACAATAAGCAACTTGCACAACATACATAGCATAGCACAAGAAGAAGCTATCATCTACAAAGGTAAAATTACAAGTAGCTTGAAAGTAGGAGAAAATCCAAGCATAGAGAAAGCAATACCCAAGAGCTAGATGTACATCCACAAGGAGCATTCAAAACACCATTGGAGTAGTGTTTCTCATAGTCCTAGCTCACAACCATCGTAGCAGTGCTCATTATCCCAGTTGGAACCAACTCACATACCAAGCACCATCGAAGCATTGAGGAGAAAACACAACAAAAGATGAGTTGGAAATAATGCATTGAGGAAGCTTGCAAGAATACGTTGAAGAGGAAGGTTCATGCAAAATATAAAAGGTGCCACTTGTCACCATTGAAGAAACCCTAATGAGCACTCAAAATAATGCTCAAGCTTGCACACGTGAAAGGAAGCATTACATAGGGAGAACATCGGTTATGTTAGAGAAGAGGTGACACTTGTAACCAAGGCATACAAGCGCTCACATAAAGACTGTAACATCTATCCTCCAACAAATTTCAAGTGTCTTCTTTGAGCGTTGAAATAAAACTACCATGACACTTATCATATTCAACAAATCCTCTTCCTATTTAAGGTGCTTGAGACTAAGGAAGGAAGCGCATTCGTAGCAGCAAGGAGTTGCAACATATAAGAAATGAGAAGAGCATTTAAATCTCTTGGTCAAGGTGGTCAAAGAAGCTAGACTTGAGGCATCCACTATCCAAATATTGCAGTCAAAAGAGAATAAAAAATCAGCCACCATCCATCATAGAAGGAGTTCAAGACAAGCATTAAATTATGTTGATCTCATCTATGCCCATACGTTGGAGAATACAAAGCTTACCATTGGTCATAATGACCAAGAGGAATACTAAATATTATTGTCATCTACATCTAAATTCAGTGTCGAGTACGTAGAGGTTTGCAACATTATAAAGGTAAGAATTTACCTTATTCTAATTTGCTTTCATTAAAAGGAGTTATAAGGGTATAATATAAGGTTGAAACTATAGGGAAATCAACCATATTTGAAAGCAAAATTAAAGGAGAATTATAGCTTAATATTTGCAAATTAAAACATAGGAGAAATAAGGATTTCTACCTAGAAAAATTAAATTTCTATTATTGCAAATATTATTGTTTTCTAATATTCCAAATTAGGGAGTTATAAGGAATACTACACCAAAGTAGGATATTGGAATTTAGAAACATTAAATATCAAATATCAAAGGCTATAAAAGAAGGTTCATTAAAGATTATCAAGGGTTGGAAATTAATTGGTATACTTGTCTCAAAACCACATTAAAGGGACAAAATAAATCCAACCATTAGGACCTCATCAAATTAGAAAGTGCTTAAGTTCAATAGGAGTAATAAGGTGTAATAGAAGTTGATTTTTCTATTCACAAAACTTTACAAAATCAACCCAAAATTGAACTACTATTCCCAAAAGCACTTTATCAATAATTTAGCATATCCAAAATCACTAGGGAGACATAAGGTATTCTACAAGACTTGATAATAATAGCATCTTTCAAAATTTATCAAGTACTCAATCCATTTGGGAGTCATAAGGTTTCTACAAAACCTAAAATTCCACCAAGGTATCATCAAATCAATACTAGGGAATTTAAAAGGGGACCACAAGGATCATCATGGCATCAAATAAATTCTTTCTTGTAGAATCCCAATTACTTAAAGGTCCAAACTATTTTTCCTAGAAAAATAAGGTAAAAGCAATCTTAGTATATGAAAAACTTTGGGAGATAGCTCAAGGAACAACAAAAAGACCAAGCACAGGTGATACTGAGATTCAAAAGTTTGAAGAAAATGATGCAAAATCCCTAATGATAATAACCTTTGCTATCACTGATGAAATACAACCTTATATTAGTTCAACAAAGACATCTACAAAAGCATGGAAAAGCTTAGAGAAGATATTCAAAGGGAAAAATAAAGCCACTATCCTTCATCTTCAAACTCAACTACATTCCCTAAAAATGAACAGTGGTGAGAGCATAGAACTATTCCTAAGGAAGGTAGTAGATATTAAAGGGAAATTATTAACCTTAGGAGAAGAGACTAAAGATGAATTTATTACTCAAGTAACCATGAGAGCACTTCTAGATAGCTACAAATATTTGGTTACATCTTTACAAGTCCTAAGTAAAGATACTTCTTTTGATGACCTAATCAATATTCTTCAAGAGTATGAGGTGGAGAACATAGTTAAAGATGAAATGACTAACACTGCATTGGCTTCAAAAGATAATCCATAGGGAAATATTGCTTCTTCATCAAAAGGATGAAGACCATGGAGTAACAGGTATTGTCAGATATGCAAAAGAAAAGGTCATAGTACTAACTATTGCAGATTCAATCCCAAAAATTAGAATCAAGGAAATCATATGAACAATGGAAGCAGATTTCAACCATGAAAATATCAAAATAATCCTCATCAGCAGTAATTTCAGCATCCAACCAATTATCCCCAATTGGAGTATCGTAAAGGGAATCAGAAAGGACACCTAGCTCAAAGGATAGAAGAAATTGAAGAACTGGAAGAACCAATAGATGGTTATGAAGTCAAAGCTCTTTCAACAAGAACAATAGGTTATGAAGACACCAACTACTTGCTTGAATAGGTTACAAAAAATAGAGAAGAATAATACAAACTTCAAGACCAAGAAGAAGATCCATATTGAAGATTGAAATCTTCAATACCCAAATAATGTAATATAGGGGGTGTTAGAGTTAGAGTATATTACATCATTTGGGTCATGTAAATGTACCACCTTTGGTACATAGTTAGAGTAGGAGATTACTTTAGGGGGAAGTTAGCTAGTTACTTCAAGCAATGTAATAAATGCACAAGTGTCAATGTGCAATTTGTAATGTGCAAGGTGTCCCCTTGTACAACTAGGTAGAGTGTTGGCCAAGGAATCTATCTTCCTATATAAAGGGCCTCATAGTTAGATCATATCAAACATATCAAGTGCATTATATCAGAGAGTAGTAGATAGTGGTAGAACTCTTGTATGGAGTACAATGTAGTTCTTTAGCTTATATTAATGGAGTGACCATCACCTCCATACTGCATTGTATTTTTACCACTTTCTATTTATAGTATATTTCAGTCATATTGCAGAATTACTTTCTTTCATATTTTTTGCATTTTATTAGGACCTGTGATAGATCTCTCCCACTGCATATATCCTCAAAAGCTAACAAAAAGGGTATCAAATTCCCTATATTATCCTCTTTAGATTGGTAGATGAGACAAAGCGCTAAATATTTTAATAAATTTACCGACTTTACAAGGTTTCCTAACATGAAATATTCTTTAGCATTGGAAGTAGAAGTAATTTGATACACCTTAACATCATTTTGAATCTTGTAGGTTCTTAGTTTTCCATTATAAATTGCATTGTGGTCATACTATAATGGGTGTCAAAGAAGGAGAGTTGAGCAATCCAAGGGTATGATATCACATGCAATTGTATCTTGGAAAGGCCCTATAACAAATGTGACTATACAAAACTTGTTAATTGTTGTAAGAGTCACATGTTATTATACCAAAACTGGATGGTATGTATGAGGATCATTGTGTGTGGGGTATTTAAGAGTGGTGACAAACCTTTCATTGATAAAAACATATTTGCTTCTAATTCCAATGATCAAGAGAGCCATATTTTTCTTGATTTGGCAATTCTATGTAAATATAGAATCTCAAGAGGTCTTACAGTAGTTATTACTTTTGAGAACAAGGGAAAGGTTAGTCTCTATAGTATTTTTAATTTCTACCATAGGTGAGTCCTCTACCTCATATGCCTTTTCTTACTGCTCTTCTATAAGGATAGTTTTCCCTTCTTTCTTGCTTTAGAGTATCCTATACTCCTTAGTCGAATGACCCAAATGCTTTTGATATATACAAAACTATTTATTTCTACTATTCATATGGAAGGAGGATTTATTGGAAAATTTTTATTGGCCACTATTATTTATGGATTTTTTAGAGGTACTCTGTTGAATTCCCTTTTTAAAACCTAATTTTTTTTTCTATAGGCACTACAATATTAAATTTTTTATCTATGGATTCAACTTCATGTTAGGATTATTTTTATTATTACATTATTGGAATTGTATTTTTATAATAGTTAGTTGTATTTTTTTTAATAGTGAGTCTTAATTAGATTACATACTAGGTTGATATGATTTTTGTTTCAATAGCTACAACCTAAGTTTGTAATAATTTTTTATGTAGGTCTATTTGAAGTGGTTTGTTACAACTAATATAGTGTATTTATACTATGCATAATGAATGATTTTTTAATTTATGATCGAATGGTGATATCATAATGAGAACTCCATTGAGATACCTATGATCAAGTCTTGTGAGGAAACATGAACCAACATGAGAGCAATTTTAAATCTAGTCATTTTTGGAAGTGTGGTGTCCTAATAAAAATAGTAGAAGATATCCAATATCACAAGACAACCTAAAGCAAGGTGACATAACCATTTACCCAAGCATAAAAACACTAGTGTTATTTTTATTTACTTTGTGAAGTTTCAAACCCAAAATATTCAACCTTGAATGCCATTCTCTTAAGCCTAAGTTAGTAATTGTCCATGGCTATAACATTATTTTGAGGAAATTTTGTTCCATTTCTCACATTAATTAACCCTCATAGACACTATCCATGTTACTTCTTTGATGTGTCAACAAGTGCAAGATGATGAGCATGGAATAGATTGGACATGTCTATGAAAGGAGCGTGACACAACTAGGACCACGTTGTTCCATGTGGTGGATTGCGCTAGTATTTATAGGATGTAGTTGCATTCAAATCCTATGGTCTCATTCAAAACCTATTGATCAATTTATAGTTACATTTATAGATATCATTCATGTCCATTATAATTTTAAAATATTTTTTATGACTTTTCTTGGACCTCAAACACACTTAGCTCCACTACATGAGGGAAATGTAGGAAAAAAAATTGTGCCACTCAAATTAGAGTACACATGGATGGATATATTAGTAAGTATAGAATAAAAACCCCTTGTTGAAGTGTAATACAAAGAAAATTTTTATAACTTAGCTTTTTGGAGAAGATTTATTCAACATGGATGTCAAATTCGACCAAGAAGCCAAGATAAAAACTTGGAGAAATTTAGCAAGGACCACTCAAAAAAGGTTAAGATCCATTGATATTAAATATATGATGGTGTTAAGGATTATGTTATATCAATTTATCCCATATTTATGGTGTTTTATTTATTCCATTGTTTAAATACAATCTACCTACCAACTAAATTTGTCCTCGCATACATGGGTGATTGGCATTGTGGTTGGCACAATAAAATATGCATTGATGATAGCACAATTGGATTGAAGGATATGTGGCTATGAAAAAATTGCGGGTTTGGAACTTCACATTTTTTTTCATTCTTGTATTTTATTAGAATAAGAAAAAATGGCTAAGTCCTAGACCCATAAAAAATCTTGTACCTGTACGGAGCCTGCAGAGGTACCAAATATCCATCATAGAGTTGAAAGATCAAAATGGAGAAAAATGGTTAAGTCTCAGACCTTCCAAAAAAATTGGTAGAGCTAGATGTAAAAATGGTGTCATAGGATAGTGCCTACTAGATATGAAAAAGTATTTTTGTATAGGCTAATGTGGAGCTTTACAAACAATGCAATAGGATATGAAGCACTATGCCTAGGATTAAAGAAATCTAAAAATATGGGGATCAAGTAATTAGAAATATTTGGTGATTCTGAGTTGATAGTCAATCAAATTACAAAAAATTGTAGCAAAAATAAACACTACTTTAGAGCCTATAAAAATAGAGTGAGTTTTACTGGAGATTTTTAAGGTCCTAAATATCAAGGTCATCACTAGAGAGCAGAACACCCATGCATATATATTAGCATCTATGGGAGTAAACTTCTACTTAGTATCTAATTTAATACATAAATCCAAAATGATGAGGCTTGTGTATAGGCCTTCTGTATTTGATAAGGACACCTTTTAGCAAGTATTTGATAATGATAAACAAGTGATTGATTTCTTGATTCAAGAGTGAACTGCATAGGTGACCAATTTATAGAAGAATATGAAAAGGGAAAAATAATTAAGCTTAAGAAAAATCACATCCCATAAGGATTGATAACTCTATAAAGTTTATCTGATAGCAATGATAGTCCAACTTCTCATAGAAATGAGGTTAATAGTTAGAATTATAAGGATGTGTAAAATTAAACGTTTTAAGAACATCAAATTTGGTATTCATTGTTTGGAGGAAGAGGTTGATTAAATTTTAGATCTATGCAAGGAATTCAATGATATCATAGCATGGACCTATGATGACCTCAAAGTGTACAACAAGGAGACCATCCAACACACCATCAAGCTCACACCTCATGCAAAACCTTTTTAACAAAAGTAGTGGCCATTAAATCCCAAAATAGAGGCTCTAATGAAATAGAAGCTACTAAAGTTGATAAATTCCAAGATCATATACCCAATAAGACATTCTATATGGGTGGCCAAAATGGTCCCAGTAAGGAATAAGAATGGACACATATACATCTATGTGGATTTCAGGAACCTCAATCAAGCTTCTTTGAAGGATCACTATCCTCTTCCACAAATTGACCAGATTCTACATATTGTAGTAGGAGCCAAAATATTCTTCTTACTAGATGAATTATTTAATTTTAATCAAATATGGGTGCAATATGATGATCACTACAATACTGCATTCACCACCAAATGGGGTACCTTTGCATATCAATGAATACCTTTTGGCCTATCCAATGCTAGTGCTACTTTCCATAGAGCTATAAATTCAGCATTTGGAGAGTTGGTAAAAAAATAATAGTCATCTATTTGGAGGACATGATTGTTTTCTCTCACGATAAGAAAAAATATGTTGAACATCTATGAATGGTGTTTGAAAAATACATAGAATTTGAGGTGTCATTAAATCCCAAGAAATCAATTTTTGTAGTACATGAAGGAAAAATATTAGGACATGTGTTACAAATAGGATTGGCCATTGACCTAGGTAGGGTGAAATCTATCATAGCCCTCCATATACCACTAAACAAGAAATATCTTTAGTCATTCTTTGGGCCCAAAAATGTATTTCAGATTTTTCTCAGATAGTGAAGCCCATGACTAAGATGTTGAAGTAGGAAGCATATTTCAAATCCTTAGATGTTTGGAAGAATGTTTTCAAGGACATTAAAGAAGCAATATCTCAAGCCTCTATTCTCATAAATATAGACTACTCCAAGGACTTCATCCTTTATGTATTTATATTATAAGGAAGCTATGTTGTTGTACTTACCCAAAACATAGAAGAAAAAAATGAGTGACTAATGGATTTCCTAAGCCATACTTTGCATGATCATGAGAAAATATATAATTTCATTGAGAAACAAGTGTATGCAGTAATGAAATCCTTGAATAAGTTTAGATATTTTGTTTCTCAAAGCAAAACCTTGGTATATGTAGTACATTTGAATGTCTAAAACTTTATAATTCAGGGGATTTGGGTGATAAAAGAGTTGGTTGGGTGACTAAAATACAAGAATATGATGTTGAAATTAGGCCAACCAAGTTAATAAGAGGTAGAGCTCTATGTCAACACTTAGCAGAATCTACAAGTCAAAATATCAATATGATGAATAAGGAACAATAAAACACTAAGCCAAAAAGGGAACAAGTGCAATCAAACACTTGGATTGAGCAATTACAAAATTACTTCAATTTAGGGAAATGTTTGAATGGCTTAATTACGTCTCAAAGACATAGATACAAATTACAAGCTAGGAAGTATGTGTTGATTGATGGCATCTATATTGAAGAAATTTTGACAAAGTATTGTTAAGATGTTTACACCTAGATAGGACAAAAGAAGTACTTATAGAGTTTCATAGTGATTTCTTAGAAGGTCACTACTCCAAATAGACTACTACAACACAAATCCTAAGGGTTGGATACTATTGATATTTATTTTCTTAGATGCATTCAAATTAGCTAGAGCTTATAAGAAATGTTAGAGGTTCATAGGCAAAAGTAAGCTTCCAACAATGTCGCTTCAATCAATAGTTGTTGAAGAACCCTTCCAGCAATGGGAATTGGATTTTATTAGCATGATCAACCCCAAATCATCTATCAAACATAGATATATCCTCATAGTAATGGATTATTTCACCAAGTGGATGGAAGCTGAGGCTATTAAGCATGTTGATCAAGATATGGTGATCAATTTCTTGGAAAGGTTGATTATAAAATTTAGAATTCTAGCCACTATCATCTCAGACAATGCCAAATCCTTCATAAGTGCCAAGACTATTGAATTTATGATAAAAAAATGGGATCTACTAGAATTACTCATTGAATTATTACCCTCAAGGTAATGGTATTATAGAATCTACCAATAATAACAAATTTAAAAATAAAATGAAGTATCAAGCATAATCCTAGAAGATGACATTTACTGTTAGATCAAGTATTGTGGGTTGATCAGATCATGGTCAAAAAATATCTGAAAACCTCATCTTACACTCTAGTATATAGAAAAGAAGTTGTACTACCAATCAACTTAGAGCTTTAGATGTTGATATTCATAAATAGAATTTTTTCAAAGAGTTTATAGCTAATGGAAAAAAGGATGGTAGAGCTAGTTTAATTGGAAAAATATGTGAACGAGCATATAATAATATTTTCACCACCAAAAAACTATCAAATGTTGGTTTGATAAAATGCTATATCGAAGGTATTCAATGAATATGACTTGGTTCTTAGATGGGATGTTGATAGAGTAAAGCATGACTCACATGAAAAATTTGATTCAATGTGGTACGACCCATACCTAATCAAGTGAAAGAAAGACCTGAATGCATTTGAGTTGCACAACTTGGATGGTCGTCTATTGCCTATTTTAGTAAACAACCAACATTTCAAACATTATACCTAATATAAGTGGTATCCTCCATGTACATATGTAAATAAGATAGTTGTACCACCGTGTATATAGAAGTTCAATCTATTGAAAGGGTTGCTACTGTAATTAATTCACAACATGCAAAATCACCTATTGATTTTATCTAATGGGTTGCATCCCTCTCTACTACAATTTCATTGGCCCACCAATAAAGGTATCATTTAAATGATTAAAAAATCTTGGCATGTATTGGGATCCAAATTGCCATCAAGAAAAAGCTCGATACTATGATTGTTATCTTCCAATTCTCTGATTAGGCATGCACCCGCTAATCACAGTTCAGACCACAACATTGGATGGATTAAATATTGCTCTAATCCAACCTCTAGAGTAGGTTGGTATTCCTTGTCAACTAATAAGGTGTTGACTCATTTAAGCTCAGTTAAATGTTTAAAGATATAGGGATAGAAATGAGTAAGGGTTAAGAAATAGTAATCAAATAATGGATGGATAGAGCTAACAACATAGGCATCTACAAGAAAGACCCATCTTACAAAACAATTTCCAGTGTCCCACACTTGAGATTAACAACATTCAAAACAAGTAATCTTCAATATCATAGACAAAACAGAGATATACTTCAAGAAAGCTATTTCAATATCAAGATACTAATAATCCAAATTAGCAGAATAAGATCAGTATCAAGATTTAACAGAAAATAACTTCTTGCAAGCATAGATTCAATTATGAAAATATTTCAATTGCTCTAAGTTAGCAATCCAATATCAATAGAATAGACTAACCATAGCAGTAGTAGAAAAAGCAATCCACAGCTTGAATCTCTCCAAAATTATAGAAGACACCAGTTTGAGGCAAACATCCAAGTAATGTTCCTTCTATTGATTTACAGATAAATATTACATAGTAGGGCAAGCAAACACTCTAGAGCCGACCCTTCAAAATGAGGGTTCGACCTCCTTTTATAGTTTTTACATGCTTGAAAAGAAATTGAAAGAAATGGAACATTACAAGGAAAATGAAATGCTAGATCAGCCAGATGCTGAGGTGGTAGCCTCTGATTTATATTTGAGAATAGAAGAAACTACGTGATCTTGCACTCCTCTGCAACTCGATCCTCTACAACTTGTTGGTTCTTCATGGTGGTTTGGCTCCAAGCTATCAAAACCATGATCTAGGCCATCTTTCATTCTTGTAGACATTATCTACCATAGATCTACAACTACATTTTCTTGGTTCTTGGCCTCGTTGATGCTTCATCTGCTAGCTCTCTTGCTCAACCAATTCATGTCATAAAGACTCTAATTTTGTATGTTTGAGATCTTTCCAGAATAACCTAGCCATTGATCTACTCATGAACGACCAAGATTAAAACTTGAAAGTCTTTGATAGCTCCATGGTGTAGAACATGTCGTAGCCCACTCCTCTTAATAACTTATCACTTCCTTTGACCACTTTGACTATGGGCTAGAGCACATGAGGCTTTAATATGAAAATATACTTTGAGGTGCATAGGATGGAACATTGCACTAGGCTATGACTCTTATTCTTCAATTTACTTTAGAGTTCATTCATATCCATGGTGTAGAACATGATCTAAAATATGTTGTAGTCCATACCTTGAAACTTGTGCCTCCAAGTTTGACTATGGCTGATCATGGGGTAGAGCATTGCTCTAGCCCATATGGGATATAACATAAGATATGTTATATAAAACCTTGCACTAGTCCATGACTTCATTATTCACTTTTGCAATGTTTGACCATTTTGACCATGGGCTAGAGCATGTGTGTTGTGCCGCTACAAAATACACTTGAACTCTCATAGGGTAGAACAAGCTTGAAATAGCCTTTAGCTTGCATGGGCTAGAACAATATGCATTGTGTCATGGTTTGGAAGTAAGCAAGTGTAAACTTTGACTACTTTGACTGTAGGTTGGAACCATGTCGGATGTCACACGGACTAGAACATGTTGTAAACCATTGAGATTTTAGACTTAATCAAAAATATGTTGTGATCCATGATTTCAAAAGTGGTAAAGTGAAATTTGACCACTTTGACCATGGGATAGAACATCTTATCCTGCATCACTATAAAATACATTGGATCTCGCATGGGATAGAACATCCTTCTTTGCCTTAGAAAATATTTTAAAAATTTTTCTAAGGATGTGGCCATTTTGGGCCTACATTCTGGTGCCTCCTGGGGGGTTTTGCTCGCAAAGCTTGAGAACTCATAGTCTTATCCATTGGGCATCAAGAGTCAAAAATGATGAATTCTATAGACTATGCTTCATAGAATAGCTTCTATGTGACTATTACTCTCTAGAATATTTATGAAGATACTCATAGAGTAATGGTTCACATGGAAACCATGTTAGAAATAATATACTTCAAAACTCTCACCATGGGCATCGATTTAGTCTGAAATATGGACTTATATCCCCTTTTATAACTTTAGTTAGTTTGGAAAAAATGTCTTCATGTATTTTTCATTTTCTACTATAGGCCTCATGCTTTTATTACTGTTTCTTTGATAGTATCAGAATAAAAAAAAATACACAATATATACATGAATACAAAATTGTTAAAGTCTACTTTCACCACAAGGTTACTTATTATTTTTCATTCTCTTCTTGGTTCTTCTCTTGGAGTTGTTCATCTTGTACCTTCTATATCCTTAACATCCTTCTCTAATTGTTCTTCAGCCTGATCTTCCTCAACTTCTTCTTCTTGAGAAGTCTCATGCTTATCTTTGGGGTTCAGATCTATCCCAAATAGTTGAACCATCATTTTTAGAGTTTGCAAAGCTTGATTCCAAATAGCATCAGTAGGTTTGGAGGTTTCTTTAAGTTTCTTATGGACATATTCCAACTTGGAGGTCTCTTCATAAGTCATAGAGTTACCTTTGTTTACTAGGTCTTCCATTAGATCCTTGAGCCTAGTTAAGTATTTTATCATTTGAGAGACCTGCTCTTGATCAATCGGATCCTCCCAGCTATCTATCTTAGATTCATCTTGAATTATTGAGGCTATACTCTTTTTGATCTCTTCTAACAACAAGGTGTTGCTTTCAATCCATAGTCCTCCAAAACCATATTGTGTCATTTCCTTATTGATATCTACAATATCTTGAATTGTGTCTTCAATTTTATCAGATAATAACCAGCCCTTCTGGAGTAATATATTCTTCTCAACCATAACCCTAGCAGCTAATCTGGAAGTGCTCCATGCCTTATTGGGAATAGGCTTTGCAGCTTCACTAAATATACTCTTAGATAGCTTGTATATCTGCTCTACTGGTATCACCATAGGTTGTAGTTCCTCCATGAATTTATCCAAGTCTTCCTTGGTATTTTGCAATAAATGGTTGGCATCATCCATGTAGTCGATTACAAGCTGGATTCCTGAACACTTCTCAAGGATTTTAGACCATAGCTCTTTCCTAACCTTCTTTACTCCTTTTGAGAAGCTTGAGGCTTTGGCCTTCTCAATCTAAAGTTGATGCTTCAAATCTTGTATTTCTTTAGCTTGGTCTTCATTCTTTTTCTTCTGCTCTTCAACTTGTCCCTTAAGCTTAATAGCCTCTTGTTCTTTTTCTAACTTTTGACTTCATTTCTTATAACCTTTTCCACCTTCTTCTGATTGTTGACTATCTTCTCCAGCTTTTCTATATTTTCTTCTAGCTTTCCAACCTGCTCCTTATAGATGTCAATCTTGACATAGAAAGTTTCAAGGTGAGATTTTGCTATGACCAACTCATCCTCCATCGGTAATTGCTCAATATATTTTGTATATTCTTCTAGATGATAATATTGTATAGTCATATCTTCTTCAGGTTTTCTCACTAGAGGGGTGATGGATCTATTGGTCCTTTGCCTTGTCACTGGATCAACAATCATTGTCTTTCTCTTTGTAGCCATCTTCTTTGAAGGCTTAGAAAGTTTCTCAACCCAAAAATCTTGAATCTTCTGTGAAACCTCCTTTCCTTTCTGTAAATAAGCTAATGTAGAATGACTTGTAAGGGGAGGAGAAGCTATAATATAAGGGAGGATAGACTTATAAGTTGATGAGAATGGGGTAGTGGTGATGACAGTTGAATCTGTACTGATTGTAGGAGTTGCAATTGGGGAAGACATAGGGATGGAAGTTGAAATCATGGAATGGGTTGGAAGGGATGAAATATTTTGCCCTTCTAATGTTACTGAAGGTAATAAATTTGAGGGTAAATATGAAATGTTAGGTGATGATGTGATTAGGATTTTAGATGAATGTGGAGGAGATGGATTGGTTTGACCCTCTATGGTAGTTGATGGATTAGGTGATGAGTCATGAGGGGGAGAGGGTACCTTTTGCTCTAAATTTTCTTGAGAATGGGAAGGGGATTCCTTTGGGGAAGGATAAGGAGAAGAAGGGATAGAAATAATACCTTCACCTATAGAAGTAGGATGCTTGAGAATCTCCTCCACACTTTGGTGTTGTGCCTATTGTATTGATAGCTCTACAACTATAATAGGGACTTGTTCAACACTCTACCCTTGATCCATTTTTAGTTTCTTGTAGACCTCTTTCTGAGCTTCCTCTACTAAATATTTTACCTTTCTCTTGAAAACTTGAAATATTATAGGCTTATCACTCTCTGTATCCTCCTCATATTGTTCTTTCTATAATGCAACTTTGGTGATCGAAGTTGGCTTAGTTGTAGCTATAGTGGTGAAACTCATAGGAGTGAACACAAAACTATCATATTTCTTTTTCCAATTTATCTCAGTCATAGGAGGTTCTCCACCTAGGGCTAGGCATTTAGGCCTATTAACTATCTGGATGATTTCTATATTTACTACCTTATCACTAGAATAATGCATTTTGCTCATAATCTGGGCCCCTATAGAATACTTCTCTAATTTCTCTTGTGAAGGTTCGAATGCTTTTGGGGCTTCTTCAACTATTGATGGAGCATTGGCCTCTACTTCCTAAATTTCTTCCTAGGAAGGTGGGGAAAGAGAGTCTGATGCTACTTGAACTTTCTCTTTTTCTTTTGTTTCAGCCCTCATGTAACTTAATACCAAATTCTTGGTATCTTTGGCCTTCCAGGTCTTAATATATTTTTCATATAGCTCAGAGAAATCATCGTCAGCCTGTCGGCCCACTCTAGCCTTGTATGTACCTATTTCCACTCTCATATTCCACCAATCTACAATTTTACCTTCATCCCATCCTTTTTTCTTTCAACTTCCTTAATTTTAGACTCTTTCAGATAGTGGTCTTTGTTCTTTGTAGGGTCAAAATCAACTATCTGTTCATAAAAGTCTCTCCATGGGGGTAGTTGTTCCATTTTAGTGATATTCCACTCCAACGGAGCATTTTATTTATTATTCCTACCCTCTTCGAAATGAGGCCTTGAAGTCTTTTCAAACTTGAGAGCTTTTTCCTTGTTTAGGGCAATGTTCCTCTTTGAGAACTTGTCATCAGGGTCATATCTCCATCTTTGTGGTATGTATAATAGTCCTAACCTCTCCAAATATTGGGTAATTTTTTCACCTTGACCCTTTCTGGTTATCGTTATATCATCCACATTATGAGAGTAAGTCAACAAACTTTTCCTCCCTTTTCTAGAGCTAAAATTTATATTGATAAAGTCTGCTTGCCTTAAGTACTCTAGGGCCAATAGCCTACTAGTTACAAAATGAGGTAGTAAAAATGGTTTACTAGTAAAACCATAGAGTCTGATGATAGTGCCCTCTGTAAGAATATACCAGTCCCCTTCTTTGGTGTCTTCTACTCGTAACAATTCTTTAGCCAAACTTGGCAACCTAGGGCATTTCCCATACATGATTTTCAAGGTCGGCCCTAGAAATTCCAAGTTGAACCTATAGTAGGATTCTGTGCTCCTCAGATGATTGGTCCAATAATAAATAGGGATAGGATCTCCTTTATCATTCTTGTATTTCACTAGGATCTAGGGCATCATATGCCTTATGGTAGCATAGAACATCCATACCAAATTTGAATAATGTTGGAAGGAAGGGTTCTCTGAATATTTCTTCATCCTAACTAGTTGCTCATGCATTCTTTTGGAGAGAAATGTTGGCCAGTCAAAATAAATTGGCTTGATGCCCTCTTCTTCTACTTTGGGCTATACATCTTCTCATTCGAAATATAATACATAGTAGCTATTTTCCAATCTCTCACATATCGATCAGAATCTAAACCCTCTAAGCAGGCTAACATGGAGAAAAGCTTAGGGTTTGCAAATTGTTCAATGGCAATTGGGGTTTTAGGCAAGGTTTCTTGGATTTAATAGTTTTGAATTGATTGTAAACCCACTTCCTAAAATTATCTCCATCTTGAGCATGTAATTACGAGGAATAATATCTAGCTTGCTCTGCTATATCAAAGGATTTAGGCTTTACAGAGGGTTCTATTCCAATAGCAAACAAATCATGACAAGCTTTAGCTATGATATTAAATAGGGTTTTACCATTAGCTATCTTAACTACTTTGTCTCTGGGTCATAATATTTTACAATTATGAAAACTATATGGGAATGATGAACTGAATCATAGATGTAAAATGATAGGATGGAATTTACAACAATCATACCTTGGAAGGAAATTGGTAACCCTTCGAGGTACCTATAGTCGATATTTCTTCTGAGCTTAGTCCTCCTTATCTATGTCATTACAGTATCTACTAATGCTCTTGTCTAGTTTATATAGATTTCTAGCTCAATTTTTGATTTTATAGACTTCTTGAGCTATTTTGGAGGCCATTTTCTATGAAATTTACTAGGTATTCGCTCTCTTCTATTCTTGCAAATTGTGCCTTATTGCTTTGCTATGCTCTCTCTGGTAGATGAATGTAGCTTGTAAAATGGATGGCAATTAATATTTGAGATTTAAATCCTCCTACATGCATGCCTTCCACCATTAATGTGGATATTGGACAACTACCCATTGCACACTTCTCAAATCAAAATATGGGTGACTTGGTGGTGGGAGATATCATGTTGTTCATTGATTGGTTGCAGCCTAGAACATGTTTTCAATTGTGGTGCTTTTCTATCCCTTTGCCTTTTAAGAGTGGTGTGGAACATATGTTGTAGCCCACGACCACTTTTAGCATATTGAGCATGGCATGGAGCACATGTTGTAGCCCACTGCCACCCTTAGCCTTTTTCACAATCTTGCCTTGTAGTTTTTTTTTCTTTTATATATTTATTTTTTTTTTGTACAAAACTTTTTAGAACAGAAAACAAAAGTATAATACAAATATATACATATGTTACAAGAAAATATTTATTCTTAATCAAAGTAGAGTTTGATATGGAATCCATTAACTAGGATCGGTTGAATGTTTCCCTCTAAATCTTCAAGCTGGAAAGAGTTGCTTTCTTTAACCTCAGCTACTTTGAAAGGGCCATCCCAGAAAGAGTCAAACTTTTGATGATGTCCTAGCTTAGCTCTCTCCACATTCCACTTCAAAATAGAGTCCCCTACTTTGAATTTTTTGAATCTGGCTTTCTTATCAAACCATCCCTTAATATCATATGAATGCTTCTAGAAATCCTCATATGCTTGAGTCCTCTTCTCTTCTAACTGGAGTAGATGTGTCAATCTAGTCTCGACTGGACCTTGATCAGATTCTTCTTCTGAGTCTACCAGCTTGAGAGCTGGTATTTCCAAGTGAATAGGTAGGACTACTTCTTTGCCATACACCAAAGCATAGGGAGAGGTTTTGATAGACTTCTTGATGGTGATCCTATCTACCCATAGAGCCTACTCTAACAATAGGTGCCAACTCCTTTTGTTATCTTCTAATGATCTCTTCAGAATTCTTAGTAGATTCTTATTAGTTGACTCTGCTAATCCATTCCCTTGAGGATAGTAATTGGAAGAATTCTTTATGGTGATACCATACTTTCTAGAAAACTCAATGTACTTAGCTCCTATGAAGGTTGGACCATTATCACTTACTATAGCTTCAGGAATACCAAATATTGCAATCAAGCTTTCCATGAAGTCAATTACCACTTCTTGATCTGATTTCTTTGTGGGGATGGCTTCTACCCATCTGGTAAGGTAATTTATGGTAGTCAAAATGTATTTATGTCCTACTGAGGAATTTGGGTTAATTGTCCCAATGAAATCCAAACCCCATTGTTGAAATGGCTCTTCTACCTGGATAGGCTTGAGGGGAAATGATGCATTTTTGGTTCTTCCCACATACCTCTGACATTCATCATAGGCTCTTGTTACTTTGAAGGTGTCAACAAAAATAGTAGGCCAATAATAGCCTACTCTAATGATTTTTAAAGTTGTGACCCTTCCTAAGAAATGTCCTCCAGATAATCCTCCATGGAATTCTTTAATGACCTTTTGCTTCTGATCATCCTTCAAGCATCTTAGGAGGACTCCATCCAGATTTCTCCTATATAGTCCTTCTAGTAGTAAGACATACTTTAAGGCTTGAAGCCTATATCTCCTCCTTTGTGATGGGTTAAGATCCTAAGGACAAATCCCTATCTAGAAATATCTGGTCATCTGATCAACCCAGTCTGAATCTCCTGATTGAGGCTCTCTAGCTTGATCTTCTATTGTTGATTGACAAGCTATCATTTGTTCTGTAGACATATTTTCTATTAACCCTTGGCACAATGCTCTACCTCTGACCAACTTGGTAGGATGAATTTCCACATCATACTCCTGGATCTTGGTAATCCAACCTGCTCTTTTGTCTCCCAGCTCACCTTGTAAAATGAAACTTCTTACATCTGGGTGAACTACATACACTAGGGTTTTACTTTGAGCCAAGTATTACCTAAATTTCTTTAATGACTTCATCACTGCAAAGACTTGTCTTTCGATGAAGTTGTATTTGATCTGATACTCATGGAGAGTTTGGCTCCAGAAAAATATGGGATGTTCTTCTCCATCATCATTCTTCTGAGTAAGCACATATGCATAGCTCTCTTCAGCTCCATAAGCATATAGAATGAAATTCTTACTAAAATTAGGATTCACTAGAACTGGAGTAGTGGCAATGGATTGTTTAATGATCTCAAAAGCTTATTTTCTTACTTCAGTCCATTTGAAATCTACATTTTTCTTTAGCAACTCTGAGATAGGTTTCACCTTTTGAGCAAAATTTGAGATGAACTTCTGACAAAGTTGATCTATCCAAAGAAGGATTACAAATCTTTCTTGTTCATGGGTAAGGGAAGGGTAAGAATTGATTTAACTCTGTCTAGATCAATAGACATCCCTTATTTAGAGACCACATGGCCCAACAGCTTCCCTTCATGAACTACAAAGAATGACTTCTTTGGGTTAAGAGAGATACCAAATTCTCTGTATTTCTCAAATACTTGCTTCAAGTGTGTCAGGTGATCTTGTTTCTCATGAGAGAACACAATCATATCATCCAAGTAGATCAGAATGAATTTATTAATCAGCTCTCCAAAGGCATAATCCATAGCTCTCTAGAATGTAGCCCCTGCATTGGATAGACCAAAAGGCATCCTCTGATAAGCAAAAGTACCCCATTTGGTAGTAAATGTTATCTTGAATTGATCCTCATATTTCACCTAGATCTGGTTATAATCAGAGAAGTCATATAATAGTGAGAACCTCTCTACTCCTACAATAATCTATAGAATCTGGTCAATCTGAGGGAGAGGATAGTGATCCTTCAATGATGCTTGGTTGAGATTCCTAAAATCTACACATAGGTGGATGTCTCCATTCTTCTTCCTCATAGGAACCAAGTTAGCTACCCATGTAGAGTGCTTAATTGGATATATAATTTTAGCCTTTAGTAGTTTGAGTAGCTCTTCTCTCATTATGGATTCAATCCTAGGATTCATAGGCCTCTATTTTTATCTGAAAGGCTTTGCATCTGGTTCTAGCTCAATTGTATGTTGGATCACCCTTTTGTCATATACCTTAAGATCTTCGTATGACCAGGCCACAATGTCTTGGTATTTTAGGCACAAGGCTTTAATCTCCTCTACCTCTTCTAGAGAATAATGGATACCAACTTTGAGCTTCTTTTCCTTCTCAATCTCGATCTCCTTATAGATTTTTTCATTGATCTCCATAGCTTTGATTTTCTTCCTATCTTCATTATCAAAGAGGCTTTCAAGTGTGACCAACCCTCTTGGGATATGATTGTTTTTTAGTTGGATAACATCTTGTTGGTCAATTTCATCTAGACTTCTTCTTGGATAGTGGATAAACAAGCCTCTCTTACTAGGAATTCGATGATCTGTTCATCACTCTCAAAGACCTACCAAAAAATCTATCTATCTAGGACTGCAGGTCTAAAAACCATTTTGATTCTTTTGTCCTTAGCAACTCCTATATCTGTAGAAGGGTTAAAATTAGATCCCCTTACTACCAAAGAGTCAGCCAACATATTCTACCTTCTAGGGATAAAATGAATGTTGAGGGCATCAAAGGATTCCATCAAATCCCATACCCTATTTTTGTATACTTTCAGGTAATGGTGCTTACTATTGCATCTCTCTCTTACCTGATTTACTATTAGCTCAGAGTCACCATATATATTCAATATCTTGATACCCATGCTCTCAACTTGCATTAGCCCTAAGCATAAAGCTTCATACTCTATAGCATTATTGGTGTAGGACCATGTCAGCCTATATGCAAAACTCTTTACACCTTCTGATGGAGACTATAAAACTACACTAACACCAGCCCCATTTTTGCATCTTGCACCATCAAAGTGCATGGTCCAAGTCTCTATTTCTCTCAAATACTGATTGGATATAGTAGGGATATTTTTCTCTACTTCTAAGGAGATGTTGTATGTGCCCATTCCTATTCCAAATTGGCTATAATCCTCTCTGAATGGTAACTCATCCTCAACCTCTAGTTCTTCAAAAATTTCTACTATTTCAAAATCATCTAGAGGTGTGAGGTTACACATGTCTTCTTCAATATTCTCAATGTGATATGATACAGGCTTCTCAGGTGTGATCCTTATTCTCTTTCCTTTGAAGGGAATCACCATACTAGAATAATCCAAATACATACATCCTCCCAATTTGGTAGTGAACTCTCTGGAAAGGCATAGACCAAAATAGGGCTCTAGGTCTACCACCACAATCTCTTGCACAATGGTCACCTCTGGGGCTCTATGCAATCTCATCAGTACATATTTTATTACCCCAACTATCTTTACTAGTGTCCCATCCAACTATAGAACTCTAGGATAGGATCTGGTATACTCCATACCCATCTCCTCATAGACTACCTTGGGCATAACTATGGTAGAGGCCCTTGAATCAATCATACAATTGTGAACTATCCAACCCTCCATCCACAAAGAAATGTAGAATGGGGGGTTATTCTTTAAAATAGTAGGAGACATCTTATCTTTTCTAGAAGATACACTGAGGATGGTAGTGGCCTACTTTTCTTGAGGATTCTTACTCAAAGAAGCTTTCAGTAGATCTATTTGACCAGGAATAAAGAGGGTATCATAGAGGCTAGCCTTGGAGGGAATCCTTTTCATCTCTTCTACAATGTTATATTCTGATTTTTCTGAAGTGGGATTCTCAGACTTTCTCTCTGGCTCACCATACTTCCTCTTGTATTGTTGTGTGGCTTCAATCCTTTGCCTCTTAGTTATAGAGGGGAATCAAAGCTTTTCTTGTGCTTCACTTTTGGATCTCATCCTCTCTTTGTCATTTTCTTTGTCAAACCTCCTAGGGAAATTGACCTCCTTTTCTTGGCCTTTAGGTACCATGTCCTTTTTTTAGTGGCTTGAGGAATAGGAAATTGGTCATTATTTTGTAGAGGAGGATCTTTCTTCTTCTGATAAGGGACTTGAAATTGCCCCATATTCTATGGATCAACCTACAATGTCTTCTTTCTAGATCTTGTCATGACAGCAATAGGTCCCTCTTCATCAGGATCTTGCCCAACCATGATCTGGTCTAGTTGCTAGAGCATATTGACTCTACCTTTTTGATTTCTCTCTACCTTTTCCATGGCTTGTTGCACATGATGTTGATACATTACACATGACTCTGAGTCATGGGGATCATTACACACAAGGCACCATACATTCACAAGGCTAGTTTTAGAGGAATATTTTGGATCTTCTTGAATTGTATTAACTCTGATTCTAGCACTATTGTTGGTACCAGGATTTTGATCTCTATTAACATAGGGAAATCTTCTTTGTTGTGATCTCTCTATCTCTCTCTTCTCCATTGAATTCATCTTGTTATTGAGAGTTTTTAAAGTGTTTTGAATATCAAGAAGCATAGAATATTCTTGAGGTGCTTGATATGGAAGAGGAGGGAAAGAAATTAAAGCAGATGATGATTTGGGGAGGGGAATTGGAGTCATATTGGGAGCTGGTGATGATAGAGGAGGGGGGTCCATGTAAGAAGACGTATTTTCCTGACCTTGGATATTAGGAATTTTAGAATAGTAAGGCATCATAGTATTTGGGGGTAACCTCCCTACATTGATAAGAATATTCTCAGCCTGGACGACTATAGTATAAACCTAGGGAAAGGTATATATCCCTAACTATTGAGTTTGTAAGCCCAATTCTGATCCAAGGGCTCTGATATAGTACATAAAATCAAGGGTTGTAGCTGGCCTGGCTTTAGGTGGAATCCTCTTCCAGGTTCTACTAAATCTCATATTAAAGTCTAAAATTGATTCTTGCTGATGTTTTTGCATGGATGTAAACTGATTTAGAAGGGAGAAGGGATCAATAGACTCATTGAATTCTTCTATAAAAGGTTCTACTAACTCAGCCCATGAAGTAATGCTATTGTCCTCCAAAGTCTTGAACTAGTGTAATATTTTCCCTCTAAAGGATAGGGCTAGGATTCTGATAATGACATCTTCATTCTTTATATTATGAATTACTACTAGATTTAGAATATCTTGGCAATGCTCATAGGTGGTTTTTCCTGATCCATCATAGGTAGGGATGGCTTTGGATACAACTTGGGGAATATCATGCATATGAGCAAGCCTCAGGAGACCAGTTGTATTCCAACTAGGATACTTCTATAGGGGTAGATTTGGGGCCACATTATTATTTTGAGCCATATTTCTAGCTTGCTCTTGTTGGAGGTGGTCTTGGAGGCACCTCGGGTTGAATTTTTGGAGGAGTTTCATCTAATTGGAAATTTGGGTTCAAATTTCTTAAGATAGTAGATCCTCTCAAAGGGAGCTCATAATAGATGAAAGACTCTGGGTTATTCTTTGTATATGACCTAGTATTCATGAAAACTATGAGCTATCAAAAGGCTTTTTCTAGATTCTTGAATTTAGGGAGTCACTAGGTGAATTTACTGATCACCACTTCAAGGTCAAGATAATTCACCAAATATTGATTCCTCTAGGAAAAGGGTAAAGTTAAAAAGAGTGGGTTAACTAGTGTTCTTGTTAATAGGTCCCATCGAGCATGCCAAAAACTATTGGGATCCAAATTGCCATCAAGCAAAATCTTGATACTATGATTATTATCTTCTAATTCTCTGATTAGGCATGCACCCACTAATCATAGTTTAGACCACAACATTGGATGGATTAAATATTGCTCTAATCCAACCTCTAGAGTAGGTTGGTATTCCTTGTCAACTAATAAGATGTTGACTCATTTAAGCTCAGTTAAATGTTTAAATAGATAGGGATAGAAATGAGTAAGGGTTAAGAAATAGTAATCAAATAGTGGATGGATAGAGCTAACAACATAGGCATCTACAAGAAAAACCCATCTTACAAAACAATTTCTAGTGTCCCACACTTGAGATTAACAACATTCAAAACAAGTAATCTTCATTATCATAGACAAAATAGAGTTATACTTCAAGAAAGCTATTTCAATATCAAGATACTAATAATCCAAATTAGCATAATAAGATCAGTATCAAGATTTAATAGAAAATAACTTCTTGCAAGCATAGATTCAATTATGAAAATATTTCAATTGCTCTAAGTTAGCAATCCAATATCAGTAGAATAGACTAACCATAGCAATAGTAGCAAAAAAGCAATCCATAACTTGAATCTCTCAAAAATTATAGAAGACACTAGTTTGAGGTAAACATCCAAGTAATGTTCCTTCTATTGATTTACAGATAAATATTACACAGTAGGGCAAGCAAACACTCTAGAGCTGACCCTTCAAAATGAGGGTTCGACCTCCTTTTATAGTTTTTACATGCTTGAAAAGAAATTGAAAGAAATGGAACATTACAAGGAAAATGAAATGCCAGATCAGCCAGATGTTGAGGTGGCAGCCTCTGATTTGCATTTGAGAATAGAAGAAATTATATGATCTTGCACTCCTTTGCAGCTCGCCTACAACTTGTTGGTTCTTCATGGTGGTTTGGCTCCAGGCTATCAAAGCTGTGATCTAGGCCATCTTTCATTCTTGTAGACATTATCTATCATAGATCTACAACTGATTGCAACTATATTTTCTTGGTTCTTTGGCTTTATTGATGCTTCATCTGCTAGCTTTCTTGCTCAACCAGTTTATGTTGCAAAGACTCTACTTTTATATATTTGAGATCTTATCAGAATAACCCAACCATTGATCTATTCATGAATGACCAAGATTAAAACTTGAAATTCTTTGATAGCTCCATAGCATGGAACATGTCGTAGCCCACTCCTCTTAATAACTTATCACTTCCTTTGACCACTTTGACCATGGGCTGGAGCATGTTAGGCTTTAACATGAAAATATACTATGAGGTGCATGGGATGGAACATTGCGCTAGGCCATGACTCTTATTCTTCAATCTGCTTTAGAGTTCATTCATGTTCATGGTGTAGAACATGATCTAAAATGTGTTGTAATTCATACCTCAAAATTTGTGCCTCCTAGTTTGACTATGGTTGATCATAGGGTAGAGCATCGCTCTGGCCCATGCGGGATATAACATAAGACATATGATATAAAAACTTGCGCTAGTTCATGACTTCATTATTCACTTTTGTGATGTTTGACCATTTTGACCATGGGCTAGAGCATGTGCGTTGTGCTGCTACAAGATACACTTGAACTCTCATGGGGTAGAACATTGCTTGAAATAGCCTTTAGCTTGCGTAAGATAGAACAATATGCATTGTGCCATGATTCAAAAGTAAGCAAGTGTAAACTTTGACTGCTTTGACTATGGATTGGAACCATGTTGGATGTCACATGGACTAGAACATGTTGCAAACCACTGAGCTTTTAGACTTAATCAAAAATATGCTGTGATCCATGATTTCAAAAGTGGCAAAGTGAATTTTGACCACTTTGACCGTAGGATAGAACATCCTGTCCTGCGCCACTGTAAAATACACTGGATCTCATGTGGGATAGAACATCCTTCTTTGCCTTAGAAAATATTTCGAAAAGTTTTCTAAGGATGTGGCCATTTTGGGCCTATAACATGTTCTACAAAAAAAGAGCTAACTGGTATTTATCACAAGGATCAAGCTACCTAATTTTTATGGGTCCTAGATTACTATTGGTCAGAGGAGCTACCAAGTTGGATATGCGTTATAATTGTGATAGTGAATGTCGATCCCCAAAAAAAATTTCCTTGATTAGTGTAATGGTATCAATTCATAAAATAATGTGATAATAACTAAGCTATCAATAGTCGTTATTCACAAAATTTCTTTGAGTAATGAACCATACTGTAACCTATCCTATCATTTCAAATTTCAAAAGAATGTTATTGGATGATTGCATTCCTCTCTAGAGCATACATCAAATTTCTTAAATAGTCAACCACTCCCAAGGAAAATATCCCCAAGTATGCGTAATATATCACATGAGGATAGGAACATCTCTAAACCAGTGAAAGGTAGAGTTAAACAATATAAATTTAGTTCTAGTTGCAAGGAAACTCTAGTTGTGAATTATATGCAAATATCTAAGATACTAGAGGAGGTAGTTACGAGAGATAGAGGTAATATTCAAAAAATAGCCTGAGGAAAGAAGAGTGTTGCTATATATAAGACCATGAATGAATTACAAGATAGAATTATATGAATTCATGACATGGTCATCATAATCATAAGGAGAAAGGTTTTCTACAACTCACCAAGTTGGTGTAGCCTAGTGTCCAGGGCTGAGCAGGTTCATGCCCACACCTGTAAACCCATGCCTAGAACTTTTAGAAGTAGTGTCCAAATTTTATGATCCTAGCACAATGACAATATGTAATTTGGCTTCAAAGCCATTGTTCACCATCAATAGAGAATTCATGGTGGAAGCATTTGTAGTTAAGGACACATCGAGAGTCCAACCAAAGAAAATTTATTTGGAGGAACAAAGACTATACTTAAAAAATGAGCTAGTTAAGACATGATTCACCAAAATAGTAGTAAATCTACAAGTGGAATACATGATCATGAATAAGAAGGTGGAAGAGTTTGTATTATATTCCTAGATAATTTTTCAATGCTGGTGATATTATTGGGCTTGAGGATAGACTCAATTGTATACCTATATTATATGGGCTTGGCAAATGTAGTAATGGTAGCTTTCTTCTATATCACTTAGACTAGGCTATATTTTTGGTTGTGAGTATATACACAAACAATTAAAGGCAATGAAGAATGGGTGGTGTGACGTATTCACATACCTATCATATCTAGCCTAGATTTTATTTTTCTACATGATTGTTGGTTTTTGAAGCTTTAAACTTGAATGAAATGCAATCACGAGTATGGAAATAAGCATGCAATGTTATAACTATGATGATGATTAAATAATAAGCATGAAAATATAATAGAAAACTTGATACAATACTCAAGAAATTATCATATAAGAAAGCTCATGAAAATATACAATGCTCTCCAATAGAGGTCACAACCTGTCCATTTTACAAAATGGATCTACATTGTATCTACTACTACTCAACCTATGCACTCCAACATAGTCTCACTTTTATATTCTATGTGTAGACACCTAAAATACATCATGTTTAGGAGACTAATCATATGGGCACCTCTGCATATCATATGATTGACCTTGGACCTTTTCAAGATCTAGCAATGGTTCTAACCACTCACTAGGGGTAGTTCTAACCTATTCAGGTGCAACCACTATCGACCAGGTCAGTTTCTAGCATCGACCATTGAAGCTCAGAGTGGTCACAACTGGCTGCTGCTATGGACAACGGTTAGTAATGAGACAAAATTATCCATAAATTCGGACTCGAATCATGCATGTAACTAAAATTGCATTGAATTTGAGCAATTTTTGGTGCGAATATCCCAGAGTTCCTCCTAAATTCCACTCCCATGTAAGTATGGAACTAGGCCTTCCCCCCAATAGCTAGTTTCATGCAAATATGGATCTTGGATTCTCCAAGAAGCCAAGATCTAGAATTTTGGAGGCCTACATATGCACCCTCCTAAAAACAAGTATGGATCCAAAATTTTATGCAGTAAAGCCCTATCCAAGTGAGCAACGAGTTGACAACCCTTGAGGAGAGTCGAAGTGTTGCCCAATTGTAGATTGTCGAGCCTATGACCAACCATGGATCTTTTGAAGGACTGAGAAGCATACATCACAAATTCACACCAATCTAATGTGAATCCCCATGATTTTCACCACCAATCCATCTTTGGACATGAAGGTGACCCTTGAATATCAATTCAAGTGAAGAATTGAGTGTCGCAACCCCTGGTTTATGAGGCAAAAGTCATAGTTCATGGGTGTTGTCTTTTATAGCGACCTACAAGTACAACCACCCTAAGTGATAGCAACTAGGGTTTGAGTCACCATTTCTTGATTTTTTAGCATAGATTTCCTATTACTTCTACTTTATCAGCTTAGATTAGAGTAGATCTATCCTTTCCATTGTATTTGTACGATGATTTCCTAGTTATTTATGCATTTTTGCTTATCTTTGCACCTTTATGCTTTTATCATGCTTTCATGTCATTTCATGCAAAATATTTGAAACAAACCTCATCATGAGAGGTTGCATATGCTATTGATGTGTTTTGTGGTTTCTTTGTGCGCAGGTGATAGGATCTATGAAGGGCAAAACCATATCCAAGGACCTTTCCTCTAGATAAGAGAGGAGGCACCAATAATAAGCCCTCAATCAATTCATGTTGATCTAGGAGACATTTGAAGTGCACCACCCCCATTTAGGGGTTGCATATTACTTGTATTCATTGTATCAAAGTTTGGTATCCCTAAGAGGGACGTATATGTAACCAAATTTTATCATGAATTAATAAAAGGATCCTTTGTATTTTTGTTAGTTCATTATCAGTACATGTTCTCTTGATTTATCTTTGATATTATGATGTGAGTAGCTTAGATGCACATATTCTGGCATCATACAGATGGCAATCACAATGGAGACTCCCAATTTTAAGTTGATTTACTGATATTTTATATTTTTTTTGTATACAGGTGTAGCCACTTTGATCGACAGTGGCTAGAAAAGCTTACCTGCTTTTGAAGACAATGACCTATCATAGTCGCTCTAAGAGATAGCAATCAATAGAAAACATGCAACCACAGATAGCCTAAGTAGCAATAGACTTGGATTCCAGGTTGGTGGTATTCTCTAAAAAAATTTACTTCTCTGTCTGTGTTTATTTCCAGAATGTAGTAGGTGAAATTTTGTTTAAATATAAACATAGAGAAAGTTTAAGGTTAAATTCTTAGAAACTCTTAGATTTTCTACTAGTCGTTGCTAGGAAAAATAGACTTTTGATTGTAATCCACCCTAGTCTCCAGTGGTCTCGGTTGTGTGTAGAGTTTGCATGCTTAAGGCCTAGTTAGAGGCCATTCCTTCATGTTTAAAACTTGCATTCTTTGAACATCTTGTAGCATTATACATGCATTTTCTTAAAGTGAAATGTTATTTTTTTTAGCATATAGGAGAATCATTCGAGTGCTTCATGATGCATTTCCTTTTTTATGCAAGTTTAAAAATAACAAACACACACCACATCACATGTAAACATTAGTGAGTTGGAATTCACAGCCAACCACTAATAGAGTCTAAGGACGGTATGTTTTATCTCCATCCATTGGCTCAAATCCCATGAACCTGATCTATTGGCCAATACTATATTTAAGAACTGATGTAGCCTATAAAATTTGCATGTACTTCTCTTAAAAGGGTATAATGCTGACCAAGTGAGACTAGGTGAGGATTTGGTAGGACTTGTGCTCCCTGATCGAGTGTAGGCTTCATCTCCATACTTTGGTTGGTTTACGTGAATGTGACTTTTATTGTTGATTTTCAAGCTATGAGCATATAGGTGAAATCCCTTAAACTATACAAGTATATCATCAAAAAAATTTGAAGAACATAAGCTTATACTAAGAGGGGGGGTTAACAATATAAGATCACTTTTTACTTTTTCTTTCCCAATCAATATTATGCAATGTAAAGATAGCAATATTAACATTAGTAATCAAAGCAATGCACAAAACACCATACACAATAGAGACACCAATTTAACATGGTTCACCTACTGTGGGCTACTCCATTAGAAAATATTTCACTAAAATTTTCTCAATCAATAACTTGGAAATCCTTTTCCTATTACAATTTTTATGGATCTCTATCCACAGGAGAACTCCTTTCTCCTTAGCTCTGATCGGTGATCTTCTAGAAGAACTATTACCCCCACTGCTCTGGCTAATGTATCTCTATCCACTAAAGACACCAATCCTCACTACCCTAGCTAATGGATATCTATTCACTGAAGACTATCATCCTCTATACTCTGTCACATTCAAAGCTCTGTCTCAAATCTATACTAAACATAGTTCTTCGGTATAGAATAAATCTTCTCAATCTTTATCTCTAGTCTAGCACAAACCTATCCTCAAATATGTACTAAATACAGTCCTTTTATCTAGCATAAATATATCCTCAATATCTGTCCTATGATCTACACTAAACATAGTCCTTTGATCTAGCACAAATTTATCCTCAATCCCTGTCCTCAAGCCTTAATATAAAGCTTGACTCAATATCACATCAACTCTACTAGATCTACCCCAAACCTTAACTCAATGTTTGAAAAAATCAATCAATTCTACTCTCACAAGTCTTCTCAAAGACTTATCTCAAATCTACCTTGTAAGCTTCTACAAAATCTCACACTAATCTATCCACAAGTCCTCTCTAGAACTTGTCCAAATTTGATATACAAGTCCTCACTAGAACTTGTCCAAATCTGTTCAATAAGTCCTCACTAGAAATTATCCAAATTTTCTCTCAATATGTATTGTAAGCTTCCACAAAAGCTCACACAAATCTATCCACAAGTCTTCTCAAATACTTGCCTCAAATCTGCTCAACAAGTCCACACTAGAACTTGTCAAAATATCATAGAAACATAAAGAGAATTGTTAGAGACTCAATATGCTTCACATTCATCACAATACTCAATCACTTTCAATCACTCTTTTGGAAACATACAAAGAATTTTTAGAGACTCAATATGCTTCACCACAATACTCAATCACTCTCTTTACCACAAAAACATATAGAGAATTATTAGTGACTCATTATGTTTCATACTCATTAACACTCAATATCTTTCTCAAATCAATTCATAATATAGAACAAGTTGTTTCATAGAATTAGGACTATCACTTCACACATCCACTTGACTAGGCTCAACCAACTCTTACAGAACCAATCACTCAATGAAATAATCCTTACTCACAAACCCTAGTCCAAGCATATGAACACTCACTCAAATATTTCCAACAATACTCATCAACCAATCTCACATAACAATGATATTCATGATCTTTGCAAACCCTAGTTCAAGTTCCTCATATAACCAATGGCTTCAACAAAAATTCTTATCAAACAAGGTTTTATCAACAACTCTTTATTCCAAAAAACCTTGAAGTATTAATTCAAAACAGACTCAACAATGCTTATAAAAAAATCTTCACATATAGCTCAACAATGTAATAGGGCAACCTAATCAAGTCCTTTTCACTCCAAAGTTATTTTTCAGAAAACCAACCAATCAACTCAACCAAGGAATAATTTGCCCATACCTTTTTGCTTTATAAGGAGTAGACCACACAAATCTACCACACTCATAAACACTTATTTTCCAATCTCAAGAAGGTTAGAAGATAATAATTTTTCTCTCAAGGAACCGCAATACAAAATAATATCAAACAAAATGCACCTTATCACTCCAACTTAAAAATAATATCAAACACATTAACAGGATTAGTACAATTACTTTCACAATAATCTCTTTGGAAAAATTCCTTTAAAATAAAATCAACACCCTAAAAGTCTTACTCCTCCAATATGTAAATATAACAATTAAGACTTTATTTTAAAAATAAAATCAAAATCCTTATAACTCCCTTCACAATTTTACCATGAAAAATCATCATAGAAATATTAACCTTAACTAATACTTATGCCTCCCAACTATCTCACATAAACCCTTAAGGCAAATAAAAATTAAATTCAAAAATTGTACCTTTGTCCTTAGTGGGTTTTGAACCCACGTCGTTGCCTCAATAAGTGCCCTAGCTACAGCCTTAGTTGTCGTGTGAGCTAGGCACTCACGTGGGAGCTAGAGTGCCCACACACTCTATATTATCCCTGTTGCCACCAAAAACAAAATACAAAAACTAAACTTTCAACCTTGCTACCACCGGGTTTTGAACCCATAACCTCTCTGCCACAAGCGCCAAGCCAAATGCCACCCGAGCTAGCCACCGGATGGTGCTAGAAACCAACCACATCAATGTTTTAATCACTCCAAAATTTGGGTTTACACAGCGCACGAGTTTTCTTTCTCACAAATCATGGATGCATTAATCGAGGCCTCCAAGGTAGATTTGGCTAAGGTATAAATACCTTTTTCCCTTGTTCCCATGCACATCGACGAAAATGAATTTGTTGGGGGTCGGTGCTTATACTTTGACTTCAAAATAATTAATATTTAATTTTTTGGATTTGTTAAATATTGGAGCCACCTTACATTTTATCACTTCGAATAAATAATATTTATTTATAAAATTTAAATTCAATTTGAATTTAAATATTTATAAATTAAATATTAAAACTTCCTTGGGCTTTCTAATTTGAAATTAAAAGCCTCCTTGGGTTTTTATAAAAAAACCTTTTATTTTTGCTCACCCATGGTTTTTAATAAAAACTTTTACTTATGCTTCATATAATATTAAAAATAAATATTATGAAGCTCTTCTCGCCATCAACCTTTCACATTGCTCCTTTTGACCTGACATCAACAATAGCTTATTTCTTGATATTAATGACAACTTCATTCCTTGACATCAATGACAACTTTGACTCAAAATGTCCAAAAAATTTGCAAACATGATGAGAGATAGTTTATATATTCAACAAACTACAACACATAAAACAAGTTCTTAGGATACACATGTAATCCTTAAAAGAGATAATCATATTGTCTACTTTGTGTATTTTTTTATTATTTGAGTAATAAACATAATATCCTTGATCGAGGGCCAAAACCTAACCATAATTTTAAAAAAAAAATCTTCTTTTTTATTTTGCATCCAATGGATTGAGAATCGTGCAAATAAGGTTATAAAAAAAAAGTTATGTTGGTTTTATAATTACTCTATTTTTGAAGCTGAAAATAGGGAAAAACTGCACTAAAACAGTCATAGAATGGTCTAGACAACTCCAAAAATTGCCAAATTTGTTTTGTTTTTTTAGTTAGCCCCTTGTGCACCTCTCATAGAAATTTTGAGTCCTAACTCTTCATGCTTCAAAATTTCCCAAAAATTCCTAGAAGTGGGCATTTCGCCACGAGCCCCGATTTGCCAATTATTTCAAAAATATAAATTTTTGACCAAGAAGTCAAATTTTGGAGTTATATCCCATTGTTATCAGCTCATCGTGTTGATTGTTTTAGTTTATAACACCCACAAATTTTTTTGGAAGCCAATTTTTTTTAAATGGTTGGGGGACCTCCCATGGTGAGCAAGACCTCCATTCTAGAGAGGGAATCAGCTTCCATAACCACTAAAAATATCTAAATCATTCCAGAGGACATGGCCATCCATGAATGGCATCCCAATTTTTATCACAGCATCAATAACATCCATAGGGAATCTATCCACTAAGGTAATAGGGTTGTCACATACATGGCATGTTCTAACATAGTTGAAATCCCCTATAGTGAGATGGAAGCCATCAGCCTTACACAATGAATCGCCCAGATCGGTTGCCTAGGCCTACCATTAGCTTGAAAGAATAATTAATCCAAGCTCAATTGGAGGACTTACACCATGTAGAAGAAATTTTAGAATGTCCCCAAAGAATTTATACTACTTCCACTCATGGAAGTACAAAGCATAGATCTTTACGCACTGATGATGTCGCCTTTACAGATAAAGCCAAAAATATAGTGAGGGCTTCTACCAAGGCCCTTGCCATCAAGACCCCTTGCACGGTGACACATAGTTAGGGACCATCCATGGCAGATTAATCTGACTGCATATTAGGTTGTACGTAGATGCACAACAAGAAGAGAAAATACTCCAAGACAAAAGGGAGGTATTGTGTATAGAGCAATATCACCTAGACACCCTCGAATAAGATGCAATGTGAGCACAGTAGAGGTAGCACTAGTACGTGTATGAATAGTGCCTAAAGGATCAATGTACCTTGGAACAAAGGCAACATGAATAACAATCACATGGGGTAATTCCTAAAGAGGTATCCATGCCTGGCACACATAGGTAACAACTCAATGCAAAATGCATTGTACATCATCAAAAGTTGCCTCCTAAATAAGTAGATGAAACTCTTGCTATCAATAATCAACAAAATGATATATCCAAATATTCCTTACCCAGTCTTGAGGTCAAGGAATATCAAATAAAGTAGGTAAATGAGGTGTGCATAGCCTTACCTAATGAGGATATTATCAACATGGTCAATGTCACAATAGGGAAGGAGGAACTCCCTAACCAGTCTGTACCATTGTTGAACCAAATCAACACCAATCATACATCACAATCCTCACAAAAATTGAATTCCATTACATCATGCGAGGACCCTGTGATTACATTCCATAAATAGGATATTAGCCAAGTCCCTAATGATGAACGTGATACACCATTTTACATCATAGCTAGCATCAATCATATTTCATACAAGCGAATTTTGATTAACATTAATTCTTCCATCAATATCATTACTAGCACTACTTTGAAACATCTCCATGTTTTGCCTTCACACATAAGGACATCCACTTCCATGCTTCGAGCATTTAATGATGTTGTATCTCACACAGATGACACAATATTTCTCCCCATCCAAGTTGGATAAAATACCATACCTACATTGTGCTACATCCTAGGAGATTCAATTCAATACAAAATACTGCTTGGAAGACCATGGATGAGAACCATGGAGTGTGTACCATCCATAGTGCATCAGTGCATTAAGTACTTTCATGAAAATAAGGTCCACATAGTTCATACCAACCCAAACCCTTTCAAGTATTATAAACCAGTGGATCATCTGTAGGAGCCTATTGTGTCACCCATGCAGCAAAATGTTAAACTTAATGATGTTATCCAAAGTTTAGATGAAACCTCGTGAGTCGTTGTGAAGTTATTATCACCATCACCTGTGGTTTCACCCATTAAACCTCCATATCTAGTTTTGCCAAGAGAGGATAAATTGATTGATACAACCATATAGATGCTTACAGCATCTCGAACATGTCATCAGAAGACGTTCCTACTCCTATCAAAGGGAAATAATCCATTATGGTTGAGAATAGATTAGATCATGTCATACCTTCTTTGTCCACCACATTGTAGGTCATAGTTCATTTAGATGAATTGGAGTGCAGAGAACTAGAGGTAAAAATCACATTTATACCTATCATTGATTCTAGTGAGGATGTAGATCAAACTAGTGTTAAGTTGCTACCCATCAATCCCATCTTGGGGTCTTCACCTAAACATGAAGAAATATCAGTTGTTGCAGGTGAAACAGAACAACCTCAACAAGTTGAGGAACCACCTACAACTGACACAAATGATAAAATGCCTTCTCAAGAGTTTTTGGGGATAGTAAACAAGAATGTAGAGAACCAAGCTTCTCTAAGGTAATAAGAATAACTAGTAACACCATTAAACAGTGTTGCTACATCAGAAGTGCAATAGCCTATGAAATTGGTTATTCCTAGCTAATTTCTCATAGTGTCATCCAAAGAGCAAGAAAGGGTATCTCCCCCACATAAAACTGGGGGTACCAAAGCTAACACAATTCAACACCATAAAGTAAAATAAAAATATGAACTGAATCACAAAAATGAGCATGTGGATGCCATTATCAAATTGGATAATCAAGGAGCATCCACATCATCTCAAATGAAATAAATTGGTGATTTTCATATACTTGGGGGTTTTATAGACCCCAATATTTTACCTCCTTCAAGTGAATATTATGATATTCCCATCCCATCGCTAGAGATACACATGAAATCCTTGTCATTCTTGCAATCTATTCTGAATCGACTAGATAGAATGGAGTACCAAATGGATGAGAAAAATAAGGTATTGCAATTTATCATGAACCAGCTTGAGAACATAGAGTTACAAAGGCAACCAGCATTCAATGTCAAACCACCTCCTATGTAATCGCAAGAAAATGCAACCTTGTCTGATAAAGTCCAAAAGCAGTAATGTCGACCACCTCACATTTACACACCTCTGTCTAAACCTATGATATCAATTTTTAATCGATTATATGAGGAAAAAATCATCACTTTACCTATGGCTTATCCTTTAGATCCAAAGCACCCGAAACCTAAATAATATAGGGAAGACTTACATTGCATGTACCATCAATGAGATGGTCATGATATTCAATCATGTTGTAGCTTCAGGAACATAATACAAAATATGCTTGAGAAGAATCAACTTCACATTGATACCCTTCTTGATACCAAAGATCAGCAAGTGACAATAGTTGAAGGTACTTCACCTACACCAAAAAATGAGGAGAGTCATTTAAGAAAATGATTGAGACATTTGTATCTCAATAGCAACATCATCCTTGTTGGAAGCGTAATCAATGTATTTTGATACCATTAACCGAATCCATGGACACCATTATTTAAAATTTGCAAGAAACAAAGACAATAACCTTGCTAGACATACCCCCACATAACTCATATAGGTCCAAAATATACATGGACGATCATGCTTTCCTCTATCATCAAGTGAGGGGTCATGATATTAGCAATTTGCATGCCTTTAGATGTGTATTCTAGAACCTTATCGATAAGAAGATCATATCTATAGATAGGTCATTGATATTACTCCACCAGGACACTAACAGTGCATAAGTTCCATGCCTCAAGAGAAGGAGTTTGTTTTTGTCACTCTTCCCAAGCAAGTTGATTATGTTGTAGTGGACAACATGCACACTGGGGGTCTTCAAGGTAGCACGTCTTACCCATCATCCATATCAAGATCAATGAAGCAAAGTGATAAATCCTAAGGTATCATACCTTCCTCAATTTTATTGAGTAGCACACACACTGGGGGTACCTAAGGTAGCGTTATTTCCCCCCAAAAAAAAAAAAATTAACAAAAAAATCATAAAATTCCAAACAAATAAAAAAACATCAAAATCAAAAATCCCCAAAGGCATCTTAAGCCCTTTGGTCAACTCACAAAAATCCCCAAAGGCATCATAAGCCCTTTGGTCAACTCACAAAAGGCTCCAAAGGCATCATAAGCCCTTTGGTCTATTGGAAATATGAGCAAGTTTTGTTGTCATTGATGTCAAAAGGTTAATCGTCATCAAGTGTTTTTTTTCAAAAGGTAAGGAGAAGTAAGTTCAAAATAATAATAATATAATATTTAATATTATAATATTTGGATAAAATAAAGGTTCAATTTGTCATTTGGGCCCAAGGTTTAAAGAAAGGTTTGATTGCCCAAATTTGAAATGGCCAAAGAAGTTATTTAACTTAAAATTTTAAATTATTTAATATTTAAATTATTTATATTTAAATAATTTAAAATTAAATATTTAATATTTTAAACCATTATGGGCCATAAAGTGGTTATCCAAATTTTTTAAATAAGCAATCACTAACGTCTCATAAAACACACATGTCTTATATATATAAAGAAAGCAAGTCAAAGGTTTATGTGAGTGTTATGTTTAATATTTTGGAAATGCTAATGATGCAAATAAAATATTGGTGTTCTATTGTAAAATGTAGCAAAGAAGATTTTTGGGTATAAGGTGCTAAGTTTTGAAATCAATCAATGAGCATTTTGAAAAATATAAATATGACTACCTATTTTCTTGATATCATCCGATAGGCTGGTCAGAGTGGTTGTTAAACTTTGCGTGGGTAGTGATAGAAGGAAGAACGCAGGTTCAAATCTTGTTGAGGACAGTGATGGAGATAATTTTTGTTTTGGTTGAAGTTGACAAGGAGGAAGGGTATAATTTTTTTGGAGTTCCTTTAAGTTTCAACTATGGGAATAGTGCAGTCAAAGGTCTAGTAAGTGCTAGGGCCTAGGCGCAAGGAGGTGCGTAGTTCAAATCACTTGGGTTGCACTGCTTGATGATAAAGTTGTTTTTAGTACAATATTGAAGGTGTCACAGCACCGGTTTTGAAGTTATAAGGTATGCTTTAAAATATTTAAATATTTTATTTTGAGTATTTAATAAGATGAGGTAGAATGTTGTAGAACAATGGGGAGATAAGGTGAAGTAAATTAAAATTTGTTTTATGGTGTAGTATTTGAGTAAAATTTTAGTTAAGTTGTATTCTTGGAGTGATAAGGGTACATGGTTATTTATATCCTTTTAGGAGGAATATTAAATTTAAATAATTATGCTTATATGAGTAAATGTTTATTGATTGGGATTTATTTTTTGAGTTATAAGGTGTACTTAAGATTTAATATTTTGTAATGGTGAATTTATTTTGAGGAATCAATTGAGTGAATGTTTGAGAATATATTGCTACCTAACCTTTGAGATTGGCAAATATTTGATTATTATTGTGATAGGTGTTTGAGATTAAATATTCTTCAAACAAAAGGTAAGGGTATATCTTCCTTGCGAGTGAAATATTGTTGGATGTTGTGAATTCTAAGTTGGAGTGAAAAGGATTGTTTTATAAGCATTGTTGAGTTTGGTTTTCTGGAATAAAAGTTGATATTAGAAACCTTGTTTGATAAGCATTGTTGGAAATATTGAAGTAAGCTTTCATATGCTTGAACTAGGATTTGTGAAAGATCATGAGTATCATTGTTATGTGAAGTTGAGAACTATATTGAACTAGGGTTTGTGAAAGATCATGAGTATCATTGTTATGTGAGTTTTGTTTGATAAGCATTATTGACTAAGCTTTCATTGAGTGATTGATTGAGTGGAGTTGATTGGGCTTAGTTTATTGGAAGTGTTGGAGTAATAGTTCAAGTTCTGTGAAACAAATTGTTCCTTACTAATTTTAGAAATATTGAAAGTGATTGAGCATGAAACATATTGAGTCTTTAACCATTCTCCATATGTTTTTGTGATAAAGTAAGAGATATTAAAAGTGATTGAGCATTGTTGTGAGTGTGAAGCATATTGAGTCTCTAACCATTCTCTATATGTTTATGTGAGATTAAATAAGATTCTCTGTGAAACTTGGTTGTGTGATTGAAGAGGTTTTTTGTGATTGATTGATTTGATTTGAATAAGCTTTTGTGAAAGCTAGTGAGCTAATTTGAGTAAGTCCTAGAGTGGACTTAAGGACTGAGTTGAGTAAGATTTTATGGAATCTTACAATGCAGATTTGAGGTAAGTCTTGGTGAAGACTTATTGAGCAGATTGGAAAAGTTCTAGTGAGGACTTGTTGAGTAGATTTGAGGTAAGCCTTGGTGAAGACTTGTTGAGCAGATTGGAAAAGTTCTAGTGAGGACTTGTTGAGAAGATTTGAGGTAATTCTTGGTGAAGACTTGTTGAGCAGATTGGACAAGTTCTAGTGAGGACTTGTTGAGCAGAGTTGAGGTAAGTCTTGGTGAAGACTTTTTGAGTAGATTGGACAAGTTCTAGTGAGGACTTGTTGAGAATATTTGAGGTAAGTCTTAGAGAAGACTTGAGAGCAAAGTTGATTGATTGATTTGTTCAAACCTTGAGTTAAGGTTTGGGATAGATCTAGCAGAGTTGATTTGTGATTGGATCAAGCTTTGTGTTAAGGCTTAAAGACAAATTTGAGGATAATATTTGGTGCATATTTGAGGACAAGTTTATGCCAGATAAGAGATAGAGACTGAGCAGATTTGTACTAGACTGAAGGACTATGATTTTTATAGATCAGAGATAGATATTGAGTAGATTTGTGCTAGACTAAATTATTATTTTTAGTGTAGATCAGAGACAAATATTGAGTAGATTTATGCTAGACCGAAGGACTGTGTTTAGTGCATATTTGAGACAGAGATGAGAGCAAGATTTGGATGTGATAGAGCAGAGGATAGTAGTCTCTATTGGATATATATCCATTAGCTAGGGTGGTGAGTACAGGTCTTCTGAGTGAGGACAAGAGTCTTCTATAGAGAGAGATCCACAAGCCAATGGTGGAGGTAGTAGTTTTCTAGAGGTTCACCAACTAGAGTAGAGGAGAAGGAGTTCTCTTATGGATAGAGATCCACGAACCAACTGAGGGGATTAGTGTCTCCTATGGATAGAGATCCATGAACTTTATTAGGGTATTGGTGTCTCCTTTGGACAAAGGTCCATAAATATTGTAATAGGGAAGGATTCCCAAGAGAATTGTTGAGAAAATTTTAGTGAAATATTTTCTCTGTGGAGTAGCCCACATTGGGTGAACCACGTTAAATTGGTGTCTTTATTGTGTGTGATTATTTTTACATTGCTTTTTTTACTGTTGTTGATATTGCCATTGATAATATTGGATATTACTATTTTTAAAAGAAAAGTAAAAAGTGGTCTTATACTGTTCACCCCCATCTCAGTATAAGCTTGTGTTCTTCAATTGGTATCAGAGTTGGTTCCTTCGAAAAAGGTTTAACAACTTGAAGGAAGATCTTACAATAACACAAATGACAAAAAAAGGCAAAAGTAGAACCGTGAGACACAAGAAGAAAATAACACACATGGTCATAAAAGAAAAGAAATATGAATTTGATGTTGTCATTTTGAGAGGAGAAATAGAAATAGATTTAAGAGATGAATCAAGTAGTGGAGAAAATATTAGATTGATAAAGTTTTGTACCAGATGTAGGAATATAGGTCACCATGTAGCTTATTATCCACAAGAAAGTAAAGAATGTTTTGTTTGTGGTTAACTCAATCATGATGCAAGTTATTGCAATGGGTTTAGTAGTAGTGAAGATGAAATGGAACTAAAATAAAACAAGCACAATCAAAACATGTATGAAGAAGAAACTCTACTTTTGACAATAGAAGGAAATGCTCCTATTAAAGACCAAAGAAAAGAAGAAAATTCAGAAATATAAAAGGAGGAAGTCACTCTTAAGGAACTTGTTGAGTTGAAAAGGGATAACTTAGAGTTAAAGGCTCAAATACAAGAGGATGAGAAATGTAATACAAAGCTTCTACAAGATCTCTCTAACTTGAAATATAAGATTGAAAAGGCAAGGAGAGCTGAAAAATGTATGGTTGAACAGTCAAAGGTAAAAGAGCTAGAATGTGAAAAACTTATAGTTTATCTCAAAGAATTAAAAAGAGAGAACTCATGATTAATGGTTCAATATCAAGAATATGAGAAATCAAAAACAAAGTTTCTACAAGAGATCATTAATTTCAAAATTAATGTTGAAGAGAAAAGAAAAATGGAAGAAGGTATGGCTGAAAAATTAAATACAAAATATATAGAGTGTGAAATATTAGAACATGAGATATTTTCACTAATGATGGAAGTGAAAGACTCTAAGGACAAGCTACACAAGTTTGAGAAAAATTCAAAGACCGTGGATAGGATTATCAATGCACAAAGATCATAAGTCACCAAAATAGGACTTAGTTTTGAAGAAGAACAAGGGTTACAGGAAGCAAAAAAAAGAGATTCAAGCTCAAACACCAATGAAGAAGAAGCTTTAAAAGAAGATATTGAAATAGAGAGTGATACTTATAAAGATAAGTTGGACAATATAAAGTTTAAGAAAGAAAGAAATAATGCACAAATAAGAAAAAATTGGAACAAGAAATAGGACAGGGTAGAAGAGACTAAGAGACCAATGGGGTCAAGGCAAATTTTCTTCAATGGACATTATCATAGGTTTGGGCATAAGGCTACATAGTACAGGACACATAAAAGACAAAAATATGGGAATTTTCGAAACAGACAGCTTTTTCAAGGGTATTGCTACTTTTGTAATCAGTTTGGTCACAAGGTAGTAAATTCCAGGGTTCATGATAGGAATGGATATGACTTAACCAGGAGAAACCCTAAGATATTTGCACCTCCAAGGAATCACAAAATTAGGTGTTATAAGTGTAATAATGTTGGGTATATAGAAATATGGTGTAGAACAGAATTTCTAGAGCTTCCAAGGATAGGAAAGAAAGAGGATTATCAAAAGGCTCAAAAAGGTGTGATCTCAAAGGTATGGAAAAAGAAAGTTGAAAAATGTGAAGAGATGAGTCCTTGTTTCTCCTTGAGACCTCTCTAAGTTCTTCAATATCGTAGCTTCTATGGTCTTATAAATGAGACCTTTTATTCAACCTTCTACTATGGAAGTTTGGCAATGAGATCTCCCTCTCATATATCTGAAATTTGTTGCTTCAAGAACATGACTTTTGCTAGTCCTTCTCTATCTCTTTCAAAATTAGAATTTCTCAAATGGGATATTTTATAGGCTTCTTCAGCTTCTTAGGTTAATTTCTTCTATTCCTTCAAGGTGAAGTCTTCAATATTCAATGGAGATCACCAATCTCCTATCTTCATCAGGACTCATTTGTGGAATATCTTCAATCTACTACTTGCAATTTGTAAATGAAGATCACCAACATCCAATATTCTCCTAGACTCGTCTCTAGAGTATTTTCCTCAAATATAGAACAAGGCTCCTATGGTATTTTCTTCTTCTACATTACGCAAGTATACAATAGGAATTACCTCATGTTTTGAAATCTTCTATTCTTCCATTTGTTGCTTTTGGTGCTGGATTGATTCTGAAGATGATATTCTTCCTAGATTTATGCAGAAAGCTTCCCAATATTTCTTTGAATCTCCTTTTTCTTGCAACAAAGTATTAGGATTGTAATGGAAAAAATTATAAGTGATGAATCTTCACTAGTTGATTTGTCAAACTAGTTGAATGAATGTTGAGTCCTAGTCTTCATGAGTTTTTCTACAACTCTATGGAAAGACTAGCCAAATGCAATCTCAAAAATTCTAAAAATGATATTTGCTTCTCTCCTCTCAATCTCTCTTATGGATCTCCCTATTCCTATCTAATCTACCATGGCTCTAATACCACTGTTATATTTTTATAATATATGATATGGGAGAAAGCAATAACAAGATGTAAAATATGTAGAAAAGTAAGATAATAGAATTCTGCAAGAATGTTGAAATATGCTATTAATGAAAAGTTGTAAAAATAGTACAATGCAATGTAATGGAGGAAATGAACACTCCAAAACTCTAATGGAAACTACATTGTACCTACTCACTACTCCATAGTAATCTCTCCTATGCTCCCCTCTCTATTCACTATGGGGCTTATATATAAGAGGATAGGTTAATTGGCTCTTACTCTTCCTAACTACCTTTCCTATGACTCATGTACAAGGGGACTCCTTGTACATTTACATCATTGCAATTTGAAACTTATGCATTTATTACTTCTTCAAGTAACCTAAGATAAACTCCTAATCTAACAATGTACCCAAGGTGGTACATTGACATGTATCTAAATAATGTAATATACTCTAATAGTAGGATAGGTGTTTATGGTGGATTCTAGGGTTTTTGGTACATGATTATATTAGATATGGTGACTACTTAACTTATGATGAGGGATTGTTGAGCTTGAAATTATTGAGTATACTAAATAGTCTGAGAAGGCATGATGGCTCCAATGCACTTTGTGGGATAATCTCTATCATTACAAGGAAAATACCATATTGGATCCATCTCCATATTGGTGTTAACAATATGATTTTGAGCCTAAGTTTCTTCTTCATTAATGCCTTATTGAGGAACTTGATCTTATATCAAGTATAAAGTATTTTGGGGCTACCATTTCTACCATTGTTGCTCTACAATATTATTATAATTATTATAAAATTGATATTGGACCCATTGACTAGATTGGGTGGAGCAAGGAGGGATGGAAGTTATGGATGAAACGCTACAAGAGTTAAAATTCTTTGGATATGATGGGTAAATTTACATGGAAATGTATAAATATGAGAGGAAGTATTTTTTAGATCATAAATTGGTGAAATGTTAGGTATAGATATAGGTATAGGAACATTTTGAGTAATTTGGGATACATAGGTCATTGGTGGAATTAGGGATATCTTGTCTAATCAAACAAGAACTTTTGCTCTAGGTTCTTATTCAAATGATATAGATAGTGTATGATGATTAGCATTAACAAGCATAAAATCTAAGTCTAATTATGAACCCTTGAAGTAATATGATAACACATGTTCTCCATTTGGATTAATATTTTATGGGATTAAGTTCAAGATTCTTAATAGTCTAGTATTGAAATAATTTATATCTTCTTGAGGATGTCTTTGGATTTCACTTATTCAAAATAAAACTAAGTAACCATTTCCCATATTACCAAATTTATGCATAAATGGTTCCACTATTGATTCTCAACTAGTAACTGAATTATTTGGTAATCCTTTATACCAAAAAGTATGTTTATCATGAATATAGCAGATAAACAAGCATACCATTAGATCCTCTTATTGGATGTAATGAATTGGTTTGAGTGGAGACAATTCATTGATATGGTCAAGTACTTTATTGTTCCCATTCCTATCAAAGGTTAATAATGCTTTTATAGCTACTACGAGAATAGAATAATAGGCCAACAAATTTAGAAGACCTTGGTAGCTCCAATTAGGAAATTGGCTTTGTGTCCTAGGAGGCACTCCTAAATTATTTTTTGAGGAGATTTTGGCCATACTATTATTTATTAGGGGGTATATCTCATAGCCATTATATGTATATGGAGGATAATAATGTAGAGGGTAGTAAAGTATAATATTTTTGTAAACCTATAGACCCTGATTCATTGACATTGGTCTCCAAACTCAGGCAAGAATTCTTGCCTAAATCCCATTGTCACTTAAGTTATTTTGATGGGGAGTAAGTGTTCACCAATAGTATTTTATGGATTCACTCTAAATTATGTTTTTTGTTGTGTGTATTATGGAAATCACCTAAGTTTGGATAACTAAAACTATGTGGTTTTAATAAGAAGCTCCAAAATACAATGCAAACAATACAATGATGCATTCAAATAAAATCTAAGTCCTCTATGCACCTTTTGATTTCTTACAAAACTATGCTAAAGTAAAATAGAAAGAAATGTCTTTCAATTTTAGGTGAGGGTACAAGAGGAAATAAACAAGCAATTTTCTAACCTACATGTAAACTATATGTAATTATGATTTTATGCCTACTACTTAAGAGAAATTAATGAATTGTAACACTAAGTTCCTTGGTTTTTGTTTTTATAATGAAATACTATAATTAAATAGAGAGAAAATAATAAAATAATATTAGTACTAAAATAAATCATGAAATAAGATTAACCTATAGTTTATAGAAGATAAAATAAAATCCTAGACTCAGGTTTGCCACCTAGGATAAGTTTACTACTTGCACACCGATTCACTACATGTTGGGGGATGGATAGGACCCCTTGTTCCTATGGGCACTGTGACCCCCTCATGACTATATTTTTGGCTCTTTGCCTCTATTGAGTGGGTGTGCCTAGTTCCCTACACCTCATGAAGGGGCACCACTCTTGGTAATTCTAAGGAAGCATGGGACATGGCTTCATTGGATGACCTCTTAGCTTTTATCAAGGTTAACTCCTTGTTAAGATGTAATCCTTTGGCACATTTTATTTTTATTCTATTCTAGCCTATCCTACTTGACTTCTTTGGGAAAAGAGAAAGAGAGAAAACAATAAATAACACAAAATAAATGGTGGAAATTAAATTGTATAAAGGAAAACCTATCTAGCCTATCTAAGGGTAGTGATGAACTAAGAGATACAATTTCTATCTTACAAATCAATGGGATGAATGAACATATGAACCAATCAAGACAGTGAAATTGAACACATATTTGACCATAAAAATATACAATATATTATGTATTATCAAATCAAGCTTGATGACCTACACGTGTGGCTAGCCCAAGTCTTGAGTCTAGACTGAGAAGCAAAATGAAAAAGAGAGAGATAATGTCATAGGTTAGATACTTTACACAATAATAACAAAATATTTTTCTTTGTTTTCTTATAAGAACTACTATTATAATATTTATAGGTAAAGTTTAAAATTTAAAATTTACCTACAAAAATGGGTATGGGTAGGATTACTGACATTAGTTGTAGTTGTAGGATCAAGAAAATTATGTAGAATTAAATTTTGGAGATTATAAACTGAAGTGGGGTTAAATCACCATAAATTTCTCCATAGGTGGCATGGTCCTCTTCTCAAAGGCATCATTTAATGTGCCCACCTTCCTTCATAGAGAAATAAGCTTAGGTGTAGACTTTGATTTATGAGGTTGTTTCAGTAACTATGGCTTTGTGTTTTCTTGTTTCTTGACCTTCTTGGAAATATACCTCTTCTTTGTGTTAGCCCATTGAATATTCATTATATTTTGTTCATAGACCTCCCCTTTTATGATATAGTTACTTCGATAATACTTCCCCTTGCTTTTAATTAGCCCCTAGTTTGATTATTACTATTCTTGATTTTACCTATTTTCCTTAATGGTTGATTCTTTTTAGGATTCACTTGTGTAGGATTATACCAAGCATCATTTGATGGGCACACTTCTAGACCATATTATTTTTCATTCTCTTCTCACCCCTTATTTAATGGACTTACTAAGTCCTTACTTGACTCCTCTAGTCCCCCTTATTCTTTCCTTCCAAGGCCCTTGGGTTTTCCTTGAGGGGTATATTTTTCATGCCCTTAAACAATTTCCCTTGTATATATGGAGTGATACAACCTAATTTCTAGAGGAAGATAGCTTGGTTTTAGTGTCCTTCCATCAGTTAGGTAGGCGGGTCCTAGTGAACCAATTTGTTTGAGACCTTGTGATCAAGGGAACCCTTTTTATCACCACCAAAAAGGCTCATGAGTTCCTCTTGATAATGGGATGATGCTAGTCACCATTGGAAAGCCTAAATTTCCTTGTTGGCTTAATCCAAGTTGATAAATTTACCTCAAGATGAGGGTATCTTCAAGCATGCTATTAGTCTCTAGCATAGACTATCCTTTGTAGGTGTTATCTTCAAATCAGCTATTTGGTACATAGATGGAGCTTTAGGGCCTCTCATCTAGTTGGCTCAGGTGGTAGTTCTTACTTGCTTCTCTTGTAGGGAAGGAATCTATCCCAATGTAGTAAAAACTTCACTATAATTTTGGTTACTCATAGGGGAATTCTACCCATAGTAGCAAAAGAATCCAACAAATGGTAGCCTTATCCATTGGGCACAAAGTGTTTGGGATAGAGTTTTTGGAATCCCAAGAACTTAGGAGAGGAATTTTGAGATCTTGTAGATGTATGGGTGGTAATCCCTTATTCATATAGACTTCTAGCTAGTACGACATTAAAAACCTTTTCTACAGCCTTTCTCCCTTCAAATTTCTTTTCACATAGTTGGATAGGGGATGTCATGATCATATACTACGCTGTCATATGTTAGCTACAAGGAATGTATCTCTAGGTTTTGGTACCTTCTAAATGCAACTTAAAAAATTATTTCATTATATAATTCCTTTTGATCATCAATATTCTTGTTTCATGCATTTTCTCCTATGCATATATTGAAAGTTTTCTAAAATACTTTGCTTGAACATCCTTGTTTTTTTACCATTGTTTATGCACTGCCTATTTCCATTATCGAATAAATATAGTACTTGGAATTTATTTATTTAAATATTACTTATGTACATAATTTACATGACTTGACATGTATTTACACACTAATATATCCCCACAAAGTTGGTTCATTGAAATATATAATGCCTAGACCACAATGATTTAAAGTTCCATTTATCTTGGTAACTTGGTTGATTGGGGACATGTACTCTTGCTCCTAGTGGAATGAGTCTCAAGATATCTAGCCTCTATTGGTGTGTTGATCTCTTCTTATATAATTGGGTACAACTCAATTTCAATTGTCTTGGATCCTTCATACAAGTTGGTACCCATGTGTCATCCACCCATTCATCCATTTGACTACCCAATACTTGGGTGTGTACTTCATCCCTAAGTGTCTCTGGTTCTCCTTATATAATTAGGAAAGTCCATTCCTCTTTAGTATTTCTTTATGGATTAAAATCCATGTGATGTATATGGATGGTTTTAGATGACACCTTCATCCTTACCCTATAGCGAGTCCTTAGGAACATATAAGACCAATACAGAGAAAGGTATCTTCCATTTTTGTGGTGAAGTCTTAGGAGAGGCAGAGACCAAATGATGTAGGTAGATCAATCATCGCGCTTATTGGAAAATAGTCACATTGGGGTAAGCATACAGAGAAATTTTTAGGTCCTTTAGAAGTTCAAGGATCAATATCAGGCTCCCATCAAGCTAAACTACCCCTTTTTTTATTAGCTTATACATCATTTCTAAGGTATCAACAACTCTCTAGGGCTTGACCAAACTTTTTGCTCCAAATTTCACTAGGCAATTATGGATGAGCTTGTCACCATAGATGAGCATTAGATAAAATTATTGCAACTTAGGTCTGCTAGGATTGAAGATTTACAATATGACTTGCTCCTTTATTTCCTAGTGATCTATTTCTCTAAGGCTTGTTCCAACTACTTTATTTTCTCTAGGAAAGTGAGGATATCCCATAAAGGTAATTTCATGGTGGATTTATTAAGATGTTCAACCACATTGAAGGATTCTAGTGGTTGATCCTTTGGTGTACTACTTGGTACCCATTATGGTTTGGGTCTTTCCACATTTGAAATTGACATTTGCACTAGACCCAACCTTAGTTATCTTGGTGGTGGTAGCATTGCCCTACTTTGATTTGGGTCTCATGCCTAACTACTCTTGGGCTTATGGATCTATGATACCAGTTGCTACTCTTGAACTTCTATCAGTTTTTTCTTTCTCCTTGTGAGTACATCAAACTAGGATGGATTTTGGTTGCCCAGTAGGGCACTTGTTTGTTTGAGGATGATGTAGACTTCTTCCTCATCATAGGTTACTAGAATCTACTTTGATACTCCAACATTCAATATGGGATTATCTAGTTCTAAGCTTTGTGAAATGGATAGGCTTTATGCTTAAGAAATATTTTTCTAACATGTGGGTGAAGGCATTGGACTCATGGCCTACTAGAGCATCTTATAGTCTAGGAAGTAAATATACAAGTAGTAGTATGGCTAGACATAATAATATCCTATGTAGTTATTCTAGGCTATGATCATATCTCTTACTGGATTAGTGGGTGGTAATCATTTGTATTTCAATATTTTAGAAAGGACTATACTCTCTATTAGAAGGAATATATCTATGATATCCATTTGGTGGAGGTTAGAATCCCTGATTGCTTTGGTGAAAAGGGGACAAGGATAGTTCTAGTATTTAAACCTTTGGAAGCTCTACTAGCAATGAGGGATATTATCTCATTGTTCATATCTATCATAGTGTTTTCAATTCTTTTTATTTTTTGGGATTACAAGACCGTAAATGAGAATGTCAGTAAAGGAGACTGGTTGCACATGGTGGTTTGTTAGAAAGTGGTTGGATGGATGTTTGGAGGGGGGTTGGTATGATGGATGAATATCCAAAACAATGGGTGTAGGTGGATTAGGGGCTAACATCCCAATATAAATGAGATATCTCTCAACTTGAATGGCTACCCTATAGTCTACTGGTAATGAGTTGCCTCCTTAGGTTTTTAACTATCATGGCTATTTTAGAGTTGATTTATTTAAGATAATATATGAAATCCATAGCTAATATTGGTTAGATTTCTTCTATAATTATTTACCATAACTTCTAGAATATAGCATTAAAATCATTCATGTCTTCCATAGGGACCCTCTTGATGGTTGTTAGTTGCTCCAACAAATATACCCCATCTGTCTTCTCCCTGAAATTCTCAACAAGCTATTTTGTAAGTTGGTCCCAGTTGGTGATGGATTTAGGGGTGAGATATACATACCAATCCATTTATTTTTCCCTCAAGAAGATTTCTAAGAGTTTGAGGGTGACGTCTTGCTCTCCAATACTATAAACCACATACAAACTAACCATATATTGGAGATGTTTGTTTGAAGTGGTTATGTCCTCTTTGGTAAAGTATGACAAGGACATCACTATAGATGTTGGTATTTTATCCCATGTATTTGGTATTGTTGATGGTTGCAAGGGACCTCCATTATCCCAAGTCGGGAGTGTTCTTTAGTTCTAATTAGGTAGGACAACCATAATTTATAATCAATTTCTTTATCGATTACTAAGCTTGAGAGGAATTTTTAATTAGGGTTTTGCTCTTATCACTAATTTTGTGGTGGGCCTTATACTCATGGAACTATGAACCTATATTTAGCCATATTTATTAGGGTATTCTTCTATTTCTTTCATAGCAAAGTTTCTAGGTGGTGATTATGTAGCTCAAAGGAGGTTCCCATTGTAACCTTATCTAGAAATGGCAAAATATTAAGGGTTATCATTTTGAGCAATGGTTTCACCAAGTAAATCTCTTGTGTACTTCAAAAATATGATAATCATGGCCTTCACTAAAACCACGGTCTAACTTCAAATGAAGGTATAAATTTTTTGTTTGGTCCCACCAAGCATACCAGTTTAAACTATTGGGGGCCATATACAACTCCTTGTTCCTTGGGTGTTGTGACCCCCTCATAGATATGGTTTTGGTTCTTTATCTACTGAGTTAGTATGCCTAGTTCCCTAAACCTCATGTGAGGGTGCTAGTCCTGGGAAGTTTGGAGAAGCATGGGATACAACTTCACCAAATGACCTCCAAAAATTTATCAAGGCCAATTCCTTGTTAAGATGTATTTTGGGGCTTGTCTTTGTGATGCTATGCTAGAATATCCTACTTAACTTCTTTGGGAAAATGGAAAGAGAGAAATAAGAAATAATGCATAAAATAGATTGTTAAAAATAAATTACAGAAAGTAAATTTTATAAAATAAAACTTATCTAACCTATTTGAGGATGGTGATGCACTAATATAATGCAATTCCAATATTACAACTCAATGGGATGAATGAATACAAGAACCAAAAAATGGTCATTTACGTTACTTTAGTTGCAGGATCAAGAAAATTGTGTTGCATTGGTTTTTGAGGAGTTTAGAGATTAGTGGGATTAAATCACCATAAATTTCTCCATGGGTGGTATGATCTCTTCTCAAAGGGTTCATTTAATGCACCCACCTTCCTTCATGGATAAATAAGCTTAGTTTTCACCTTTGGTTGATAATGTCATTTCGATGACTACAACATTGTGTTTCCTTGGCTCTTGATCCTTATCAATGATTTATCTTTTATTTGTGATAGTCCATTGGATCTTGGTAAAGGTGTTAGCTTTTGAAGCTAATTAAATAGGATAAAGTAACCATGATATCTAAAATAAAGTTACAATATGAAATATATGATAATGGTAATCTATTAATGTAACAACCCAAGTCTACTCACTTGGTTGTCAAGATCACAAAATTAAAATTTTGTTAAATTTAAACTTAATTGTCACTTATTGAAAAAATCACACCCAACATTATATTAGTACATTGGCATAGTGAATCACACTTCAAGAAAATTTACCACTGCAGATGGTATCTTAAGTGCTTAGGACCGACCAAATTCCTGCATTAGGTTACCATCTAAAAGATCCCTACTCCTCTCTCAAGTTTCTATGATCTTGGCATGGGGTTGCCCTACCAAGGCTTATATCACCTAGAATGGTGGATGCACTAATTCCCCATCTCAATCATGGAGTACTTTGGATTCATAATCCTACTTTGGTCCTTATTGGTCCTCTAACCTATTAGTTTCTAAGAATTCATACTTGGGATTAGCATAGCTATGCCAGTGCCTAATCATTGATCTTCAGCTAAGGTTTAACCAAGGTCCACCATCGCATGGCTTTTAGACCAGTTGCTATAGACCTAATTCTAGTTAACGGTAATTCTTCCCATACCATCTACCGTTGGAATTTCCAATATCATTCTACACTCAAAATGAGTCTTATTGGCGATTCCACAATCAGAGTAGGCTCCATGAGCATCCTCACATACTACTTGTATAGTAACCTATAATGACATCCCATTCCATTGCCCTTTACTCTCAACAACATAGGACCTCTATCCTTTTTCTTGAATACTAGAGAATGGTTACCTTCAAATCACAATAGTTGCCACTACAAGTTGTTGGTATTGGGAGTGTGCTATCCTTCTTGATATGAACTTGAACTTAGTCTGCATTATTAGTACAAACACAATTGTTTTTCGACATCCTTATCGATGTCATTTCCCATTTCAAAAATGATTTGTGTAGTCTCTTCTAATGATACTCTTTTATGGTTATATAAAATTTAATGTTGAACTCTTTTGGTATAATAAACATCAATTCCATATAGTGTTATTCTTACATCACAATTCTTTTAATAAAAGTGAAGACTATTCCTATAGCAATATGATTCTTATCCCGTTCTATATTTATATCTAAAAAAATACCAATCATAAAGCTTTGTCTACTAAGTATTACATAATACAATACTTATTTGTCTATAAGACTAAGTATCTCTATACACATAAAGTATTACATAATCTGTGTTTATTGTTCCAACTTTCCCATACATTTATTAAATCTAATTAAATAATAAACTTCTAGAAGAATTTTTTCCTTGTCTACTTCGATACTATATATCATTTTGTTTAAGATATTCTTAGTTTAAACATACCATTATATACACACCATAATACAAAATCGCTCTAGTTGACATGATTATAGTATTTGTGGTTTTTGCTCTAAAGCTATTGATATTCACTTTTAAATTTTTAAAATGTAACATATAACTTCTTAAAATATAAAATTACCACATATTTTAGGTGAATCTACAACACTAACATAAGTCATGAAAAATAAAGTTTGACATTCACTTTAATCAGTTTAAAAATAACATTTAAGGACATCCATCAAAATAATCAAAACATTTTCTACATTCCTTTGTTATTAAATATAACAAGTTGTATTTTAATGAAGCCAACGTCAAGTCATCATCAATTACCTATTGACTTCTTCCTTTTCATTTTGTTGACACTAACAAGCTAATTTATGACAGCTCTCTTCTAGGCACAGTTCTCAAGTATGAGGATTTGTTAGATCATTTAGAAATATTGCCTTCCAACTACTCAAGTGCCAATAAAGTCTTTTTTCTTAAACTAATGCTATATTATGGACATACACAGCTAATAAATCATAATTTTCACAACACTCGGACTCCAAGGGCATTTATTTATGGCTTATAAACCTGATTTCTATGTTCCTTGATATCATATTTTTTTAAAGAACTTCGAGCAAAAGTCATTGTGAATATATAAATAGAGGTTGAGGTTTCTAATATGGCTAAATAAGAAAGTATTGTATTTTAGGCGCTTTCAAGATTTAATCTACCAAGAAGCACAAGCATGATGTTCTGGGAAAAAAAAAATTGACTACCCCGTATTACAAATATTAATATTTTAATAAGCTCGGACAAATCAGGTATTAAGCAAAATATTTTCTCAAGGTGGCTATAATTTTCCTTCAATCACTCTCATTGTAAAAATAGAAGACGTTTATGATGGGCTTACGTCTTATCCCTCTAATGCCATCTCTAAAAGAAACTTATTATTTATTTATTTTTATAACATGGCTTGTTGTTTTTATTATAAATAAAATTCTGAAAACTTTCTCCTCATCAAACATATGGGAAGAAATACCTACGTATTCCCTATAGAAATAAAAGAAAATTTTACCAGCAGGTTAAACTATTAAACATTCAATTTTATATTAACAAGCAAACTATTACAAGTGCTCTACTGTACATTCTCTATGGAAACGAATTTGATAAACCAGAAATATTCTTCTCCCTCAGATTTCAATGTCAAATTTTACATATTTTTATTTCCTCTACCATACTCATCTGGACATACAACAATTATAACTAAAAAAATTGGTCTTTCTACATAAAAATGGAAAATTCGTTTCCAACTAAAGAGTTAAAAGAATACAAAAATTATCTTAAACTTATAAATTCATAATAGGTATTTAAATAGAGGATGCATTCCATACATATTTCACAATATCTCCAACTATGTTAGCTTCCAAAAAAATAACGGATAAACGTGTAGTTTAACTTTACTGAATGGTCATCCTTCTTGATGCAATCTTCAACGTCCTCCATACTGGGATCCTCCACATTGGTTTGGTGAAATACAAGTAGTTTGAAGACATAAATTTTGGGTCAGCATAGCCCATGCAAGATATATAATATGAATACGACACTACCAGTTTTCTTCAATGCAATGCATTCAGACACCCATACACACATAGGTCTACACCATTATTCATTTTTGGTTATATATATAGTTTTTGCAACTCACATCAAGGCAAAAAACAAGTACAAATAACATATCTCATAAACCAAAATAACAAAGCACAGACGTTCTTCTTTAGATAAATTTTATTATTATTTTTGTACTTGACTCAAGCTTTCTGACCACCATAGTTATTAAGTAAAGTTACAAAACAACTGGCCTGGCTTGTCCATTGTAGATTGCAAGCTCGATGCTTGACTCCTCTTATCTAAGCACCACTCTGATTACTCAAACAACAATTCCACATTGTTTTTTTTTAGAGAAGACTTCTTGCGTTAAGCCTCAACACTCTCTTATTAATAGATTTTTTATTCAAAGTGTAGGATGACACCTAAAAATTCTCATGCAATGAGTTATCATATGGAGCTACTTTTTCCATCCATTTGGTGATGATATACAAGGCTTTTAAATTCTTGAATATATATTTTTAATAATTTTCCATTTGTGAGTATATACATTGATGTATACTTTTATATTATCTTTCTATTATTATATATATTTTTATTTACTTGGTATTTATTATTTTATTTTATTATTTATGTATATATATTTTTATATATATATACATATATATATATAACTTATAAAAACATAGAATTTTCTTTCCATATGGTGACAACAAAACAAAACAAAATACCACAATCAAATTCATGCACACTATGCAGCAGTAGACAAGTTTTTTTTTTATGAAATTCCTATAGTGGGATTCCATGTACCCACAGGTTATGGTTCCTAAGGCACAACATCATATCCCACCTTACCTAATGCTTCAACCACTATCTTTTCCAGGATTTGGTATTCATCTTCTCCAGTTAACCTGCTACAGAAAGAAAACCTGCACCTGCAATCACAAATACTTTTTGTAGTATCACATTCTTCTAATCGAAAAAAAAAATATAATCAAGAAATGGAGATGTTACAATTAAGCATATAAAACTCATAAATAAATTCACAAATAAATCATATAAATGCCACTAATAAATTCTCATGAAAATATGATCTTTATTGAATAAAGACCTCAAATACATCATACTTCATCACTCTCCATTATGACTATATATGACCAATCACTCTATATTTCTCTATCTTGATATATCTCTTTCACACCCTCATATACACATATATAAAAAGGAATGTGACTCTTCATATGGATCTTTCTTGGCCTTCACTCTTTCTATGACTCTTCATATTCCTATTCTATGACATGTGCATATGGACAACTATGCACATTTACATTTCCAAAATACTTTGCACACTTGTGTATTTATTACATTGCATAAATTAAATACTTTCATTCTAATCTAAGACACTTTCCTAATCTAAATATGTACCCAAGGTGGTACATTAGCATATACCAAATTATGTAATATATTCCAACACCCCCCTGTATTACATTATTTGGTTATTGAAAACTTTTAGTCTTCAATATGGATCTTCTTCTTGTAGATAATTTCCATCTTGTTTAGGTTCGCATTCTTCTTTGATTTGTAGATATCCCCATAGTGCAATATTCTATTGTCCTCTCATTTTTCTTCATCTAAAACTTGTATTCCCCCATATACTTCCATAGTAAAATGATTCCTTATTTTCTATAGTTTGTCTCTCAGAAAAGACATTAGTATTATCTTGAACCATTACAAGCTCTTGTGAAAAAATAATAGAATCCAAATAATATATTCCATTGTTGATTTATCTAGTAGCCACCATCTCATTTAGATTTTTAATAAAGCACTTATTCTTTCTATTCTCATATTTGAATTCTACTGCTCTTCCACTTTCAACTAACTTAGTTACTGAAATGAGGTTTGTTGACAATCCAGGTATATACATTACATTGTATAATATAAAATGTGGATGAGATGCAATAGGTGTTACACATCCATTTCCATGAACTGGATATTTCTTTCCATGTGCTAGCTTTAAACCAAAGCTTTTTGTAGTTTCTAAATAGTCAAACCAATGTAGGTTTCCTGTCATATGATGACTTGCCCCTAAGTCAATATACCAAATATTATTATCATCTTGATTAATAGAATTATCCTTTTATATGATTTTGCATTTTTGATAAGGAAAATGAAAAGTACTTTGACTTTGTAGCTTATGATGATATGTTCCTCTTGTTAATTTATTCATAATTCTCTTGCTTTGAGTCAGTTCTTTGAACCTTTGTAGTTGACTACCTTATAACTCCCTAGTTTAGTTTATCAAACAATATCAAATTCTCCTTAGGTATAATTTTCATTTTTTTATCTTTTAGATAATTTAAGTCTTATATCTCCCAACTTTGTATATATTATCTTTCTTAAAAGCTTTTCAACTTCTAGATCATAAGTTGAATTATTTTAATTCTTCAAATCTTGTAGTATATGATTAATCAATATAATTCCTTTTGATTCTTTAGGATTGAGAATAATCTTGATATATTCTTTGAAGTAGTATACCTTATGACTCCCTAGTTTAATTTATCAAATAAGTATTTGAAGCAATCTCAAGTTTTTAGTTCTTTATCTCTCCTTAGCTTTGAATGATAGACTAAGGATAATTTCTAATGTTGACAACCTTTTATCTCCCTAGTTTCAATATAGTTTCTTTCAAATTTATATTTTGTAGAACTCCTTGTATCTCCCTAATGAATGAATATGACAATATAATTTTTCAACTTTTATTCTTTAAAAATAACAACTTTATTTTCCTCTTATCAATCAATGATTTGAATGCAATTGCAAATATTCAAAATTATATCTCTAATAATTTTGGATTAGAGATTAATGCAATTTTTCTTTTTCAAGAACTTCTATGTTGAATTTATTTTATCTCCCAAATATAATTTTCAATTCTAAATTTCATAAAACTATGTTGATGTTGAATTCCTTATAACTCCAACTCTAGAAATTTAGAAATTCTAATATTTGCAAGTTTTGTATTCCTAATTTGATGTAGAATACCTTATTTCTCCAAACTTATCAAATTGTAAATATTTTAATTAGTTTTGTAAACTCAAATGTGCAATTTTACAAAACTCCAAAATTAATGCTTCAAATCCCAAATCAGTCTTCAATATTTTGTAAAAGCTTTCAAATTGCAAAATTCATATTTCTAAGGTTTAAATAATACTTATCTCTCCAATAAAATACTTTTAACTTTAACCTTAGATAATATTTCCCTTTAAACCTATTGAGTGGTAATTTTACCCAATTGCAAAACCACACTCATAGTTAGGATTTTGATTAGAAAATCCTCTCTTGTAAATAAATAGAAATTTCTCCAAGGTTCCTTTTACTTAATGTGTGCATTAAGGCTTGTGAAAATGTATCATAATAAGTGTTAGAATACCTTAGTGATTTACAAGTAACTATTAACAGGGGGCCTATATTGGTATTACTTTGTTATGTTATGCTATTGATTATTCATTAATTGAAAGGGCTTGATTTACCTTGTGTATAAATAAAATGATGAATGATTACTTGAAATTGATCCCTTATTCACTTTATTTCTGATTTGCCAAGGTGATTTAATTCATTTATCTTGGAGTGTTTTAGGTAGATTTTATCTTCTTTTGTTAAGTAGATTTTAAACAAGTTTTATCTTCTTTAAACCCTACTTTGAGCATGAAACAAAAGATTAAAATCTATCTCTAAATGTGAATCTTAAATTATGAAAGTATTCATTTTATGTTGCTTGATGAACTTTGAGCAGGAAAAAGAAACACCTAAATGACTAATTTTGAAAATGTAATAGCCTTTGAAGTGCCACATAAATTACCCCTCTTTAATGAAATTGTAATTTTCATAAAGAGAAGTTAATTTATTGCTTTAAAAACAAAAATGCAAAGCTTGGAATTTGAAAATGTGAATTCATGTAAAGCTCTGAAATTATAAAATTCCTTTTAAAACTAAACTTTATGTGAAATTTTAGAATTTCGAATTTCCTTCAAAATGAAATCGAAATGGCTTAAAATGAAACATTAAAGCTTATTCTTGGGATCCATGCATCTCTTTTTTGGATTTTTATTTTTTATTTTTTATTTTATTTTTTGTTTGAAGAAGTTAAAAAAAAATGAAAAAGGGTAAGGTTAGAGAAATAAAATAAAAATCTGGAATATGGACCAAAATATGGAAAAATGACCAAAGAAAAACTACATAACTCTAATCTAGCCTATGTTGCAGTAAATGTTAGATCCTGAATATAAAATACAACCAGGTTAGACCTACATCCACACAATCTAAAATCTAGTAATGGTGATATTCTAAGGTGATATTCTAAGGGATAAAAGAATGCATTAAAAATATGTAAACAGTGTTATCGTATTCACGTATAAAACACCATTAGATAGTTCTAAAGCATGTGGATAAATATGTGCAATAAAAACTTATTTTATTCAAAACCTCATTTTCTGCATACAAGTGTGAAACCAGAAATTTGGTAGTAGTTTGAGAGTGTTCAATATTCTTCCACGTTTCTTGTTCCAAAATTTCCAGCCCCCATTTCTGAGTTCACCTAGATATTTAACATCTTCAATCAACTTTTTGTTTCATTTTCTATTTTAGTTTTACAATCCTTTTGCTTGGTTTTGAAGTGTTCTTGTTTGTAACTGTTGCATATTTTAATAAGCCTCTCATGCCTTCATTACCTCTTGGTAACAAATATTTTACTGTTAAGCCCTAATTAGAGAATTTTAACGTAATTTAATAAAACTTTGCAAAGAATAAAATGAAATCAAGATAACACTTCCTTAGTAGAATCTTCATCATCAATACCATGCAGAGTTGAACTGTTTATTAATGTTTCCAAATAGCAATGTGAAACTTCCAAGGTAGACCTTTGTGAGCAATGATTAGCACCTAGATGGTTTTATTGGCTCCAAGTAATGACTGAATACATCGAGTTGATCTCCATTCAACCCTTCCTCTATAGGAGATACACATTTAGGACATTTCATAGTGAGTACCGACAATATCAGCCCCTATGATCATCATGATGATTCACTCATCTGACTCCTACCAAATCCTCGAACGTTTGAACCTTATCTATAGTTATGATCATTCAACATCATTTACAGTAAAACCCTCCATGACTATCACCTAAATTTGATGTTGATACCACGTGGTTTCTTCATTTAAGACTCCGTGATGGGCATGTTTCAGTAGCAATTTTCATTTTCCTTCATGTTGTGTATTGAATGCCAATACTACTCCTTTGTTTTGGTGATACGGCTCATTTGATGCTTGTGAGGAAAACCTAGACTACAAATCAATTTCCACTACTACACCTTGGTTCACTAAATATCAATATTTTTCCATGTTCATAATCTTATCCTTATTCGTGTACGGTGTCATCTACATCAGGGTCCTTGTTATGGAGGTCAAAACATCAACACACATCCCATATCCACATCACCTTCCATAGTCCACATCCAAGTGTAGTCTATGTTGGTTCTGGTGTTACGAATGTTGAGTCACCACCATGTCCTATATCACTACCCTGTGACCTATTCCTCAACACACCTCACCCACTTGTGCTACATCCAACTATCCCTATTTGTGTATGACCACCAAGGTATGTTCAATAACCAGAGGATCAGACTTTGGTTCAAATTTAGAGGGATTGGCAATATGATAAATATGCATGGCAGTCTCTACCATGACATTAGCATGGGTTGTAGTACCTTTTCTAAATGAAACTTGATTCCACAAGTAAATTTCCACCACCAATTTCTCCAGCATGTTCCAAAACCACCTCATCTTTGCTTGATCAAATTATTTCACACAAGAGATAAATATTTTTTCTATCTTCGTTCATTCTTTATGAGCATCATTATCTGACATCACAATTATAAACTTGTAGAGCTCCCCTAATTCATGGCATATTTTGTGTTTGACTGAACTGCACCAACTTTCATTTAGTTCTCTACCATCCTACACATGTTTAGTCAATATATTCCATATGTCTTAGTGCAAGCTTCTAATGAGAATCAACATCCTTCAATTCTCCAATATGTCACTGATAGCACAAGATTATCCTACTGGAATAATCACCCCTCAATGTAGAACTATATTTCCTATAAAAATTTTAGGGGTTATAGTTGAGTGAGGCTTCGAATCTGGTATTGCTTCTTGTGCTCACTGCCTGCATTACCACCGTATCTTCATTCTCAAATGCATAAATTTGTAGAACCTAATGCTTCTACTACTCACTGTCTCATCGTATAAGCATCTAATCACCTTGGTGTTCGCTAGTCACATGATTTTAGGGGTTTCCATATACTTTAAACTATTTTTCATCATCCAAAACATCCTAGGTGGTCCCAATCATCAAGTTCATTCATCCATGTCATCACTCAACATCTATGTCACCACATAATCGCTCAGCTACTACCCTGGGTCTATGTTATCATGTGTTGTCTAGGTATCTTTATCTCTTTTGTTTAGTGTAGTCATTTCTAAGTGTATATCTAGCTTAGGTCTAATTCAGCAACATTGTCCTCTGATTGGTCCATAGTTCATCATGTCATACTTACCCTATCCTAGGTCGTCTACATCCAATAGTGCCTATTCAAATAAAACTCCTGCATTGAAAATGAAATCACCTATTGGAACCATGCCACTTAGCCAAACTTCAATAAGTTTATCTATGCTAGCAGGTTCAAAGAAGTTTGCTCATGAATTAGTTTATGACCTGCCAACCTTATATATTATAAAACACCATTTTCATGCAAATATAGAACATTAATAAAACAACATACAAATTGCCACTATTGAGCATTATTAAAAATAACCTACTAAATAGGAAAACAATAAAAGAAATTCATTTTTACTTTACTTTTAATTTTTTTTTTTTATCAATTTCTTTTATTTATTTTCTTATTTGTTTTATTGATTTATATACTTTTTCTTTAATCAAGTTTAATTAATTTTAATTTTTTGAATTGATTTAATCCAAAGTGTTAAAATTAATTAAAATGTTTCAAATCAAAGAAAAACAAATTAAAAGGAAAAAAAATACAATACCAACAACCCACACTACAAACTCAAGGGGAATTCCTTATGAAAAATATTACTCAAAAGACAACCAAAATTTCCCAAAAACTTGAAATTTAAGGTGGGTCCTCAATTTTGGGGTAAGTTGTGCAATGGCCACAACAAAACCTTATAACTCCTACTATAAAATTTAATTCCAAACATAATAAATATTACCTTTAATAGTTCAGGTGCTCCCTCATTAATTTTGTACTTAGTCTTGCTTAAAAATTTGGCATTGTTACTCCTCTATTCAACTCCCTTCAATCTAGTCAAGGTGCTTCACCTTCAATGTAAATGAATCCTTGTTGTAGTAAATGAGGTAATGCCAAAGTATATCCATCTCATGCAATAAATGGGTGCTCAAAAATATTTTGCCTTCCTTGGTAACATTTGATTTCTTGCAATATGAGTGACAAGTGTCACTAAAACTCTTCCTTGGCCCTTTTTAATGTAACATGTAGCTTCTCAATGGTTTTTAGTACTCCTCATCTCTTGTGATAAATGGTACAAGTAATAGGAACATAACCTATGATTCTTGTATGACTTATAGTGCTGCTTCTTTTTTGTGACAAGTGGCACAAGCAATGTTATAACATTCCCCAACCTTATGGATGAATTTGTAACTCTTTGATGCTTTGTCTTCCCTAGCTGCATTATGTTCTTCTTATGGATACTTGGTTGTGTATGCAATATACTCAATAGGCTAGTGCAACATTGCACAATATGTTATGCATGTCCTCTATTCATTTCCCTTCTTGGTGGTTGCAATAACTTAGACCTTTGGTCTCCCTTAATACCTTTTCAATAGAAAAAACCTTGTCTTATTTTGTTGTTTACATTCCTGAGTATGTAGATGCTGCTTCAACTTCTTCAACAATGGCTCTCTTCCACTTAGATGTTCCTATTTGGTGGCTCTTCCATGGTGGCTTTTCTTCCCTTAGATACTCCTTTTGGTGGCTCTTCCACGGTGGCTTTTCAATTCTCCTTTTGGTGGCTTTTCCATGGTGGCACTTCTCCCTTTTTATGGAGGCTCCTCTATTATTTGATGGTTGTTCTTCTAGGAAATTTTTAGGTGCTTTCCCCCATATAATTTGATATCACCTTTGCACTTTTCTATGGTGCTCAACCTGTGAAACTCAGTGGTGCTTTCAGTGGTGGATTTACCACTCTTTTTAGTGATTTCCTTCACCAACATATTCTACAAGCTTGATGCTTCTCTTGGTGTCTTTAGACACCTAACATCTACCTTTTTTTTTAGGACTATTTTGCCTCACTATGTTTTATAATAAATCTACGTCTTTATTATATAAAAAATAGCATAAAATAGTTTACCTATCACTCCTTTTATCACTTTATAAGCTTTAACTATTTTTGTTATCATTTGCAGATTTTATAATTATTATGGTGTCTATTTTCTTGACTTAGAGACACTTTACTAAATATCCTTTTTTCTAGATTTTAATAGCTCTAAAAATTATGCTTTCAAAAATCTTATAATAACTACTTTCAAACTTTGTAAAAGAATACTTTTTATAGCATCAATTGTACACACCTTGTATGGCCTTATTTATAAATTTCTTCTTGATAGCTTGATATCTTGTCTTTATATAATTTTGTAGTTGTACTCCTATTCTTTTTCTGCTGTGGAATCTTTAATCTTGTAGTTGTAGTTGCTACCCAAAAATCAGCTTTCTTGTTGTACCTTTTTCTCTTATTTTTCCTTCAAATGTATGTTGTCAACTTCTTAAATATGCAGCTACAATTGTTGCCCTCTTGCTTTCCAAATTCGTAGTAATTATCCTCTAAATATTCTTATGATTTTTTATCCAAAGATTTTCCAAATATGTCCTTAAAATTATTCAAAATCTATATTGCTTTACTCTTTCACTGCTGTCCAAATTTTCAGCTCAAACCTCTTGAATATCTGCTTACAAAATTTGATTCTTTGATGTCCACGAATCTTCAAATTTGCTACTCTCTTTTACTTTCAAGCCTTCCTTTTATTGGTTGTCCAAAAATAATCCAAAAGCTTTCAAAAGCTTCTCCAAATAGCATCTCTATGATTCCTTCAATTTGGTATCATGTGACCTTTCAACTTCTCCTTTGAAAATCATAAAATTTCTCTTTTACAAATCAGCCTACAAAAATTTCATTGTTGTTCTCAAATATGTGGCCTCTTCAATCCTCCTTCTTTATTCAATCTTCTTGTTGAATTATGACTTCAAATATGATCTCATTCATTGTATTATTCCTAAAGAATATATATGTCTTAAGATATTCAAAACCTTCTCAAAATTTGGTAAAATTCTTGCCAAATCCTTTTTCCTTTTGGTCTTGTCGGATGGTGATAATTGTACCAACTTTTTCTTATTAGGAGCTTCTCCTACTTTCAATTTTCTAAAACAATTTTTTTCTTCAAATATCCTCCAATGGACACTAATTCAATTCTGCAATGAGTCTTCTCTGGCCTTCTTCTTCTTTTCTAAAATCTTCTTGAGACCTCTTCCCTTGGATCTTCTAATTCTGTAATGAGGCTTTCTCTAGCCTGTTTCTTCTCCAAAATATTCTTGAGACCTCTTCTTTTGTATCTTCTAATTTTGCAATGAGGCTTTCTCTAGCCTTTTTCTTCTTCTCCAAAATATTCTTGAGACCTCTTCTTTTGGGTCTTCTAATCCTACAACTACTCAACTCTTCTTAATCAATTCTTTAATGAAACCTTACCTTGGTTTCTTCAATCTTCTAATTATAGAAATTCTGCAATGAGATCTCTTTTCTTAGATCTCCAAATTTTTTTGCTTCTCAATAGGACCTTTTTGTAGTCCTTCTTTATCTTTAGTCTTCAATTTTCAATCTTCCAAATCTATAAGTTCTTCAATGTGACATCTTTTCTAGGTCTTGTAGGCCCAAAATGGCCACATCCTTACAAAAAAATTTAAAATATTTTCTAATGCAAAGAAGGATGTTCTATCTTGTGTGAGATCCAGTGTATTTTACAGTGGCACGGTGCAAGATGTCCTATACCACGATCAAAGTAGTCAAATTTTGCACTTTTCCATTTTTGGAATCGTGGGTCACGACATATATTTTATTTAGTCTAAAATCTCAGTGGTTTACAGCATATTCTAGTATGCATGATATTTAACATGTTCCAGCCTATAGTCAAAGTAGTAAAATTTTGCACTTGGCTACTTTTGAACTATGGCACAGTGCATATTGTTCTAGCACATGCAAGCTAAAGGTTATTTCAAGCTTTTTCTATTCCATCGAGGTTTAGGTGTATTTTTTAGCGGTGCAGCACACATGTTTTATTCCATGGTCAAAATGGTCAAACATTGCAAAAGTGAATAATGAAGCCACAGGCCAATGCAAGATTTTATATGGCATAAGTTTTATGTTTTATCCTGCATGAGCCAGAGCAATACTCCACTCTATGGTCAGCTATAGTCAAACTTGGATGCACGAGTTTCAAGACATGAACTATAGCACATTGTAGATTTGGTTCTACACCATGAATGTGAAACAAATTTAAAGCAAGTTGAAGAATAAGAGCAGTAGTTTCGAGTAATTTTCCATCCCACACACCTAGAAGTGTATTTTCATGCTTGAGTCTCATGTGCTCCAGCTCGCAGTCAAAGTGGTCAAAGGATGTGATAAGTTTCTAAGAGGAGCGGGTTGGGCTATGACATATTCCATGTCATGGAACTATCAATGACTTTCAAGCTTTAATCTTGGTTGTTCGTGAGCATATCAATGGTTGGTTCATTCTGATGATATCTCAGGCACATAAAAGCAAAGCCTTTACAACATAAACTAGTTGAGCAAAGAGAGCTAGTAGACGAAGCATCAACAGGGCCAAGAACAAGGAAAATATAGTTAGTTTTAGATCTACAATAGATAATATCTACAATAATGAGAGAATATATATCATAATTTAGACGACTTGGAGCCAAATCATCATGAAGAACCAGCAATTTACAGGAGCTGAGATACAAAGTAGCGCAATATCACATAATTTCTTCTATTCTCAAATGTAAATAAGAGGCTACCACCTCAGCATCTAGCTAATATGTTATTTCATTCTCCTTGTAATGTTCTACTTTTTTTTCTTTTTAATATAAAACTATAAATAGAGGTCGAACCATCATTTTTTAGGGTTGGATCTAGAGTGTTTGCTTGCCCTATCGTGTAATACTTTTCTGCAAATCAATATAAGAAAAATTACTTGGATGTTTGCCTCAGATTGGTGTCTTCTATAATTTTAGAGAGGTTCAAGTAGTGAATTACTTTTCTACTACTACTGTTATGGTTAGTCTATTTTTTTGATATTGGATTGCTAGCTTAGAGAATTTGAAATCTTTCATAATTGAATATGTGCTTGCAAGAAGTTCTTTTATATTAAATCTTGATACTGATCTTATTCTGCTAATTTGGATTATTGGTATCTTAATATTGAAATAGATTTCTTGAAGTACATCTTTGTTCTTCTTATAATGATGAAGATTAATTGTTTCGAATGTTGTTAATCTTTAGTGTGGGACACTGGAAATTATTTTGTAAGATGGATTTTTCTTATAGATGCCTATGTTGTTAGCTCCATCTTATCACTATTTGATTACTATTTTCTTAACCCTAACTTATTTCTACCCTATCTCTTAAACATTTAACTAAGATTAAATGAGTTAACACCTTATTAGTTGACAAGGAATACCAGCCTACTCTAGAGGTTGTATTAGAGAAATATTTAATCCATCCAATGTTGCGGTCCGAACTATGATTAGCGGGTGCAAGCCTAATCAAAAAATTAAAAGATAATATTCATAGTATAGATCTTTTACTTGATGGAAATTTGGATCCCAATAATTTTTGGCACACCTGGTGGGACCTATTAACAAGAACATTAGTCAACCCACCCTTTTTTAATTTTACCTTTTCTCGGAGGAATCAATATTTGGTGAATTGTCTTGACCTCATCAAGCGATGATTAGTAAATTCACCTGGCGACTCCCTAAATGCAAGAATCCAAAAAAGCCTTTTTGATATATTATAGTTTTCATGAATACTAGGTCATATGTGAAGAATAACCTAGAGCATTTTATCCATTATTATATCCCTTTGAGAGGATCTACCATCTTAAGAAATTTAAATCTATATTTCCAGTCAAATGAAACTCCTCTAAAAATTCACCTGAGGTACCTCTAAGACCACCTCTAGGAAGAGAAGTAGCTAGAAATATGGCTAAAAATACATCCAATAATGCCAATGTGGCCCCAAATCTACCCCTATAGAAGTATCCTAGTTGGAATACAACTGGTCTCCTGAGGCTTGCTCATATGCATGATATTCCCCAAGTTGTATCCAAAGCCATCCCTACCTATGTTGTATCCAAAGCCATCCCTGCATAATATAAATAATGAAGATGTCATTGTCATAATCCTGACCCTATCCCTTAGAGGGAAAATATTACACTAGTTTATGACCTTAGAGGACAATAGCATTACTTCATGTGCCAAATTTGTAGAGCCCTTTGTAGAAGAGTTTAATGAGTCTTTTGATATCTTTTCTCTTCTAAATTAGTTTATGTCCATGTCAAAACATTAGCAAGAATCAATTTCATACTTTAACCTTATATTTAGCATAACCTAAAAGAGGATTCCACCTTAATCCATGCTAGCTACAACCCTTGCTTTTATGTACTATATTAGAGCCCTTGGATCAAAATTAGATTTACAAACTCAAAATTTAGGGATATATACTTTCTCCCAAGTTTATAATATAGTTGTCTAGGCTGAGAATATCCTTATCAATATAGGGAGGTTACCCCCAAAGACTTTGATGCCTTACTACTCTAAATTTGTAATATATAAGGTTAGGCAAATACGTCTTCTTACATGGACCCCCCTCCTTTGTCATCACCAGTTCCTAAGATTATTCTAATTCCCCTCTCCAAATCATCATCTGCTTCAATTTCTTTCCCTCCTCTTCCATCTCAAGCATCTCAAAAATATTTTGTGCTTCTTGATATCCAAAACACCTTAAAAACTCTCAGTAATAAGATGAATTCAATGGATAAAAGAGAGATATATAGGTCACAACAAAGAATATTTTCATATGTCAATAGATATCAGAAGCTCAATACCAGTAATAGTGTTGGAATCAAAGTTAATGTAGTTAAAGAAGATCCAAAATATTCCTCTAAAACTAGTCTTGTGAATGTATGGTACCTTGTGTGTAATGATCCACATGACTCAAATTCATGTGTTATGTATCAACATCATGTCTAGTAGGCCATGAAAAAGGCCAAGAGAAATCATAAAGATAGATTTAATATGCTTTAGCAACCAAACTAGATCATGGTTGGGTAGGATCTTGATGAAGAGAGACCTATTGTTGTCATGACAAGATCTAGAAAGAAGACATTGCAGGTTTATCTGCAGAATATGGGCCAGTTTCAAGTCCCTTCTCAAATAATAAATATCCTCCTCTGCAAAGTAATGACCAATTTCCTATTCTTGAAGCCACTGAAAAGAGGGACATAGTTTCTAAAGGCCAAGAAAATAAGGTCAGTTTCACTAGGAGGTTTGACAAAGAAAATGATAAAGAAAGGATGAGATCCAAAAGTGAAGCACAAGAAAGGCTTCGATTACCCTCCATAACTAAGATGCAAATAATTGAAGCCACATAATAATACAAGAGGAAGTATGGTAAGCCAGAGATAAAGTCTAAGAATTCCACTTCAAAAAAATTAGAATATAACATTTTAGAAGAGATGAAAATAATTCCCTCCAAGGCTAGCCTCTATGATACCCTCTTTATCCCTAGTCAAATAGATCTGTTGAAAGCTTCTTTGAGTAATAATCCTCAAGAAAAGAAGGCTAATACCATCCTCGGTGTGTCTTCTAGAAAAGATAAGATGTCTCCTGCTATTTTAAAGAATAAACCCCCCTATTTTACATTTCTTTATGGATGGAGGTATGGATAGTTTACAACTGTATGATTGATTTAGGGGCCTCCACCATGATTATGCCCAAGGTGGTCTACAAGGATATGGGTATGGAGTATACCATATCTTATCCTATATTTTTGTAGTTGGATGGGACACCAGTAATTATAGTTGGAGTAATAAAATATGTACTGATGAGATTGTATAGAGCCCTAGATGTGACCATTGTGCAAGATATTGTGGTGGTAGACCTAGAGCCCTATTTTGGTCTATGCCTTTCTAGAGAGTTCACTACCAAATTGGGGGGATGAATGTACTTGAATTACTCTAGTATGGTGATTTCATTCAAGGAAAAGAGGATAAGGATCACACTTGAGAATCCCATGTCTTATCACATTCAGAATATTGAATAATACGTGTAATCTTACACCTCTAGATGATTTTAAAATAGTATAAATTTTTGAAGAACTAGAGGTTGAATATGAGTTACCATTTAGAGAATATTATAGCTAGTTTGGAACATGAATGGGCACATATAGCATATCCTTAGAAGTATAGAAAAATATCCTTGCTATATCCAATCAGTATTTGAGAGAAACAAATACTTGGACCATACACTTTGATGATGCAATATATAGAAATAAAGCCAGTGCTGGTGTATTTTTGCAGTCTCCATAAAAATAAGTAAAGAGTTTTACATACAGATTGGCATGGTCCTGCACCAACAACGTTACAGAGTATGAAACTTTATACTTAGGGCTAATGCAAGATGAGAGCATGGGTATCAAGACACTGAATATATAATGACTCTAAGCTAATAGTAAATTAGGTAAGAGAGAGATGCAGTAATAAACACCATTACTTGAAGGTATAAAAGAATAGGGTATGGGATTTGATGGAATCCTTTGATGCCCTCAACATCGATTTTTTTTCTAGAAGGTAGAACATGATGGCTGACTCTTTGGTAGTTAGGGGATCCAATTTCAACCCTTCTATAGATATATGAGTTTCTAAAGGTAAAATAATCAAAATGGTTTTCAGGCCTACAGTCCAGATAGGTATAGAGTAATGAACAAATCATCAAATTTATAATAAGAGAGGCTTGTTTATCCACTATTCAAGAAGAAGTGCCAAATGAGATTGACCAATAATATGTTATCCAACTAAAAAATAATCATATCCCAAGAGGGTTGGTCACACTTGAAAGCCTATTTGTTAATGAAGATAGGAAGAAAATCAAAGCTATGGAGATCAATGAAAAATTTATAAGGATATCAAGATTGAGAAGGAAAAGAAGATCAAAGTTGGCATCCACTATTCTCTACAAGAGGTAGAGGATATTAAAATCTTGTGCCTAAAATACCAAGATATTGTGGCCTGGTCATACGAAGATTTTAAGGTATATGACAAAATGGTGATCCAACATACAATTGAGCTATAACTAGATACAAAGCCTTTTAGATAGAATAAAATGCCTATCATTCCTAGGATTGAATCCATAATGAGAGAAGAGCTACTCAAACTACTAAAGGCTAAAATTATATATCCAATTAAGCACTCCACATGGGTGGCTAACCTGGTTTCTATAAGGAAGAAGAACAGAGATATCCACCTATGTGTAGATTTTAGGAATATCAACCAGACATCATTGAAGGATCACTACCCTCTCTCTCAGATTGACCAAATTCTCCATATTGTTGTAAGAGTAGAGAGGTTCTCACTATTAGATAGCTTCTCCAGTTATAACTATATTTGGGTGAACTATTAGGATCAATTCAAGACAGCATTTACCACCAAATGGGGTACTTTTGCTTATCATAAGATACATTTTGGTCTACCCAATGCAGGGGCTACTTCCATAGAGCTATGGATTATGCCTCTAAATATCTTATTAATAAATTCATTCTGATCTACTTGGATGATATGATTGTGTTCTCTCATGAGAAACAATATCACCTAACATATTTAAAGCAAGTATTTGAGAAATGTAGAGAATTTGGTATCTCTCTTAACCCAAAGAAGTCATTCTTTACAGTTAATTAGGGAAATTTTTTGGACCATGTGGTCTCTAAAGAAGGAATTTCTATTGACCCAGAAAGAGTTAAATCAATTCTTACCCTTCCCTTACCCATGAACAAGAAAGCTTTACAATCCTTCTTTGGACAGATCAATTTTGTCAGGAATTTCATCTCAGATTTTGCTCAAAAGGTAAAACCTATCTTAGAGTTGCTGAATAAAATATGGATTTCAAGAGGTTTGAGGTAAGAAAACAAGATTTTGAGGTTATTAAAAAATCTATTACTACTACTCCAGTTCTGGTGAATCCTCAACAATAATTTCATTATGTACGTTTATGGAGATGAAGAGAGTTATGCATTTGTGCTTACTCAAAAGAATAATTATGAGGAAGAACATCCCATATTTTTTTGGAGCCAAACTCTCCATGAGTATCAAATCAAATACAACTTCATCAAAATACAAGTCTTTGTAGTAATGAATTCATTGAATAAATTCAAGCAATACTTGGCTTAAAGTAAGACCCTAGTGTATGTGGTTCACCCTGACGTAAGAAGTTTCATTTTACAATGTGAGCTGGGAGATAAAAGATTTGGTTCGATTACCAATATCCAAGAGTATGATGTGGAAATTCATCCCACCAATCTGGTCAGAGGTACAACATTGTACCAAGAGTTAACAAAAAATATAGTTACATAACAAATGTTAGCTTGTCAACCATCAATATGAGACCATATCAAAGAGCCTCAATCAGGATATTCAGACTGGGTTGATCAAATCACCAGATATTTTCAAACAAGGATTTATCATCAGAGTATTAATCCATCATAATGAAAGAGATATAGGCTTCAAGTCTTAAATTATGTCTTACTGCCATATGGATTGTACAAAAGGAATCTTGGTGATTTAAAGACCCCAAGGTCTTAAAATGATAAGTAATCACATTTTAAAAGGAATCACTTTTGACACTAGAGGAATATCCTACCAATGGGTTCAAATAGAATATATATTCTATTGATTTAATTTATTTATTCATGGATGAGGAGTTTTATGCCTCTCTCCTAATATTTATATTATCCTAGGGCTATGATAATGAAGGGACATGACTATACATTATAATAATATAATTAATTAATGAATTATTAATACTAACTATTAATGTTAGGATGGAGGATCCTAACATACCACCCTCCTTAAAAAGAGCTTTGTCCTCAAAGCTCAAAGTGAGGAGCTTCATCCTTTATTTTTCAAGAAGTATTTGCTCATGTTCTTGCACTATTTTAATGTCATCTTTTCGTAAGTAGGGATATCGAGAAGGTGGAATAGTTAGTGGTGGATTGCCAAGAAGAGTAGGAAAAATAGGAGGATTGTGATGATGATGGGGGAAAACCCACAAGGTTCTTTAAAAAATTTAGAAGGATGCACCAAAAGTGGCAGTAATGTTTTGACATATTTCTGTGGTTCCTTGGGAGAGTCAACAAAAAATGAGTGTGTAGTCCTCTTTCTTCCTTATTGTTGGATAAGGTTTACCATGTGGGGATAACATACTATGTGTGAGGAATTTGTGGGTAGTCTTGTTAGAGTGGATAGTTGGCCTTCATTGGTCACTTCCTCGAAGTCTACCTTATTTTTTCTTGGGACATTGATCACTTCGTGTACATTGACCTTACTGTTATCATGGTAGTGATCTAGTATTTTAGGTATTTCTTGCTCATTATCCTCATTTTCTACATCTTCCTCATTTTGCTCATCTTCCTTAGCTTTCTCATCTTCCTTATATTTCTCATATTCAATTTTATCTTTAGGTGTATCCGTCACCATTTCTACCTTGATCGCATTTGCATCGTTGGTTGAACTACAAGGAATAGTTGTATCCAAAATATATAACTTGGGTGTAATACATTGATGATTGCGTATAAATTTCTCATCGCAATGAAAACAAAGACCTTTTTCTTATCGTGCCTTCATTTCCATGGAGTTGATACGTTTAATGGGTAAGATTCGGGTAATTTTTGGGGTGGTGTAAGTATTTTGTGATTCCCATATAGGTGGTTTTGTAATTTGGTCCTTCCATTGGCAGAACTCATCTTTTTGTATACTATTTCTAAGTTCTTCCCTCCACTAGTGTACTTCCTAGACAAATTCCTTAAGGGTAGGGTCATGTAATTGCAATCTCCTACCATAATTCATTTGTGTAGTTGTCATTGGAAGGTGTCACAAATTTGATAAAAAATTTCACAAAAATCGTTGCGAAAATCATCAACAAAAGTTGCTAAAAATTGTCGTCAAAATTTTGCAGCAAAAAGTTGTTGACAAATTTTTTGCAAAAATAATCAACAAAAGTTGCTGAAAAATTCATTGTCAAAATTTTTCGCAATTTGTGCCAAAAACTGTTGTTAGAAATATCATCGTCAAATTGTGTTTTAAAAAAATTATCACAATGTTGTCGTCGAAAATTTTCAAGAGTTGGCAATAATTTTTTATCGATTTCTTGTCAAAAAGTTATCGATGATTTCTCATCAAAAAAGTCAGCGTCAAATTTTTTTATCAATAATTTGGCATAAACTTGTCATCAACTTTGTAGAAAAATTTATCGCAAAATTTTTGTCACAAATTTGTCAAAAATTTACATAAAAAGTTGTAAAAGTTTGTCATCAATTTTTTTGTTTGTTTTATAAATTTTTCATCATCAAGAAAAATGGGTTGCAATTTTTGGCAATGGGGTTGATAAAGAGCACATGGAAAACTATTGACTGGGAAACTTTGAGGGATTGTGTGCGGACTTGGAAATTAGTAGAATTGTACTGTGAAGATAGGACACTAACATGATTTAACATAATTTTTCTGGGGAATATGAATGGCGACAATCAGCATGTTCATGGACTAAAAGGATTCATGAGTGCGGGAGGAGAAGAGAAGGTTGACCACCACAAGTTGGTTGATATATTATGCAGGAAAAATCCTTTTTAAGTTATAGCTAGAAAACCTCACAACCACTATGGGACTTACACCAAAATAGAAAATGAAATTATCGCTAGATTATTTTTACGTACAACGAAGACACAGCTCCTGCTAAGATTTTTTTTGGGGGATTATTTTAACAGGAATTTATTGGAGAACGTAGTTTTGGATTGACATTGGATTCAATTATTTAGAGCTATCACAATGGTCACAGCTCTCTGAAGATTTGATATTTTATTTTTGACAGAGTTAGGATTTTAGAGCATCATTTTCTTGAGATTTCTCCATTGGCGATCTCAAAAGTTTTAATTTGGTGATTAATTTTCTTGATGTTTTCAAAGTAAACCACCTAAATATTACTTCTAATTACTTAATTTTTGCAGTTTAGAAATTATGAATATGGGTGTAAACCTTGGGATAATTAAATAATATTTTTTTGCTATGTGCGGAGTGGAGGAAATTACCAGTAATATAATTTCTCTCAATAGAAACCTTGGGATTATATTGCTCTATATATTCCTTTGAATATGAGAGAAATATAATTATCTCTTTATCTCGTAAAGCAATAGCATTTGAGAACTAAATTTTTTTGAATTGGCTACGTGTTTTATTAACAAAAATAGTTGATTGACAGCAAAAATTGTTGATAATACATGAAAACTAGAATTTAACACTTGAACATATGTTTTACGCTTGGATAGTTCACTTGAAACTACATTTTAAATATTAGAAGTGCTCGATAATCATAATATTATAACTTGGTAATACTAATCCACTTTGATAGATGTATTATTATTTTTGTCCACTCTGATGATGTGAAATTTCCTCGATTGGTCAATTAAAACCTTAGAATAAGGTTTGATTATATATAAGGTATTTTTTCTATGGGCTAGCTCCTAGAGGTCGAAAGAAATAATAGTACACCAATTGCAAGTTCCTTGTATATAAATAGAAGTGAACCAATGTTGCTCGTGTAACATCATAATGGATCTGGCGATGAACCTGTGAAAATTTCTCACCCGATGAAGCCGATATTTGCAAGAAATATTTTCTACAAATAAGTATTTTAGTTTAATTTGTGCCTAAGTTAATGGAAAATTTTCAGTGCTAGTGAGATTTTGTTGCTACTATCTGTGCATGTAGAAATGTATGCATACTACAATGTTTCCTTGAAAATGGTACCCAATGTTTAATTTGAGTGTTCTTGTTGTTGAAACATGATCGTTGGGATCAATACTAGATTAGACAAGTGTGTTTTGAGTGATTGGCAAGTGTTATCAAGTGTATCTTCACCTCCTACATCTGCAACTCAACTTCCAATAAGATGTCTACGTAATTATGATATGTTGTCATACTATTATACTTCTGGGGTTTCCAAAAAATGTAAATGTGTTTAGGCACTGGAAATCGAAGCTCCTATGTGGTGCCTTTATACTAATTCCAGTAGTATGTGATAGTCACTAAAAAATATGCATTGGTGGATAACAAAGCATGCTTGGATAAAATAATTTTTACCCTTTACGAATAGGAGTCAATTGAATTTAAATATTGGTTGTGAACTAGAAAATCGAATAATTGTAGATAATCCTTGGATGCATTGTGAATGATGCGACTTATTAAAAAATGACCTGAAGGAATATTAATGTGAATTTCCAAAGGAGAATGATTGATAAAATTCTTGTGTACTAAGAACACCCAAATTTCTTCCTTCTAGAATCATTGCTCTGATACCATTTATTAAGACCCTAAGGTCTTATAATGATAAGTAATCACCTGTTAAATGGAATCGCTTTTGACACTAGAGTAATATCCTACCAGTAGGTTCAAATAGAACATATATTCTATTGGTTTAATTTATTTATTCGTGGATGAGGAGTTATATGCCTCTCTCCTAATATTTATATTATCCTAGGGCTATGATAATGAAGGGACATGACTATACATTATAATAATATAATTAATTAATGAATTATTAAGACTAACTACTAATATTAGGATGGAGTATCCTAACATATGGAGTCCTCCTAAGATGCTTTAAGGACGATCAGAAGCAAAAATTCATTAAAGAATTCCATGGAGGATTATCTGGAGGACATTTCTTACGAAGGGTCAAAAATTTAAAAATCATTAGAGTAGGCTATTATTGGCCTACTATTTTTGCTGACACCTTCAAGGTAACAAGAGCATGTGATGAATGCAAGAGGTATGTGGGAAGAACTATAAATGCATCATTCCCCCTCAAACCCATCTAGGTAGAAGAGTTGTTTCAACAATGGGGGTTGGATTTCATTGGGACAATTAACCCAAATTCCTTAGTAGGACATAAATACATTTTGACTACCATATATTACCTTACCATATGGGTAGAAGCCATCCCCACAAAGAAATTAGATCATGAAGTGGTAATTGACTTCATGGAGAGCTTGATTGAAATATTTGGTATCCCCAAAGCTATAGTGAGTGACAATGGTCCAGACTTCGTAGGAGATAAGTACATTGAGTTTGCTATCAAGTATGGCATCACCATAAAAAATTCCTCCAACTATTATCCTCAGGGGAATGGATTAGCATATTCAACTAACAATAATTTTCTGAGAATTCTGAAAATATCATTAGAGGATAACAAAAGGATTTGGCACCTATTGTTAGAACAGGCTCTATGGGTAGAAATGATCACCATTAAGAAGTCTATCAAAACCTAGCCCTATACTTTGGTGTATGGTAAAGAATCGGTCCTACTTATCCACCTAGAAATATCATCTTTCAAGCTGGTAGATTCAGAGGAAGAGTTTGATCAGGGTCTAGTTGAAACCATATTGACACATCTACTTTAGTTAGAAGAGAAGAGGACTCAAGCATATGAATATTTCCATAAGCATTCGTTTGATATTAGGGGATGGTTTGATAAGAAAGCTATATTTAGAAAATTCAAAGTAGGGGATTTTGTTTTGAAGTGGAATGTGGAGATAGCTAATCCATTACATCATCAGAATTTTAATTCTTTTTGGTATGGCCCTTTCAAAGTAACTGAGGTTAAAGAAATCAACTCTTTCCAGCTTGAAAACTTAGAAGAAAAAATCTAGTCGATCTCATTTAATGGATTCCATATAAAACTCTACTTTGATTAAGAGTACATTGTTTCTTATAACATATGTGTATATTTGTATTACACTGTTGTTTTCATTTCTAAAAAGTGTTTGTATAGAAATAAAAGAAATAAAAAATCTACAAGGTAGTTTAGTGGTTCAAAATAAGCAGTTGGCTAAGGTAATATTGTAAACAATCTAAGGGTGGCAGTAGACTACAACATGTGCTCTACATCGTGCTACATAAGATAAAGGTGGTTGTGAGATACAACATGTGCTCCATGCCACTCTTAAAATGGAAATGGATAGAAAAGTGCTATGAATTGAAAATATGCTCTAGGCCATGACCAATCAATGAACAACATGATATCTCCCGTTGCCAAGTCACCAATATTTTGATTTGATAAGTGTGCAAGGGGTAGTTGTCTAATGTTTGCATTAATGGTGGAAGGCATGTAGGAGGATTTAAAGCTCAAATTTTTATTTTCATTCATTTTACATGCAGCATTATACCTATCAAGGAAATCATAGCAATGCAGTAAGGCACAGTTTGCAAGAATAGATGAGATCGAATACCCAATGAATTTTTTGCAGAAGATGGCCTCTAAAATAGCTCAAGAAGCTATAAAATCAGAAAATTTCAAGCTAGAAAGCTATATAAAACAAATAAGAGTGTTATAAAATACTGTAATAACATAGATAAGAAGGACCAAGCTTAGAATAAATATTGACTATAGGTACCTCGAAGGGTTGTTGATTTATTTCCAAGGTATGATTGTTGTAAATTCCTTCCTATAATTTTACATCTATGATTCAGTCCATCATTGCCTCAAATTAGTTTTTGCAATTGTAAAATATTACAATACTAGGACGATATTAGTTAAGGTAGCTAAGGGTAATATCACAGCTAAAGTCTATCATGATTTGTTCACTATTGGAATAGAACCCTCTATAAATCCTAAATCCTTTAATATAGCAGATCAAGCCATATATTATTCCTCGCAAGTACATGCTCAATATGGAGAGCCTAAACCTTAGTTTAGGAAGTGGGTTTTCAATCTATTCAAAAGGTTTAAGATTGAATATCCCTTGCTCAGAGCCTCGATTGCCATTGAATAGTTTGCCAACCCTGAGCTTTTCTCCATGCTAGCCTTCTTTGAAGGTTTAGATTTTGATCGGTATGTTAGAGACTACAAATAGCTACTATTTATTACATTTTGAATGAGAATATGTACAAACCCAAAGTAAAATAATAGGATTTCAAGCCAATTTATTTGTATTGACCAGCCTTTATCTCTAAAAGAATGCATGAGTAGTTGGTTAAGATGAAGAAAGATTCAGAGAACCTTTCCTTTCGAAACTATTCAAATTTGATATGAATGTTTCATATTATTGTAAGGCACATGATGCCCTAGATTCCAATAAAGTACAAGAATGATAAAGAAGACCCTATATCTATTTATTATTGGACCACCCATCTAAGAAGCATAGAATCGTACTACAAGTTCAACTTGGAATTTCTAGGGCCAACCTTGAAAATCATGTATGGGAAATGCCCTAGGTTGCCATCTTTGGCTAAAGAATTGTTACGAGTAGAAGACATCGAAGAAGGAGATTGGTATATCCTTATAGAGGGCACTATCATCAGACTCTATGGTTTTACTAGTAAACCTTTTTTGTTGCCTCATTTTGTAACTAGTAGGCTATTGGCCCTGGAGTACTTAAGGCAAGAAAACTTTATCAATGTAAATTTCAGCTTTGGTAAAGGGAGGAAAAGTTTTTTGACTTACTCTCATAATGTAGATGATATAACAGTAACCATAAAGGTTCAAGGTGAACAAATTACCCAATATTTGGAGATATTAGGTCTATTGTACATCCCACAAAGATGGAGATATGATCCTAACGATAAGTTCTCAAAGAGGAATATTACCCTAAACAAATAAAAAGCTCTCAAGTTTGAAAATACTTCAAGGCCTCATTTAGAAAAGGGTAGGAATAATAAAGAAAATACTTTTTTGGAGTGGAATGTCCCTAAAATAGAACAACTACCACCATGGAGAGACTTTTATGAGCAGATAGTCGATTATGATCCTAAAAATAACAAAAACCATTATCTGAAGGACTCTAAAATTAAGCTATTTGAGAGGAAAAAAGGATGGGATGAAAGTAAAATTGTATATTGGTGGAATATGAGAGTAGAAACATGTACAAACAAGGTCATATTAGGCATATTAGCTGACAATGAATTCTCTAACTAATATGAGAAAAATATTAAGACCTGGAAGGCCAAAGATACCAAAAATTTGGTATTGAGTTACAAGAGAACTAAAACAGAGGAAAAGGAGAAAACTCAAGTAGCATCAGACTCTCCTTCCCCACCTTCACAGGAATAAATGCAAGAAATGGAGACCAATGCTCCACTAACAATTGAAGAAGCCATGAAGGCATTCAAATCTTCATAGCAGCAATTAAAGAAATATTCTATAGGGGCCTAGATTATGAGCAAAATGTATTATTTTGGCAATAATGCAGTAATATGAAATTCATTTAGATATCAAATAGGCTTAAAAACCTAGCCCTAGGTGGAGAACCTCCTATGACTAAGATAAATTTGAAATATAAAGATGATAGTTTTGTGTTCACTTCTGTAATTTTTACCATTGCAGCTATAGCTAAGCCAACTCCAATCGTTGAAGTTGCATTGCAAAAAGAACAATAGAAGAAGGATACAGAGAGTGATAAGTCTACAATGTTTAAATTTTTTAATATAAAGAAAAATATTCAGTAGAGACAGCCCAAAAAGAGGTCTATAAGAAGCTAAAAATGGATCAGGGATAGAGTGTTGAACAAGTCCCTATTACAGTTGCAAAGCTATCGATACAATAGGTATAATACCAAAGTGTGGAGGATATTCCTGAGCATCCTACTTTTGTAGGTGAAGGTATTTCTATCCCTTCTTCTCCTTATCCTTCCCTAAAGGAATCTCCTTCCCATTCTCAAGAAAAGTTTGAATAAAAGGTACGCTCTCCCCCTCATAACTCATCACCCATTTCATCAACTACCACAAAGGGTCAAACCAATCCACTTACTCCACATTCATCTGAAATACCAATTACATCATCTCCTATAATTTTATATTTTCTCTCAAAGTTATTACCTTTAGTAACATCAAAAGGGAAAAATTTTTCATCCCCTCCAACCCATTCCATGATTTCAACTTCCATCCCTATGCCTTTCCCAATTGCAACTCCTACAATTAGTATAGATTTAACTGTTGTCACCACTACCCCATTTTCATCAGCTTCTAATTCTATCCTCCCTTATCTTATAGCTTCGCCTCCCCTTACAATTCATTCCATATTAGCTTCTTTATAGAAAGGAGAGGCTTCATAGAAGATTCAATATTTTTGGGTCGAGAAACTTTCTAAGCCTTCAAAGAATATGACTACAAAGAGAAATATAATGACTGTTGATCCAGTGATAAGGCAAATAATAGCTAGATTCATCACCCCTCTGGTGAGAAAACCTAAAGAAGATATGACTATACAAGATTATCATCTGAAGGAGTATACATAATATATTGAACAATTATTGATGCAGGATGAGTTTATCATAGCAAAAGCTCACCTTGAAACTTTCTATATCAATATCAATATATATAATGAGGATGTTGGAGAAGAAAGAAAAGTTGGAGAAGACAGTTAGCAATCATAAGAAGGTGTAAAATACCATAATAAATGAAGTCAAAATATGGTAGAACGGGTATTATGAGGTTATTAATCTTAAGGAACAAGTTGAAAAGTAGAAGAAAAATAATGAATACCAAGCTAAAGAAATACAATATTTGAAGAATAAGCTTCATATTGAGAAGGCCAAAGCTTCAAGCTTCTCAAAAGGAGGAGTAAAGAAGGTTAGGAAGGAGCTATGGTCTAAAATCCTTAAGTATTCAGGACTTTATCTTGTAATCGACTACATGGATGATGCTAACCATTTATTGCAAAATACCAAGGAAGATTTGGACAAATTCATGGAGGAACTACAACCTATGATGATAAAATAAAAGTAGATTTACAAGCTATCTAAAAGTAGATTCAATGAAGTTGTAAAGCCTATTCCCATAAGGCATGGATCATTTTCATATTAGCTGCTATATTTGTGGTTGATAAGAATAGATTGCTCTAGAAGGGTTGGTTATTATCATATAATATTGAAGACACAATTTAGGATATTATGGATATCAATAATAAAATGACATAGTATGGTTTTGGGGGACTATGGATCAAAAGCAACACCTTGTTGTCAGAAGTAGAGATCAAAAAGAGTATAGCCTCAATCATTCAATATGAATATAAGATAGATAATTGGGAGGATCTGATTGATCAAGAGCAAGTCTCTCAAATGATAAAAGACTTAACTAGGCTCAAGGATCTAATGGAAGACCTAGTGAACAAAGGTAACTCTGTGACTTATGAGGAGACCTCCAAGTTGGAATATATCCATAAGCAACTTAAAGAAACCTCCAACCCTACTGATGTTGTTTGGAATCAAGCTTTATAGACTCTAAAAATGATGGTCCAATTGTTTGGGATGGATCCTGACTTTAAATATAAGCAAGAGACTTCTCAAGAGGAGGAAGAAGCTGAGGAAGATTAGGCTAAAGGACAATCAGAGAAGTATGTTGAGGACACATAAGAGGTATAGGATGAAAAATTCAAGGAGTATAACCAAGAAGAGAATAAAAAATAATAAGCAGCCTTGTGGCCAAAGTAGACTTAAATATTTTTGTATTCATGTATATATTGTGTATTTTGTTTTTGTCCTAGCATTATCAGAGAAACAGTAATAAAAGCATGAGGTCTGTAGCAGAAAAATTAAAAAAAAAACATAAAGGTATTTTGTCCAAACTGACCAAGATTATAAAAGGGGATATAAATCCATATTTCCAGACTAGGGCTATGCCTATGGTGAAATTTTTGAATTATATTGTTTCTAACATGGTTTCCATGTGAACCGTTACTCTCTAAGTATCTTCATAAATTTTCTAGAGAGTAATAGTCACATAGAAGCTATTCTATGAAGCATAGTCTGCCGATTTTATATTTTTGACTCTTGATGCCCAATGGATAAGACTCTGAGTTCTCAAGATTTATGAGCAAAACCCCCCAGGAGGTGCTAGAATATATGCCAAAAATGGCCACATCCTTAGAAAACTTTTTGAAATATTTTCTAATGCAAAGAAGGATGTTCTAGCCCACATGAGATCCAGTGTATTTTACAGTGGTACAGCATAGGATGTCCTATCCCATGGTCAAAGTAGTCAAAGTTCATACTTTACCACTTTCATAATTTTGGATCACATCATATGTTTGATTTAGTCTAAAAGCTCAGTGGTTTTTAGTATGTTCTAGTCCATACAACATCCGACATGGTTCCAACCCTTAGTCAAAGCAGTCAAATTTTTCACTTGGCTACTTTCAAACTATGGCACAACGCATATTTTTCTAGCCTGCACAAACTAGAGGCTATTTCAAGCTTGTTCTCATTAGAGTTTAGGTGTATTTTGTAGTGGATCAGCACACATGCTCCATCCCATGGTATAAATGGTCAAACATTGCAAAAGTGAATAATGAAGTCGCGGTCCAACGTAAGATTTTATATGGTATAACTTTATGTTATATCCTACATGGGCTAGAGCAATGCTCTACTTCATGGTTAGCCATAGTCAAAATTGGATGCATGAGTTTCAAACCATGTACTATAGCACATTGTAGATTTGGTTCTATACAACGAACGTGAAATAACTTTAAAGCAAGTTGAAGAATAAGAGCAGCAGTCTAGTGCAATGTTCCATCCTACGCACCTCGAAGTGTATTTTCATGCTTGAGTCTCATGTGCTCAAGCTCATGGTCAAAGTGGTCAAAGGATGTGATAATATTCTAAGAGGAGCAAGCTATGATATGTTATACACCCTGGAGCTATCAATGACTTTCAATATTTAATCTTGATTGTTCATGAGTAGATCAATAGTTGGTTCATTCTAATGATATCTCAGGCATAGAAAAGCAGAGCCTTTATGACATAAACTGGTTGAATAAAGAGAGCTATCATATGAAGTGTCAACAAGGAAAAGAACCAAGAAAATGCATTCAATTGTATATCTATGATAGATAATATCCACAAGAATGAGAGATGGTCTGGATCATAGTTTAGACAACTTGGAGCCAAACCGTCATGAAGAACCAAAAATTTGCAGGAGTCAAGCTACAAAGGAGTGCAAGATCACATAGTTTCTTCTATTCTCAAATGCAAATAAGAGGCTACCACCTCATCATCTAGCTGATCTAGCATTTCATTCTCCTTGTAATGTTCTACTTCTTTCTTTTCAATGTAAAACTATAAATAGAGGTCGAACCCTCATTTTTTAGGATCAGCTCCAGAGTGTTTGCTTTCCCTATTGTGTAATACTTTTTTGAAAATCAATAGAAGTAATATTACTTGGATGTTTGCCTTAGATTTTTGTCTTCTATAATTTTTGAGAGATTCAAGCTATGAATTGCTTTTCTACTACTGCTGCTATGGTTAGTCTATTTAGCTGATATTGGATTGCTAGCTTAGAGCATTTGAAATATTTCATAATTAAATTTGTGCTTGCAAGAAGTTCTTTCTATTAAATCTTGATACCTATCTTATTCTGCTAATTTGTATTATTGGTATGATAATATTTAAATATCTTTCTTGAAGTACATCTCTATTATTTTTATAATGATGAAGATTACTTGTTTCAAATGTTGTTAATCTTGAGTGTGGGACACTAGAAATTATTTTTCAACATGGGTTTTTCTTGTAGATGTATATGTTGTTAGATCTATCTGACCACTGTTTGATTACTATTTTCTTAAACCTAACTCATTTCTATATCTATCTTTTAAACATTTAACTAAGCTTAAATGATTCAACACCTTATTAGTTGACAAGGAATACCAGCATACTCTAGAGGTTGGATTAGAGCAATCTTTAATACATCCAATGTTGTGGTCTAAACTATGATTAGTGGGTGCATACTTAGTTATATAATTAGAATATAACAATCACAGTATCAAGATTTTTCTTTATGGAAATTTGGATCCCAACAGGTCTCTTCAATCTTCAATGAGGACTTCCTTCTTGGTTCTACTCAATCTTCAAAGGGGCCTTCTTTCTTGGACCTCCTTAATATTAAATGGCTACTTTTCTAAAAAAAAGAGTTATATAATAATATCCAAATATATTCAAAGTTCTATAATTCTAAAATCAATAATCTTCACTAGCTATTCCCAAAAACTAGTGGAACCAAATCTATGTTGAGTCCTATTTTCACGAGTTTTCCATTAAACCCTATGGAAAGACTCTAGCCAAAACTTAATCTATAATATTCTTATCTCTATCAAAATTTTCAATAGGACCTCATTCAAGGTTCTCTTAATCTCTTCAATGTCAAGGTCTATCTTCACGACTTGTAAGTCTCCTATTCCAAATTTGCTCTTGGAATAGGTAAATATTTAACTTTCACTACTTTTCATTCAACAAAGTGAGAAATCCTATCTTCTCTAATTTTCTTTTCCAAAGGCAATTTCTTCTACTTTACTGGTCTCTTCTTAACCATTAGAAATCTCCTTTGCAACTAAAACCTGTGTAAGACAAAACCTTGTTGTAGCTCTAATACCACTATTAGCTTTTGAAGCTAAATACATAGGATAAAGTAACCATAAGATCTAAAATAAAGTTGCATAATTAAATATATGATAATGGCAATCTATTAAGCATATAAAACTCATAAATTAATTCAAAAATGAATCATATAAATTCCACTAATAAATGCTCACAAATATATGATCTTTATTGAATAAATATCTCAAATACATCATACTTCAGCACTCTCCATTATGATCGTATATGACCAATCACTCTATATTTCTCTATCTTGTTATATCTCTTTCACGCCCTTATATACACATATATACAAAGGAATGTGACTCTTTGTATGGAGATTTCTTGGCCTTAAATCTTCCTATGACTCTTCATATTCCTATTCTATGACACATGTGCATATGGATAACTATGCACATTTTCATTACCAGAGTACTTTGCATAGTTACACATTTATTACATTGCATAAAGTAAATACTTTCATTCTAATATAACACTTTCCTAATCTAAATATGTACCCAAGTTGGTACATGCTATGATGTAATATATTCCAATAAAAGGTTTGGTTATGGACCTCCCCTTAAATAATCTAGTTACTCTAATGATCCTTCCCCTTACTTTTGGTTAGCCCCTAGTCTAGTTATCATTGTTCTTGATATTCTTTGTTTCCCTTGATGGATGATTCTTTCTAGGAAATATGTGTAGGATATTACATTGGGTATTGTTTGATGGGCACACTTTTAGTTTCTAGTGTTTTTTCCATGATCTTCTACCCCTCCCACTTTTGAGCCTTTGAGGTATCTTTATGAGGATCATCAAGGCATGTTGGCCTTATTGAGTCCTTAATTCACTCTTCTAGTCTCCTTTATTCTTTCCTTCCAAGACCCTTGGGTTTTCCCTCATGGGTATGTTGTTCATTCCATTGATAAATTTCCCCTAGGTATATGGATTGTTGCAACTCAATCACTAAAGGACGGTAGCTTAATTTTAGGGCCCTTCCACTAGTTAGGTAGGTAGGTCCTAATGAATCAAGTTTCTAGAGACCTCATGATCAAAATAACCCTTTTTAGAACCATTATAAAGTCTTATGGATTCCTATTTATGATGGTATGAGGATTAGTTACCACCAAAAAGGCTAAAATTCCTTTTTTAGCTTAATCTAGGTGGAAAAATTTACCTGCTTCAGGTATGCTATCAGTGTCTAGTGTAGATCATCCTTTGTAGGTGTTCTCTTTGAATTAGCTATTTGGTATGTGGATTGAGATTCAAGGCCTCTCATATAGATGGCTCAAGTGGTAGTTCTTTCTTACTTCTCTTTTGGGATAAGAATTTATCCCACTGTAGTGAAAACTTCACTACACTACCTATGACAAGTTCACCACCTTTTGACCTATGAATTTACAAAAAAAAAATTAAAGAGGTAAAATAATAGATGAGTTAGTTTTTATGGGGATTTCATGATGCTAGGGAAGGTGTTAAAATTCCTTGTTTGTAGTCAAACCCTTTGTTCCTTTTCACAAAATTTAAAATTGGCCTTGGAAGGGAGATAAAATGCATAAAATTGGAATTTAACTACTATGAAAATCAACATGGGTATGATTTGAAGATGCTAGGTTTTTTTTGGCTTATTTGTAGGTTTCTTGATTTAACAATTTGTTGGAGGGATGATCAAAATGAATTCATAGTCTATAGGAAAAATTTGTAGTCAAAATAATTTGTTGCCTATGGGATCTATGACCTACAAATTTTATTCTAAGGATAAAATAAAATGGGTCTCATGATGTAAAATAATGGATGGGATAAAAGGATGGCAAGGATCTAGGATATGATAAAAAATATAGTCAAAATATGATCTCTATGAATTCACATCCTACTAGTCCTACTGGCCATGAATTTCTATTATGCTATTATAGAGGATTATTCAATGTGGAATCTATTGAATCTTATTGTATAGAGGTGGTGGATGGATTTTTGTATAATGTTTGTGAATCCCACAAGGTAACTAAAAGAAGTGGCTAGATCTCAACTAACAACACTTCTACACACTATGCAAATACCTTGCTACTTAACTACAAATAGAGCCTATCAAACTATCTACCATATAAATAATTATAGAATTTATATTTAACTCATGTCATGCATCCTCTAGAACTCAAATAGATTTTTTTGATCATCCAAATAATAATCCAAAGTAAAAAAAAAAATCCTAATAGAATTCACCTCCCATAAAGCTTTAACAAAATCAGCTAAAGCAACCACCACATTTTATAGGTTCCATAGGACTAATTGTCACTTTTTATTTTTATTATTTGTATGCATGGCATACCTGCTTTGATTTGAATAGCTAAGTGATTGGGTGGTCCAAATGTTTGATACACATGTTTTTTGTTGAAAAGGAACTTCCTTGGGCCTTAGAGACCTATCCAAGACTTTTGTGAAGATTTTCTAACATCATGATTTAAGACTTCCATCCACTCATACCTTTTAGCTACTCTTTATTTTTAGTCACTATTGCTCCTTACCTAGCTAGGGATTTTGAGGGCATTGGTTGACATCATATTTTAAAAATATTATCCACTTATGCTTTTTTCTCTAGCCTCTTACTTTATTAATCCTTGAACACTATTGATTGGGGATCTTGAGGATATTTAATGATATCATATTTAAAAATCATCAACCACTATCCTATTTTGGCCACTATTGCTTTGTTGATCCAGATAGAAACTTCTAGAATATCTTATCTTAACATTTTTTCCTTAGTCAAAATTTTTAAAGGACCCTAGACACTATCACTCAAATTGCTTGATTGGTCAGGACTTTTTAGGAGGCTATACAGATATCACCATGCAAAACTTTTAGCCACTCTACACTCTAGATTCTTGCATACCTAGGACTTAACTAGGAATTTTGGGCTCTTTTACTTATTACACCTTGGAATTATCCCAACCACTACTTGCTCCTTAATTTTTTATGCTTTGAAGTTGCTTAAAATTTAAGGGAGACCTTAGTTTAGGTTATCAATATCAACCAAGGTTGCCAACCTCTCACATTATCCCCCCTTTTTTCCTCCTCCTTTATTCTTGGGCTTTACTTCTCTAGGGTGTTGTTGGTTCTCCTTTGTAATTGTACTAGGGCATATGGTGTGCTACAATCCCAATTACCAAAAGAGGATGGTTGTATATACTTACCCACTTCTTAGATTTAGGTTTGTTCCCATAGCTATTGATCATATGCAAACCTTATCAAATATGGACCCCTTTTAAATACCACTAAAAAGGCTCTAGGGTTCCTACCTATGGAAAAGTCTATCATAGCTACCACTACAAAGGCTCTAAGTGTAAATCATTATCCTTTTGATTTCATGGACTAGCATCACTTTGTGGTAGTAGATTTTTTTTAGGCCTTCCCTTGTCAGCATATTTGCAACATCAACAACTTGATAGACTGGTGGAGCTTTGGTTCCTCTCATTTTGTTTTAGCTTTGATCAACACTTTAACTCAAAGTTCCCCTTTTAGGTTAGCTTTGCCTAATGTAGTGAATATCACTATATTTTAGTGATTCACAAGAGACTTCTACTTTTAGGAGGTGAGTAACCCAAAAATAGAGGCCTTATCTATTGGGCACAAAGTCAAAAGAAGAAAATCTTAGAACTTTTATGGCTCAAAGAGGAAGAAGGTAGATTTTTTCTTCAAAAATAGCTTTTCTTAGGCTTTTTAAGTGGTAAGAAGAGGATACTCATTATATAGACTTCTCTAACTAGGAAATTAATTAAATTAGTGTTGGACATTTTGAGCTCCCTAAGTCAAAGTTGACATTTATGTCACCATTGATGTCACCAGATGAAGTCATCATTTAATACAAAATATTTCAGCAGGAAATAAAGGGGATAAATATGGTTATTTGATATCCAGGGAGAAGTCCAAATTTCAAGTAAAACAGTGCAAAAGACAGAAGTTAAAAAGGAGTTATAATATTTATTTTATATTTTATTTAAATTCAGGATGAATTTAAATTTTATAAATAAATATTAAAGGTATATTATAAAAGGTTAATATTATAATAGTGGTTATTATAATATTAAAATGTTCCATGGAGAAAACCCAAATAAAATATTTATAATTTTTATTATAATGTTTTAAAAAGCAAAAGAGGGTTTTATAAATTTAAAAATTATTTTAATAAACCCAAAGGTTGGGTTTAAGACCAAAGGCCTTGATAAATCCTCATCGACGTCATGAGGGTAAATTACATTTTGAAGCACCGAAGTTCCAAGCAAAGGAGAAAAAATCATTATTTAAACCTATGCCAAAGGACATAAAATTTATCCTTGCTCGATTTGAAAAGAGAATAGCATACGAATTAAATGCAGAGCTCGTGAGACAAATTTGCAAATTTCGTGTTTGTGTTGATGGTGAAAGGAAACAAAACCAAAAGCGTTGATTAGTTGGAAGCCAACAAGGCACCTTGGCCTAGTGGCAAGTGGGCTACAAGCTTACATTTTGGGTGCAAGGTGGACAGTGTTTGAATCTCAGTGGAAGTATTTTTTTTGGACGTGTTGAAGGTGTCAAACGTTAGGCATATCCTTTTTATGAAGCAAGAAAGGATAGGGTGTTGAAGCACATGGTTCTTCTTCCTTCCCAATGAGCATATAGCTTGTGTGGTGGTGTGCATCATGGGTAAAGACGTTTGTGTGGGCTGTGTTGAGAGTTCGAAACTCTCCAAAGGAAAAGGTAACATTTTTATATTTTATTTTATTGAATGCCTAAGTTGGAGATATAAGGTATTTGGTGGTTGAAGTTTGAAAGGGTTGCTTTGTGATATAGGTTAGTAGTTTAGAAATACATTTAAGAGTTACAAGGATAATTCTTATTTTATTTCGAAAGTCTTAAAATTTGCTATTGCGGAATATTGAAAGGTTAAGACTTTGTGGGTTGTATGTTATGTTGAATAAAGGGTTTTGTGACTATTGTGAGGATATTGATTATTATTAAAGTTGGAGTGAGAAGGTGTAATTTTGATATTATTTTTGTGATAAATTTTTTTGAATAAAATTATCCTCTAACCCTTTTTGAGTTTTTCAAAGAGGTAATTGTGAATGTGGCATATTTGTAAGGACAACTACTCTTCAAGAAAAGGTATGCATAAAATTCTTCTGTGTTGAGTTAGGTGATTGGCTTGATTGAAAATTAAGTTTGGAGTGAAAAGGAATTGATTATGATTTCCTTTTTGAAAGTGTTTGAATTAATTCTTCAAGGTTTTTTGTATTGAGAGTTGTGATTAAACCTTGTTGTTGAAGCCATTGGTTGTGTGAAAAACCTAAGTTAGGGTTTAAAAAAATCATGAGTATCATTGTTATGTGAGATTTGTTGTTGAGCATTGTTGGAAACATTTTGAGTTGGATGATACATTCTTGGACTAGGGTTTGTGAGAAAGAGTTGTTTCTTGATGTGATTGGTTGAGAAGAGTTGATTGAACCTAGTCAAGTGGTTGTATGAAGTGATTGTTCAAGTTCCATAAAACAAACTATTATATATTCTGATTTGAGTTGAGATTGATTTTTTGAGAATAGGACATATTGAGTCTCTAACAATTATGTTTATGCTTCTATGAGATTGATTTGATAAAGTGATTGAGTTTTGAGTATAGAATATATTGAGTCTCTAACAATTCTCTTTATGCTTCTATGAGATTGAGTTGAGAAAGTGATTGAGTTTTGAGTATAGAAAATATTGAGTCTCTAACAATTCTCTTTATGATTCTATGAGATTGATTTGAGTTGAGAAAGTGATTAAGCATTGAGTAAATAATATATTGAGTCTCTAACAATTCTCTTTATGTTTCTATGAGATTTGGACAAGTTCTGTGTGAGCTTGTTGAGCAGATTTGGATAGGTTCTATGTGGACCTATTGAGAATATTTGGAAAATTTTTGTGTGGACCTATTGAGCATATTTGAACAAGTTCTAGAGAGGACTTGTAGAGCATATTTGAGCAAGTTCTAGAGAGGACTTGTGGACATATTGGTGCGAGATTTTGTGGAATATTGCAAAGCATATTTGAGATAAGTCTTTGAGAAGACTTGAGAGTAGATTTGATTGATTTATTCAGACCTTGAGTTAAGTTTTGGGGCAGATCTAGCATAGTTGATTCAAGCCTTGATTTAAGGCTTGAGGACAGAGATTGAAGATTGATTTGTACTAGACTGACTGGACTATGTTTAGTATAGATTTTGAGAGTAGATTTTGGTGTAGATTTGAGGATAGGTTTGTTCTAGACCAAAGAGATATATTGATCAAATTTGTGCTAGATCAACTGGATCGTGTTTAGTGTAGATTTGAGTGGACTTGTGCTAGACCTACTGGACTGTGTTTAGTGTAGATTTGAGTGGACCTGTGCTAGATATACTAGACTATGTTTAGTGCAAGAGATTGAGCAGAGCTGTGCTAGACTGATTGGACTGTGTTTAGTAAATAATTAAGATAGATCTTTGGAGGTGATAGAGCAGTGAGGACAGAGTCTCTAGTGGATAGAGATCCATCAGCCAGGACATTGAGGATAGGTCTTCTGAGTGAGGACAAGAGTCTTAAAGTGGAGAGAGATCTACCAGTTAGTGTAGTGGAGGTAGAGTCTTCTAGAGGATCACTAGCTAGAGCAGAGGAGAAAGAGTTCTCCTATGGATAGAGATCCACAAACCAGATTTAGGGTATCAACATATCCTTTGGATAATAGAGTTCCATAAACATTGTAATTGGTAAGGATTCCCAAGAGATCATTTGAGAAATATTTAGAAGAAATATTTTCTCTATGGAGGTAGCCCACATTGGATGAACCACATTAAAATTTGTGTCTCTATTGTGTATGGTATTTTTTGCATTGCTTTGATTACTGCTATTGATACTATTATCTATACACTACATAATATTGATTTGAAAAGAAAATTAAAAAGTGCTCTTATATTGTTCACCCCCCTCTTAGTATAAGCTTGTGTTATTCAATTGGTATCAGAGTCGAGTTCCTTCAGAAGATTTTGATAGCTTAAAGGAAAAGTGATCAAGAACACAATGGATCAAAAGGATCAAAGGGATGGCTCTATCAATAATACAGTACCAGTATTTGATGGAAGTGACTTCTTGTATTGGTGTATGCTGATGAGGTTTCACTTGATGGCACTTGGCAATGAAGTTTGGGATGTAGTGGAACTTGGATATGATTCAATATTCAATAATCCTACAGATAAGTAAGGTAAGCTTCTAATACATTAAAATTCAAGAGATATGAATACAATTATAAAATTATTGCATAGATTAGAATCTATGAAGGTTATGGATTGTAAAACAACAAAAGAAATGTGGGAACTATTGCATGACATATATGAAGGAGATAAAGGTGTCAGGAAAGCTAAGATCAAAAATCTCAAAGGAGAGTTTGAAAACTTAAGAATACGGGATGATGAAAATGTTCATGACTATCTCAGTAATATTGATGAACTTGTACATGAAATGAGAGGTCTTAGAATGAATGTTGATGAATCTGATGCTTGTGATAATATCTTAAAAACTCTTCCAAAAAGGTATAGTGAAAAGGTTTTTGCTATAGAAACATCAATTGATAGTGATTCTCTGATAAGGAATTCTTTTCTTGGTATGCTTACGACTTTTGAGATAATAACAAAAGATCCTATCCCTCCAAAAGAGGTTGAATTCAAAGTGAACAAGAAGATGAAGAATAAGAAGTTAGAATCAAGAAGTAAATCATCTAGTGATGAAGAAGCTAACTATGATAGAAGATATAAAGGTTCCAGAAGACCCATAGATCTAAGATCTGTTAAGTGTTTCAATTGTGGAAAGTATGGACATTTTGCAAAATATTGTAAAGAGCCAAAGAACAACAATGATGAAGAAAATTAGGATCACAGGTATAGGGAATCAAAAAGATACAGACACCAAAATAAAAGTAAGGATGGACAAAGCATACAAGGAAAGAAGTTCTTCCAGAGACAAAAGAGAAGCTACTATGTGAATAATGCAAGTAAGTACTCAAATGATAGTGATGCTATCTTTTCAGACAATGATAGAGATGAAGTCCTATTTATGGTTGAAGAGAAAGAACCAGTTAAGAAAAAAACTCTAGTTATTCTCAAGTGTTTTATATGTGGTATATTTGGACATCTTTAAGATGATTGCACAAGGGATGGTTATAGTTTTAGTGATGATGATTTTGAAGATGCACTTGAAAGACCAGATGAAAATATTCTAATGGCATTATAATAAGAAGTGAGTGATCCTATAGAATACAGGCCAAAAGAAAGTAATTATGTGAACAAATGCAAACAAATAAAGGATTATTCAACAAAAAAATGGTTATGATCTCAAGGGAGAACTTATATATGCCCTTGACACGATAAATAAGGTAATAAAGCTACACTCTAAGCTTGAAATTTAGTTTCAAGAATGTGATGAAGAGAGATTATTGCTCATAGAAGATTTAGAAAAATCAAAGGCTAAGGCAAGCAAGTTCAATTATAAGCTAGGAGAAAAGATCTTGGAATGTGAGAAGTTTGCACAATAAGTGGCACTACTAAAGGAATATGTAGAAGACTCCAATAATAAACTATAAAAATATGTAAACAGTGGAAAGAGTGGATAAAATACTCAAGATACAAAGAGGAGAAATAAACAAGATAGGTCTTGGTTCAAAATAGGTTCAAAAGAAAAGGGAAGAAGAGTCTACTTCAAGTCTTGAAGAAGAAGAAACTTCATATGAAGATACATCAAAATAAGATAGTGTAAGTGGGAGTGATACATAAGAGGATGATTTGGACAACAAAGAGTTCAACAAAGATAGGAGTAATGCACAGAGAAGATATAGATGGAACAATAATCAGAAAAGGAGACCAATGAGGTCAAGACAAGGAAGCTTCAATGGAAGATGTTTTTCATGTCATAAGTTTGGGCACATGGCTTCACAATGCAGGACACATGAAAGACAGGAATATGATAAAGGATAGATTTTCCATGGGTATTGCTACTTATGTAATGATTTTGGTCACAAGGCAATGGATTGTAGGTTTCATGACAAAATAATATATGGCTTCACTAGGAGATATCCTAAGACATTTGCACCTCCAAGGAATAATAACATTAAGTGTTATAAGTGCAATAATAATGGTCACACGACAATGTGGTGTAGAGAAAATATTCCAGAAACATACATGGATAGGAAGAAGAATATGAACAGAAATAGGAACATGAGCAGGAATAAGAACATGGATGAGAACAGGAACATGAACATGAACAGGAATAGGAATGATGTTAGGAACAAGGATGATGACTTGAATAGAAACAATCAAAGGATTCAAAAAACTCAGAAAAGAAGGGAAAAAGATAAAGGTAAAGAACAGTGCTTTCAAGGAGTAGAAATACTCCCACCCCAGAATTAACCACCTTAATAGAAGGTTGGGGAGAGGCTAAGCTAAGAGGCTCATTCTTAGACCCGAGCCCCAAAGGTGACCCTTTGTCATTGATGTCAAAGGGGGAGAAATTTGTGTGATTTGTGTATTGGGGAGAGATTTGATATTTGAGAGAGCATTGAGCCAGGGGGAAGTAGAAGTAAAAATAAGGTTAGGTTTCAATAAAAGGATATGGGTTGCCATCAATGACAAAGGGGGATATTGTTGGATATTTTGAGGTTCCTAAGTCAAAGTTGTCATTGATGTCACCAGATGAAGTCATCATTTAATACCAAATATTTTAGCAAGAAATAAATGGGACAAATATGGTTATTTGATATCCAGGGAGAAGGCCAAAGTTCAAGTAAAACAATGCAAAATATAGAAGTTAAAAAGGAGTTATAATATTTATTTTATAAATTATTTAAATTCAAGATGAATTTAAATTTTATAAATAAATATTAAAGGTACATTATCGAAGGTTAATATTATAATAGTGGTTATTATAATATTAAAATGTGCCATGGAGAAAACCCAAATAAAACATTCATAATTTGTATTATAATGTTTCAAAAGGCAAAAGAGGGTTTTATAAAGTTAAAACATATTTTAATAAACCCAAAGGTTGGGTTTAAGACCAAATTCCTTGATAAATCCTCACCGACGTCATGAGGGTTAATTACGTTTTGAAGTGTCGACATTCCAATCAAAGAAGGAAAATTCATTATTTAAACCTATGCCAAAGGACATAAAATTTATCCTTGTTCGATTTGAAAAGAGAATAGCATACGAATTAAATGCAGGGCTTAGGAGATGAATTTGTGAATTTCATGTTTGTGTTGATGACGAAAGGAAACAAAACCAAAAGCATTGATTATTTGGAAGCCAACAAGGCACCTTGGCCTAGTGGCAAGTGGGTTGCAAGCTTACATTTTGGGTGCAAGGTGGATAGTGTTCGAATCCCGATGGAAGTATTTTTGGTGGACATGATGAAGGTTCCAAACGTTAGGCACATCCTTTTTGCAAAGCAAGGAAGGATAGGGTGTTGAAGCACATGGTGCATCTTTCTTCCCAACGAGTATATAGCTTGTGTGGTGGTGTATGTCGTGGGTAAAGACATTTGTGTGGGTTGTGTTGAGAATTCAAAACTCTCCAAATGCAAAGGTAACATTTTTATATTTTATTTTATTGAATGCCTAAGTTGGAGCTATAAGGTATTTTGTGGTTGAATTTTGAAAGGGTTGGTTTGTGACATAGGTTGGTAGTTGAGAAATACCTTTAGGAGTTACATGGAGAATTATGATTTTATTTCGAAAGTCTTAAAATTTTCTATTGTGGAATATTAAAAGGTTAAGACTTTGTGGGTTGTATGTTATGTTGAATAAAGGTTTTTTGTGACTATTGTGAGGATATTGATTATTATTAAAGTTGGAGTGATAAGGTGTAATTTTGATATTATTTTTGTGATATATTTTGTTGAAAAAAATTATCCTCTAACCCTTGTTGAGTTTGGCAAAGAGGTAATTGTGAGTGTGGTATATTTGTAAGGACAACTACTCTTCAAGAAAAGGTATGGGCAAAATTCTTCTTTGTTGAGTTAGGTGATTGGCTTGATTGAAAATTAAGTTTGGAGTGAAAAGGAATTGATTAGGGTTTCCTTTTCGAAAGTGTTTGAATTAATGCTTCAAGGTTTTTTGGATTGAGAGTTGTTATTAAACCTTATTTTATAATCATTTTTGGTGAAGCCATTGGTTGTATGAAAAACCTGAGTTAGGGTTTGGAAAAATCATGAGTATCATTTTTATGTGAGATTTGTTTTTGAGCATTGGTGGAAACATTTTGAGTTGGATGATACATGATTGAACTAGGATTTGTGAGCAAGAGTTGTTTCTTGAAGTGATTGGTTGAGTAGAGTTCATTTAGCCTAGTCAAGTGGTTGTATGAAGTGGTTGTTCAAGTTCCATAAAACAAACTATTATATATTCTGACTTGAGTTGAGATTGAGTTTTTGAGAATAGAACATATTGAGTCTATAACAATTCTCTTTATGCTTCTATGAGGTTGAGTTGAAAAAGTGATCGAGTTTTGAGTATAGAACATATTGAGTCTCTAAAAATTCTCTTTATGCTTTTATGAGATTGAGTTGAGAAAGTGATTGAGTTTTGAGTATAGAATATATTGAGTCTCTAACAATTCTCTTTATGATTCTATGAGATTGATTTGAGTTGAGAAAGTGATTAAGCATTGAGTAAAGAACATATTGAGTCTCTAAAAATTCTCTTTATGTTTCTATGAGATTTGGACAAGTTTTGTGTGAGCTTGTTGAGCAAATTTGGACAGGTTATGTGTGGACCTGTTGAGAATATTTGGGTAGGTTCTGTGTGGACTTGTTGAGAAGATTTGAACAAGTTCTAGAGAGGACTTGTAGAGTAGATTTGAGTAGGTTCTAGAGAGGACTTGTGGACATATTGGTGTGAGATTTTGTGGAAGCTTGCAAAGCAGATTTGAGACAAGTATTTGAGAATACTTGAGAGCAGAGTTGATTGATTTATTCAGACCTTGAGTTAAGTTTTAGGTAAGATCTAGTAGAGTTGATTCAAGCCTTGATTTAAGGCTTGAGGATAGATATTGAAGACTAATTTGTGCTCGACCAATTGGACTGTGTTTAGTGCATATTTAAGAGAAAATTTTGGTATAGATTTGAGGACAAGTTTATGCCAGACCAAAGAGAGAGATTGAGCATATTTGTGCTAGATCGACTAGACTATGTTTAGTGTAGATTTGAGTGGACTTCTGCTAGACCGAATGGACTATGTTTAGTGCAAGATATTGATCAATGTTGTGCTAGACCGATTGGACTATGTTTAGTACATAATTGAGATAGAGCTTTGGAGGTGATAGAGCAGTTAGGATAGAGTCTCCAGTGGATAGAGATCCATCATCTAGTACATTGAGGATAGGTCTTCTGAGTGAGGAAAATATTCTTCAAGTGGATAGAGATCCACCAATCAGTGTAGTGGAGGCAGAGTATTCTAGAGGATCACCATCCAGAGCAGAGGAGAAAGAGTTCTCCTGTGGATAGAGATCCACAAACCAGATTTAGGGGATTAGCATCTCCTTTGGATAGAGGTCCATAAATATTGTAATTGGGAATGATTCCCAAGAGATCATTTGAGAAATATTTAGAAGAAATATTTTCTCTATGGAGGTAGCCCACATTGGGTGAACCACGTTAAAATCTATGTCTCTATTATGTATGGTGTTTTGTGCATTTCTTTTATTATTGCTATTGATACTACTATCTATACACTACATAATATTTATTTGAAAAGAAAAGTAAAAAGTGCTCTTATATTGTTCACCCCCCCTCTCAGTATAAGCTTGTGTTCTTCAATTAACTTATTTGATCAACTTTCTTCTCTAGAAAGCTTATGTGAAAGGATGTATCATGAACCTGAGTCAGAAAAAGCATGATAATCCACTATCCTATCTTGTGTTTAGTCGTAGAAGATATTTTTTTAATATTTAACACTTTTTGATCTATTGACTCCTAATCTATGATTGTGAACTGGTTATTGTAGTTTCCCAAAAGTTTGTTTCATGTGAGAAATATATCATTTATTGATTTATTCAACACTTAGTTTTTATCAAATTTATTTACTTGTATAATTACACAAAATTTTGGCATTCTCTCTCACACTAACTTTCTCACATGTTTCTTCATCAGAATTTGCAATGTCCAAACCATATTGTTTCAAACCTCTATTTTTCATGTCTTTCAATATTCTATAACATGTAATTGTTTGAGAAAAGTGTCATTGTTAGCTTGGATGTAAAATAATGGTTTTCAATGCTTGTATGGGCCCTAGCATTGGAACCCAGCAAAGACAACTCACCTTTAGCTCATGATTTTATTGCTAGCTTTTCTTTGTACTTTGAATCTTATGCTAGATTGACACCTTGATTTTGATAAATTCCTAGGTTTGTGCATATTATACCATTGTAATGGACCATGGAAAACTTAGCTACCAATGCTCCTACTGTTAGCTTCTCCAATTTTTTTGGATGTGTTTTCTAGAATATGTATTTGGTCAAAGCAAAAAATCAGCTATTGGTTGACCTCACAATATGATGAGTCTACATGTCTGAGTAGATTCCTATATTGATACCAAACATAAAAAATCCATCTTCATATATTATCTCCTCCAATTCCTCCAATATTTTTGGATATTATTCTATCTCCACTGGGGGATGCTCCAAAATATCTTTCCATATTGATGTTTTGTTCTTCATATCTCTCTATGTGATGAGGACTGGGCTTCTTAGTATAAATTCAAAAACTCTTTCCTTTGCAAGGAACCACCATATGAGAGAAATCCAATGGTAATATATAATTATCTTTGTCATAAATTCCACAAATAAGCATAATCCAAATAGTAGAGTTAGGTCCACCACTATCACCTTATAGATTATTGAAATATCTGAAACTTAATGTAGTGACATTGGGATTTCTTTCATAGCCCCTACTATTTGGATTGGTTTTCCATCTAGTTGTAACACACAAAAACTATTTTGGGTTTATTCTAAGCCCATTTGATCATAAAAAACCTTACTATTATGATAGCTTCAAATTCAACCATGCAATTGTAAATGCCCAATGTTACATACATATAGATATAAAATGGTGGAGGTTTGATCCTATCCATGCTAAGATGTGTATGGTTATAAGACTTGAATTTAATGAGAGTTATTCTACATATTGTTGATATTTTTAGAGCTACTTTTAATAAATCAATTTTCTCAGGTATCAACAAAGCATCACACATAATAGCTCTTGAGGTATTACTATTCAATTCTTTCATAATGTTAAATTTGGATGTCTCAAGTAGCTTCTCATTTCAAATTGGTTTTCCAAACCTCCTTTGATTACCAAAAGGTATTTTAGATTCCTCAAAACTTGATCCCTTGGATCTTATGATTGGCTTTTGGTGCTTTTGACCTCTGGCCAGTATTTATTACTTTCATCCTCTGGTAAGTTGATGGTGCTTCCAACCTACCTTGTTCTTCAAATGCTTTTGGATTAACCTACTCCTTATAATTTTATTTATTCTACTCCTTAGGTTTCCCTTTATCTTCTCTATAATTTCTTAATATTTTGGCCTTTGAGGATATGACAACAAAGGTCTTTTCCTAAATCTGGTCAACATATATGCTAAATTAGAAGTTGAAGGATTTTTTACCTATGAGGTTCTACTTTGGATCAATGAACACACTTACAAGCCTTTTTTATTGATTTTTTGCTTCTTAGATTGTAGCCATCCAACATTAGCCTTGTGTGGATCATTACATGTAAAATACCAGTAGTTGTTTGAAGCTATGCAAACTTCTTCTTGACTCCTACCAAAATCAACTTATTTTTTGGTAGCTTTGCTAATTTATATCCGTTGGTCCTTTAAGACATAAGAAATATCTTTTTTTGGTACCCTTCAAATATCCTCTTAGCATTATATTTATCCAACACAATAATATTATTAGTAAATTTTCAAACCATAGTTATTAGCTCTTGTATTTCTATAGACTATTTTAACTCTAGAGTGGGCAAGGTAGGTAGAGATCTTGCTATAATTATATGTTGAGGATATGATATAAGAAATATGGCTAGTGAAGGGGAATATAGTCAAAAATGAATCTTTTTGACTTATTTGATAAATTTTAGGTATTATAAATTTGGGAGGAAGTTTACCAATTGATATGAGTGTATTCTCTTCTATAATAATGACTTGAAAGACTTATGAAAACCCTCATCTCATTTGAATGCCTAATATAAACATATAAGTTCAGGGTAAAAGCATGGAGGTAGAATATGTAGGCTTGGGCATATGATGGCCTTATGTCCTAAGGGATTCTCCTCTATATTTTGTTAAACCAAATGTTAAAAGTAGTAATATTTTCTTGTGGCTGCCTTTGAATGGGTTAAAACTAAGTAGAAATAAAGAGTTCCCTATGTCATTGAACTATAGAATTAAGGTTTCAAAAAGTTCAACCCATGTACTAATGCTACCTCTATCTAATGAATGGTACTAGGTCAATATTTTTTCTTTAAAATAAAAGGTAAGTAACCTCACCATCACATATTCATGGGAAATATTATAAATTATAGCTAAGGCAATGATATCTTGGTTGTTTTCATAAGTTATTTTCTTTCTACCATCATAGGAGGGTAAAGCTTTTAAATAAAACTAAGGAATGTTGTGGATATTTGTAAGATTAATAGGTTCAATACTATTCCAGTTAGATAATATGCATCCAACCATAGCTCTTTATTATGTGTATGGATATTTGGTAGCTTAGAAAATTGAAAGGGTTCTTTGAGTTTTTTGGTCTTCATGTGATTCTAGGCTTCTTTGTTCTAGAAGAGTTTCCAATCTCAAGTTCTTTCAATAGTGAATTCATCGGGTGAATGGATGTGTATTTGCTTTGTAAGACCAAGGTATTTGCCAAAACCTTGATCATCTAAAAAATGTGAATTTGGGTCCCATCAAGCATACCAAAAACTCTTGGTTTACAATCCACCTAGTCTATGTTTTGAGCCCTAGACTATGGCTAGGATTAGATGGCTTAAAATTTATTTTGTATCAACCTCCAAAGAAAGTTGGTTCTAAATAAAAATATATGTTAAAATACTAAAGAAATAAATGATGGAGTAAGGGAGAGAGAAGGATAATGGAATATTTTTTTAAAGAGTGGTTAAATAATAGGTAACAATGTTTCCACACACTATGCAAATACCCTTCTACTTAACTACAAATAGATCCTAAAAGATCAACCACCATATAAAGCATTACATATTTTATATATAACTCATGCCATGCATCCTTTAACACTCCAATAGCTTGTAGTGATAATACAAACAACAATCCAAAGTAAATAGAATTCACCATGCATAAATCTTTAGCAAAATATCTATAAGTACATAACTTACATATACATTATCATATGCAATACATCATTGGTAGAGGCCAAAAAACATCTAGTTTCATTAATAGGAAAGTAAAATTTCAAAGATTAAAACAGGAAAACCATGAAAATTCCAACCCTTGTGCTAAGTAAACTTAAGCTATTTATAGCTTTTACAATGATTTAATTTAGCTTAATCATTACTTTGATGGCCTAGAATAGACTTGAAACAAATAGGTATAACCTAGCTTGTCCTAGGACTCTTATAGGATCAACATTCTTGGGAAGAGTGGATGCCACTTTCTTGTCCTATTATAGTCTAAATTTCATCATTTAGTTTAACTATTTTAATTAGCCAATAGCAATCCTAGTAGCCACTTTTCTATAGTATATCTAATCATCTTAGCATGCTTAGCTTCTCACCACTAGACCACCATGCCTTATAATATTACAAGTTATTAGCTTTGTATTCATTATTAATTTGTAATCTCTCTCAATTAGAATGATTAGAGGAAGCCACCACTTTTTTTAGGTTCTATATGAGTGGCTATCACTTTCCAATATTAGTATTTGTATACATATCCTAACTATTTTGATCTAGACAGTTGAGGAGTGATCAGGTGGTCTAAGTGCTTGAAATACATAATTTTTATTGAAAAGAATCTTGTTAGGGCCTTATATACCTAGCTAGTATTTTTGTGAGGCTTTTCTAATGTCATGATTTAAAAATTTTGGCCACTCACACCTTTTGGTCAAAAATGTTTTTAGGTTACTATTGTTCGCTACCTAGTTGAGGCTTTTGAGAGCATTGGCTAACATAATATTTTAGAAACCTTGGACACTCTTGTTCTAGCCAATTTTTTTTGAGCAAGGTGTTGCAAGAGTTTTGTCATTGTTGTCAACACAGGCAGTTAGATCTAATGATGCAGTGGACAGGCAGTTCAGAAGTCATTCAGATGCAGAGGACAGAAGTTCAAAGGTTATTCGGAGCATGGACAAGTGAGTTTCCAAGAAGACCATAGTTGCCTATTTGCAAAAGATCAAAGAAAAAGACAAGTAAGAAAAGTGTCGCGATATCGCGACATATTCAGCAGGCAAGAAAAACTGTCACGATTTCGCGACATGTTAGAGGAGAGAGAAAGCACAAGCAAAATTGTCATGATTTCATGACATGGCCGAGGAGAGAGAAGGCGCAAGGAAAACTATCACGATTTCGCGACATGTTGGAAGCAGAGAAGGCAAGTAAGAAAACTGTCACGATTTCGCGACATGTTTGAAGAAAAAGCGCTAAGGAAGAAAACTGTCGCGATTTCGTGACATGTTCGGAGAAAAAGCGCTAAGGAAGAAAACTGTCACGATTTCGCGACATGTTTGGAGAAAAAGCGCTAAGGAAGAAAACTGTCACGATTTTGTGACATGTTTGGAGAAAAAGCGCTAAGGAAGAAAATTGTCACGATTTCGCGACATGTTCGAAGAAAAAGCGCTAAGGAAGAAAACTGTCACGATTTCGTGACATGTTCAGAGAAAAAGCGCTAAGGATGAAAAGTGTCACGATTTTGTGACATGTTGGAGAAAAGCGCTAAGGATGAAAATGTCATGATTTCATGACATGTTCCGAGAAAAGCGCTAAGGAAGAAAAGTGTCACGATTTCGTGACATGTTCGGAGAAAAAGTGCCAAGGAGGAAAAGTGTCACGATATCGCGACATGTCGGGTTTTCACGACCCGAAGGGAAGAAAAGCGCCAAGGAGGAAAAGTGTCGTGATATCGCGACATGTCGGGTTTTCGTGACCCGAAGAGGAGAGAGAAAGCATGGAGGCAAAAGTGTCACGATTTCGTGACATGTTTCGTTTTCGCTGGTGCAAGCCGAGAAAAGGTTGAGAAAGCAAGGAATGTCACGATTTTGCAACGAAGTGAGGATGACATCAGCAATAGTTAGAAGTGTCACGATTTCATGACAAAAACGTTGTCAAAGCAGACAAAGGCCAAAAGTGTCACGATTTCATGATAGCAGGGATAAGAAGGCGTACGGTTGTAAAAGGTGTCACGATATCGTGACATGTTGTAGTTTCATGGCAGCAGCTATAGGAAAGTGACAGAGGCGGCAGAGGCGGTTGAAGCCGACAAAGTTGAATCTAGGCCAACAAAATTTAGGGTTTTGCAGCCGACGATCTTTAGGGTTGAAGCCGACAAAGTTGAATCTGGGCCAACAAAATTTAGGGTTTTGTAGCCGACGATCTTTAGGGTTACAGCCGACTATAGTTCAAGATTTATTATTGAAATTTCTATTATTTAAGGAGGGCTGTTTTGGAGTTTGAGAATGTGAAGTGTGCGTATCGAATTTGTGTGAATTAAGTGCATGGGTTGCAGAGGTTGAGTCGTGTCGATCTAAGTGCGAAGTGAGAGCGAACTGAGAGCAAGAAAGCACAAAGGAGCAGAAGCGATTAGTTGTTTGTGTTAGAGCAAAGTGCGCGGGGCTGTTGCGCATGAAGCAAACTGGTGGTGCAAAGAAATTACGTAGGAGAAGCAGAGTGTACAGAAACAACAGACAGTTTGCAAAAGGTTGAAGGTATTTTTCTGTTATTTTCATTGAAGTCCAAGTTGCAGCTTGGCATAAGGGGTTGGTGCTCCTTCCAGTAGGTGCTGGTGAATTAGGGGTTGGTGCTCCTTTCTGTTGGTGCAAAAAAATTGAGGGGTTGGTGCTCCTTCCAGTTGGTGCTGGTAAATAAGTTGTAAAGTTGTTGCTTTGCAAAGGCTGGATTTGGATGGTAGTCCAAGCAGTCATTTTTGAGGAGTAGCCACATTGGTGAACCTCGTTAAATCTGTGTTGTGTGTGATGCTCTCTTGTTATATCTGGTTTAAATTTGCTTTATTTCAGCTTTAAGTATTGCAAGTTTAAAATATTAAAAGATCACACTGATTCACCCCCCTCTCAGTGTCACTGTGAGTCTAACAATTGGTATCATAGCAAGGTTCCTGAACAGGCTCAATCAGCTAGGGAGATCTTGGAAGTGACGCAATGGCAAGTGGTGAAGGTTTCTCCTCAAACAAAGCACCATTGTTTGATGGAACTAATTATGCTTTCTAGAAAATAAGGATGCAGACATATCTCCGTGCTTTGGGTTTTGACATCTAGGGTGCAGTAGTTAATGGTTACAAAGCTCCCGCCACTGCTCCAACAGACACTGCCGGTAAAAAGGCATTTGAAAATGATTCGAAAGCAAAAAATGCCATCATGTGTGGATTAGTGGACAATGAGCTAGTCAAGATCATAAATTGTGAATCAGCGAAAGATGTATGGGATAAACTAGAGAACATTCATGAAGGAGACGATAGGATCAAGGAGGCCAAGCTTCAAACACATCGAGCTCAATTCGAATCCTTAAATATGGACAATGATGAGAACATAGAGGCTTTCATGCTAAGAGTCAATGGAATCACTAATTCAATCAGAGGTCTCGACGAAGATATGGATGATGCTACGATCGTGAAAAAGGTATTAAGATCACTCCCTCCAAGGTTTGATTCTAAAGTCTCAGCCATAGAAGAAGCTAAAGATCTAAATCGCTTTAGTATGGATGAGATGCATGGTTCTTTGACTGCTTTTGAAATGAGAATAGGAAGGTCTAATCCCACAGATAGAGAAGCAGCCTTTAAAGCCCTAAAAGGCAAAGACACAAAACAAGAGTCTGAAGAAGAGGATGTATCAGATGAAATGGAAGCAAATTTTGTCAAAAAACTGAGAAAGGGAAAAGGAAAATACAGAGGAAAGCTACCATTTAAATGCTTTAACTATGGAGGCATTGGGCACTTTGCGACAAAATGTCCACTCAATGAGAAGAACCAGGGTGAGGAAGCTTCGCACCAAGAAAGAAGTGACTGGAAGAAGAAATCAAACTTCAGGAAAGGCAACTTCAAAAAGAAAAGCTTCATCTCCAGGAATGCAAATTCTTCAGAGGACAACTCTAGTGAGGATTCTGAAGAAGAAACAGGTGAAGCTCTGTTCATGGCATTTGAATCAAAAAAATCGAAAGAGGTAGAACAATCAAAAAAGAGGGAAGTAATGAATTCTAAAGTTTCTGCTAAAAATCCTGAGGCTGAAGTAGATCTAGAAGGTGAGTTGGTCTCTGCTCTTGTAGAATGGAAATCTGAGAAAAGAAAGAATTATAAACTTTCAAGAAAGCTTGAGGATGCAAATGACATCATAACCAGTTTAAAAATACAGATAGAAGAATACAAGAAAATGTCTGAGGATCTCGAAGTTCAGATAACCATGAAGATAGATTACTGTTGTAAACTAGAAGAAGAGAATGTCAGTCTACGAATGCAGATGCAAGAACTGGATCAAAAAATTAGCTGCCATCAAAAGCGTGAAGAAAGTTCGATGAAGCTGGATAAAATTTTAAGTGATCAAAGACCTGCTGGCATCAAATTTGGTCTAGGCTTCATGGAAGGAGAATCGTCAAATGGACCAAAAGCCAAAAATGTAGAAACTGTAAGGAATGAAGAGAAGAAACAGACTGATGAAAGAAAAACAACTCATGCAAATGAAAGCAGTAATGCCAGGCCCGAAAGGAGAACTAACAATGATGGATTTACCAAGGTCACACATCAAAAGAAAAGAAGATCTATGGCTCCTACAACAACTTGGCAAAAACCATCTTTCAGGTTCAATCATTTCTTTTCTGGCTTCTGTTTCAAGTGTAATGGTTATGGGCATAAAATTGCAGATTGCAAGTATAATGTAGGACCAAGAAATCTCTTCAGTAGAAATGCTTTTTCACCGTTAAATTATGCAGTAGAATGTTTTAATTGTCATAACTTTGGACATATTGCAAGAAACTGTCGTAGTCCTTTAGCTGCAAATCAACCTCAGAAAAGAAAATTTCAACCAAATAGGACAAGACAAAATAGAAATCCTTCTGAAAGATATACTCAAGATACTGGAAAAGGAAAGTCCAAACTAGAGCCCAATACGGTAGCCAAATCAGAGTGGAAACAGAAAGAGCAGCCTCAGGAAGAAAAGGAATCCCTAATAGTTCAAACAACTTTCAAGGCACAGAGTAAAAGGGTACCATGGATACTTGACAGTGGATGCTCAAGTCATATGACAGGTGATAAACAAAAATTTGAAAAATTACAGAAATATGAGGGTGGTTCTGTAAAATTTGGAAATAATGATGGAGCTAAGATAATCGAAAAAGGATCAGTTAAAATTAGTGATGGGAAGATCAAGTCGAAGAAGTTTTGTTTGTGGATGGTTTGAAACATAACCTGTTGAGTGTCAGTCAGATCTGTGATAAAGGACATGAAGTTGTTTTCAAGAAGCAGGGTTGTGAAGTCAGGAAATCAAACAAGTGGAAAATTGATAGCTACTGGATCAAGGACCTCTGGCAACCTGTACACACTCTCAGAAACTTCAGAAGGTAATTGTTTCATTGGACAGGAAGAAGAAAACTGGCTATGGCACAAGAGGCTTGGACACATTAGTTTTGATAATCTAGTGAAAATCAGCTCGAAACAGGCAGTAAGAGACATTCCAACCATCAGAAAACCTTCAAATAGCATTTGTGCTTCATGTCAAAAGGGAAAGCAAACCAGAACCTCATTCAAAACAAAAGAGTACCACACCAGCAAACCTCTGGATCTTATACATACAGACTTGTGTGGACCCATGAGAACTCAAAGCATAAATGGTGACAAATACTTTATGTTGTGTATTGATGATTATTCTAGAATGACATGGATATTCTTCTTAAAGAATAAAATAGAAGCTTTTGGAATGTTCAGATCTTTCAAACATCTAGTTGAGAATGAAACAGGAAAAAGAATTAAATGTTTGAGATCAGATAGAGGAGGAGAATTCATCTCAGATGAGTTTACAGAATACTGTGAACGACATGGTATCAGGAGACAATATTCAGCAGCTAGAACACCCCAGCAGAATGGCGTGGTAGAAAGAAAGAACAGAACAGTATAGGAAATGGCACGTACTATGCTGGCTGAAAACAAAATAGCAGACAAATTTTGGAAAGAAGCAGTCCACACTGCAGTATACATCCAAAATAGGTACATGCTGAGAACTCATGAAAGCAAAACTCCTTATGAGCTATGGTTTGGTAGAAAGGCAACAACAAAACACCTCAAAGTTTTTGGTTGTAAGTGTTACATCAGAAAAACTGAAGACAATCTTGGGAAGTTTGAAAATCGAGCAGATGAAGGTGTCTTTGTTGGGTATTCGATAAAAAGCAAAGCTTATAAATGCTACAACAAGAGACTCAAGAAAATTGTGGACAGTGCTGATGTTAAATTTGATGAAGGAAGGGAAAGAACAGTTAACTATGAAGAAAACTACCCAATTTATGAAGAAGTCATTGAAGGAGATGAGGAAAATGAAACAGAAAAGAAACCAACTCTTAACTCAGATGACTTAATTGATGACTCAGAGGTGGAAGAAAACAAGAAATTCAAAACAGGCAGCTGGCAGAAGAATCATCCCAGAGATCAAATAATTGGAGATCCCACAGCTGGTATTCAGACAAGAAAGAAAGTAGTAAGTAACTACTCTCTTTTATCCAGCATTGAGCCCAAAAATATAGCTGAAGCAAGCAAAGATGATAGCTGGATGAAGGCAATAAATGAAGAGTTAGATCAGATTGAAAAGAACAGAACTTGGGAATTAGTTCCTAGACCGGCAAATAAGAATGTAATCGGCACCAAATGGATATTTCAAAATAAATTGAATGAAGACGGACAGGTAGTTAGAAATAAAGCTAGATTGGTCTCGTAAAGGGTATGCACAAGTTGAAGGCATTGATTTTGAAGAGACTTTTGCACTCGTGGCCGATTAGAAGCAATCGGAATGTTTCTAGCCTTAGCAGTTCATAAGAATTTCAGAGTTTACCAGATGGATGTAAAATCAGCTTTCTTAAATGGAAAACTTGAAGAAGAAGTTTACATTGAACAACCAGATGGTTTCCAAATTGGTGAAGATCCCAATCTTGTCTGCAAATTAAAGAAAGCTTTATATGGCTTAAAACAGGCACCCCGAGCATGGTATGCACGGCTAGATAACTATCTCTCTCAACAGGGGTTTAAGAAAGGTATGGTGGACAGTAATCTGTATGTCAAAACAGAAAATGGGCATCTCATTGTTCTTGTTGTTTATGTAGATGATATCATATTTGGCAGTAGCAAAGATGAATCATGTAAAGACTTAGCAAATAAAATGCAGAAAGAATTTGAAATGTCTATGATTGGTGAACTGTCTTACTTTCTTGGGTTACAAGTTAATCAAAATGAGAAAGGCATATTTATTTCCCAAGTCAAATATGTGAAAGAGATGCTAAAAAGATTCACAATGGAGGACTGTAAGCCAGTTAGCACTCCTATGGTGACAGGCTGCAAGTTGAGTAAAGATGACAAATCTCCACCTGTAGATCAAACCATGTACAGATCAATGATTGGAAGCTTACTATATTTAACAGCTACCAGACCTGATATTCTGCAGGCAGTTTGCATGGTAGCAAGATTTCAGGCCAGTCCCAAAGAGACTCATGTGACAGCAGTAAAAAGGATTCTTCGGTATCTCAAGGGTACCATGGAGTATGGGTTGTGGTATCCAAAAGGTAAAGACTTCACTCTTATATCATATTCAGATGCAGATTGGGCTGGATGTGTAGATGATAGAAAGAGTACCAGTGGAGGCGCATTCTATCTGGGAGACAGATTGGTTGCATGGCACAGTAAGAAGCAAGAGTCAGTTTCTTTATCTACAGCTGAGGTAGAATATATTGCAACAACAACATGTTGTACACAAGTTTTGTGGATGAAACAAACTCTGAAAGATCTTGGTATTAATTTCAGTGAGCCAATAACAGTAAAATGTGATAACACAAGTGCAATTAACATCTCCAAGAATCCAGTTATGCATTCTCGCACAAAGCACATTGCCATCAGGTATCATTTTTTGAAGGAGAAAGTTGCAGAAGGAGAAGTTAAATTGGATTTTGTCCCAACCACAGAACAAGTAGCAGATATTTTTACAAAACCATTGCCCAAGGAAGTGTTTGAGTACCTTCAAAACAAATTGGGAGTAGTCACACTTCCCAAGAAGTGACTAGCTACAGGGATCACTTTCTCATGGGGAGCATTTGAGTATTTGACTATTCTTTTGCTCATGATCATAATTTGTGCTAAGTGCAACAAATTGTGCCCGAGAATTGTGTGTATGGACTCGGGGGAGTCTGCAGTAGCCCTTTGGTATTATTGACAAAGGGGGAGAAGAGTTACAGGAATTTACACAGGTGTTGCCAACAATTCCAAAGGGGGAGATTGTTGAGCAAGGTGTTGCAAGAGTTTTGTCATTGTTGTCAACACAGGCAGTTAGATCTAATGATGCAGTGGACAGGCAGTTCAGAAGTCATTCAGATGCAGAGGACAGAAGTTCAAAGGTTATTCAGAGCATGGACAGTGAGTTTCCAAGAAGACCATAGTTGCCTATTTGCAAAAGATCAAAGAAAAAGACAAGTAAGAAAAGTGTCACGATATCGCGACATATTCAGCAGGCAAGAAAAACTGTCACGATTTCACGACATGTTAGAGGAGAGAGAAAGCGCAAGCAAAATTGTCATGATTTCATGACATGGCCGAGGAGAGAGAAGGCGCAAGGAAAACTATCACGATTTCATGACATGTTGGAAGCAGAGAAGGCAAGTAAGAAAACTGTCACGATTTTGTGACATGTTTGAAGAAAAAGCGCTAAGGAAGAAAACTGTCATGATTTCGTGACATGTTTGGAGAAAAAGCGCTAAGGAAGAAAACTGTCACGATTTCACGACATGTTTGGAGAAAAAGCGCTAAGGAAGAAAACTATCGTGATTTCGCGACATGTTTGGAGAAAAAGCGCTAAGGAAGAAAACTGTCACGATTTCGCGACATGTTGGAGAAAAAGCGCTAAGGAAGAAAAGTATCATGATTTGTGACATGTTGGAGAAAAAGCGCTAAGGAAGAAAATGTCATGATTTTGACATGTTGGAGAGAAGGCTAAGGAGAAAAGATTTGGATTTCGGACATGTTCGAAGAAAAAGCGCTAAGGATGAAAAGTGTCATGATATCATGACATGTCGGGTTTTCGACCAAAGGAAGAAAAGCGCCAAGGAGGAAAAGATGTCACGATATCGTGACATGTGGGTTTTCGTGACCGAAGAGGAGAGAGAAAGCACGGAGGCAAAAGTGTCACGATTTCGTGACATGTTTTGTTTTCGCTGGTGCAAGCCGAGAAAAGGTTGAGAAAGCAAGGAATGTCACGATTTCACGATAGAAGTGAGGATGACATCAGCAATAGTTAGAAGTGTCACGATTTCATGACAAAAACGTTGTCAAAGCAGACAAAGGCCAAAAGTGTCACGATTTCGCGACAGCAGGGATAAGAAGGCGTACGATTGTAAAAGGTGTCGCGATATCGCGACATGTTGTAGTTTCGCGACAGAAGCTACAGGAAAGTGACAGAGGCGACAGAGGCGGTTGAAGCCGACAAAGTTGAATCTGGGTCGACAAAATTTAGGGTTTTGCAGTCGACGATCTTTAGGGTTGAAGCCGACAAAGTTGAATCTGGTCGACAAAATTTAGGGTTTTTGCAACCGACGATCTTTAGGGTTACAACCGACTATAGTTCAAGATTTATTATTGAAATTTCTATTATTTAAGGAGGGCTATTTTGGAGTTTGAGAAGGTGAAGTGTGCGTATCGAATTTGCGCGAATTAAGTGCGCGGGTTGCAGAGGTTGAGTCGTGTCGATCTAAGTGCGAAGTGAGAGCGAACTGAGAGCAGGAAAGCGCAAAGGAGCAGAAGCGATCAGTTGTTTGTGTTAGAGCGAAGTGCGCGGGGCTGTTGCGCAGAAGCAAACTGGTGGTGCAAAGAAATTGCGCAGGAGAAGCAGAGTGTACAGAAACAGCAGACAGTTTGCAAAAGGTTGAAGGTATTTTTCTGTTATTTTCATTGAAGTCCAAGTTGCAGCTTGGCATAAGGGGTTGGTGCTCCTTCCAGTAGGTGTTGGTGAATTAGGGGTTGGTGCTCCTTTCTGTTGGTGCAAAAAAATTGAGGGGTTGGTGCTCCTTCCAGTTGGTGCTGGTAAATAAGTTGTAAAGTTGTTGCTTTGCAAAGGCTGGATTTGGATGGTAGTCCAAGCAGTCATTTTTGAGGAGTAGCCACATTGGTGAACCTCGTTAAATCTGTGTTGTGTGTGATGCTCTCTTGTTATATCTGGTTTAAATTTGCTTTATTTCAGCTTTAAGTATTGCAAGTTTAAAATATTAAAAGATCACACTGATTCACCCCCCTCTTAGTGTCACTGTGAGTCTAACATTTTTCTCCATACTCTTGCTTTCTTAAGCCTTGGCCAATATTGTTCAAGGATTATAAGAATATTTGATAATATCATCTTTGAAAATATCTAGCCACTATAACCATTACTAGTTTGTTGATCTAGACGAATAATTTCCAAGAAAGAATTTTTACCTTAGTCAAAAATTTGAAATGGATCTAGACACTATTTCTATGGTCACTTGATTGGTTGGGAATTTTGAGGATCCTATGTTGATGTTTTTTGGTGCATAAACCCATATTGTATGAGCATATGGCATGCCTAGCAATCCTCAACCAGCATTGAATGGTTGCCTAGACCTAAAGAGATAGGGTGATCAATATCTAGAGGAGTTTGGCTCCTTAAGTCCCAGATACCTATGCTACAAGGGATAAAGGGGAAAAAGAAAATGAGAGAGAAATAAAATGGAGTTCATAGCTAGAACTCACAAGGATAGGTTATGGCTGCATCAAGACACATGCATTCAACATCATTGATAGAAGTACAAACATGCCACCTAATAGATCAACTCATCTCACCCTCACTTATCATTCATTGTAGCAGGCTGAAGCAAATTCTAGATCTGAAAAGAGGGTGCATGAAATCTAGAATATAGAATTAGAGCACTCTCACTCGACCAACCTTAGTAGAAATAAAACCCAATGCCCAAAGGTAGATGCAAATTCTAGAATCACCTAGTAATACCCAAGAAATATATATTGCAAAATTAAATGAGCAAACTTAGATGGCCATCGTAGAAATAAGCACCCAAATTCAATCACAAGGAAGTGAAGACAGAATGAGAGACCAAATAGTGATATACTTATATTTACAAGGTGAGAAGAATTACATATGAATTGTAATGGCCATAGAGCTACCCTTTGGAATGGCAAGCATTCCACTATTTATAGACCATTTTACAACAAATTCAAATTCAAATATTAATGGCACTCAGTGGGAAGATCATGTTGGAACATATGGGTGATTAGCTGATGTTCTATTCTATGAAAGAATGGTGGTTATCCTAGGTACTTCTACATCAATCTAGGCCTTTAATCATTTTGAAATTCATGTTGGGCCATAAATTTTGATCTACCTTACTCCTTCATACTATAGAAAGGCCAAATATTGATTGCCTCTGAAATGGTGCATCCTCTTTCATGTTCACAAATAGTTTACACAAAGGTAACTAAGATAATTAATACCCTTTCCTAGGGATTCCTAGTGCTTCCCTTCTAGTGAATATCAACTTGAATCTCGAATGAGCATTCAGGTAGACTTATTTGTCCACCATCCTCCCAATTCTCTACCCTATGGATGGGTAATCGGTCCTGGATTTTTGCTACTACCTTCCCAAAGTTTCATCTAATTTTAGGATGAAAACTTAAGACTAATGACTATCATGTTGCCATATGATTCTTCCACTCCTCTTCTTTGATGGTTATTCAGGACCAAATCACCTTCCTTCCTTCTATCTTCTCGATCATCTACATTGGGTTAGGTATTTTGGAACAATAACCCCTATGCTAACTTCTCATTCTTCCATTCAACTTGGATAGGGTTTTAGGATCCTAGTTCCCCATATAGAGGTGGGGTGGGAATTTGGGATCCAATTTGAATATTTTCCTACCTGACTATCCGTCCAGCTTTGCTGCCTTCAAGCCCTCATCTTCTGCCTGACCTATAATGCTTCAAAATTTTATCGACCTTAAAATACCATCATATTTTAAAAAAGAAGGGTGGGTGAGAAGGTGTAAAAAATCACCCACACTCTTAGAGACTTATAGGGGCTTTCCCCTTATGGGAAAGAGGAAGCAAGACTTAAAATATTAGAATGCATAACATTTTGAACTGAGGAAGGAGGAGATAATAAGGACAAGAAAGGAAACAACCAATTGTAGACATACAATACTGCAACACAATGGAAGAGAATGTATAATATGGGATGATTACCAGGGTGAAACATTGCAATAGGAAAATAAATAAAGGGTATGAGAAATGGAAACAACAAGAAAAACTAGGAAGAAAGAATAGAAAAACATAAGAGAGAAAAGGGAATACCATGAAATAGTTGAGACATAGGGACGGATGCCAACAACCTCCAAAGTTATAGATAACAAAAACTAGAGGAAAATGAAGTAAAGGAAGAAAAGTTAATAGGAGAAGAGATAAAAGGAAAAGCAATTCAAGAATTAGCACATGCATTCAACAGGGTGAATTTCCAATTCCATGAATTTGCTCCATAATTTACAATATCCTAAACACACCCCACTAGGAACCAAAATAATTCCAAGAGCAAACAAATTGCCAAGGGTGCTTGAGCTTTTATCCCTAGATTTTCTTCTTAATGCAGTATAGCAAGAATACTCTTTTATTAACTATTATCCACCATGAGGTCATTTTGCTTTTGCTACACTTTGTGGCTCACACCTTCTTACCATAGATATATTTAGAGTATGATTTCATGAGTCTTGAGTCTTTCTCCATGTGACTTTTGTATTTCCAAGGACATCATGGCAAGCCTTGGAACTTTTTGGTTGCATCCATTGGGCTATGGGGTCATAGAGAACAAACAAAAAGAGAAGAAAACTAGGAGGATAGAAAAAATATTATGTTTCTAAGACATGTTCTAGGGAATTTTCTCATACTCCTTTCTTCAAAACCTTTGGCATACTTCTCTAGCCAGATGGAAACTCATTACTGGAGCAATTTTCCAATAAGTCACAAATAACATAATGACACTTCACCAACAACCATGCATAGAGCACCACTTTATTTACTTGTTATATTATTTACACAAAAATGTGGTATGCCTAGCATGCCTAGGGAAGGGATACCTATGCCATTCATCCTTTGAATTTGTAATGGTCAGATCATATTACATCAAATTTGAGTCATTTCTTGTATTGCATATGGTATAATTCTTGATTTATAATTGCAATTATATCACAATTAATTATTTTGCTTTGCCTAGGCTCCTTGGTACTCAAGCCATCAAAAAATAGAGTGGCAACTAATTTTACCACATCATTCCACCTGGTTAGTGGTATAATGTTAGGGAGCTAACTCCAACATTGTTTCTTTTTAGGATAGACCAATTGTGTCAGTCTTGTTGTTTGCTTTCCCATCACCATCGGGCTTTGTTCCTGATTGTATCCACTGATACTATCATCCCATGAATGTATTTGTATATGGGGTTGGTCTATCGGGTTAACTTTGGGGACGTGGATGTTATGGGGATCTTCTCCTTAGGGTGGCCTTTCTATCATGAGCTCTACAGGAGAGTCAAGTGCACAAGATCTCTCTGTTAGCATCCATTCGGCTCTAATGGCCTCCTCATAAAGTTGAGAAAATCTACTTTCCCTAGATTTATGTAGGAGGAGACTCATATTAGGGCTAAAGACCTAAATGTAATAGAGGTACAATTGGGTAGAGTGGGAAGATTTGTAGAATTTTCATTTAACTTCTCTCAAAATTAACATTAAAGTCTACCACATTTTCAAAAGGGTTCTTTTTAATAAATGTGAGCTGAGTTAGCAATTGGAAGATGTCCTCAAATATACCAAATATCTCCAAAAGAAGCTCAGCTAGGTCTGCCCATGTAGATATGCTCCTTTGCTACAAGATTTTGTACCAGAGTAGTGTCTTACCTTCAAGATAGATCACAAGAAGCTTGATCATCACATCTTCATGCAAGATACTATGAAGGGTAGATAAGGAAGCCACATTCTCTAGGTGCTCCTTCATGAATACACTGATGCCATCATATTTTGGTAGGAATTTTAATGTAGCCTCAAGGATATTATGCATATGGGGAATATTTATGGGATAGGATCATTCCATCTAGGGTAATTAGCCATTGGAGCATCGATCCTTTAGACCTACTGGATCCTACCACTAGGTTGGAATTTCTATATGAGCATGCTTTCTCTGCTAGAAATATTAGGGTTGCTTATCAAACCCTAAGTTCTTCAAGAAGTTTATATCCTTTAGCATATTAAATTGGGAAACTGGTCTTGAAATTTGTATCTATTGGATAGAGGATTCACTAGATTATTGAACAATATTTGGGTAAACTAGAGTATCACTAAACTCTTTTCTTATAACAATAGAGACCTTTTAGTTCTCTAGTAAAGTTTCCAAAAATTGTTGGTGCAAAAACTTGCACTAGATGAGTCGATGGTGCACCCAATGGTCCTCATCTAATATTGAATGGTCACCTAGCTCGAGAGAGGTAGGGAGGTCAATATTTTAAGGATACCAACTCCTCAAGTCCTAGCTACCTACATCACAAGGGATAAAGGGAAAAATGGAAATGAGAGAGAAATAAAAAGGAGGTTGTATCCAAAACTCACAAAAATGGGTTATGTCCACATCAAGACACATGCATTCAATATCACCAGTAGAAGTATGAGCACACCACCTAACATATCAGCTCATCTCACCATCACTTATCATTTAGCACAGCAAGCCAGAGAAAATTCTAGAACTAGCATGAGGGTACATGAAATCTAGAATGTAAAATTAGAGCACTCCTACCTAACTAGCCTTAGAAAAAATAAACCCCAATACCCAAATGTGGATGTGAATTCTAGAACCACCCAGCAAGACCCAGAAAATATAGATTGTAGAATTACATGAGCAAACTTAGATAGCCATCGTAGAAATAAGCACCCAAATTCATTCATAAGGAAGTGAAGATAGAATAGACCAAATAGTGATATATTTACAAGGTGATAAGAATTACATATGAATTGTAATATCCATAGAGCCACACTTTAGAATGGTAAGCATTCAATTATTTATAGACCATTTTACAACAAATTCAAATTTAGACATTAATGGCACTCAGTGGTAAGATCATGTTGGAATAGATGGGTGATCTGTTGATGTTCTATTCTATGAAATAATGGTGGTTTTCTAGAAGGAAGTAGGTGCTTCTACATCAATCTAGGCCTTTGATCACTCTAACATTCCTATCAAGCCATAAATTTTGATCTACCTTACCCCTTCATGCTATAGGAAGGCCAAATATTGATTACCTCTAAAATGGTGCATCATCTTTCACGTTCACAAATAGTTTGTACAAAGGCAGCTGAGATCATTAATGCCCTTTCTTAAAGATTCCAAATGCTTTCCTTCTAGTGAATATCAACTTTAGTCTCAAATGGGAATTTGGGTAGACTTATCTGTCCACCAAACTCCCAATTCTCCACCCTATGGATGGGTAATCAGTCTTGGATTTTGCTATTGCCTTCCCAAAGTTTCATCTAATTTTGGGATGGAAACTCAAGACTAATGACTATCATGATACCATACAATTCTTTCACTCCTCTTCTTTGATAGGGATTTGGGGCCAAATTACCTTCCTTCCTTCCATCTTCTCGATCATCTACCTTGGCTCGAGCGTTTGGGAATAAGATTTCGTATGCTACCTTTCCATTATTCCATCCAAATTGGGTGAGGTTTTGGTATCCCAATTCTCCTTCCAAAGGTGGGGTAAGAATTTGGGATCCACTTTGAATATTTACCTACCTAACTATCCATATGGCTTTGTTGCCTTCCAGCCCTCATCTTCCATCCCAACTATAATGCTTCAAAATTTGGTTGACCTTAAAATGCCATCATATTTTTAAAAAGGATAGTGGGTGAGAAGGTGTAAAAATTCACCCACAATGTTATCATACCAAACTTTTGACCACTCCACACTCTAGATTCTTAGTTACCCAAGACTTGACTAGGACTTTTGGGCTCTTTTTCTTATTACACCTTGGAAGTATCTTGGACACTATTGCTCTTTACTTAGTTTCTAATGCTTTGGAATTGCCACAACTTTAAGGGAGATCTCAATTCAAGCTAGCAAGCTCAATCAAGTTTACTAACATCTTTTGTTATTGGGCTTCACTTCCCTAGGGTTTTTTTGGTGCTCCTTTGTAATTGCTATAGCTATTGAGCACATGCAAACCTTTCCAATGATAGACCCCTTTTAGCTACCACCAAAAATACTTCAAGGTTCCTTCCTATGGTAAATTATACCTTAGCTACCATTGGAATTGATACAAGCATAATTCACTATCCTTTTGATCCAATGTATAAACATCACTTCATGGCATAGGTCGAGGATTCCAAAAAGGTTGCACCACCCTACTTCAATGCATTAGCCCCAGGGAGGTACAATTCATTTCTTTTTTGGGTGGGAGAGCATTGCTACTAACCCATAATTTTATTACCAATTGTGTTTTGCATGTAATACTTATATTTAGTGGGAAGTTATGGTTTCACCAAGGGATTTATAAATTTCCTAGTCTATTGAACATGTTTAATTTTTTAAACATCTATATTTTGACTATCTATTTTAAGATCTATAGTGAGTGAAAATGTAATGCAATGGGGTGTGAAAGTATTTATGCATGAACACAACTCTATACTACATGCAATTCATTTTTTGATGATTTAACTACCAAAAATCTTAGATCTTAGCTTAGAATCCTTCATGCCCCCATTTTTTGATGATTTTGTTATGGGTCCTTGCATGAATACACCACCTAAAATAGATTTTCTCGATAAATTTTCTCTAGTTATTAACAAATACGATATGGGTCCTTCTGTGGATACACCACCTGGAAGAGGATTTTCTTGGTATATTCACTCTAGGAGCTGAGATAATGTGAAATATTGAATTGCATAGAATATAGTGAATACACTGCCTAGAGCAAGTTAGCTAGATAGTTTCACTCAATCCACTCAGGGATGACAAATCCCATTGGTAAATCTAAAATAAAAGTCCTTGATAAGACAAATTGATATTTTAATGGTAGTTTGGAGTCATATAGTTGTCTCATATGGATCCTATAAACAAAAACAAGGGGATTCTTCATGAAATAACTGTTAGATTTCACAAATATAAAACTATGAGAAAATGCTACAAGTGCAAATTAAAATAGGAGATTTATTGGTAAAATTTGAAAATGAAGAAAAATTATTGTTAAGAAAAGTATCATCAAGCTCAAAATAATAAATGCTCCCTTCTCCTTGTCTCATGGTAAAGTCATCCTAGCTTCAAGAAAGGATTTTGGTAGCACTTCATTATGGAAAAAATTCTTTTTAAATTCTCCTCTCAAGGGGCCAATTCATAGAATTTTTGCTCTATAGAGTTTTCCAAATGGATGAGGTGAGATGGGTAGCATGCAAACTAGCTTGAGTTGTTGATTGGTTGGCTTGGCTAGAAGATGCACTAATTTGGGTAGGTTTGGGAAATTTTGGTCAGGTTTGAAAGCTTTGGGGAAGTGAAAGGGGATAAATCCCCTTCCTTCCCCTCTTAACCGATCCCTATGCTTGTTAGTAGTCAATCAGGATGATATTTACACCCTGGTAGGCTTCTACAAGTGCAATTATTTTTAAATTTTGGGGTGTGAAGACATTACTTATATGAATATGCCATTTGGAAAAATTATTTCTTGGTGTATTTTCTCCAAGTGACCATTGAGGTCAAATTTAGAGGTTAAAATTGATTTATTTGAATTTTTATTATGCCAGGCTGAGAGCAGATTCACATACAAGTGAATTTACTCTTGGTTGACCAATTCACCTCTGCTAGTTTTCATCTACAAATTTGGTTTTGAATGATTTGTTAAAGGTTATTTGAACTAGTTTTTTAGCTTATTTCAAAAATCAATGCAATACAGATGATCCAATTTTAGGTGTCTATATATTTTCCCTTTTGATGCATTTAAAAAGAACATAAAAAATAGTTGTATATACCTATGTTTTGAGTGAAACATTGTGATTGGGCTTCAATTACTCTAAATAAGGCAAGACATCAAAAAAAACTATTTTTAGTGAAAGCAAAAAAAAATTGAGTTTTCATTGGACAAAATTCCTTGTTGTGGTTAATGTGGGGTAAAAAAAAAACTAGTTTTTCCCCTAGCCTAGGTGCCCCCTTGAGTTTCTAAGTGACATAATGGAGTCATGAAGGGAGTTGAATAGGTTGGGTTAAACATTTTGTGAAATGGATTTTCACCTGAACTAGGGTAAAATGGTAAAATGGGCACAACAAATTTCACTTTTGCTATGTGGGGGAAGGGAAAGAAGCTCTAGAGAAAAGTCTTGGCCATCATAGAATGGCACAACTAGGATGTCCTACTCATCACTTGGATAATTATAGGATAACATAGGCTTGGGTGGGACCATACTTGAAGTATGTAATATTTTTTTCCACTAACCTTTTTTATGTTTATCTTTTTTATAGTTGAATCACCATATTTAGAATATTCATCCTATGGGAATGAATACGTCGATGCAAATATATCACTGGAATATTCATAATTTTTATTGGTTGATAGATTCACTATTTTGTTGGAAAATTTACCTCTCGATGGATTCACATTTTAGCAAGCATATTTGCCAAAAAAAATGGTTTAGGCTTATCTTGATTACTTTATTAGAATTTAACCTTTGCTTTGCTATTGTTTGGTTATAGGTGTATAAGGTACTAGAATGTAGATATCTTCAACATTGCACCCTTCGATCCATTGTGGAAATGATGACACCTACATATCAAGATGTATTAGATGTTGTGGACTACTACTTTGGATATGATGCCAAATATTATATTGGACCATACTCTTATTATTGCTTTAAATAAGCATTGGCACTTTGAGTGTGGGATGTTTTTTCTACCTATAAAAGAGATGACTATTATCCTAGAGAAAATCTAGAGTATTTTACAAGTTCATATCTGGGATGCTAGGATATAGTTGAAGCCATAATTATGATGCAAGTATTTCTAGTTTGATGAGTGAGCACCATTTTTAGTTGAATTACTATAGCATTAACATCAATACCACCTTACATACAAGGCTATTGGATTAGTTGATAACATTATTGTATTCTATAGTATCTAGTTTTTTGGTAGGAGATACTAATAAGAGACTATTGCATTAGGGGTTATTTGAGACTATAGCCCAAATGAGAGATAACTGGACAACATTCTTTTGGGTACCCTTCATCTTATATAGGCTCTATAGGACTCTCCATATTTTTTTCTACAAGTATAGGAAGAGTTTGATCTATTATCTGCTTCTATATATCTGGATGTGTGAGCACATAGCCATCGGGTGACCTATGGGACTTCTAGTCACACCAGTAGATTTAAGTGTTCCTGTAAGGTTTAGGTAGGATAAGGCTCATGAAGTGGATAATATTTTTAAAGGAATCTTGATGCTAGCTCAAAGGGTGATTGATGACCTTCAACCTAATCAAATGGTTTGGTAATCATGGAGGGGGCATGTAGGTTGGGAAACATATAACTTTGAGTTTTCCTAGGTCATATGGGTTAGATGGCCAAGGAGTCCACATGGAGAGTATGAACTCTATCATATAGATAGGTTTTAGCACTAGTTTGGATCATTTTAGGGGATTCCTAAGCTAGGGGAGCAATGATTATAGTGGATGAATCAATAGAAATAGAGAGGATATGATGATGTTCTTAATCTCATAAGTTTTACTGATGAGTATGTGGATGATCATTTAATCAAGGATCTAGAGTTGGATGATGTGGGAGTGGCTCCTAAATACTTTCAATGGTATTTATATTTTTTCTTACTAAGGTTAAACTAGTTTTTAGATAGCTTAGGATGGACCCTATACTGAGCAAGATGGCCTATCAACATGTCTAGATGATACAGGAGTGATTGCAGTAGAGGTAGAGAGATGATATGATACCATCAAGGACTTTGATCACCCCCATTGGATACTAATGATAGCAAGGAAAGGACCAATAAGATAGTGTAGGAATTCGAGCAGGAGAGGGATTCCATGAGGAGGCATATATAATTATTGTAGGGGTAGCTGACATAGGATCTAGTAGAGAGAAACTTGGTCATTTTGTACAGGTGCTAGGTTAATTTGGAGAGGGATCAAGCCCATGTTGAGAGCAACTAGATGTGAAATGAGTAGGATGAGACCTTGGTTAGGTCTTTTTTAGTAGGTACTAGGAGTAGCTACCTAGTTTTCTAAGGTTTTTTTGTCAAATAGCTAGCTCACAGGCCCAATATATGACATAGGTTGCAAGGATTAAACATTATTGGATGATATGCAAAGTTCCCCATGAGCAGAGGCAACCTCCACCTTTGAGAACATGATATTTTTCATTTTCAAGGATGAGATCGATGACTCAGCCATCATAGTAATCAATCTAATTTCCACCTCATATAGCAAAGGGTGGATCTAATACTTACACTAAAGAAATGATCTCAATGGTTTTTATCTATACGAGTGGCACGAGAGCATCAATTTTAGGATGTCTTAACTAGATTATATGATCTAAGTGTACTAGTTTTGTTTAACTATGGTACACCAAATCCAAGATATGACACATATGTATAAATATAATATATATATATGAGTCCTTTTATTGATTCATTATGGTGTTTATGTGGTATGAATTTATCATGATGTGAAAAATTGTATAAATTTTTTGAATGGATAAATTTAAATCTTGATGGTTTGATGATGCTAGATAAATGTCATCAGATGACTTGATGCATAGATATGTTGTTTTTTACTAGTTTTGGTATTTTTACTGAATTAATTTTGTTTTAAAAATTTGGGTAAGTTTAAGAGTTTTTGATGAATGTTTGACTTGTTTTGGAAATAATTAAGTGTCAAACAATGAAATGATGGCTAGTGTTATCATTGTAAATGATTAAGGAATAAGAGGATTAAACATGATCAGAAGAATGATGAACGTGTAGAATAAAATTTGGAAAAGGGAAGAATTGAACTAATATCATAGTTAGAGTTCAAAATAAATTCCAAGCAATTCCAAAATATCTTGATTTTTTTTAATTTTAAATGATGGTCATGTCAAATAATATTTAAAAATATTTTCAAGGTGGTTTGTCTCGAGTTACTAGGCAAGGAGGTATTTTTTTACAAATTTTTTTAGTTTGTCAAAAATGCGGGACAAAGGTTAATCCTAAGCATCCAGACATTTACCATTATATATGTGTGTGTGTGTGTAGTTTCCCTCCTAAGGGACCTAGAAAATGGTCTGGTGCTTTAACAATCAACAAATCTAAATTTTGAAGGAGCATGGAAGGCTGGAAGCTGAAGGAGTGTGGAAGGCTAGAGGCTAAAGGAGCATGGAAGGTTGGAGGTTGAAGGAGCATGGAAGGCTAGAGGTTGAAGGGGTGTGGAATGCTGGAGGCTGAAAGAGCATGGAAGGTTGAATAATGAGTTGATATTTGGAGTGTCAATGGTAAAGGGGCGTGGAAGGTTGGGTTGGATGAAGGAGCATGGAATGTTGGGTTGGTTGAAGGAGCTACAGTGAAAGGTTGGGATGTTGGGTGGAATTCTAGGATGGGTAAGGAATGTGGAAGGTTGGTAAGGCTGAAGGAGCATGGAAGGTTGGTGAAATTGAAGGAGTTGCAATGAAAGGTTGGGATGTTGAGTGGAAGGCTACTTACAATGAGAAAAACTAAATTGTAAAGTATGAAGGATTAGGATTTAGGGAGATATGACCTTGTGAAGTCAAACATTTGGAACAAGGGCAATGACAATTTTTCATTTCATGAAAAATAAAATTGCAAAGTGCGAAGAATTAGGATTTTTTCTTGAAAATATCTCATCTTTTAGGAGCCATATAATTGCAAAGAGTTATCCAATTCAATTGATTCTTGTACCAACTTGTACAAAATTTGAATAGTTTTAAAATGAGTGGTCATATGCAAAAATCTAAGCAATATTGAGGGATATACAATCATGTGAATTCAACCATTCAAAACAAGGGCAGTGACAATTTTTCAAGTCATGAAAAATAAAATTGCAAATATTTTCCAACTAGGGTTCGAACTATGGGAAGAGCAATGAAGGGCTATGAATTCAACAAGGAAGGAAACTAGCAATTTAGATTTGGTAAAGCAAACTATGATAGTGCAATGTTTTTGAAATATTACTCTACTAAGATGCAAGGCATAAATAGTAGAGGTGAATTTTTGGCATTGTGAAGGTTGCTATAGGAAAATATCAAGAAAGATGCTAAATTTTGGAGTAATTGTATTCATACAAAAATTTGAAAAGATCCAGAAAATGAAAATCAAGAATTCAAATATTTTATGTAAAATGATGTAGGTTTCTAGCTATAGCATCTCAATTGAGATGATAAGTGTATCTATTTTTAAACTCTCAAGATCTAAAGAAGAGAGATGTAATTTTTCAAGGGTGGGGGACCTAAGTACAACCCCTTATTATCCAACATATAATATATTTTATATATATATATATATATATATCAATTTGTAAAGTAACCTAATAACTCTTTAAAAATGGGTTATTTATATCTTCAATGGACCCTAAGCAATGGCCTCTTAGCCTAATAAATTGGTGGAGAACAGATCTTGCATAATATAGAAAAACCAGAGAAACAAGAGAGAAACCAGAGAAACAAGAGCCCAAGATTTGTATTCAATACTTTGGAAGAAATTTACAAGAATATACAGCCAAACTGCCGTTTGCCAACCCCCTCTCATTACAATCCATGGGTTTTTATTGAGGTCCCGATCCTCTGTGCTTTCATACTTCCCACGATCTACAATTGCCACTTGGAACAATTCTGGGAAGTTGCATTGATGAGACTCTTGGTGAGGTGCGTGACTGGCTGCCATATCCAACGAAATCTTCTTCACGATCTGTTGCTTGCTGTTAGTTGCTTTAAACGCGTCTTCTAGATATCTTGCGCGAGTGGCCAACATGCCCATTGAAATCCTTCTTTGGAACTGCTGCTTCACTGCCTCTACTTGCCGCGCATGTAGGGACATCTTTATGAAAGCTGTAAGTGCGTGTCTTTCTGTTTGGTTGCGATATCGTGACATGTCGCGATATCATGACCATTTTCCTTCTGCACCTTCTCTCTTCGTTTTGGCCGCAATATCGCGACATGTCGCGATATCACACTATTTTTTTCTATCGGCCTCTATTTTGTCGTTTCGGTCACGAAATCGCGACATGTCACAATTTTGCGACCTTTGGTCTTCGCGCCTTCGTTTCCCCTGCAGTGGTCATGATTTCATGACATGTCATGATTTTGTGGCCTTTGGTCTCCGTGCCTTCATTTCTCCTGTGATGGTCACGATTTCATGACCTTTGGTCTTCGTGCCTTCGTTTCTCCTACGGTGGTCGTGATTTCACGACCTTTGGTCTTCATGCCTTCATTTCTCCTTCGACGGTCGCGATTTCATGACATGTCATGAAATCACGACATTTTGTCCACTGCTCCCCTATCTTCAGTTTTGGTCGCGATATCGCGACACTTTTGTGTCGCGATATTGTGACATATTTTACTTGCAACACTTGAAAAAAAAATAACAAAAATTTTGGTTGATGCTCGATTGCTTTGCTGCCCTTGGATGCTCCTGCATCAGACACCCGGGGTGGATTGAGAAGTGATCCTCACTTCTGATCTTTGGGAGGAAGACCAGTGCGGTCAACCTCGACTTTTGATAACCAAGTTGCATCTTCTATAGGTCTGCCCTTCCACTTGATCAAATACTCAGAATATTGTTTGTTCCTTGTGCTTCTGCCTTCACGAGTATCTAATATTTCCTCGATCTCGTCTTTGGTTGGGTTAGATGCTAGAATGTTCCACAATTCTTTGCTTGGTGCCTCTGTATTATCTCCTTCATGGTATTCCACTAAATCTAATATGTTAAAAATAGGTGAAATGTCAAGCCCACTTGGCAATTCCACTTCATATGCATTGCCTGAATCCCGTTTTTCCAGTATTCTGCATGGCCCAAACATTTTCATCTTCAAATTGTTGTAAGTTTTGGCTGGAAATATTTCTTTTTTGAGATGGACCATGACTTCATCTCCCACTTCAAATTCTTTGAACCGCCTCTTTTGGTCTACTCTTTCTTTATACTGAGTATTCATTTTTGCAATTTGTTTCTTTACTTCTTCATGCAGGCTTTTCATCTGTTTTGCGAATTCCTCAGCCTCTGCATTGCATTTTTCTCCTTTATCTAATTTTCTCAGCTCAGAAACGTTTCTCGGACTGTTTCCATATATGATTTGGAATGGATATTTGTTTGTGCTCTTATTGATAGAATTGTTGTATGCAAATTCTGCCTGCGGCAAAACTAAATCCCATCACTTGAGTTTATCTGCTATCAAGCATCTTAGAAAATTACCCAGACTTCTATTTACCACCTCTATCTGTCCATCAATTTGTGGGTGGTATGCAAAATTGAACTTTAGATCTATCTTCAGCTTCTTCCACAATGTTCTCCAGAAATACCCAACAAACTTTGTATCTCTGTCAGAAACTATGCTTCTTGGTAGACCGTGAAGTCGTACCACTTCCTTGAAAAATAACCCTGCAATGTGAACTGCATCACTTGTCTTCTGGAAGGGAATAAAATGTGCCATTTTGGAGAATCGGTCAACCACCACAAATATAGAGTCATTTTCCCTCTGTGTTCTCGGCAATCCAAGAATAAAATTCATGCTTATGTCCTCCCATGGCCTCTCAGGTACAGGTAACGGCTAGTATAATCCTGTGTTTTGCCTTACACATTTTTCCATCTGGAATATTCTACAACTTTGCACAAACTTTCTCACATCTTGCTAAAGTTGCGGCCAGTAGTAATTTTCATTCACCAGGGCAATGGTCTTATCCCGACCAAAATGCCTAGCCAGTCCTTTGCTGTGCTTTTCCTTGATTAAGTTCTCCCGCATGGAACTCCTTGGAATGAATAATTTACTTCCCTTGAACAACATTCCATCTTGGATTAGTAAATCTAACCATTTTGTCCTGTCCACAGTAACAGGTGCCAAGCAAGCCGTCCAGGCTGCTGCAAAATTAGGATCTTCAAGATAAAGACCCTTTAGTTCTTCGAATCCTACTACTTCCACTGTCATTTTAATCAACAGATTATGCCTTCTACTTAAATCATCTACAACTCTATTTTATTTCTTGCTCTTGTGCTTTAACACAAAGGTATAGCTTTGGAGAAACTCTACCCACTTCATGTGTCACTGATTCAGTTTTGTCTGGCTGTTGATGTACTGCAATGCCTGATGATCAGTAAATAGAACAAACTCTTTTGGCAACAAATAATGCCTCTACTTCTTCAGAACCTGAACTATAGCATAAAATTCCTGGTCATAAATTGAATACTTTTTCTGAGCATCATTGAGCTTTTCACTAAAATAAGCAACAGGTCTGCCTTCTTGACTCAAGATGACCCTCATTGCACTGCCACTGGCATCACAGTCGACCTGAAATACTTTGTTAAAGTCTGGAAGTGCCAAAATAGGCTATTCTGTGACCTTTTTCTTTAATGCATCAAAGCTCCTTTCAGCCCCTAAGGTCCACTTGAACTCTTTCTTATCCCCTCTCATTGTTTGTATGAGGGGTGCACAAATGCTGCTGAAGTTTCTTATAAACTTCCTGTAAAAGCTGGCTAGACCATGAAATGATCTTACCTCTATTATGCTTCTTTGGGTAGGCCATTCTATGATAGCCCTCACCTTCTCTGGGTCTATTTTCAGACCTTTTGCTAAGATTACAAATCCCAGGTATACTAACTCTTTCTTGACAAAATTACACTTTTTTAGATTTATTAATAACTGCTCCTCCCGTAGCTTTTCAAAAACCCTCCTGATGTGCATCAGGTGTTCCTCCAGTGTTCTGCTGAATATTAATATATCATCTAAATAAAAAATGACAAACTTTCCCAGAAACTCCTTTAGTACCTCATTCATCAACCGCATGAAGGTACTTGGTGCATTGGACAGCACAAATGGCATGACCAACCACTCATACAAGCCCTCTGTTGTCTTGAAGGTTGTCTTCCACTCATCTCCTTCCCTGACACGGATCTGGTGGTAACCACTCTTGAGGTCAATTTTGGTGAAGTACTTGGCTCCACTCAAACAGTCCATTATGTCATCCATCCTTGGCAGTGGAAATCTGTATTTTATTGTTATCTTGTTGATGGCTCGAGAGTCTATGCACATTCTCCACTCTCCATCCTTCTTGGGTGCTAGTACTATAGGTATTGCACACGGGCTAAGACTCTCCCTAATCAACCCTTTCTCCAGCAACTCCTAGACCTGCCTGTTTAGTTCTTCAGTTTCTACAGGTGTCATTCTATGTGCAGCTTTATTGGGCAAGCTTGACCCTGGCACCAAATCAATATGGTGACTAATTTTTCTTACTGGGGGTAAACCCTCAGGCACATTATCAGATATGATATCTGGAAATTCCCTCAACAGACCTTGGACTTCTACTGGGGCATCTTTGCATTCTGTATTCCTGACTCTAGGAATTAATGCATAACACATATGTTCATGCTTTAAATCATCTAAAAATTTTCTTCCGTCAACCAAGAAAATTCTTGCACTGCCACATACCTTTTCTTCCACCTCATTCAGGGGCTTCAGCTTATGACGCATTCCATTCTTGGTCATGGAATAGGTGTTGGCACGGCCATCATGAACTACACTCTTGTCAAACTACCATGGCCTTCCCAACAGTAAATGGCATGCATCCATGGGCAGAATGTCGCACGAAACCTCATCACGATAATTCCCAATACTAAAATTTACCAGGCACTATTCATTGACCAAAACCTTATGGTCTTTCTGTAACCACGCAATCTGATATGGATGCGGGTGTTTCTTTTTCTCCAGTTGTAGCTTTGTAACCATTCCCTTCGAAACCAGGTTATCTATGCTACCGTTGTCAATGATAATGTTGGAAATCTTACCCATGCATTTACACCTTGTGTGGAATAAGCTTTTCCTTTGATCTGTAGCTCCCTCTTCATTCAGTAGGACTCTCCTTGCAATCAGTACTTCTCCTCTCTCAGCTTCTTCAGAATGCTCAGACCTAGCATCTTCATCCACGACTGCTACTCTGGAATTTCCTTTCGGCCTTCGATTATTTCTCTCACTGCTATGGGCACTCATATTGGTGATGTCCCTCTTCACCATACTGGAAGCAACTCCCGCGAAACCTTCCTCTTCCTTGTCCACGTCCAGCTCGGCCTCTTCCCCCTCGGTAACCATTATTCTGATTACAGGAGCGGTCTGTATTTTCTCTCCTTTGTTCTTGATTGCTGCTACTTTCTCCATTTTTTTAAGATTCTTGCTTCTTCCTCTTCCTTAGGTTGGTCTTCTTCTTCATCATCTTCCTCTTCACTACCTTCATCTCTTCTTGGTTCTAATATTTTGGGCATTTCTTCTTGCAGAGCTTGCATTTGCCGCTGCAAAGCTCAAACATCTTCCACTGCTGCCATGCCTCTCCCACCAATAGTATTTCTCCTTGGAGGCATTCTGCTCACCCAATTCCAAGCCCTTCCATAGATCCTGGTGTAACTGCCTCTCCTCCGGTGATCTGCTACACACTCAGGAACTACTGGCTCTGATACCACTTGGTGGAGAACAGATCTTGCATAATACAGAAAAACCAGAGAAACAAGAGAGAAACCAGAGAAACAAGAGCCCAAGATTTGTATTCGATACTTTGGAAGAAATTTACAAGAATATACAGCCAAACTGCCGTTTACCAACCCCCTCTCATTACAATCCATGGGTTTTTATTGAGGTCCCGATCCTCTGTGCTTTCATACTTCCCACGATCTACAATTGCCACTTGGAACAATTCTAGGAAGTTGCATTGATGAGACTCTTGGTGAGGTGCACAACTGGCTGCCATATCCAATAGAATCTTCTTCATGATCTGCTGCTTTCTGTTAGTTGCTTTAAACGCGTCTTCCAGATATCCTGTGTGAGTGGCCAACATGCCCATTGAAATCCTTCTTTGGAACTACTGCTTCACTGCCTCTACTTGTCACGCACGTAGGGACGTCTTTATGAAAGTTGGAAGTGTGTGTCTTTCTGTTTGGTCACGATATTGTGACATGTCACGATATCGTGACCATTTTCCTTCTGCACCTTCTCTCTCTGTTTTTGCGCTATTTTTTTCTATCGACCTCTGTTTTGCCATTTCGATCACGAAATCGTGACATGTCACGATTTCGTGACCTTTGGTCTCCGCACCTTCGTTTCCCCTGTGGTGGTCACAATTTCTTGACATGTCACAAAATCGTGACATGTCACGATTTCATGGCCTTTGGTCTTCGTTCCTTCGTTTCTCCTACGATGGTTGCGATTTTGCGACATGTCACGAAATCGTGACATGTCATGATTTCGTGACCTTTGGTCTCCGTGCCTTCATTTCTCCTGTGGTAGTCGTGATTTCGTGACATGTCACAAAATTGTGACATGTCGCGATTTCGTGACCTTTGGTCTCTGTGCCTTCATTTCTCCTTCGGTGGTCGTAATTTTGTGACATGTCACGAAATCACGACATTTTGTTCGCTGCTCCCCTATCTTCAGTTTTGGTTGCGATATCGCGACACTTTTGTGTCGCGATATCGTGACACATATTTTACTTGCAACACTTAGAAAAATAACATTGCAACACTTAGAAAAAAAAATAACAACAAAAAGTTTGGTTGATGCTCGATTGCTTTGCTGCCCTCGGATGCTCCTACATCATAAATTCTAAGAACTTAGGCAACCATGATTGATATATGTTTTTGGGCAGGTCCTTCCATAGGATAATTTATGTCCATAAAATAATTTTGCTTATAAGTAAATATGTATACATATATAGTCCCATTAGGAAGGCTAATCGAACAACTCTTCTCAAATAAACTTTATTAAGTTGTTGGTAGACCCTAAGCGATGGCCTCTCATCCTAATAAAGGACAAGTGCTTAGGTGACTATGATTGATATATATTTTTTGGAAGGTCCTATATTAGGGTAGTTTATATCTTATAAAAATTTTGATTGATATATTTTTGGGAAGAAACTGTCATAGGATAGCTTGTGTCCTGATATAGTGCTTTGAATTTCAGATAGTTTATGTCTTGGTATAGTGCTTTGATTTTTAGACAATTTCTGTCCTGATATAGCACTTTGATTTTTGAACAGTTTGTGTCTTTATATAGTATTTTGATTTTCAAACAGTTTATGTCCTGATATAGTGCTTTGATATTTCTTGATCAAGATAATTTATTGTCTGTATTGCTCATTTTATTGATGCCTCCATTTTGGAAGTTATTTAAAAGGATTAGAGATCTTGCCATAAATATTATTGATGTCATAATATTTTTATTCTTTTAGCATACTATGAATAGATTCAAAATATGTCAAATCATTTTTAGAACAATGTTGCTAAATATGATAATATTGGTGTGTAATAAGATGTCACCATTTGAAACTCTTATTAGTTCCTGTAAGAAAACAAAATGTCGTATCTTTCATTATTTAGAAGGCCCTAATAAGAGGGCTCAAAATGAAATAGTTTTTTGGAATGAATATTTGATAATAAAAAATGTGAATTTTATATCCCTGCGACTTAAGGAATTGTCATCATTTGGCAATTAGGGGAATATTTGAGGTAATTCTTTTATTCTATGCATGTGTTAACCAAAGCACAAAATAAAAAACTATTTGAGAAAATAAATATAACTCTAGTAGGTATATTTGTGATATACCGCTAGTATTTCAAGATCTTAAGTGTATAATGATATGTATAGCTTGGATTCTTTATCATATATCGGTGGTTATGCATCCAATGTTCCACCATGGTAGCACCCTTTTGGGCCCATAACAATATTGCACCATATGAGGAAAATATATTATAAAATAAAAAAGGAGTTTCTAGATAATATTTCGAGGATTTAGCTCATGATTTTATTCTCCCATAATAGCCTAATAAATACCACCCTATATGTGCTAAGCTTTGTTAAAGTTGTTGCAAGGGAAAAATCCCATGAAGTAAATCAGTGTGTGATTTTCAAGTATAAAATCAATGTGTAAATAAAATTATACAATGGTGTTTTTAATGATATATAGTATGTGAGAAGTGTCTCATTTCTTCTCAATAAAAGATAAGTATTCCACGTAGAATATTTTTGAAGCCACAAAAATCATTTAGATAAAAAATAACTCTCATTTTCTCCCCATCCAAAGAGGCTCTTGCATTCATGCCTCTCTAGGGAAATATTATGTTATGTAATATAAATTAATGTCACTAGCATATGATCCCCAATATATTATTAAGAGGAAAATCACTACATCTAAACAAAGTGAAGGTAAATGATGAGTTAATATATGCATTTTATGCATTCATACAAACATTTAGTCAAGAAAGACTCAAACCAAGCATACATCATATGCAAACAAGTTGATTGATAATCTAAAAGACTCAAGGACAATTATATTTATTCTAGGTGGATTGATAAGGTGGGGTTGTCAACGATTATGCTTCATCATAGGGCCCTGACTTAGTAGTAGTAGATGGTTATTTTTATGGTGATGAATTTATACCAAGATAGGATTTTTTATTTAAGTTATAAATATCATTTTATTAGATAGATATGCATCATTTAATCATGTTAAGTACAATGATGGAATGTGACAACTGATGAACTCAAATTTGTGATTGAACCTTATATCAAGGAAGAAGGTTTGACATAATAATTTATCACTTGCTGAATGTATAGGAATACTAATGCTTTCCAAGTGTTAAATTATTATATCCCACCTTCTAGTTGGATAAAATAATGAATCACAAATTTATAGGAAGTTTATATATCATGATTCATGATGTATGATAGATTCTTATATCAAATAAGAATGTTTGACACAATTATTCCTCACTTGTTGGATGCATAGGACTTGCTAATGCTTACCAAGTGATGAATAATTGTGCCAATATCTATTTGGATATGAGAATGAATCATAATGACCATTTGATATATTTTTTATTATGATACATGGTAAAATATTATATTGAAGAAGAAGGTTTAAAACAATCATTCCTCACCCATTGGACATGTAGGGCTTACTATCACTTATCAAGTGGGGAATGATTCTATCAAACTTTCTACTAGGATATAAGAGTCAGCCATGAGTTATATTTGATAATATTTTTTATAAGATTGATATTTTTGATAGATACTTTCACCAAGAAAAATATTTCATAGAATCATCCCATGTTGATGGGTGATTTCTAATATTTTCAAGCACTTGCCAATCATCAAATGATCCTATGATCTACTTTTCCTAGGTGAAAAGATGAATCAAATATATGATTAAGATTTTTATTTATTTGATAAATCCTTTTACCAAGAGAAAATATCTCATAGGATTATCCCATGTTGTTGGATGCTTTCTAATATTTTCAAGCACTTACCAGTCGTCGAATAATCCTATGATCTACTTTTTTTAGGTATAAATAAGAATCAAAGGATGTTGTGACAAAATATAGAATTGAATAAATATGATGATATTCACTTAGGGAATGACTTGTTAGCTCATACATACCCTTTTATATGTCACTCATGGGTTGGTTTTGTAGTGTCAGCATCATCATGTGGTGCTAACAAGCATAGCGAAAGCATAGACGATGAAAGCATAAGAGAATGATGAAGAATATCATGTATGTGTATTCCTTTTTGGAATTTTTAATTCTTAGAAAAAATTTCTAAGGTGTTTAGCTATGGTCAGGTCATAATTTATGATCATCTTATGTTTATCATAACCTTAGTCTTTTTTTTAGAGTTAAAAATACCAAAAGGAATGACAAAACCTTAAAGAAGTCAATGAGAGACTCTACTAGATTAGTGACCTAATGCAAATGCAATGCAAGTGACACTATTTTCTAGTTAGGATCATCACCACTTCATTATGGTATTCTTCATCATGTATTTATGGTGTGAAAAAGAAATCCAAGCAACCATGCAATTCAGGCATATGAAGGCAAGTGAAATATGATCATTTTTTTTTTCTTTTTTTCTTTTTTTGAAAAGGTTAGGATTCATGCATACAATCAATAATGAAATCAGGAACATGAGTAATAAAACATATATATTCAAGCATAATACCTTTCTATATTCATTATATAATAGTCTCTTTTTGTTTATTTCCATTTATAAAATCTAGACGATAAGCTCCTAATCCATATTTGGCTATTATGATAAAGGGACCTAACCAATTGGGTTCAAACATACCCTTAAGGTCTTCCTTAGCATTAGTGCTTTTCTAGATTTCTTTGAGAACAAGATATCATATTTCAAAATAATTAGGTCTAACTCACTTTCCATAGGATTTCTTAATCCTTTAATGATAGACATATAAGTGCTTTAAGGCATGAGTTTTCCCTTTGTCAAGCAAATCAAGTTGGTTAAGTCTCGCATGGTGATACTCATCACCAATTGGTGCATCCTTTAGAAGGATCCTAAGATATAGAACTTCTAATTCAAAGGGGAAGATGTCCTCGGTCCCATAAACTAAGGTGTAGGGTGTAGTTTTGTTGAGGTTTGAATACTAGTGTGATACACCCATAAGGTAGGATATAGCTGCAAATGCTAATCCCTATAGGTTTTGCTTACTAAATTCTAACATTTTAATTAATGTTTTAATGGAAGCCTTATCTTGGCCATTACCTTATGGGTAATATGGCATGGACCATTTGTGCTAAATTTTGAATTTAGCACAAAGCTTAACCATATTCTTATTTTTAAAAGTAGTACCATTATCCGAGATGAGCATGTTAGGAATACCATAATGCGATAAAATCTAATTTATAATGAACTTGGATACTTGAACACCAATACAATAGGCTAGGGGTATAGCTTCTACCCACTTGATAAAGGACTCAGTGATTGTGATGATTAACTTATGCCCATCCAATGACATTGGGTTTATTTTACCGATAATGTCCAGCCCCTAGGTAGAAAAGGGCTAGGGTGATGTGACCAACTAAAGATCTTGATATGGTGCATGAATTAAGTTATCATGCTCTTGGCACTTATGCCACTTACTTATATGACTACGAGTGTCTCATTCCATGGTTGGTCAATAACAACCCATGCGAATAAGATTTTTAGCAGTGGAACTTGCATTTAAGTGTCCACCACATACCCTTCATGGGCATATAAAATGACTATTTTATCTTTGTTTTCATTGTGGTATCTTAAAAAAATACCATCAAAAGTCCTTTAATAAAGGACATATTCAATCATGACTAATAAACAAGTATGTTGCCCATGATTCTTTCACTCATTATAGTTTAGCCCTTTGGGATAAACATCACTCTTAAGGAAATAATATATTTTCTTATACCATGAATCAATCATGAGTGCTTGCTCAATGGAAAAATTAGCCAATGGCTCCTGACTAGATTGCAATGTGGTTGGTTGTCTAATCTGGTAAATGATAATTTTTGCTTATTTATCCTCCAACTCTATAGGCATGAGGAATACAATGGTATCCATTGCATCCACTTGGAGATTACTAGAACATAAAACCATTTCAATGGTTATATTTTTGAAATAATCCATTAGGTTATCCATAATATCCTTATATAGTTTTAATTTTTCATCTTTAGTTTGATAAATATTATTGATTTAATTGACTCTAAGTTGGGAATCCCCAAGAATGGAAAGGTTAATGATTTTTAGGGCTAGTGCTACATGTATCATAAGTATAAGAGATTTGTGTTGGGCCATGTTATTAGTACACAAAAATTGAAGCTTGAAAGATAATGAAATCACTATTTGCTAAGGTGATACCAGGACAAGTCTTGCTTCTACTCCTTTAATGCACCTTACACCATCAAAGAAAAGATTTCAAAAATATAGTTATGATGTGTCAAGAGTACCCACCATCTCATCAAGGTATTCGATCTCTAAGGAATAATTGGCTAGTAAAGAGGTTGTTGTTAGTTGATCAGCTATCACTTATCCCTTAACTAATTTTTTACTAACAAATTTGAGATCAAATTCATTAAGTTTCATTACCCATTTTGCTACCCTACCTGATAAATAGGGTTTTAATATGAGGTATCACAATAGGTCAACTTTAGTTATGACATAGGTTTTGTGACTTAGCATGTAATCTCTCAACTTTTGGGAAGCGAAAACCATTGCTAGGCACACTTTTTTCAATGGGTAATATCTAGTTTCATAACTAAAAGGAATTTGGTTGATATAATAAATTGCTTGTTCTCTATGCTACTCATCATATTGTGTCAGCATAGCGCCTAGAGCATGAACTATAGTTGCAATATATAATAACAATGGCTTAAAGGCATCAAGTGGCATAAATACTAGGGTAGACAATAAGTATTTCTTCAAAGCATAAAAATCTTTTTGAAATTTTCATCCCAATATAATGTAATCCCTTTTGCAATAGTCATGAAAAAGGTTAGCACTTACTAGCCAATTGGGATAAAAATATTCTTACTACTTGAAGTTTTCCTTATAATATTCTAAGCTCTTTTAATTTTTTAGAAGATGGCATATTGGTTATGGCTAATATATTATCAAGATCCACTTGGATACCTTGCCTAGACATCATAAAACCTATAACCTTGCCATATGTGACCCCAAATATGTATTTGGAGGGTTTTAAATAAAATTTGTACTCTCTGAGTCATTCAAAGATTAGTTTCAAGGCTTTGATGTGATATTCTCCTTTTATTGATCATTCAAGGAGATCATCAATATAATCTTTAATGATATCATTCATCAAATAATAAAAAACATATGTCATGGCATGTTGATAAGTTGTACCAACATAAAGAAGGTTGATGAGCACCATAAATGCTCATATTTTGTACATATTTCTTTGATCAATATGCGATTGTATAATAAGGATTGCATACTTTTATGAATGATTATATAGATATTTGATATAATTATGCGTGTTATCTAATTTGTGTGTTTTTAGTATGTTTTGTGGAATTGCAATTGATTTAGTTAGATTTGGAATGGTCGAGGTCCTTTTGATGGACCTGGCACTTTATTTCATCGGGGGTTAATGAAGAGAATACGAGCGCCTCCCTGTAGCAAAGGCGCCAATAATGCCTCCCTCAGAAGGCACCAATCGAATACGAGCGCCTCCCTGCAGTCAGAAGGCACCAACCGAAGACGAGCGCCTCCCTCGAAAGGTGCCAACCGAATACGAGCGCCTCCCTCAAAGGCACCAATCGAATATGAGCCTCCCTAGTCGAAAGGCACCAACCAAAGATGAGCGCCTCCCTACAACCGAAAGGTGCCAACCAAAGACAAGCGCCTCCCCACAGTTGAAAGGTGCTAGCAAAAGGCAAGCGCCTCCCCACAACCAGAAGGCGCCACTGATTCTTTGCCCGTTGACCAGATTTGAATGACGTGGATGGTAGCGGTTGGTGTAGTTCCAGCTCTACATCATGCAGAGCTAAATTGGAGATTGCACCAATGTATCAAAATGTCTTACTGATGCCAGGCAAAGCATGAACCGAACAATGAACACGCCACCATTAGAATAGAATGCCAGATGTCGATTGCATTTACCAGACTGTCTTGATTTAGTCTGGGATAGATCGACTGTTGTAACTACTTCTATAATAGAAGTTCTATGGGTGTGTTATATAAACACACGCAGATCGTTCTAAGAAATATATAGAAATAAAATAAAGATCCATTTAGACGTACAGAGATAAATTGTAGTGTGTTGATGAATATATTAAAGTTCCAGAAGTTCTAAGCGCGTGTTCGATCGAGAAGAAGTTGCTGGAGCCTGGGCCCACTCCAAGCCAGTATTTCTTCCCCATTTCCTTTTTGTTTATTAATTTTAATTAGTTTATTGCTTTCATAAGAACGTTCATTAGTTTATTAGTTCCAGTATTTGTAGTAGATTTATTTTTAGGAATGTGTACATGATTTATTTTCTGTAGGTTTAATTATGTTCTTCTTACGTAAATCATTGAGGAGTGCGGGAATGATTGACAAACCATTTCAAGAACACCCCCAAAATGTAGGATTAGCAGATTCACCTCCAGTGGTATTGTAGTAACCTAATTCCGACTCTTCGCAAGTTTACGAAGCTCCCTGGGTTGATAATTAAATGCACGGGCATGTGACAAAAATAGGAAACCATTCACCTTGTTTGGCCCGCAACATTTTGGCACCATTGTCGGGGAAGCATCTTAATTAGATTACTTACAATACCCTGAAACCTTCCATCTGACCTTGTATGAGTTCTTCGAGAAGAAGAGGACCTGACGGTCACTTTATAAGAACTAATCCATCAGGACCTGAGTCAACCGAGCATTTTGGATTTGAGTTAGACTCGCCCGACCTACCAGTAGTCCATTGGAGTGAGGAACCGCACTTTGTGCAAAGTGCCACCTCATCCCATCAACAAGGGGATGAACGAATCATCATAAATCCCCTGTTTAATAGGACTCCTCTAGAGGAAGCCCTATTGTGGAAGGCTATGGAGGATCATACGATCTCGCCGGACAACCTTAGAGCATTGACTCAGAAAGTTTTAAATGATCGAAAGGCCATAAACGCCGCATTAGAAACCACATTTCCCAAAAAATGGTAGATAACGATGAAGTCTCATCTGGATTTAGTTTCCCAATAGAGGAGGGAGTAGGAGATACCAAAATGAAAAACATATCCCCCGCTCACCTTCCGTCCTTCAGAGGACACCCGACTGAGGACCCTGACCTATTTTTATTCAAGTTTGATGTTTTGTGCAGGTCTATGGATTACAAATCAAACACGCAAAAGTTGAAATTATTTCCTTCTACATTAGATGATGCAGCTCTGTGATGGTTCATCGGTCTGGGAGACAAACACATCACCACCTGGGACCAGATGAAGAAGCTCTTTCTAGAGCAATATCAAGATTTTGGGAGAGCAAGAGACTCCAGGGAGGAGGTCCTGAGCATGACACAAAGAGAAGATGAGTCTCTCAAGGAGTATTGGGAGAGATTCAACTTTAATCTTCAATGGTCCCCTCACTCGAAGCTATCTGATAAGTCCCTCAAAAGCATCTTCTTGAGGGGACTTACCAATGAGTCACTGGAGGCTCTCAACATGATCTCGGGAGGTGATGTCTATCAGCATGCTATGGATGACATCCAAAAATTATGCCGGAACTACTCGAGAAGGCGAGGCAAAATCACCGCCAGGACCATGAAGGCGACTGCTTCAGTCACCAAAATAGAAATAGGCAACATGCTAGAGGATTTGAAGAGCGAAATGCTCTCATCTCTAGCACTACAGATGGATACGCTGCTGTTAGAAAAGAAGAAACAAGAAAATGATGCAACATTAGCCTATTTCTGCCCAAAATGTAGAGGAAGGCATGCAAAGAATGCATGTCCAAAAAACAAGGTCATAGTATGCACATTTTAGGTCTGAATCATAAAACTCGATTGTGCCCACAACTCGCCCAAGAACTCAGAAGCGGTCGAGAGCACGGAGGCCTACTTCATAGGCAATAGGAAGAGTTGGCCACAGCCCCCCATGGGGAATATACCAACCGAAATGCCATCATATGGGGGAGGGCCATACATGCACCAAGGACCCCCTCAACCACCTAATATGGGGTGGTGGGGACCATCACCCTGGACTAACGCACCCCCAACAGACATTTCTGAATCAGCAGCCATGGATGCCATATCCATATACCGGGCAGCAGTGGAGAGGCCACAATGCATGGAATCAGACTCCATAGAGTGCAGCACCTACTCACATCCAATAGAACTTACCAGCATTGCCAGCAGCGAGACCTATGCAGCTACCAACACAACCGACAACAAACCCGAACAACAGAGTAAATCAGCCGACATACAACGTAGAAGGTGAGATGTATCATATGTACAATATTCAGCTTAGATCAGGTAGGCAGCTAGGAGTAGAGACACCGCCTCTGGTAGAAGAGGAGGAAGAAATAGTAGAGACACCTCCACTGGTAGAAGAGGAGGAAGAAATAGAGGAGACACCTCTGGTAGAAGAGGGAAAAGCACTTGAGAGAGCGGAGGCTCCATTTCCTAGCCGGCTGCAGGAACAAAGAAAAACAACACAGCCAAAATTTGACATCTTGTCGAGCTTGAAGAATCTCACGGTGACAATCCCATTATTTCAAGCAATTCGAGATGTCCCCATTTACACCAAGGCAATTAGAGAAATGTGTCTAAGGAGACCAGGATGAAAAGCTACCCAGACTATCAACGTCATGGGTAAACTGGCAGATCTAATGATGGGTGGAACACGTCATCCGAAGTATGCAGATCCAGGCAACCTAGTGCTGACCATAAAAATTGGAGGACATTCCCTGTCCAACACATTGGTTGACCTCGGGGCAGCCATCAACGTGATGCCTCAAGAGACCATGCAGAGGCTATAGCTCATGAACCTGAAGCCAACCATGATAGTGCTATAGTTAGCCGATCGATCAACCGTGTCATCGAAAGGGATGCTGGAAGATGTGATCGTAATAGTCAGTGCATGGGAATATCCAACCAATTTTTTAGTTTTGCAAACCAAGACCAGGCTGGGTGGTTACCCGCTCATTTTGGGGAGGCCATGGCTGGCAACAGCTGATGCTTACATCAGCTACCGAGATGGGCTAATGACCATCTCCAATGGGCAAAATGTCAAAAGGCTGACCATTTCACCGCCAGCTCAGTCTATGGACTCGGTAGAAGAACCCAGGATCACCGAGCATGGAACTACGGAGTTGTCCATAATCCAGCCGGTGATGACCTTGGAGGAGGTGGCAGAAGAGGACGAGGATGGTGCTATCATGGAGTTTCTCCATGGAGAATCGTCCACCCCCACACCTGGATCGCCGTTGACTGGCGCCCAAGATCAGCACATCCAACAAATACACGTTGGGCCAGGGAGGATATTAAACGTCAACAGCAGGTTGACGCCCACACAGCTAGAAAATTTGGAAGAGCTTCTGGTAAAACACCAACAAGCATTTGCATGGGACTACGCAGATATGCATGGCATCAGCCCAAAAATATGTACCCATCGAATTTATTTAGATGACCAGGCAACTCCTAGTCGGCAGCCATAGAGAAGGATGAACCCAGCAATGAAAGACATTGTCAGAGAAGAACTGCACAAACTTCTGGCTACCGAATTCATATATCCAATTTTTGATAGTGAATGGGTATCACCATTAGTGGTGGTCCCCAAAAAGAATGGGAAATGGTGGATCTACGTGGACTACCGGGCGTTGAACAAGGCGACTAAGAAAGACCACTTCCCACTCCCGTTCATCGATCAGGTCTTGGACACACTCTCGAGAAGAAAATACTTCTCCTTTATGGATGGTTTCAATGGTTACAACCAGATCCAGATAGGGGAAGAAGATCAAGATAAAACAACGTTCACCTGTCCATGGGGAACGTTTGCCTATAAGGTATTGCCTTTTAGACTCGTGCAACGCACCGACCACCTTTCAAAGGGCGGTGCTTAGCATATTCTCTGATATGATAGGAGATGGGGTGGAAGTATACATGGACGACTTCACCGCCTATGGAGAAACCTTCGAGGAGGCAATGACAAATCTGGAAAGAGTGCTCGACAGGAGCAAGGAAAATCATTTGTCCCTAAGTAATGAAAAATGTTTTATGATGATGCAGGAAGGCATCGTGTTGGGACACCACCTCTCTACGGAAGGAATAAAAGTAGATAAGAGGAAGATCGAGGTCATCAGAGACCTACCTAGCCCTAGAACGTAGAAGGAGGTAAGAAGTTTCCTTGGATCAGCTGGGTACTACCGATGATTTATCGCCGAATTTAGTAAGATTGCCAAACCACTGCACACCCTACTTTCTAAGGACGTAGAGTTCAATTGGACGGGAGATTGCGAAGAAGCGTTCCAATTGCTGAAAGAAAAATTGATATCTACACCGGTCTTGAGAGGACCGAATTGGGCCATACCGTTCCATATTTATTGCGATGCATCTAACGGTGCGATCGGAGCAGTCCTCGGGCAGAAATACGACGAAGAATTTTATGCCATCTATTATGTCAGTAAAAACTTGGCGGGAGCAGAGCTCAACTATACAATGATAGAAAAATAATTCCTCGCAGTTGTCCATGCAATAAACAAATTCTGCCACTATATAACGGGATACAAGGTCTTCATCCATACGGACCACATGGCTATCAGGTATCTGATGAGCAAGCCGACCATTGGTGGCAGAATTATCAGATGGCTGTTGCTATTGCAGGAATTCGACATCACTATAGTCGATAAACCGGGCAAGGACAACGTCGTGGCAGATTTTCTATCCAGATTGATACCAGCAGATCATCAAGCAGTGGAAGATCAGTTTTTGGATGAACATCTGTTCGCTATTAGTGAACAAACTCCGTGGTATGCAGACATAGCCAATTACTTGGCCACCGAAAGGACCTCACCTGCTCTCTCCTACCGAGAAAAGCAAGCGGTCATAGAGAAGAGCGCATCATTCCTTTGGATGGATGGTCTCCTATTTAAAATAGGATGGGACCAAATTATAAGAAGATGCATAGCAGAAAAAGAGTTTTCAGAAGTGCTCAAGGCATGTCACGATGAGCCATGCGGAGGACACTTTGCAGGGAAACGAACTGCCTACAAAATCCTCGTAGGCTGGGTATTTTTGGCCCACTCTGTTCAAGGACGCGGCAGCGTATACCAGCAAGTGTGACGAGTGCCAGAGGATGGGTAGACCAACCCACCGAGATGAAATGCCCTTGCAGCCCCAGGCACACCTGGAACCTTTCGATAAATGGGGCATGGACTTCGTGGGACCATTTAATCCACCTTCGATGGGAAGGAGGTTTATTCTGGTCTGCACGGATTACGTCACCAAATGGGTGGAAGTGCAGGCATTAAGGGACTCAAAGGAAAGAACGGTCACCGATTTCTTATTTGCCCATATTTTCACATGATTTGGGGTTCCTCGGGAGATAACAACAGACCAAGGGCCCCAATTCACCTCCAAATTGATTGAGGAGCTGATGGAGCCAATATAGAGTTCGAGCACAATAAAACCATGCCCTACCATCCGCAGGCGAACGGGCAAGTAGAAGTGACAAACAGGGAGATAGAAAACATCCCGACCAAAACCGTGCAGCAACACAAGAAATATTGGGCCACACGGTTGCCGGAGGCAGTTTGGGCATACAACACCACGTGGAAATCCACCACAGGATGCACACCTTTCCAACTGGTCTATGGAAAAAATGCGATGATGCCCATCGAGTTCGAAATCAAAACTCTGAGGACGGCTTCAGAATTAAATTTGAGCTTGGACGAAGCTCAAAAATAGAGGATTCACCAGCTAGATCAGCCGGACGAAATCCGACTGGATGCTTTGCAGAGGACAGAGATTATACAAAAGTAGAGAAAGAAGTGGCATGATAACCACATCAAGCTCAAGAAGTTCCAGGTAGGGGAATGGGTACTGTTGTACGATTCCCGATTCCAGGAAAGGAAGGGCAAACTTATGCAGAGGTGGATGGGGCCGTATGAGGTGGCAGAGCTCATTAGGAACATGGCAGTGCACGTTAAGACAATTGACAGCAGCAACACCATGTTCACAATCAATGGCCACCGACTACGCCCCTATAATACGTCTGAAATGTTACAGGTGGAATCTAGAGTAGGCATGGGGGAGACCCCATCTTGCTAGATCTGGACCGAACTCTCACAGGTGAAATGGTGGGCACGAAAGTGCTCACCCAAAATTTTTTAGTTAATATAGTTTTTTTTGTAATGTGTGTTTTTGCAGGGACGACGCCCGCATGCAAGCTGTAGGCATCCTAATCCAGGGCCTAACAGGCACGGAACGCATCTAACTACCTTTATTTTCCTTTCTTTTTTGGTTGCTTTTTGTAGGTGGAGGACCTGATAAAGACGAGGGATAGGTATCTGGGAAACCAGGCCTGATTCGGCTCAACATTTCGACACCGGCTCGTAGGTAGAATCTGGGCAGCATGAAAAACTGGGAAGGCTTGATCACCCTTTTTCCAATCAAATCACCATCTAGAAGAAGGCGCCTTACTACATCCAAGGCGCCAAGTCTAGAAGAAGGTGCCTTATAAATGAAGAAGGACAAAAGGAGTCAAAGAAGGGAGAAGGCGCAAGTCCACAAGAAGGCGCCTTACTACACCAAGGCCCATCCGTAGAGAAGGCACCTTATCGCATCCAGAAGGTGCCAAGTCCACAAGAAGGCACCTTATACCAAAAAAGGTGCCCATCTGTAAGAAGGCACCTTACTACATCCGGAAGGCGCCAAATCGAAAGACAAATGCCTTCCATCCATTCAGAAGTTCTATTAAAAATATTATATATATATATATATATACATATGTAGGCGCCTTCCGTGGCAGGAAGGCACCAAGTCTTAAAAAAAAAAACTACCGAATACGCCTTCCAACATCAAGAAGGCGCATTCATCCACCGAGACGCCTTCCAACATCAAGAAGGCGCATTCATCCATCGAATACGCCTTCCAACATCAAGGAAGGCACATTCATCAAGATGAACGCCTTCCAACATCGGGAAGGCACGAACCAGAAGGAGGCGCCTCCCACATTGGGAAGACGCATGCAGGCAAAAGTGCCTCCCACCAATCAGAGGCACCTCGTAGCACCGAAAGGCGCATTCGTTCGAAGAAGAGCACCGACAACGTCGAAAAGGCACTACAAGGACACCATCCACATGGGAAAGGTACCAAAGAATGCCTCCCACGTGCAACATTTACATCTACCGGATGCCTCGAGCGGAATGAAGCATCGCACGAATGAGCGGCATCAAAGGACCATACCCCTCCCTCATGTCACAAGTCAGCAAATCAGCGGCTACCATGATGACTGGAATGATGAATCAGGTACGCGCATACTAAATCAAATCATTTATATAATTATTTATAAATATGTAGTATCAAAAAAGATACCACCATCATAGAGATCGTATCCCCCCATAGCCGGAATCACGTGCCAATGATAGGGCATCTTCCATAACTGCTAGGGTTAGGCATCTTTTCTATAAGAAGGCACCTTCCTGAAGAAGGAAGGACAAAAAAATATACAGCAGTAGAAGGCACCATGGGAGGAAGGTCCAAGAACCACGCGATCAAGAAGAATGAACCCAATGATACTGATGGGATCAGAGGGGCAGTGAAGACCCAATTCGAAGCCGAGGGGTGGCTCGAATACTGCACCCTAGTCAGTCAGGGCTAGGACGTGGAGGCAGCTAGAGAATTTGCCACCTCTTTGAGGGGCGATGCGGCCCAAGTACGAGGGGTGGAAATTCCAGTCACCCCTGAGTTCATCTCATAGGCGACTGGATTGCCTCTCACGGGGGAATGTACATACAAGGGCGGAGTGTTAAAACTATACACCAAAATACTACTGCTAGGAGGAAATGTGTAGATAGACAGGGAGGGGTTACTCAAAAATAGTCTCCCCATGAATATGCGAAAGATGTTCGAGCAGATTGCTCAATTTTTCACATGCACAAGAAAGTATACCCATCTGCACATTAATCATGTGCACTTCATCAATCACCTAGTGCATGGGAGGAAATTAAACATACCTTTCTACCTGGTGAATGCTCTAAAAGATGAAGCGGCTTGGTACCAGAAGGGGGCACCGTCCGCCTTAGCCCACCATGGGCTGATATCGGCATTGGTCCACCACGTAGAAGCACAAGGATAGAACCATGATGTAGAGGGAGATGGCGGCCAAATAGAGCAACACAATGCGGTTGCCAAATTAGGGCAAGATGAAGCATCCCCTGTAGAGGAGATAACAAACATCGGGCAATTGGCATTGCCCTATTTTCTAGGAGGAGCAGAGCAGTCACCGGTGCCCGAAGACATAGAGGACAGAGGGCATTCCCTAGTGCCCGAGTATGAGGAGGAAGGAGCGCCACTCGCTGGTGGTGAGGACGAACCAATCCCCAGGAGGAAACGTCTGCGATGATTCCTCTCGATAGAGGAAGGACAGAGTGACCCGAAGATAGACGTTGCCACCCAAACCCTCTGAGAATTAATGAACCGGAGCCCACGGAATGAAGGAACTTCTGGGAGTAATGACCAGATCGATGCGGCCTTGGAGGAGGCACTCGAATGGCAAACCGATTGCTGGATGGCACAACAGATTCTGGAAGATTGCCAGAACCAACATAAAAGGGAATTGGAGGAAAGAGATAGGTGAATTGCTCAGCTCGAGCAGCTGGTCCGACAGTTGCAGGAGGAAAATCAAATGCTCCAGGATAGAGGAACAACAAGATAGGAGGCATCCACTCAGACTGATTGGGTAGAAGAAGTGCCGATGAACTCTCCCACATCCATCGAATGAGTATTCTCTTCGAGGGAGATTCGATCGGACGCCCGACAGAGCAGCCCGGAGGCAGGGGAGGATTCCTCTATTTTTAGGGGTGAAAAGAAAAGAAGTCCTACCATGCCCCCTGTCATTGTCCTGAGTGACACAGAGCAGGACGAAGGTCTCCAGCAATAGATAAGACCAGAGGATAAGGAGGACCTCCCTAGGCCTGAAGAAGGAGAAGAGCCTGAGGGGTCGACACTAGGTAGACAGGCGAACGAAGGATCACCCCCGAAGATAGCAAACATAACCGATCCTTCAGAGCAAGGAGAAGTCCCCGAAGGAGAAAGGAGAGACCCCTGTCCAAGCCACCACATTTTCTATAGAAGCCAAGGCAAAGAGGCCCAGGACGGCTCGACAGAAGGCAAAAGTGACCTTCGTCGACTCGAAGAGGATGAATGGGACATGCAGCCATTCGTCGAAAGGCAAAAATATTTTGAGCAGCGGCGCAATGAAATGAAAGCAGCCAAGGAGGCCAGGAAGGCATCCTCGAGGGTAAAAGGAGATTCTGGCATCTGCATCAATCCGGTAGAAGACAGCCAGTTTTGGGACATCTATGGTTCATCCCGAGGGTGGCCTTCCATGATGAGGAAGTACTTGGAATGGTGGGGAGTATATGGCCCACAATTGGAGGCCGCTGCGATTGCAAAGGAGAATGCAGGGCTTACCCCTAAAGCGGCCGGATTATACAAGGCCCAAGTAGTGCCTTCCAGAGGGGATAACTCGGATATCCCTCTGGCAGTGGTCAGACCTCTAGACACCGACCTCTGGCAAGCTATCAAAGCTGCATTTCAATCGACAGGAACAACGCTGGCTAGACCACCACCAATAGCGGCCAAAACAAGAAGAGGACAATTGATAGCCACAGTTTCCCATAGGCAAAGGCGAACCACACCTTCAAATGCCAACACAAAAAGATAGACTCGGGCCGTAGGGGCAGCAGAATCCTCCAAGAGATGGCGACGATGAAAAGTCAGAGGGCTACTTGTAGCTTGGATGCCACGAGGGCATGGCATATGTTAGGCATGGGGGGATGATGAGCACCAGAAATGCTCATATTTTGTACATATTTCTTTGATCAATATGCGGCTGTATAATAAGGATTGCGTACTTTTATGAATGATTATATAGATATTTGATATAATTATGCGTGTTATCTAATTTGTGTGTTTTTAGTATGTTTTGTGGAATTGCAGTTGATTTAGTTAGATTTGGAATGGTCGAGGTCCTTTTGATGGACCTGGCACTTTATTTCATCGAGGGTTAATGAAGAGAATACGAGCGCCTCCTTGTAGTCAAAGGCACCAATCGAATACTAGCCCTCCCTAAAGGTGCCAATAAATATGAGCCTCCTCAAGGCCAATAAATACGAGCGCCTCCCTATAGTCGAAAGGCGCCAATTGAATACGAGTGCCTCCCTACAGTCGAAAGGTGCCAATCAAATATGAGCGCCTCCCTGCAACCGAAAGGTGCCAACCAAAGACAAGCGCCTCCCCATAGTCGAAAGGCGCTAGCAAAAGGCAAGCGCCTCCCCACAACCAAAAGGCACCACTGATTCTTTGCCCGTTGACCAGATTTGAACGACGTGGATGGCAGCGACTGGTGCAGTTCCAGCTCTGCGTCATGCAGAGCTAAATTGGAGATTGCACCAACGTATCAAAACGTCTTACTGATGCCAGGCAAAGCATGAACCGAACAACGAACACGCCGCCATTAGAACAGAATGCCAGATGTCGATTGCATTTACTAGACTGTCTTGATTTAGTCTCGGGACAGATCGACTATTGTAACTACTTCTGTAATAGAAGTTCTACAGGTGTGTTATATAAACACACGCAGATCGTTCTGAGAAATATATAGAAATAAAATAAAGATCCATTTAGACGTACAGAGATAAATTGTAGTGTGTTGACGAATATATTAAAGTTCCAAAAGTTCTAAGCGCGTGTTCGATCGGGAAGAAGTCACCGGAGCCTGGGCCCACTCCAAGCCAGTATTTCTTCCCCATTTCCTTTTCGTTTATTAATTTTAATTAGTTTATTGCTTTCATAAGAACGTTCATTAGTTTATTAGTTCCAGCATTTGCAGTAGATTTATTTTCAGGAACGCGTACATGATTTATTTTCTGTAGGTTTAATTATGTTCTTCTTACGTAAATCATTGAGGAGTGCGGGAATGATTGACAAACCATTTCAAGAACACCCCCAAAATGTAGGATTAGCAGATTCACCTCCAATGGTATTGTAGTAACCTAATTCCGACTCTTCGCAAGTTTACGAAGCTCCCTGGGTTGATAATTAAATGCACGGGCATGTGACAAAAATAGGAAACCATTCACCTTGTTTGGCCCACAACAAAGGTTCCCCAAGGAGTGGTAAATGCCATTTTGTCTTGGTCTTCTTGTGTTATACAAATCTTATTGTAACCAAAAAAATTCATCCATTAAAGACAACATTCCATAGCCAATAGAGAAATTCATGCTTTCAAATCATAATCAAAGTCAACAGAAGATCCCTGAAATCGTAGATCCCTTGATCTTGTTCAAAATTGTGTTCGTCTTATGAATCATTGTCAATAACTATCATAAGCTTACCCTTTTGCTTGGGGAAAATAGCATCTATGATAGTTAGTTTGTAGCTCTTCTCCTTTTGGTTATATAAGGCTAACTCCTATTGTAGCACCAAAGCTACCCGAATGTTTGATGACGAGTGCAAACTCTTTCAAATTTTAGCCTTTCACCTAGTTGGAAGCAATGATTCTAAGATGTGCATCCCTTTTGCAGGACCTAGGGAATCTAATGTTGATATGACTAATGATCATCATAGAACCTTCAACATCATTTTAGGAGGTCTATTTTTTCTCAGCGTTGTTCGATCTCACAACGCATCTCAAAAGGGGCCTTTGTAGACACCTAAAACGTGTCATGTCGAGGGTAACTACTCATATGGTACATGCTAGAAGACCATATGGAAGACCTTTGGACAAATCCAAGGTATAGCAGTGGTTTTTACCACTCAATTTTGGATCCTTAGCCTAATTATTTTAAACCATAGCTAAGACCTGCGGTCTACAGTCTGAATCGCAGCTAAGACCTGTGGTCTGTAGTCTAGGCCACAGCTATCACCTGAGGTCTAAACTAAAGTTTAGTTGGCCTTTATCTAAGCCAAATCCGTTTGAATGGCCATTTTCTCTAGAAGAAAGTGGTTAAAGGATGGAATATTCTAGAGGCTTCCAATACAACTGTCCTAACCACCTCTTCTTGATCTTGGCTTCTCCATGAAGTCACCCCTAGCCCTTGGGTAGTCCTATAAATACCCCTTCAAATTAGGGCAAAAAAATAGAGAATGAAGCATTGGAGATTGAAGCAGCAGAGCCCTATCAAATTGTGGACTCACTTGAGTGCATTGAGAGGGAGTGTTGTTATTCAATTTCCAACTAGTCAAGCATCATGACAATTCATGCCATGGATGCCCTAAAGAGCTAGAATGCTAAGAAATGCTAATACGGTATATTAGAGGCCCAATTGTGGAATTCAACCACCAAACCTGTTAGAGGACGCTTAGGTGACTCTTGATCATCAATTTGATAAGGAATATCAAGCCCATAGCCCTAAATTTTGAGGGCAAAACCATTTTATTACTTGTCATGGTTGACAGCCACAGTGTACAGTGCAGACTGCTCATCAGAGCTGCGGTTTACAAGTGATAGATCTCCTTTCTGTTTCTATTTTAGTATGCCTAATTAGGTTAGATTAGTCATTTTAGTAGATTAATTCATGTTTAGATATAATTTTACTGATATATTTAGGGTTTAATTGATCTTATTTTCATCATAGCAAGTAGGATATCAATGGTTTATTTTTGTGTTATCTTGTTTCATTCCATGCAATTGATCAAGTAGATAGATAGATGCACTTCTTGCTTTCATGTTTCTAACAATATTTATGAATCTTGCACAAGTTTAACATGTTTTATTCATCTTCTTGATTTCATAGTTGTTATGTCATCTTTATGCATATTTTCCTCAAAGGGCCTCATCATGAGAGGTTGCATATTTGTTTAATGTTTTTGTGTTGTTTCTTAACCATAGGAAAGCAGGTTCAAACGATATTCAATCATACAATTCCTTCCTCAATGCGAAGAAGAGGGTCAACTCCACCCTAGAGCAGTTTGTGACTATTTAAAGAGCATTAGTATTGTGCCTACCCCATTGGGGGATTGGGAATTGTATCTATTGTATCAACATTTGGGTGACCCTAAGAGGGGTATGATTGTAACTGAGATTCTTTTTAGTATTAATAAAAGAAGCATCTATTTTCTTGTCAAATTCAATCTTGTATTATTTTATGCTTTCATGTTGATTCTGATTGATGCATTAGATAGGTACATTTATAATGCTCTCTAAATAGTCACAAACTGCTCTAGGGTGGAGTTGACCCTCTTCTTCGTGTTGAGGAAGGAATTGAATGATTGAATCTCCTTCGAACCTGCTTTCCTGTGGTCAAGAAACAACACAAAAGCATTAAACAAATAGGCAACCTCTCATGATGAGGCCCTTTGAGGAAAATATGCATAAAGATGTCATAACAACTATGAAATCAAGAAGATGAATAAAACATATTAAACTTGTGCAAGATTCATGAAAATTGTTAGAAACATGAAAGTAAGAAGTGCAGCTATCTATCTATTGAATCAATTGCATGGAATGAAACAAGATAGCATGAAAATAAGCCATTGATGTCCTACTTGCTATGATGAAAATAAGATTGATTAAACCCTAATTAAGCTAGTCAGATTGTCTCTAAACTATGAAATAAACCATTAAAATGACTAATCTAACCTAATTAAGCATACTAAAATAGAAATAGTAAGGAGATCTATCACCTATTGCAAACCGTAGCTCTAATGAGCGGTCTACATTGTACACCATGGTTGTCAACCACGACGAGCAATCAAGTAGTTTTGCCCTCCAAATATAGGGCTGTGGGCTTGATCTTCCTTGTCAAATTGATGATCAAGGGTCGCCTCAGTGTCCTCTAATAGGTTTGGTGGTTGAATTCCACAATTGGGCCTCCGTTCACCTGAATTTGCATTTCTTGGCGTTCTAGCTCCTTAGGGCATCCATGGCATGAATTGTCATGATGCTTGATGAATTGGCAAGTGAATAGCAACAAGGCTCTCTCAATATACTCAAGTGAGTCTACAATTCGATAGGGCTTCACTACTCTAATCTCCAATGCTTCATTCTATATCTTTTTCCCTAATTTGAAGGGGTACTTATAGGATTACCCAAGGGCTAGGGGTGGCTTCATGGAGAAGCCAAGATCAAGAAGAGGTGGTTAGGACAGTTGGATTGGAAGCCTCTAGAATATTCCATCCTTTAACCACCTTCTTCTAGAACAAATGGTCGTTCAAACCGATTTGGCTCGGATGAAGGCCAACTGAACTTCAGTTTAGACCATAGGTGACAATTGCGGCCTAGACTATAGACCGCAGGTCTTAGCTATGGTTCAGACTGTAGACCGTAGGTCTCAGCTATGGTTCAGACTGATTAGGCCAAGGAGCCCAAATTGAGTGGTTAGAACCACTGCTGTATCTTGGAGTCTATCCAAGATCTTCCATATGGTCTTGTAGCATGTCCCATATGAGTAGTCGCCCTCGACATGACGCATTTTAGGTGTCTACAGATGCCCCTTTTGAGATGCATTGTGAGATCGAACAACGCATGAGCAAAAATACACCACCTAAAATGATGTCGAAGGTTATATGATGATCATTAGTCGGATCAACATTAGATGCCCCAGGTCCTACAAAAGGGATGCGCATCTTGGAATCATTGCTTCCAACTCTTTGGAGGCTTAATTTTGAAAGGGTTTGCACTCATCATCAGACATTCGGGTAGCTTTGGTGCTACAATAGGAGTTAGGCCTATATAACCGAAAGGAGGAGAGCTACAAACTAACTATCATATTTTCTATTTACCCCAAGCAAAGGGGTAAGCTTATGATAGTTGTTGACAATGATTTGCAAGGACGAACACAATTTTGACAAGATCAAGGGATCTACGATTTTAGGGATCTTCTATTGACTTTGATTATGATTTGATATTATGACTACCCCCTCAAGCGATGAGTCGATGAGGGTAATGACAATGAATGAAGTGACGATGTCGCTTGACCATTATGAATGATCTGAACAAACTTAGAATTTTAGCATTTGATTACTTGGCTAAGCCTAGTTCAGCTTATGATTGCAACTATTAATAGTAATTGCACATTCCTATCCCATGGAGCGGTCGGGCTGCAATAGCCTTCTTAGGGAATCAAAATGATACAATGCCAATTAGATGTATGTTGAATCAATTTGTCGATGATTTGCTGAAAATATGTCATAGGGGAAATGACATGAAACGCCTCATTCCCATGGAGCGGTCCAGCCTTGAAGGCCTTCTTCGGGATTGAAAAGAAACATATCAAATCAACGATGACAATTTTACCCCAAATGTCCTTATGGTTATTTACTCATCTCTCCGGATTGCATGGAGCGTCAGTCACTGCAACCACCGAGTGTATAGGGTAAATGACTGAATACGAGGTGCATTTGGCTTTTGATTATTTGATTTTTTTGTTGTTTATTTGAATTTTTAATTGATCGTGGTGCTTGAGAATCACCAAATTTGTTAAATTGATTGCTCTTATTGAGATTCTGATCCGTTAGGAGTCATTAATTTACCATTTAAAACCTTCCCACGATGGGATTTTAGTGCATTTAATGCTAGTTGCAAACCGCACGCATGGATTGCGGTTGGTATTTCAAATTTTGGGAACCATGACTTAGGGTTACGATCGCAAAACCCTAATTTTGGGACCGCGTTTGTCAGTTGCGGTCCACCAAAATTAGGAAAAGTATATATAATTTTCCTATTTGAAAAATTCTCATTATTCCTCCTACAAGAAACTAAAATTGAGAGAGCTCTGAGAGGTTAGGGAGTAAATTTGATGTGAAGCATTGCTGAAACTACAACCTAACACCTCCACACATCCCGATGGTAGACCCTGGGTAACCTTCTACTAGCAGAGGCCTCAGAGTGGGCAAGGTAACTCAAAATTGAGACCTCACACTCTTTACCAACTTAAAATGAACCACATTAATTAATGGGTTAAATCAATCTCACTAAATTGTTGGTAATGAACCTCACCTTAGACTAGGCTAGATTTAGGTTTTAATTTTTTTGGTCTGCTCGGCTAGGAAGTGACCCAAAAAGGTCACTTTCCTAGACCATAGTTGGTAGATGTGGTTCCCAATTGACATATTGGGGACCACAACTGTCAGTTGCGGTGGGATTCAAATCCCAATGGTCAAAAATTTGATCGTTATGCGGACCGTAGCTTTGACCTGCGGTTCCCAATTTTTGAAAAAATTCAATTTTTTTATTTTTTCTAATGTTTTCTGGTAGTTAATGCCATTTATTGCACTTTTGAAGTACATGTTTGTTTTTTTGTGAAATTTTTTGCATGTTTTTGTCTTTTTAACAATTTTTAAATTTGTTTGACATTTTTTAAGGTCATTTTTAGCTATTTTTGGTTGTTTTTAATCATCTTTTCCCTTATACACTATTTCTTTTTAGAAATTGACTTCTAGATCTAGAGAGTTAGATATCCTATGCACCCTCCATAGGTAGCTGATTGACCTAGAGTGGTAGTGGTTTGGTGTCATTGGCTTTGGCTATGTTTTGGATCTACCTACTATCAGGGTAGATCAGGCCTACATGACTGCGTTGGCCCGATGCTGGGATGCATGGACCAACACCTTTCACCTACCGATAGGTGAAATTACTATTACTCTGGAGGACATCTACCAGATCTTTAGGATCCCTATTGATGGTGAGCCCATCACCTCCTCTCCATTTACCAGTAGAGGAGTTGTTTTTGATGCTATCTTTGGTGATCGTAGCGAGGATGCCTAGGGCAGGATTGATCATGGAGGCATCCACATCAGGTACTAGTAGAGGAAGGGCATCTTCTCTATTAGAGAGGTAGTATTCATGCACTTGGTCATGCAGATTGTTCTTCCAGACTCCTCGGGTGTGAGGATCCCCTGGAACCTTTTGGCTAGTGTTAAGAGGGTTACATAGAGCTCTATCGATCATCCACTCCTCCTAGCCTAGGGGAGCACTCTATTATGCCAGTTGTATTAGGAGCTCTACTAGATTACTAGTAGGAGTTAGGTAGGGATTAGCTGTAGTCTACTTCTCTAGATCTAGGGTTGGTAGCATATCAGGATTGAGCATCCTATGGAGCTACCCCTTGCTATTACTTCTATTGATGATGCTCATCAGTGCTATACCACATGTTGGCCCCATGAGGAGGAGGGGTTCTGGAGTAGGTCCCATGTTGGGGATGTAGAGCACTACATTGGTAGATTTGTAGTGCTTCGATTGGATGATATTGAGTGGTGACCTTATATGGATTGCCCTACATGGGAGGAGGCTAGTGAGCGGCTGCGCTAGGCTTGGCATGAGATGGTGGCTACTTGGTTACAAGGATAAGATCCATGAGTATCAGTACTACTCTCATGTCTTGTGGTAGTTTGGGATAGTTTAGGATATACCGAAGTTACCCATCATCTACAGGTGATTGGTACTAGAGAGTCATTTACCTTGGATTCAATTGACACCACTGGGAGATGTGGTTGATGACTTCTAGGATTTAGGGGTTGCTAGGGCTGGGACCACCCCAGCATATGATACTTGGTGGTCCCTACTATAGTGGTAGGGATCTGGGCCCCTCGGTCAGATATATGATGAGGTGAAGGCTGATCTAGAGGGGTGCAATGTGCGCTAGTGTATTGAGGGTGGATGGGGCATCGAGGCCACCATAGGGGAGGCTCCATAGGTTGAGGCTAAGGATGAGGTATGATGAGGGTGAGGCACCTCCTGATAGTGAGGTAGGGTAGCTACTAGCTTAGGTTATAGATTTATAGAGTTAGGTGGGTAGGCTTCAGACCTAGCTACTATAGAGGGATACTAGTCTCACCATAGTAGAGGTGAAGCTTAGACATGGTCAGAGCTAGTGGAGGAGCTATGAGGAGGAGAGGCCTCTCCTCAAGGCACAGTTGACTATAGCTAATATAGAGATCTAGAGGCTCACTATTGAGCATGATCTTACATGAACATAGCTAGAGCTATTGAGGGCATCGAGGGGAGATCCCTCATCTACATAGGTTGTCATGGCACCTCTCGTAGCACCATCATCTATACTACCAGGAGGCCATGACCCCATGGCCGAGATCAGGTGGCTCACTTCCCTCATTGAGGAGGGTAACAATATTCAGAATGTGAGGGTAGCTCGCATCTCTCAGCTAGAGGGCCACATCAGGCTGATAGGTGGGGAGGTTCTAGAGGACATGTACTCTATCGGGACCCAGAGGAGCAGCTCTAGGACCAGGACTAGGGAGATAGGGTAGTCTTCTGCTAGTTCTAGTCATAGGATCCATAGGACTGAGAGGACACATAGGTCCTCTAGCACTCATGGAGCTAGCTCACAGAGGGGCCATAGGGATGGCGGAGGTGATGGAGGTGACTCTCAGGCTGGGGGCATAGGCCCTTAGTATAGATTGCAGAGATTTTTTTGTACTATTTTTTAGTGTAAGGTCGAGGACCTACACAGTTGTAGCCTATGGGAATTTTTGATGTACCCTTGATGTACTCATTTTTGGACACACACACACACACACATATATATATATATGAGATATTGATCATTTTGGCTCATTATGTGTACTTGTGTATTTTTAATTTTATGTTTATGTTATGCACATGGATGCAGATGTTTATATTGATGCTATGCTTATGTAATGTGATGTATGGATGACATGCACTAGATAGCTATTTAATTTATGATGATGGTATGCAATGATCTAGATGTTTAGATATGCTATTTATGATGGATGCATATGGATGCGATGTTTACTTTTAAATGCATATTTAATTTTGCTTTATTGTATGCATTTAATTTGTGATGATGTCACGCTATGCTGGTGTAATATATGTAATGCTTTATTTACATGATGGTAATCTAATGTAAATGAACCTGTATGCTTTAATCACTTAAAACATAAGGAATGAATGTAATATATGTTTAACAATCTAATGGACGACACCACAGAATGTGTAAAAATCATGAATGTAATTGAAAATCCTCATTACAAGAATTTAAGAAATTAATCACCCATATATGAAATGCAATGATATGCCATGGTATGATGCAAATGATATAATATGTCACTCTATATTCCTTTTTGCAATTTTGAAAAATATGCACAATATAGTCAATGGTCATCTAGATATCATTTCTGATATCCATCCGGTATCTATCCTATATCTTGATTGTGCTCTATGTAATGATGTATCACTTATTAGATACTTTGCAATTTGATGATTTGAAATGACTTTTACTTTTTATGGTTTGTGATCTTTGATATTTGTTGCTATTAGAGAAATTTTTGAGGTTTTCCATGAGACTCAAACACCCTAGTAGACTTCTCAAATGTCCCATACTAACTGTACAAGGCTTTTGTTGGATAAAGCTTTCATCATGAATGACCCAACTATTCATTACCCTTGTGTGTGCATGTGAGTATTTTTAGATAGACCATAGGCATACCCCAGATGTCAGTCGGGACTCTTCCAACCCATATGTGAGATCGGGTTCCTCCTATGTTCATATCATCCTTGTTTTAGACTTGATTGGACTATAATGCTAGACAACCCTAGGCACCCAGAGCTAGCTCATCTTGCAAATTGATCAGGACTACCCCTCCAAGAATAGTTGAGACTCTTTCAACCCATTGCTGCGTTTGGGGATCACCCAATAGAACTACTACTCCAAAAGTAGGCGGGACTCTTTCAACCCATTGTTGCAATCGGGGTTCACTCTATGGCTTTGAATGGTGAACAATTCAGGGATTCAAGTTCTCACCCTTCTTTTCTTTCTATTCATGGGGATACTTGCTCATGTGTAGTGATAAAAATCACTATTTTTCATGTTTTACTTTGAGTGATAAAAATCACTGTTTATTCTCATTTTTCTTGAGCAAGGGATTTATATAGTGCTTTTGATTCACTATGTCACTTTAGATTTGACTTTGAACTTGATTTTGATCTTCATTTGATCTTTGATTTGAACTTTGGGGTATCCTGATGTGGGGTCTTGGATATTGCTCCTTTATTTGTAAGCAAGGGAATGTATGGGTAGGGAAAATTCTTGTCCTTTTTCCAAGGTTCACCATTCTAGACCGAACTATTTGCAAGATAAGCAGGTAATAAAACCCATCTCTCTAAATACCCAGGACCACTTTCGTAGCTTTCATCTTCCCTTATCTTAGCAGGATTTTAAATGTTTCAATTAGTGATAGGATCCTGATATGCCAAGTACTATCACAACTAGTGACCTCATCTACAGAAGCAAAGCAAGCTTTCTACGACATCTGAGAAACCCACTAGGTATGGTTGAGTGACTAGAAAACTTTGGTATATATACATATCTCATAGCAACAGGTGTTGTGTTGAAAAAAAACTCACATGAATGATGGATTATGATAAATGCAGAGGTGCATGATTAAAACACAAACATGGCATCATTTGTAATACTAACAAACACAATCCATTCTACTATGGAATGCAATGGATGACGAATGCCTATATGCAATGCAATGATGAAATGAATGCATGTGTAAATGAAAATGCATAATGCAAATGCAAATGTTTTTGGATTTTATGCTTTACCAATTTTTTTGGATTTTATTGATTTTATAATTTTTATTGATTTTGAGCCTTTATATTTGACCAAACGATGAGTACATGCCTTTGGAGCCTTTTGATTGACCAAGTATTTTTCAGGAACCCTTGGAGCTTTTTAGGATGATCAAGTGGTTTTAAGAAACCCTCAGAGCCTTTTTGGGTTGACCAAAGGTTTGAAATACCTTTGGAGCTTTTTGATTGACCAAACTACTCACAAGAGAGCTTGGAGCCTTTTAGGATGATCGAGTGGTTTTAAGCAAACCCTCAAGGCTTTTGGGATGACCGAGTGGTTATAAGAAAACCCTCGAGGCCTTTGACTGACATGACCAAGCAGTTTTAGGAACCCTTGGAGCCTTTTGCTACACTCTCAAGCATAGAATACCTTAATATGGATGATGTTGAGAGGTTCAGGCTCTTCAACACCTCCTAGCGATGTTAGGTGATAGGTACCTGAACCAATATTTTCAGATATGATATAGGGTCCTAGCCAATTAGCCATGAATTTGTCTCGCATATCTAGTGGTAAATTAGAGTTCTGTTGGTTCTCTTTCAAGACAAGATCCCCAACTTCAAAGTCTCTTTGGTGGACTTTGATATTATAAGCTCATTTTAGTCACTCTTGATAAACGAGAGATGCTCAAGGGCATTCACGTGATGTTCATCAAGCAGCGTCAATTGGTCCAGGTGAGCTTATCATGCGGTGTCATCATCGATGAACTCTTTCAATGCGATGCACAGCATTGGAATTTCCAACTCTAAGGGCATAATGGCCTCAGTGCCATATACTAGTGAAAATGGAGTTGCCCCAGTGGGTGTCCGAATGCTAGTCCTGTAAGCCCATAATGCAAGGGGCAGCTGGATATGCCAATATTTGTGGTGTTCTTGTACCATATTTTTCAAGATGGAAACCACTATCTTATTTGAAGCTTCAGCCTACCCGTTTGCCTATGGATAGTATGGAGTCACAAAACTGTGTTTGATTCTATACTTAGATGTCAAAGCTCTCATAGTTTTGTTCTTGAATGATGTTCCATTATCCAAAACTATCTTGGATGGAATCCCAAAATGACATATGATATGCTCGAGTATAAACTCTACTATGCGAGCTCCAGTTGTCATTGTTAAGGGTATTGCTTCCACCCACTTTGTGAAGTACTCAGTAGCCATGATAATAAATGTATGTCGACCCGATGATGGAGGAGAGATCTTACCTATGAGATCTAATCCCCACTGAGAAAATGGCCAAGCCGCTTGGATGGGTTGTAAGGCCTATGATGGCAAGTGCATAAGATTAGCATGATGCTGACATTTGATGCATTTCTTGACATACACATTGCAATCCTTCTCCATAGTGGGCCAATAGTAACCCATTCGAAGGATGCACTTGATGATGGCCATGCCGCTAAAATGGCCATCGCACGTACCATCATGAGCTTGTGAAATCACCCAAGATGACTCTTGGGGCTCTAGACAATGAAGGAGAACTCCATCGTAACCTCATCGATACAAAATATCTCCTATCAAGACATATTTAGTCACTTTCTACTTGAATGTGCATCTTGCAACATGCGACAATCCCTCTGGGATCAGACCAAGTTTTAAGAAGTCTTGGATTTGTGACATCCAGCTTTGACAAGCCTCAGCTTTAATCGCCAAGATGACTTGCTCCCCCTGCATATTTACTTTTGCAAATGCAGACTAGGAAACAACCTTGTGGTGAATGGTAGTACCACTCCCCATCGAACTCTGAGAGGTTAATGACCCCCAGGGTGCCTTCTTTAGAAAGTCTTCAGCTCTGCAGAACCATTCAGCTTTTGGTTCCATGCTAATCATGTTGATTGACATTTTATTATCAAAGGCTTCACACTCTGCTACAGGATGTGAAAGCATTTTAACATGAATGGTAGTGAAATCAGTAGATGGATTCTGAGGGATTAAGGATCCCAAAGATGCCATGGTGTCTGCAAACCTATTTGATGAATGAGGGATTGCCTCGATGTCATACCATTCCAACTTAGCCAAATATGTAACAACTAGATCTTTATAAGCTTTTAACATGGGACATCGACATTGAAAGAGCCCCTTAACTTGGTTGACTATGAGCAAGGAGTCACCAAAGATGTTTAATCTTTTAATGTTCATGGTGATGACTATGTGGAGGCCCAGTAGTAGGGCTTCATATTCAACATTGTTGTTGGTGCAAGGAAAATATAATTTAAATGACAAGGGCATTGGAGCTCCTTGTGGCATGAAAAACACTATTCCTGCACCACCCCCTTGCTCACACTTCGAACCATCGAAGAACAATGTCATATCAACATTATTTTCTGGTTCTTCGGGTTCGGGAGCTTCGGATACGATGAAGACCGCATCATCCGAAAGCTCGATGGTAAGAGGCCTACTATTTGACAGTGGTGCCTCAACCAGCTGATCAGCTATGACTTATCCCTTAATGGACTTCTGGCTTATGAATTCCAGATCAAATTCTATCAGTAGCATGATCCACTTCATAGTACGTGTGTTATGATATGTCTTACTCATCATGTACTACAAAGGATTTTGTTTTGATATAACATATGTCGTATGACTTAGCATATAGTGTCACAATTTCTTTGTAGTGAACACTACTGCTAAACATAGTTTCTCCACATATGCATATCCTAGCTCGTAACTCACCAAGGTTCGACTAATATAATATATGGCTTGCTCTTTGCCTTGCACATTATTTTGGGCTAACATGGTCCCTAATGCAAATTCGGTCATCGATATATATATAGAGAAATGGCACATCTGGCCTTGGTGGAGCTAGTACTGGTGGCGTCACTAGGTATTGCTTTATTTCAGCAAAAGTTACTCGACAGTCCTCATCCCAATTGAATGGGACCCCCTTGTGTAGCAATCGATTCATGGGTCGACATTTATCCGATAATTGAGTGATAAATCACTTTATCGATGCTACCTTGCCCTGAAGGCTTCTTAACTCTTTGATATTTGTGGGGGGATGCATCTCTAAGATAGCCTTGACCTTCGTTGGGTCAACTTCGATGCCTCACTTTGAAATGATGAATCCTAAGAGTTTACCAGAAGTTACGCCAAATACGCACTTCTTAGGATTCAACCTGACATTATATTCTATCAAGCGATCAAAGACCTTCCTCAAGACCTCCGCATGCTCAGCACGTAGTAATGACTTGGCCAACAAGTCATCCATATAATCCTCTAGGATCTTATGCATATAGTCATGAAAGATATATGTCATGGCCCATTGATATGTGGCACCAACATTTTTAAGACCAAATGGCATAACTTTATAGCAAAATGTTCCCCATGGCATTATAAATATGGTTTTATGTTGGTCTTCGGGTTTAATCTAAATTTTATTGTAACTAGAAAAACCATCCATTAAGGAGAGCATTTCATGACCTGTAGTTGCATCTACAAGAGCATCGATATTAGGCAATGAAAATGAATCCTTAGGTGTTGCCTTATTCAGGTCTCTAAAATCCATACAAATACGGATTCTTCCATCAGGTTTTCCTATGGGCACCATATTGGATACCCATTCTGGATAGTCGATGGAGATTACAAACTCTACGTCCAACAACTTTTGTAGCTCATATTTCACCATTAAGGCTACTATTGGATGCATCTTTCTAAGCTTCTACCTGACTGGCTTCTTTGACAGATCTAGCGAAAGGTTATGAGTAACCAATTTTGGGTCTAGACCTGGCATATCTTTGTAAGTCCAAGAAAAAATATTAGGTCTCTCTTTCAATAGAGGGATGAGGGTGGCACGCTCATCTAGAGTGAGACTCTCTCCAAATTTAACCTTCCTTGGATTGGTGGGATCATTACTGATATCCACATCGAAGGTTTCCTCTATTGACATATGTGATCCCTCCTCAAGCTGATGAGGCGTAGGGATCAAGTGGATGTCATCCGTTGGGTTCATAGGTTCCATGTTGGAAGCATCCTCAGAATGATAGACATCATAAGCACATCCTGGTGCAAAATGAAATGGTTGCAACATTTCTTCATTAGGGAAGAAATATTTAGGCTCAATAGGTGAGTCAGCATGATCCCAGTTGATAGCATCTACATTTAGATACAATGGTTTGGATGGATCTATTGGATTGTGGAGTGGAGTGGTCAAATCAATGGAGACCATATTGATGGAATGGAATTGATCTCCAGGACCACATGGACAAACTTCTACATAATCGATGTAGTCCTCATACCCGAGATCTGGCTCTAACGGCACAGGCACAAATGGGTCCTCTCTATGCGGACTATGGATGACTGGGTCCTCTCTATGCACTGATTGCAAGATTGGATCATTCGGCTCAATGAGCTCCATGTACATAGGTAGGTTGGGAAACACCATGTGATAGATCACATCGAAGTTTGGTGGTCTTCCCCTAAGGTGAGGATTGAGATTGATCTCTCTGCGCATGTCCTCAGTCGTATAAGGTGCATTATGATGATGTAGGTAAGGAGGTCCTAGATAGGCTCTCTCCATTTTATCCTCGTCATCACTGTCATAATACAATCCTTCACCACTATCCACTAGCATGGGATGCTCTGGAAAGTGTGGCCCCATGTAAGTCACATCCTGATCACTATCATCACTATTCGATAAAATTGGGTATGAGCATCATAAATATGATACCGCCTCATAAATTGGTTCAACTTCATCCTCTGACTGATTTTTAGGTGAGATCTCACTATCCACCAAGGTATCTTCATGATATGACTCGGGTGGAGCTATGGTGACATAAGACACCATCTGATTATCCCTCTAGAATGTAGAAGGATCAGGGTGATATGGGTTGAAATCCACATCATCCCCTAGACTAAGGTACAGGTGATCTAATGATGCTACAAGTAAATCATCCTATCCTCGTATCTGTAATCCTAGCCCAAACCTATCAGTTGCCAACTGATAACGTGGCTCGAGCGGAGTCCTACGCCCTTGTTCAAAAAGACCAAGGTCGTACCCATGCCAATGATATAATTCAAAAATATGCCTGGCATATTTAGGGTTGGATAGATAATGAACATTCACTATGAATGGTTCATCATCATCTTCATCCATGGGCGTTCACGTGGGAAGCTGATCTAGCCCAGCATAGATGAAGTTCGTCTGGTTGGGTGGCTCTCCCAATGGCACCATTGATCCAACTAGAAAATGATGAGCATGGGGTCGGCCCATCTCTTGTGCAGTCTCTAGAATTGGTCCAAAGGTGATGTTCTACACAATATATTCTCCTAACCCTATGTTGGCTAGGTGAACAGTCACCCATGGTGCGGATGATCCTACTGATGATGCAGGTGAGGTAGGCTGAGGTACCTCCTCGGCTATATCTTGGGCTTCCTCCACTTCCATAGGAATGGGAGCCTCATCGATGACTGGTTCGGGCATATGTTTCTTTTCCTTCTCACCCACTTTCACCTTTAGCTTCCTCTCATCTCGAAGCATTGTTGATGCAGTCGGTTTCAAGGAAGTAGTAGTAGTGTGCTCAGATCTGTGTGATACATATATCGATGGTTGAGCACATACTCTTTGTTTTTCTCCTAGACTCTTAATCGATGATGCTGGTCGGACATCTAGGTGCATTGATGGGAGTATGAAACCCCCTGGAAAATCAGCCATGTTCATGAATTTAAATGGTTCTCCATCTGACGACACCATGTGAACTTGTCCCTCATGAATGTACTTCACACATTGATGTAATATAGAGGGAATACAATGCATCTCTCGAATCCAAGGCCTCCCTAGTAGGATGTTATACTACATGGTACCTTCGATCACATGACACATCATAGGGATGGTCTTTAGGCCTACCTGAATAGGTAGGATGATCATGCCAACCATCGAACATAACGCATCATTAAATACTCTCAATGTGAATGCAATGGGCACAATGTGTGACTTAGGTAGCTTCAAGGGACTCAACGCCTTGGTCGTTATAATGTTGATCGATGAACCAGTGTCGATCAAGACCCTCTTGAATGGCACGTGATTGACACATGCAATGATATGCAATGGTGGGTCAGTCGTATCTGTAGGAACCATCCTGATTTCATGATCATAAAATTGGATCGTCGGTTCTTAGCACTATTGTACGTGTCCCACAAAGTTGGTGAATGCTTGAGCATCCTAGGACTGTACTTCGATGGACCTCAGAATGTCCATGAGAGTCTCCCTGTGCCTAGGGGACTACTGTATTAACTCATAAATAGACAACTTAGTAGGAGTTGTCTATAGGTTTTGAACCAACCTGCTTCGTATGGTCACCACCGGTCTAGTTGGTGGGCCTAGAATATTCTGAGTCGATTGTTGATTCGGTGTGGCTTGTATTCTTATGGGAGCGCATGGTTGATTTGGTTGCTCATATCTCCCATGTCTCGTAACAATATTAACCATACCTATGAACCCCTGGGTAGGTGGTTCGATGCACACTTGGTTGACATGACCAACATTGTTGCATGGTGCCTCATGGTTTGGCAATGGATTTTTGTAAATCCCCATGTTTTGGTTGTCGGGTGCTAGCAGATTATTTGGTACTACAAGCTCACCTTTTTCAATCATGTTTTGCACAATATGCTTGAAGGACCAACACACTTCGATGTCATGACCCTTCGCGTGATGGAAGATGCAAAATAGATCATCCTGGTACCCCTTTGACTTGGGCTGATTTAGATCGACCAGTTTGATCTCGGGAAACTTGATTGCCTTGGCCTCACATAATTGATGGAATATTGATATCAATGATTCCATCAAAGGCATGAATTGGTGAGGTGGGTGTTGTTCTTTGTTTTTGCCCTTATAATTATTATTGCACTTTTTGTACTATGCAGGAGGAGGTTGGGCCTGATAATTCTACTTTTGCTACCCTTTATCCTCCCTCTGGAGGTTTAGCACCACTTGGTTGATGTGGGCCTGCTTGCCCTTATGTTTCATGGAGCTCTTCTTGGGCCCCTCTTTCCTGTTCTTAAGCTTCAAGTTACCTTCTTGCAACTTGATATCTTCAATTACTTTGGCTTGCGCCAAAGCTTCCTCGAATGTTGGATACTATTGTAATTGCAACAATAATGAGATGTGCTTGGCACAACTCTTGGTAAACATTCAAGTCAATTCCATAGCAGGAATAGGGAATGGCAGCTTCACCATTAATCTCCTCCACCTCTTTTTATACTATTCAATTGGCTCATCATCGCGCTGAGCTAGCACAGCCAGATCAAAAAGGTTAGCCTATTTCTTGATGCCAAAAGAAAAGCGTTCAAGGAAAGCATCAGCCAATTGCTCAAAATTGGTAATGTTATGCCTCTTTTGCTGATTGAACCACTCTCAGGCTGGGCCTGAGAGGGTTGTGATGAATGTATGCAAAAGCAAGGTATTATTGCTCATAATTTGGAAACAGGCATCCAAAAATCCTATGACATGCTCTTACGCATCTTCATCACCTTTAAATTTATCTAGCCTGGGCATAACAAAATGCTCAAGATATGTTGGAGTAGGTATCGAGGGGTCCAAAGGCTCATTATGAATCTTTCTTAATGTCAGATTTTGAATAACCATACCTTGCCTCTCGATCACTTTTACTTTTGCTGCTAAGGCTTTATAAGCCTCTGAGGATAGAAAGTCCTCCTCCCTAAGCTATCGTGGGGGTGGTCTTGGAGGTACATTCTTCCTCTATCAAGGTGGAGGACATTGCTCTTCCTCCTCCTCAACTTGGGAGTCTTCAGGATACTCTTGATTGTTTCCCTCTCCCTCTTCTTCCTCATATTGTTGTTGCCTCTCATATTCGAATGGTGGTGGTCGTTCTCTTTGTAGGGCACTAATATGAGTGTGAGCATCTCTACGCTCCTACTGCACATTGGCTTGTGAAAAAACCTTTCTCTGAATGCGCTCTCTATTCTCCATGTGAGTGTATAGACTAGCCCTGGCTAGCCTATCCTCCTGCTCTATGTGCTCCTTTTGGGTAAGGATGCATTCCTCACGCATGCACTGCTCATATAGTCTTTGTCTGATGAGCCTCTATGATTGAATATTCTCTTCTTCAATGCACTACCTCTCTAGGCGAGTATCCTCCAATTGATCTTGGAGGAGCTATCATCGTTGCTTGGATACTAGTCTGTGTGATCTATCAAGTTGATCGGCCATAATAGGCCTCTGGTATGCATGCTCTGTGCGAGCGACCTTATGGGTTCTGTACCCATCTGACTGATTTGTGATGCTTTTGCCCTTGTCCATGTAGATGGCATTGGCATCCTACTGAGCCCTATGCTCTGTGCCACCATGCGTGGATGGTGGATGTGTCACATGAGGGCACTTGGAAGCCTCTCCATGCTCTCTAGCAGTCCTAATAGAACTCCCGCTATGCTCACTCGGGGCATGAGTGGGTGGAGCCGAAGGCTTATAGCCTAGTTGCTCAAGGATGCTACCTAAGCCATCCAACTATCTGGATCTCCACCGCTCATGCGGTGGTGTGCCATTGGCTCCCACCTTGGCCATATCAATAGTGATATTTTGATGTTCACTACGTGTGGGAGTCTACATAGGCCTATGCTCAGTGGTGGCCCTATCTACATGCCCCTGAATGGGTGGGTCTCGATCCTATCTGTACTTCGAAGGTGGAGCCATGGATCCTCCTGCAGACCTATGATGTAGGGGTACCAACTTGGACCCCTGTATAACATACTCTTCGGTCGACCCCATGGATGCATGTGCAATGCGATCTCGGTAATGGCTTTCGAGTGGAACACCCTCATGTTGAGAGGCTCCCTGCTCTATTCTATGCCTAGAAGAATGCACAAAAACTCCTCTATCGGGGGTACGCTCAATAGGTTCCCCTCGTGTCGAATTGTCTCCTCTAATGCTCATCGAATGATGTTCGAGAAGCGCATGTGGGTGAGGATTCGACATATGTTATTGTGAATCTATCGGGGCTTGGTCATTGGCATCAGGCTTATGCCTTTTCCGACCACCCCGTGTCTCCACCATGGTGCACCTAGTGTCTAGATTTATTCTTTATTACACAAACAAGGTATACAATGGTGATTATCTCGTATTAACTTTTTAAAAGTGAGCCCTAAACTATTTGATGTTGTTTCAAATTTTTTGTGTCAGTAAAGAACTCCTTATCATGTTTGAAAGCTTGTTGGATGATATTCTCAATTTAATTGGCTTTCACCTATATACTCATAGCTCGACAACTTGGCTATGAACTCCAAGTCATGTAATCCAACCTATAATGTGTGGTAATGAAGCCCACACATGGTCAGGGAGCACAAGTCCTCCCAGATCCTCACCCATTTTCCCCTAGTCAATGTTATACCCTTCGAAGAGAATACATGTAAATTTTCTAGGGTACGAAAGGTTCTCGGATCTGGTATTGGTCTAGTATCCAAGGGTACGTAGGATTTGGGCCAATGGATGGAAATTACCCCCACCGTCATTGAACCCTACTAGTGGTTGGATGTGACTCCCAACTCACTAGCGTTTAAGTGAAACGTGGTGTGTGTGGTTCATTTTAATCTTTGCATAGAAAGAAAAATGCATAATACAACATGAATGATTATTTCCTACATGATATGCAAAAAGAAATGTTTCATTTTTAGAGAATGCATGCTATATCCTATATGACTTTTTGACAATGCAAATTATGATGATATAGCCTCTAATTGGGCCTCAAGCATGCAAACCAACACACAATTTAAACCTAGCATGTTGGATTCTAGGGTGGACTGCACTCAGAGGTCCATTGTTCCTAGCAGCGCCTAGCCAAACTCAAAAAAGAAACCCTAAAACCTAATTCATTTCCTTTTTTAGTGTCTTAATTAGATTTCCCCTTTTCTACTTTCTAGAAAACACAAATAGAATAAAAAAGTATAGAGAGTGAAAAATGGGGCCTACCTCAGGTCCTCATCCGATCAAGCTTTGGCTCCCTATTGTCTGTTGTGTCTGCTATGAACCGTAGGTCTGATGCATGGTTCAGACTGTAGACCATGTTTTGAAGCCATGGGCCAACAATGAGACTATAGTTGTAACCTACGGTTTGCACTTGATATCAAAAAAACACAAGGGTCAGAAATCAGTTGCATAAATTGTAGAGTTCCATCATGATCACCTTCTGACCTATCCAAAAAGCAATGCACCTATCTAATGCATCAATCGAAATCAACATAAAAGCATAAAATGATAAACAAGATTGCATATAATAATAAAATGGATGTTTCTTTTATTAATATTGAAAATGAATCTCGGTTACAATCATGCCCCTCTTAGGGTCACCCAAATTTTGATACAATTGATACAATTCCAAAGCCCCCAATGGGGTAGGCACAATACTAATGCTCTTTAAATAGTCACAAACTGCTCTAGGGTGGAGTTGACCCTCTTCTTCATGTTGAGGAAGGAATTAAATGATTGAATCTCCTTCGAACCTACTTTCCTACGGTCAAGAAACAACACAAAAGCATTAAATAAATAGGCAACCTCTCATGATGAGGCCCTTTGAGGAAAATATGCATAAAGATGTCATAACAACTATGAAATCAAGAAGATGAATAAAACATATTAAACTTGTGCAAGATTCATAAATATTGTTAGAAACATGAAAGTAGAAGGTGTAACTATCTATCTATTGAATCAATTGCATGGAATGAAACAAGATAGCATGAAAATAAGCCATTGATGTCCTACTTGCTATGATGAAGTCAATATTGATTATAATCCCTAATTAAACTAGTCAGATTAGTCTCTAAACTATGAATTAAACCATTAAAATGACTAATCTAACCTAATTAAGCATACTGAAATAGAAACAGTAAGGAGATCTATCACCTATTGCAAACCATAGCTCTAATGAGCGGTCTACACTGTACACCATGGCTGTCAACCATGACTAGCAATCAAGTAAGTTTACCCTCCAAATCTAGGGCTGTGGGCTTGATCTTCCTTGTCAAATTGATGATCAAGGGTCACCTTGGTGTCCTCTGATAGGTTTGGTGGTTGAATTCCATAATTGGGCCTCCGTTTGCTCGAATTATGATTTCTTGGCATTCTAGCTCCTTAGGGCATCCATGGCATGAATTGTCATGATGCTTGATGAATTGGCAAATGAATAGCAACTAGGCTCTCTCAGTATACTCAAGTGAGTCTACAATTCGATAGGGCTTCACTGCTCTAATCTCCAATGCTTGTTCTCTATTTTTGCCCTAATTTGAAGGGGTACTTATAGGATTACCCAAGGGCTAGGGGTGGCTTCATGGAGAAGCCAAGATCAAGAAGAGGTGGTTAGGACAGTTGGATTGGAAGCCTCTGGAATCTTCCATCCTTTAACCACCTTCTTCTAGAACAAATGGTCATTCAAACCGATTTGGCTCGGATGAAGGCCAACTAAACTTTAGTTTAGACCGTAGGTGACAACTGCAGCCTAGACTGTAGACCGCAGGTCTTAGCTGTGTTAGTCTTACAATGACACTAAGAGGGGTGGTGAATCAGTGTAGCTCTATAAACTTAAATTTATAGCTCTTAATACCACAGCAATTAAAACTTATTACTAGATACAGCAAGTATAACAAGATAGTATCACACAACACAAGATTTAATGAGGTTCACCAATGTGGCTACTCCTCAAAATTTGACTGCTTGGACTACCATCCAAATCTAGGCTTTGCAAAGTACCAACTTTACAATCAATTTACCAACACCCACTAGAAGGAGCACCAACCCTTGATTTATCTACACCAACACCTGATTTACCAGCACCAACTAGAAGGAGCACCAACCCCTAATTTATCTGCACCAATAGAAAGGAGCACTAACCCCTAATGCCAAGCTGCAACCTGGACTTCAATTTGAATCTATAAGTTTGATAGAAAGATAACTTTGTTTTTGCAAGACCCTGACTGGTCTTCTTCACCTTTGTGTTATTTGCACACTCTGCTCTCTCTATGCAATCACTTTGCACACTCTGCTTCATTACAGTCGACCTTCACGATCGTCTTCTCCCTTTCACGCACTCTGCTCTCTTTGCAAATTTTGTACTTAGCATGATTCGACACCACTTGCTCTCTGCGCACTACAACTAAACTTCACACTCATCGACATAATAAAATTCTCCAAACAACCCTCCTTTTATAACAACATTTTCATGATGAAAACCCTAATCTTAGTCGGTTGTAAACCCTAATCTTAGTCGGATTTCATAACAACTGTAAACCCTAATTTTAGTTGGTTATCATCGATCTTCGTCAGCTTCAACTTAACCATGAAAATGCTACATGTCATGATATCGTGACACTTTTTCTCCTTGCTCTTTCTCTTAGCTTTGGCCCACGAAAATACATGTCACGATATTGTGACACTTTCGCCTTCGTACGCTTTCTCTATTATTTTGTCACGATATCGTGACACTTCTGCTTCCAAAGACTTCGACTTTGCTTTTGTCGCAATATCGTGACACTTCTACTTCCAAAGACTTTGACTTTGCTTTTGTCATGATATCGTGACACTTCTGCCTCCGTAGTCTTCAACTTAGCTTTTGTCGCAAAATCGTGACACTTCTGCTTTCGTACTTAGCTTCTTTTCTTTTGTCACAAAATCGTGACACTTCTACCTTCGAAGTCTTCTTCTCTACTTTTGTCGCAAAATCGTGACACTTCTACTTTCGTACTTAGCTTCTTTTCTTTTGTCACAAAATCATGACACTTCTACCTTCGAAGTCTTCTTCTCTGCTTTTGTCGTGAAAATGCGACATGTCGCGAAATCGTGACACTTTTCCAACTTACTTTCTCTCTCCTATTTTAGTCATGAAAATGCAACATGTGAAATCATGACACTTTTCCAACTTACTTTCTCTCTCCTATTTTAGTCGTGAAAATGCGACATGTCACGAAATCGTGACACTTTTCCAACTTACTTTATCTCTCCTATTTTAGTCGTAAAAATGCGACATGTCACGAAATCACGACACTTTTCTTACTTGTTCTCTTTCTTTGAACTTGTCGTGAAATCACGACACTTCTTCCTACTTTCTCTTTTTCTTCCAACATGTCACGAAATCGTGACAGTTTTTCCACTTGCCTTTTTCTCTTCCAACATGTCACAAAATCATGACAGTTTTTCTTGCTTTTTCTCTCTCTTCCAACATGTCGTGAAATCATGACATTTTTTCTTGCCTGCTATATATGTCACGATATCGCGACACTTTTCTTACTTGTCTTTTTCTTTGATCTTTTGCATATGGGCCACTTCGGTCTTCTTGGAAAATCACTGTACATACTCTGAATAACCTTTGAACTCCTGTCTTCTGCATCTGAATAGCTTTTGAACTTCTTGTCCACTGCATCAACAGATCTATCTGACTGTGTTGACAACAATGACAATACTATTGCTACACCTTGCTCAACAAGCTATGGTTCAAACTATAGACCGTAGGTCTTAGTTGCGATTCAGACTGATTAGGCTAAGGAGCCCAAATTGAGTGGTAAAAACCACTATTATACCTTGGATTTGTCCAAAGATATTCCATATGGTCTTCTAGCATGTCCCATATGAGTAGTCACCCTCGACATGACACGTTTTAGGTGTCTACACTACTACTTTGTTGATGTCTCAAAAATTTGTGCTCGCAAGTTGACTTCTTTCTTGGTGGTTGGTATTTTGTTCTTAATCCAATCATAATAATTGATAGCCTTCATGAATTTGACTTCCAAAAGCTTTTGGATCTTCTCTTTGACTAACAAAGTAACTTTTGGATGCATATTTTGTAATATTTGCTTCATCGACTTAGCATCAGGTCTGACTACCAAGTGATGAACTACCAAATATAGATCCAATCTAGGCATATCTGCATAGGACCATGCAAAGATATCATAATACTCAGCCAAGAGTTTTGTATACTCCTATTTATCTTCCAAATTTAAGATTTTTTCTAACTTTATAATTCATGGATTGGCACTTGATAATGTTTAGGTTTGTAGTTTCTTACAAGAGAATATTGGATTCATCTTCATAATGTGAAGGGGTAGGTATAACCCTATAATTTTTAGCTCATTAGCTTATAAAGTCTATTGTTCCACGATAAATGATTATAAGGGATGTATATTTGAAGGAATAATTTTTTTAGTAGGGATACCACTAGAAGGAGATACATCATTATTGTCATCTTTATGAGTGTGAGGTAAAATTTTACCTCACAATCATTATTATCATACTTCACCACTAAGGAGGGCTTAGTCCTTGCAATTATGCAAATTAAATTAATGATGATAGATGATAAGAAATAAATCAACCTACTCTATTTATAATATTAAATCAATGAACAAATAATGGTGATAGCAATATAGCCGACTAAGCTATATTAGGGTTGTAACATGGCTCCCCTCCTCGGAAAGCTTTGTCCTCAAAGCTGGAAATGACTGGAAAATACTTTTTGGTTCCCATGTAGCATCTTCTTCTGGTAGGTCCTGCCATTTGATGAGAAATTCTTTGATGTGATGGGATCTCAGCATACGTGATCTGCTCTGTAAAATTGCTTCTGGCTGGAGATATATACGCCCTTCTTCATCAAGTACTGGTAATTTTGATTGAGAGTGTACTTTTTGTCCGATCACCTTCTTGAGATAGGAAACATGAAATACTGGATGTATACGGGATGAGGGAGGAAGCTCTAGTTGATATGCCACTTCTCCTATGCGGTGCACTATTTTGTAAGGACCATAAAATCTTGGAGCCAACTTCTGACTGGTCTTGATCTTCAATGATAGTTGTTTGTAGGGTTGCAAATGTAGGAACACCATATCACCTGTATTAAATTATCTTTCGAAATGGTGTGTGTCTTGTTGTTACTTCATGCGATTTTATGCTTGGACCAAATTATCTTTGAGAATGTTGAGCATTGACTATCGATGTTGGAACCAATCGTCTACTTGGGCCACTTTGGAAGAACCTGGAACATAATCTGCTATTGTTGGTGGTTTGACTCCATACAATGCTTCAAATGGAGACATCTTGATGGAATAATGGTATGAAGTGTTGTACCACCATTCTGCCAAGGAAAGCCAATGACTCCATTGATATTATTTATCTTGAGCAAAACATCTTAGATAGGTACCCAAACATTTGTTAACTATTTCAGTTTGGCCATCTATTTGAGGATGGTATGCAGAAGACATATTTAACTTGGTACCACTAAGATGAAATAATTCTTTCCAAAAATTGCTAGTAAATATGGGATCATGATCACTTACAATATTTTTAGGCATTCCATGCAATTTGAAAATTGAGTCCATAAATACCTTAGCCACTTTGCTTGCTGAAAATGGATGTTGTAGAGCATTGAAGTGAGCATATTTGGAGAGGTGATCCACTACCACAAAAATTATTGTTTTACCTTCTGATTTAGGAAGACCTTCAATAAAATCCATTGAAATATGTTCCCATTGGTGATCTGGAATAGGTAGTGGTTGAAGCAATCCTGGAGATTTGATTGTTTCACCCTTATTGCATTGACATACTTCACATTCAGCCACCCATGTTTTGACCTCGGATTTTAATCCTTTCCAATAAAAGGATTGTTTTACCCGCATATATGTCTTCAAAAAACCTGAATGTCCTGCTGATGGAGAAGCATGTGATTCTTCCAGAATCCTGGATTTGATGGTAGAATTGTGTGGAATGTAAATGTGATTCTTTCTTCTTAATACCTTGTCATCATAGGAAAAATGAGGATGCTTGGATGATCCTAACATCAATTCTTGAATTATTTGAGTAGTTTCTGTATTTGACAACCATTCCTCTTGGAGCTGAGAAACCCATTGGGAACAAGGACCTGAAATAGCATTGATAACCACTTCATCTTCATATTTACGTGATAATGCATCTGCTGCCACATTTTCTTTCCCTTTCTTATACTCGATAACAAAATCATATCCCAACAATTTTTTTAACCACTTGTTTTGCTCTGGATAAGAAAATCGTTGTTCTAGAAAATGCTTGAGACTACTATGATCTATTTTAATAATAAAGCGGCTACTGATTAAGTAGTGTCTCCATTTCTCAACCGCATGTAGAATAGCCAACATTTCTTTCTCATATGTGGACCTTCCCAAATTCTTACCCAAAATTTGTTTACTTTCAAATGCCAAGGGATGCCCTTCCTGCATTAGTACTGCCCCAATACCTATTCCTGAAGCGTCACATTCAATCACAAATGGTTTGTGAAAATCTGGGGTTGCCAAAATTGGAGTAGTACACATTGCTTCTTTGAGAGCCGTGAAGGCTTGAGTGGCTACTTCAGACCAATGAAAAGCATCCTTTTTTGTGAGAGTTGTGAGAGGGGCTGCAATTTTACCATAGTTGCACACAAACTTGTGATAGTAGCCGGTAAGACCCAAAAAACCATGAAGTTTCTTGATGGTTTTAGGTAAAGGCCAATCCTGAATGGCCTTAATCTTATTAGGATCCACTTTAACACCTTCATGAGAAATGATATGACCCAAATACTCAACTTCTTGAACACCAAAAGAGCATTTAGAGAATTTGACAAAAATATTTTCCTTGTGTAATATATGAAGAACCTTTCCCACATGCATCAAATGATCCTTCCATGTTTTACTATATATTAGAATGTCATCAAAGAAGACTAAGATAAATTTGTGAAGGAATGGATGAAAGACATGGTTCATGAGACTTTGGAATGTGGACGGGGCATTAGTGAGACCAAAAGGCATGACTAAGAATTCATAATGACCTTCATGAGTACGAAAGGTGGTTTTAGGAATATCCTCATCCCTTACTCTAATTTGATGAAAACCAGAGCGTAGATCCAATTTTGTAAAAAAATTTGCACCATGCAATTCATCTAATAAATCATCTATGATAGGAATAGGGAATTTATCCTTGATGGTGATTTTATTGAGAGGATAAAAATCAGGACACATACGCCAAGAATTATCCTTACGATGGGCCAAAACCACTGGTGAAGAATAAGGACTAGTGCTATGATGAATGACTCCATGTTCTAAAAGTTCTTGGACAATTTTCTCAATTTCTATTTTTTGAGGTTGAGGGTAACGATAAGGATGGACATTAGGAGGAAGACTTCCTGGAACAAGGTGTATGGCATGGTCATGAGATCATTTGGGAGGTAGTCCTTTTGGTTCTTGGAAAACATCATCATAGTTAGCCACAATATCTTGAAGATCCTTTGAGTGAATTTCAGGGATATCTTGTGCTTGCTTTTCCAAACAATTGATTTGAGCTATGAATCCATAACTTCCTTTCCTTAATATTTTCTCCATGTTGTGAGAACTCACTACCTTTGATGGAGGAGTTGGAATTCCTTGGAGGTGAATGGTCCTTCCATTTTCTTTCCATTCCACAAATAGCTTTCTGAAATTAAAACTGACCGTGTCCAATTGTTCTAACCATTCAACTCCCAAAATAACCTCTGAATTCCCTAAACTCATAACAAAGAGAGTTCCATGCCAAGTATAACTTCCCATTTGTATTGAAACTGAAGATGTTCTACCAATACATTGAGCATTTCCTCCATTTGCAACTAAAACTTGAAACTTATCTTGATTGGAGGAGTGAATGTGTAAGTTCAATGCCTTAGCAGTTTTAATGTCAATAAAATTATGAGTACTCCCTGAATCGATCAACACATTTATCCTCTTCTATCGAATGAATCCTGGTACCTTGATTGTATGGTGAGTTGTTAATCCCATAAGAGCATGTACTAAAATAGCCATAGTGTCTTCATCACCTATTGCTTCATTATGTTCAATTTGTTCTTCGGGCATAGGTGAGTCATGTGAATTGATATCCTCTGCTTCCTCTTCATCTTCCTTGTTATCATATTCTATTTGAAAGTTTTGTCTTGGTACACATGCTTGATATTTTGGATGATGATTGCGATATTTATAGCAGTAATATCTTGATGGTTGGTCATTTCTATGGAAGGAATTATTGCGATATTGAGGATGATTATAGGAGTCACGTCTGAAGGATGTCAAATTTTGCACCTTTTTCTCAACCAACTTAGCAATATTTATAGTGTCATCTAAAGAGTATGGATCATGTAAGTCTACTTCAATTTGAATATTCTCTTTCAAACCATGTCTAAAAGCTGATACCACCACATCGGATGGTAAATCTCCTGTATAAGCAAGAAGACTAGTGAATTCTGAAATATAATCCCTTACTGAACCAGTTTGTTTAAGTGCCAACAAACGAACCATGTATGAGGATGAACTCCCTTCATCAAATCTCTTGAGAAAAAGCTTCTTGAATTCAGGCCATATGAGGGGTCGACTATGTTGACGTTTTTGCCAAGCAAACCATTGGTAAGCTTCAGTACCTAGTTTGGAGGAAGCATAAGGAACTTTTTCAGATTTGGGAACCCGATATAGTTCTAAAATGCCTTCCATTTTAGCTATCCAACCACGTGGATCACCACCCTCAAATGTAGGCATATCAGCACGTGGAATATTAACACCTGTAGGCCATCTTGCTTGTTGATAATCTTCCTCTGTATCCTGATCCTCATTAGCATGCCTTCTATGGTAGTTATGTGGGGAATGAGGAGCTTCTTGGTTTTGTTTCCTCAATAATTGTTGCAGCATTGAATTCATGGTGCTCATACTAGTCATTAGTTGAGTTATACATGATTGGACATCTTGGTTACTTGCATTGGTGTTTTCCATTTCCTCATGTGTGATATTTTCATGGGATGAGTTGGAAGGAGCCATGGGGTTAATAGTAGGATGGTTGGGATCAAAGTTGTTAATGCGTAAAGGAGAGTTGTATTGTGTACCTTTATTTCGTGGAGGTCTTCTTGGTGACTTTGAAAGTCCTTCGTTTGTATTATCTGTGCTAGATAATCATCCGTTTGGTCCTTTAGTCCACCTGCCACTCATGCACTTGCTTAAAAATTTCTGCTTTAAAATTTACTACCAATTCTCTTGAAACTATTACCTTTTTATTGCAAAAATATTGACACTTTTTGTAAAAAAATTGGTTTATTTTTTTATCTGCTCAATTATCTCTCCAACTACAATGCGGCTTTGAAATTCAATGGCTAGTTATTTTTAATTACAATGGATAGATAATTTTGACTCACTGGCTAATTACCCCAATGGATTACCTCAATGGCTAGGATTACCTCAATAGCTAGGCATTTTAAAATGACATGACACCCAATGACTAGTTAGTTTTTATCAACGGCTATAAGACAAGATCGACTATACAACAAGACTAGACACTAGGAACAAGACCAGACCCAACGGATAATATGTGATGAGATGATTTAATTACTCCCCATGACCAATGGCTACTATATGAGGACAATGGCACAACAAGACAACTCATTATGATCCTATAGTACAAGATGAACCAGTCGACTCGAAAAGACATGATGACATGAATTAGGATGATAGGGAGGCATGGGATTGAGACACGAGGTGGAATTTTGATGCAAATTGGGATGATAGGGAGGTATGGGACCAAGACATGAGGTGGAAGGTCAAGACGCTAGATGACAAGGACCAAAAATGCATCACAGCTACAACCCACCATGGATACCACTAGGAAAGCAAAAAATAAGATGGTATTTATGTGCACGTGTGATGCTTGGGTTTCATGTGACCGAAGTCACAATATACTATCGAAAATAAGAATTTTTTAAACACCCAGAGGTCTACCACATTGACAATGTGGGATATTGGTTTATGGAATGCGCTAGTTACAAACCGAAACCTAAAATGATAGTGCAAAATTTGTATGTGTGTAGGGTGATGAACGTAAGGCAAATCGGTGGGAATAAGTTTGATAAGGTTAGTTGATGAAATGATAACAGTGAATGGTATGTTCAAAATGAATATTGGTTTACCCTAGCAAATAAGGCATTTTTTAAAGGAACCGGCTATGTGACTTGAATTCAGTGGCTTGATATTATGAAACCACATTGCATTAATTAATGCTATGAATTTTATGAGATTATGGAGGATATTGAAGGGCAAAGAAAATCTAATTTACATACATGTTATATAATGATTGACACTGCATGCTTGGAGAAATTAATTGACACGAGAGGCCTTGATAATTCTCTGATCAATCAGCGTGAATTGGCAAACGATTTGGACGATGACCGAGCTTTGGAATCCTTGGTAAAAAAAAAATTGTGAATCTGTACATTATCCACCGTGATTATCCCCCTGATGTGGTACCAAATTGTGCACTAGGGTTTCCCTATGTGAGTAAACATTGAATTAGATTATGTTGTGTGTTGATTGGGTAGTAGACGTCTTAGTTGCATGACTTGAAATTGCTTGACTCCCCTAAATATCTTCTATGAATATTAATATCTCTTGGAACGAAATAAAAAAATAGCACTTCTACTTTGCTTCATCAGGATCAATTTGTGCACACCAACTTTATTAAACTTCAATCTTTCTTGGATCAAAAAAATAGTATTATATTTTATTACGTCGGATTTAAATAGTGTGCACCCTCCTTGCTATTACCACCTGAACTTGAAATACTAGAATTTGATCTTTCGAAATCTTACTATAGCCAACACCTCACCCCTGGTGGCTTAAAATTTATTCTTTATGGATAATCTCAAACAATAACACACCTATAATCACTAGCTCTGATACCATTTGAAGCCAAACAGATTATACAAACACACAAAGAGACAAATATAGAATGAGAATGAATAATGTTTACCACTTTAGGAGGGCTAAGTCCTTTGCTGCTAAGGAGTGCTTAGTCCTTACGAGTACACAACTCAAATTAATGATAATATAGTATAAGAAATAAATCAACCTACTCTATTTATAATATTAAATTAATGAACAAATAATGGTGATAGAAATATAGTCGACTAAGCTATATTAGGGTTGTAACAATAATTTCTTTAGTATGGATACCACTAGAATAAGATACATCATTATTGTCATCCTTATGAGGAGAGTGAGGTAAAATTTTACCTCACAATCATTTATGTGTAATGTCAATATGAGGTTAGCCATTGAATGGTATGAAGTATCTTCTACATTTACTAAATATTGTCGATGTTCACTATCAAAACTACCATGAGGATCTTGTCTAATTTTATCAATAGGTTTGATGTTGATGGTATGGATTCATTGATATTGGAAAAATAGATCATAGTATGTAAAAGGGAGAGATTCAACTTCTTCCTCTTCATCTCAATCCAAACATATTTCTAGAACATCTTCTATTGGTGATTGTATCACTCCAAATTTTTTGCATCCTTACCTTCAGGCTAAAGGATCCGCGCCCGAAAGGAGGATGGGAAAAGGATGGGACAGTACCTCGGACTGAGAGGCCCTTTGAAGGTCCCACATCTCGAGGGAGGGATATTAAGGTGATTTTTTGACGGATGGTGGGGTTCACCAGGAAACGTTTAGTGGTAGTTTCCATGCCTAGGTTGGGTATGAGTTTAATGTGTTCAATTTTAGCTTTAAACATCCAAGTCCTAGGTTTGGCCAGATGAATATAAGTTATTCTATATGAAAATGCAAATTAAATGAATATAAAAAACAAATTTGAACAAAAAATAGAGAGAATAAGCTAGATTAAAGAGACATACCTGATCCGGATGTCTGATGGAGGTTCTGATTTTTGAAGCAGTCAGGATCGTCTAGAATTTGACAGGATCATCTCCGATCTGACAAGATCATCTGAGATTTGACGAATTCGTTAGACGAATTCGTCAGAGACCTACAATCAGAGAAACAGATACAAAATACAGAAAATGCAGCTATGCCAACAGAGGGCAATGATGTAGAATGATATCAATAATATTAAAATGATAATAATAAACAAGCATACAAGTGCATTACAATGATTTAATAACAATTTATGATTTTATTATGCATTAAGACTATATGGGTGAACTCCAAAATGCAGAGTAATAAGGAATAACCATAGAATTAACTAAATGCAGAATAATGCAACAAAAAAGAGTGGAGAAAATACAAACTCTAGGCACCGATTGCCCCTAATGTTGACTGCAGTCGAAATCATCTCGGATTGGTACAAAATCGTCTCGAATTGGACAGGATCGTCTGCGACAATCTGAGCTTGCTCCGACTGAAGAATAACAAAGTTCCTGCAAGAAAATTCAAAAAAGGACAAAGGTGAACAATAGTCTAGGATATTCTGAAGCATGTAAAACTCGAAGTGCAGAAAAATTCAGCCAGGGGGATGTCAAAGGGAGGGCCTAAGATTAAATAGGCATAGGAAAGAGGTTGGGAGGTTGGAGATCATCCCATTTTGGGATATCTCCAACGGGGGGAGACTCTAACGGTGTAGACGGTTGGAGATGACTCCCACACTAGAGGATGTATGGAGGATTTTGAGGATCCCCATACAAGGACGGTTGATAACTCCCACGGCCAATCAAGGCCATGCGATGATGCGACTGTGCGGAGATCCGAGCTTTGCCCTAGAGAAGGGCGGAGTGAACATCGAGTCGCTACGCCAGATGCCTGGGGCATCTAGACTGACATAGGTTTTGGCTGGGGTTGTAGGTGGTCTACTACTATGCCATCAGAGTGGATGTAGAGTACCATGGCTACTGATAGATGTGGTCTATGACATGAGAGACCATGGATACAAGTTTGCTTGGGGGAGTTATGTACTATGTCAATTGTATAGGATCCTGCATGGGGTCGTATACAAGGGCGGCCGATGTCTGGTTATGACATCACTACTATAGGTTTGGTGTTGGGAGCACATCACGGTGCGAGAGGGCGGTAGGGCTCCCACTGACAGGGATTGACGGGGAGAGGCCTCGAGCTTTCTACTGGTGGCTCCGAAGAGGGTCACAGCGGCGGATAGATCTGCCAATGTCCTGGAGACTACTTGATGACCTTGTCTTCAACCAGATCACTTGGAGGCCTTGGAGAGATCATCCAGGGTGGGCCAAGGATGGATAGGAGTTGGCTCGCGTTAGGCAAACCAGCTGGATGAGGATGGAGAGGGGAGAGGTGGAGCTCCATCGCTACGACCAATTTTTGAGGCAGTTTGGTCTATAGCAAGGGATCCCATCTCTCAGAGACTACAAGTTTTCTTGGACCATACGGGATAACACTATAGTTAGCGGGGCTCCAGATATGCAGCGCTTCTAGATTCAGGACGCAGATGATGCCCCCATTTAGCCAGTGGATGGGGACGACGTAGGGGTTGCCAATGGCTATGATGCCTTGTACACAGGCATCCGCCCTCCTCGGATGACGAGGGCTCAGGGTCCGATTCATGCGGTTGTGCATTAGATGGGGAGGCGGTTCCAGGCGACCATTGATGCTACATAGGGTCACGATGGGAGAGAGCAGAGGAGACCACAGGCTCAGCAGAGGCCATGGTAGTGGGAGAGGAGGGAGGATAGACCCCCTTCTCCACGGAGAGAGAGGCCACCATCACCCGATAAGGGCAAGGGTGTGGACATAGGAGAGAGTAGTGAGATGGCTACTCTCCGGGTGGAGACTGTCTATCTCCAGGCATAGGTGTAGACTTTACAGGATGAGGTTGCATGCCATCGAGCTAAGGCTACATAGCTCAGAGATGAGGTTGCACGCCTCAGAGCATGGAGCGGAGGAGCGAGCACTCAAGAGCTGGCATGATCGATTGCTCAGACCACGTTCTATCAGGGTATCTACTTCCAGATGGTGCCAGAGGGCCAGCTACCAATTGACATTGCGGATCCGATCAGATTTGGGTCATCGAGGACTTCATCTCGATCGATGACTAGGACTCGTAGTACCACACATACTACGATGGGGCCACCTCGTCCACCTCAGGGCAGGGGAGGAGATGAGGCTGAGAGCTCAAGGGGTTCTCGAGGCTAGGCTACTACACTATACATACTGATTATATGATTTGAGAGGATTGAGTATGCCAAGATGTAGATTGTGGCATACCAATCTAGTTTTGATATGATGTACATATATTGTTGAGATATATATATATATGATATTTTTGATCATATGACTTGTCTTATGTGTTTGTATGATGCTTTATTGTTGTGGTGTGATTGATTTGATGATTCATGTAATTATGTCGGTTGGAAATATTATGGTTTGAATGTCATGTTTTTAAATTTTAAATGAAATAATCTGATGTAAACAAATTGGTTGTTTGTGATGTGATTCGATAAAAAAGAAAAGGGACTTCTAACAATAATTTCAAAGGACATTGTCGCTATTATAGACCATTTCATGGAGTCGCCGCTCACTCGGTCGTCAAGCTAATCCCAGTATAGAAATATTGTTAAAAGTAAAAGAGTGCTTAAGAGACTGTCTTAAGACTTTGTTGTGATGATGCAAATGATGATGATGATGATGATGTTGTTTTCAGATTTCCATGAAAATATTATGCATGAAATATTTTAAAATGACTTTTGCTAGGCATAAATTCCTAAGTGTGATAAAATTTTTGGATAATTCCCTAGGAATTATACCATCATTGCAAAATTGAAGTTTGACATAATGACATGAAAATAGAGTAAGTGTTTGTTTTGTTTTAAAGCATAATTGTGTAACATAATGATTTAAGTCATATGTTTTTATGATTTTGAATAAATGGAAAATAAAATTGGTACAATGGTTTGCGCTAGGCATAGAATATTTAGGTATAGACTTATACCATCATCGCGAAATCCAAAGAAGAAAATAATATAATAGTTTTATTGCATGGTTGATTTTTAATTTTTTGAAAATAGTCAGAAAATATGAAGATGAGGACTTGCGCTAGGCATAAAATTCCAATTTTGGTTTTGGAACTATACCATCGTCACGAAAGTCAAAAGTTATATATAAATGTAACTTTATTGCATGTTTTGAAAATGATTTTGATTTTTGATAATGCATGTAGTTGTCTTTATACTAAACAACTATTCTTTAAAGAAGAAAATGAATTTATTCCAAACAATTTGCAAAAATATTTCAAAGTATCTTTAAAGACAAAAGTTAGATTTATAAGGAATCCCATGTGCGTATGTGAGTTCATTACCAATCTTGATTTATCATAATGATACACAAAATCTCTCAAATACAAAATGTGTGTGCAATTGCATTGTTCATTTACCAGTTTTGAGCAAGATAATTTGATACAAGTGATTTGAATTAACCAAATAAGTGTTCGTTAACCATGATTTAGATGCATATAACCATACCAGACTACTATGTAGGTCGGGTTATCAAGAGCTAGCTAATCCATAAGTAGACATAGGTCTGTACAAAATAAGGTCGCTAATGTGACAGACATATCACCATGCTAGGTATTACCCAAGGCCAAGCGGGTTGGGCACAAACCACCTGTTATGGGGCTTACCTCACAGTTTTCAAATAATTGAGAATTCCAAGGATTCAAGCTCATCAACCCTTCTTTTCTTTTCAATGGGTAGGGAAAGGGATTTTATTGCTTTTGCTTTTGCTTGTTTCTTTTTCTTTGCTTTTGCTTTTCTTTTTCTCTTTTTTTTTTTTTGTATTTTTGTATTTTGGCTTGATATTTGAGATAATGCTGAAATAACTTGTTTCTTTTTCTCTTTTTCTTGAACTTTGCTTTTCTTCCTATGCTAGGGATACTTGCTCGGATTAGCTGTAGAGCAAGGGATTTTTATTCTGGGTAGGGGTGAACTTGTCCTTTTGCCAATTCTCAAAAATTCTAGACCATGTGCATGATAGGATAGCAGGGGAAACTTTTCACTCAAGAAACCACTTCTACTATGTAGCATAGCATGGACATTACAAATATAATCATTTTATTGTGAAAGGATATGCTTGGTTTAAGTAAATAACAAGATCAATTCTCTGTGCTCAAACTTTATTTAATTGAATTTTGTGGACTTTGATATAAGAGAGATTAGTAATCATGCCAGATAAAATCAAGATATTTATTTTTGTGTTTGTGATAGTGAGGGATTCCAAATAAATGCTAATTTATCCAAAATAACTTGAAAATATAACTGCAATACTTGAAGAAGAAATATATACAACAAATATTTTTGAGGAGTTTGATGATTTTGACTCTCTCTTTCTTCTTTATTTTTTTGGTTTTGAAAAGAGTCAATAATATTGTTGTTTTTGACTTTTATTTTTTTTTATTATTTTTGTTTTTGTTTGTTTTTGTTTAAAGAGTTATATATATATTTTTAAAATGAGACAACATGCAAAATATGTACAAATGATGAAATGACCAAATTTTATGCGTAATATCGCTTAAGATGCATAATATTCATAGGTTCTTTTAAATATTTACCATCTAAGGTAGCTAATTTGTATGCTCCTGATTCAAATTTAGCAATGATAATATATGGTCCAAGCCAGTTGGGCTCAAATTTACCTTTAAGGTCTTTAGTTGCATTAGTATTTTTTTGATTTTCTTTTAAAACAAGGTCGCCGACCTCAAAGGATCGATGACGAACTTTCTTGGCATATGATCTTTTAAGCTTGTTTTGGTAAGCACGAAGATGCTCCAAAGCATTGATGCACTTTTCATCTAGGAGTTCCAGCTGACTGAGTCTACCAGCTCGATATTCATCTCCTACTTTGGTATCTTGAAGTAGTAGAGCCAAATAAGGAACTTCTAATTCAAAAGGAAAAATGGCTTTAGCGCCATAAACCAAGACAAAAGGTGAAGTTCCAGTGGGAGTTCGAACACTAGTTCGATAGGCCCACAAAGCTAGATATAATTGAATGTGCCAGTCGCGACCAGATTTATTGACCAATATTTTGAGAATTTTGATTAAGGTTTTGTTAGATGCTTCTGCTTGGCCATTACCCCGAGGATAATAGGGAGTGGACCGAGTGATGTTGAATCTTATATTTTTGGCATAATTTCTTGACATCTTTATTTTTGAAACAAGTTCCATTGTCTGAGATGAGATTTGCAGGAATTTCGAACCTACAAATGATTTGATTAAAAATAAATTTAGAGACTTGTGTTCTAGTGTAGGAAGCTAAAGGCATAGCTTCAACCCACTTCATGAAATACTCGATGGCGGTTATGATGAATTTGTGTCCATCAGATGACACAGGATTAATTTTGCCAATAATGTCTAAGCCCCATTTTGAAAAGGGCCAAGGAGATGAAATAGCCTCGCAGCTCTTGTGCGGGCGCATGGACAAGGTCAGCATGTTTCGGCACTTGTCGCAATGGCGCACATAATCATGTGCATCCTTTTCCATGGTAGGCCAAAAGTATCCTATCCTAAGGAGCTTTTTAGCAATGACACTACCACTAAAGTGTCCTCCACAAGATCCATCGTGGACTTCACTTAAAGCTGATTTGGATTCTTCTAGATTCAAACATCTCAATAGGATACCTTCAAAAGATCTCCTATATAAAGTATTGCCAATTATTACAAATTGACTTGCTCGTCTACGTAATAACCGATGTTGGTTTCTATTAGAATTGGCAGGGAAAGTCCCATTTTGAAGAAAATCAAATATATCTGTATACCAAGGGTCAGGAGTAGTTTCATTGATTAGAAACACATCCAAAGGTTCTAAACATGACTTATTTGAAGTGGGTTCCTGGAGTCGATGAATAATGATGGTGGCATATTCGTCATCTAACTCCAAGGGCAGAAGAGATGCAGTTGCGGCCATAGCGTCAGCCGCACGGTTGCTAGTTCGTGGAATAGCTTCCAAAGTAACTTTATCAAACAAGGATAACAATTGCAAAACATATGCTTTATATGGGTGCAATTTATCATCTCTAGTCTGATAAAATTCATTAATTTGATTTATGACAAGTTGAGAATCACCAAAAACTAGCAGATGTTTGATTTTTAATGCCAAGGTAGCTCGTAATCCAAGGATTAGAGCCTCATATTCGACAGATATTATTGGTGCAAGCAAATGTTAATTTAAAGGACAAAGGTATAATGATGTTTTTATGGGGATATTAAAATAATACCCGCACCATCCCCACTCATGCATCGGGCTCCATCAAAGTATAAGGACCATTGTTCAATATGGTCTGCCTCTAATTGAAGGCATTCATCAAGAAACTCAATGATGAGGGGATGGGTAGACTCTAAGGGTGCAGCAGCTAACTGATCTGCTATGATTTGACCCTTAACAGACTTTTGTCCTATGAATGTGAGTTCAAACTCGCTTAGAGCAAGAACCCACTTGGCTATGCGACCCGATAAATAAGGTCGACTCATAAGATACCGCAAGGGATCATATTTAGCAATGACATATGTTTTTTGACTAAGCATATAATGGCATAATTTCTATGTAGAAAATACGACTGCTAGACATAGTTTTTCTAATGAGGTATAACGAGTTTCATAACTGATTAAAGTTTGGCTAATGTAATAATTAGCACGTTCTTTCTTCTCATCATCAAGCTAAGCTAACATAGCTCCTAAAGCAAAATCTGAAGCTAAAATATACAGGAGAAATGGGCGATCAGGTCTAGGTGGTGAAAGCACAGGTGGGTTAAGGAGGTATTGTTTGAGAAGTTCAAAAGCTTCTTTACATTCGTCGTCCCAATTAAAAGGGACATCCTTCTTAAGGAGCTTAAGAAAGGGAGTGGTTTTGTCCGCCAGCTTATCGATGAAGCGACGGATGGCTTGAAGTTTACCTTGTAAACTTCGTAACTCAGATATATTGGTAGGTGTGGGCATATCAGTGATAGCCACAATCTTGAGAGGGTCGATTTCGATACCACGTAAAGAAACTAAAACCCCTAATAGTTTATCGGACTTAACTTCGAATATGCATTTGGCTAGATTTAATCGAATAAGGTATTCTCTTAACCGATTAAATACTTTTCTCAAATCATCTAAATGATCATCTTCTTTAATAGAGTGAGCTATAATATCATCTACGTAATCATGTAGGATATCATGCATCATATCATGAAAGATATAAGTCATAGCTCGTTGATATGTTGCGCCTACATTCTTTAAACCAAATGGCATCACTTTCCAACAAAAGGTACCCCAAGGGGTAATAAAGGCTATTTTAGCCTGATCTTCAGGAGCTATCCTGATCTGATTATAGCCAGAAAATCCATCCATTAGGGACATCATTCCACTCTCGACGGTAAAGTCAATGATTTGGTCCATGTTTGGAAGAGGAAAATCATCTTTAGGGCATGCAGCGTTAATATCTCTAAATTCCGTGCAAACCCTAACTTTGGTAGCTTCTTTCTTGGTGACTGGAACTACATTTGAGATCCATTCAGCATAATCAATAGCTTGTATGAAAATAACATTCAAGAGTTTTTCTAACTCCCCTTTGACTAGCAGGGCCACTTTGGGATGCATTTTTCTAAGTTTCTGTTTAACAAGTTTAGCATCCGGATGGACTACTAGATGATGCATGACTACAGAAGGGTCCAGACCTGGCATATCTTCATATGTCCAAGCAAAGACATCTTCATATTCTTTAAGGAATGCAATGTATTCATCTTGTTTTTCTTGACTTAATGCTGATCCAATATTGATTATGTGAGGATTATCCTCAGTTCCAATGTTAACTTTAATGACGTTTTCTACTTCCATGTGTAGATCTCTTTCAAAATTAGGTGGGGTGGGTGAAACGCCCAATTCTTGTAATTCTTTTAAGGTTAAGTTGGATAATTCGTCTTGATGAGTGGTGGCCTCAAGTTGGGCTATAGTTGGTATAGAACCATCAAAATAAAAACCATTGTGTAACAACTCTTCAACGGAGACATCATGGAAAATATCTCCTTCCAACTCCTCATCGGATTCAGCAATCAATTCGGGGTAAGCTATGGATAGCATGTTGCATGTAAAGGGATTATTCTTTGAACACAAAGAATCTTGTTTATCTAGATAATCTTGATAACATATGAGTTGATCATCATCTTCAAAAGGGAAGGGTTGACCCTTACTAGGAAATAGGCCCACACCACATCGGGCGGGCCATGGCTCTACCTCAATAGGTTCTTTCATACCATTTTGGAAATGTCCCAAGCCTTTCCCTTTATAGCCCATTTTAAGCATTATGGGCTTAGCTTTAATATATTCATTAGCAAAATAACATCGAGCATATCCCTCATGATGAGTTTTGATATTCCGGGTATTCTCCTCTTTTTCTTTTTCGTTTTTTAGAATTGTCTTGCATCTTTTTTTTCTGTTTTGTGGTATTGTAAATTCATGAAACATATGTGGGATCTCTTTGTTTTTGTTTTTTCTTTTGTTTTGGAACATGAGATTGGTTTGATCATTTTGGGTTCTAGTTGGTTTTAAATTGAGTCAACATGCTAATTAGTTGATGAAGTAGTTGATGGTTGAGTTAAATTCTCGAGGAGGTTTATCAGGAGGTTTTAATATAAATTTTTTTGTTGTCTTCGTTGTATTGATATTAGCAACGTTTCTACTATCAGTGACTCCGTCACCTACAACTTGTTTGTTTTTATATTGATTTCTAGATGTTTTCTCATCATCTTTCTTTTTGAGCTGACCTCTTCTAATGAGAGCATCTTCTACCCTTCGAGCTAAGTCTATAGCTTGATCGAAGGTAGTTAAGGTGGCAGTTGATAACTCATAAGATATTTGTTCTTGTAAATTATTAATAAAAATGTCCAACATTTCCCTATAAGGTAGCACAAAGTGCAGTTTTCCTATCAACTGCCTCCATCTAGCTAAGAAATCAGCAAAACATTCATCTTTGTCTTGTTTTAAGTTGTACAAATCTTTAATGGTGACATGCCTCTCGATGTAGGCACTAAATTGATGGACAAACGATTCAGCTGTTTCTTCAAAATTTCTCAAAGAATGAGTGGGCAATTGATAGTACCACTCTAATGCCATTCCTCCTAAACTTTTTGGGAACATTTTTAGTAATAGCAAGTCATCATGTGATATATCATGACATGCTATCCTAAACATGCGAAGATGCTCTATGGGATCTTCGGTTCCTTTATATATAGGCAGGACGGGCATGGGGAAGTGTTTAGGGTATGGTTGTGCTACAACTATGGGATCCAGAGGTTGACTACATATCTCTCGATAATTGTACGAGGGACGGTAGGGATCTATCTGGTCCATGCGCGAAGCTAACTATTTCACCATGGCTTCCAGATTACTGGTTTGCCCACCATATTGGTTCGGTAGGGCATTAATATGGGATTTGTGAGCATATGATGGAGGGACATGGAGATTAGATGCTATATTGCTATTGTGTAAATTGTTGGTAGGAAGGGTGTTATGAAGAAATTTTGAAGTTGTATTATGTTGTATGCCCGATTGTTGAAAATTGGTGTTTGGCTTCATTTTAGGTTTTTGTCGATTTGAAGCATATTGATCAATAGTTTGGCGAAGTAAAGCAGTGAAGGAAGGTTTCTTTTGTGTGGGAATGATTTTAGGCTCAATAACAGGTTCCTTAGGGGGTTGGGTAACCTGTTGTTTTGGCATGTTCTGAATCATAGTGACCATATCTCTATTGGATGGTCCAACTTTATCACTTTCTTGATCAATGAAAGACAAGGGATTAGTGTGTATGTCAAACATATGTTCCATGGCTGCTTGAGTGTCACTAATTTGCCCTTTATCAATACGAACCACCATATTAAGAGCACCAATGTTATTATTGAAAAATTTCCAGAAATGATCTAAATTATCAAAAGCAATAGTTCCATCTGGAGCTATTCTAGGGGATGAGGATCCTTCCTCTTTAAGATTTTCTTGTTGTTCATTTTCTTCAGCCAGCTCATCTTCTGGTTGTTCTAGAGTTTCTCCTTCCGGAATTGAATCCTCAGGAAGGACATTTGGGTTTTTTGTTTTGTCTCCTAACCAATCTTCTTCTTCTTGTTCAGTTTGTTTACCATTCCTAAGTTTAGGCATTGTGCTTAAATTTAGATTTCAGCAAATATATATATACTTATATATATATATGCAACAAGCTTAAGAGGTATATATTTTAATTATATACCTACTATAGTATTTGAAATAAAATGTTTTTGGTTTTTGTTATGTTTTGGTTTTTCTTGTTTTTGTAACAATATTATAAAGATAACAAACAACACACTAAATGCAAGAAATAATAATAATGAAAGCAATGATCTAGTTTTCTATAAACAATTTATAAATATCATTAATGGGCTCAAGTTCTTCAGGAGTCATGAAGTGTTCTTCTTCAAATTGAAAATTTTCTTTCAAGAATTTGACAAAAAGTGCTATAGTGATATTATCTGTCTTAGATTCCGGTTGGTAGAAATAAAGTTCGTGGCAATACTCTCGATATAACACAGCCCTAGGAACTCTATTCCATATTTCCCTATCCGTAAGAATGACCTCTTGATCTTCTACATGACCTAGGAATTGGTGTATAACAGCTGCGTTCTCGAGGTATTCCTCGAAGGTGAACAATTCCGAAGACACAAGAGCTCTCCTATAAGCTAACCACCTATGGCAGGCTCTCTGAAGTTCATGATAAATAATGAGTTGATGAGGATCCAGGATCCTATCTAGGGCAAACCTCTTGATTTGTCTAAGTTCGGTTGATCTAGATGAAATGACACCTAGCCTCCTATCAAGTTCTTTCCACAAAAGTTGGTTTCTATCTGTTTCAAGCACACTAAGCACAGAATTAACTTCTATGGCTGCTAATTGGTTTTCAACATTTATAGTGACAACTAGTCTTTTCTTAGGAGCTACCATCTAGACATGATATGCAACTTAGTATTTTTCTAATGATTTGAAATGCATCTATATTTTTGTTTTTTTTTTTTTTCAAAAGGTTTTAGTTTCACGTCGGGTTCACCAAAATGTATCGCTCCAAATTTTTCGCATCCTTACCTTTAGGCTAAAGGATCCGCGCCCGGAAGGAGGATGGGAAAAGGATGGGACAGTACCTCGGACTGAGAGGCCCTTTGAAGGTCCCGCCTCTCGAGGGAGGTGTATTAAGGTGATTTTTTGACGGATGGTGGGGTTCACCAGGAAATGTTTAGTGGCAGTTTCCATGCCTAGGTTGGGAATGAGTTTAATGTGTTCAATTTTAGCTTTAAACATCCAAGTCCTAGGTTTGGCCAGATGAATCTAAGTTATTCTATATGAAAATGCAAATTAAATGAATACAAAAAATAGATTTGAACAGAAAATAGAGAGAATAAGCTAGATTAAAGAGACATACCTGATCCGGATGTCTGATGGAGGTTCTAATTTTTGAAGCAGTCAGGATCATCTAGAATTTGACAGGATCATCTCCGATCTGACAGGATCGTCTGAGATCTGACGAATTCGTCAGACGAATTCATCGGAGACCTGCAATCGGAGAAATGGATACAAAATACAGAAAATGCAGCAATACAAACAGAGGGCAATGATGTAGAATGACAACAATAATATTAGAATGATAATAATAAACAAAATACGAGTGCATTACAATGATTTAATGACAAATTATGATTTTATTATGCATTAAGACTATATGGGTGAACTCCAAAATGCAGAGTAATAAGGAATAACCATAGAATTAACTAAATGCAGAATAATGCAACAGAAAAGAGTGGAGAAAATGCAAACTCTGGGCACTGATTGCCCCCAATGTTGACTACAGTCGAAATCATCTCGGATTGGTATGAAATCGTCTCGAATTGGATAGGATCATCTGCGATGATCTGAGCTTGCTCCGGATGAAGAATAACAAAGTTCCTACAAGAAAATTTGAAAAGGGACAAAGGCAAACAATAGTCTAGGATATTCTAATGCATGTAAAACTCGAAGTGCAAAAAATTCAGCCAGGGGGATGTCAAGGGGGGGCCTAAGGTTAAATAGGCTTAGGAGGGAGGTTGGGAGGTTGGAGATCATCCCAATTTGGGAGATCTCCAATGGGGGGAGGTCTCTAACGGTGCAGACGCGTCTCTGCCCGAGTTAGAGAAGTTGTTGAAACATAAGCTAATTTTGAAAAATCAGTTTTGGGATGAAATCGTCTGGACGTTCTGCTCCAGACGAAATCGTCCGATCTGAGGCGATATCGTCTGATCGGAGACGATATCGTCCAACGGACGAAACAAACTCTAAAAATGGCACGAAAAATGAGGAAACGGGTAGCAGGCGGTTTGGGAGCGGTTTTGGGGTTGAAATTTGAATTTGAATTATTACTAAGGTAATTTTAATTATTTACTAAGTTTTACTGCGCCAATTTTAGGGTGCTATAGTGATTTAAATTAATAAATCCATGCATCATCATCCTTATTATTGTGGACATATAAATATCCAATCCATAATGTTCTGGCCATATTTTAGTTTCTAAGGATTCCTTGATCCCTTGTCCCAAAATTCTAAACCTTTTCTCATATAACCAAAGTTACAAAGGATATTTTTTTGGGATAAGGTAAAGGTCAAAAAGGAAACAAGAGGTGTAATTTTCCTCTATTAGTGAGGATTGGTCTCATGTTGCCTTTCTTCATCCATTGTTCTTGTGAAAATGAAATTGCAAGTTCCTATCTAAACGATCATACCTCATCTATAAGGTAACTAAAAAATATGATAGGGTGAATGTAGTCTAAACAAGTCTAGTGCCAACAACTTATATTATTGATCATTAAGGTTTATGTTATGTATATCCTTTATTTTTTCTTTATATTTTACTTTAACTTGACAATTCATTCCTTCTTCTTGGTGGATTATTGTTCCTTCAAGTAGCTCAGACCTTAATGTATCATAAAATAAAGGACAAGAAGCATTCAATGTAATACAAAGTCAGGTTTTCAAATTTTTCAATTAGATATTCTAATAATAGGTAAAGGCATCATAATTAGCCACTATGTTGTATAGCTTCCCTTGATATTCAAATTTGACACACTAATGGTAGGTTGAGGGAATAAATTGCATCACATGAATCCAAGCTTTTTCTCAAAGGAGGTTGTAGTTAAGATCACATGATAATACATAAAACAACATATTCAAAATGCAAGATCCTACTTTAATTAGTAGGACTATAGCACCTACGGCTTCTCATTCTCCCTCATCATAAGCTTTTATGACGATATCTAGATTTTCTAAATCTTGCTTGTTGAACCCTATTTTTTGAATAAAAATAAGGCTACACACATTAATGGATGATCCATTGTCAATAAGAACCCTTTTGATAGAGTTTTAACCAATGTTACAAGTGATATATAGAGGTATTTATCCTAGCATAGAAATAGATGGAACGTCATCCTTAAAGAAGGATATGATCATGTGATTCATGTTAAGTGATCAGGGAAAAAATTACATCACATGAATCCAAAAAAAAATTCAAAGGAGGTTGTAGTTAAGATCACATGATAATACATAATATAATATATTCAAAATGTGAGGTTCTACTTTGATTAGTAGGACTATAGTACCTACGGTTTCTCATTCTTCCTCATCATAAGATTTTATGATGATATCTAGTAAATATTGCTTGTTGAATCCTATTTTTTAAATAAAACTAAGGCTACACACATTAATGGATGATCCATTTTCAATGAGAACCCTTTTGATAGATTGCTCACCAATGTTGTAAGTGATATATAGAGGTATTTATCCTAGCATAGAAGTAGGTGGAATTTCATCCTTAAATAAGGATATGATCACGTGATAAGAAGGATATGATCACGTGATTCATTCTAAGTGATCCAACCATGTTATCCAAATCATCAAGAGTGACATTCTTAGACACTATTTGTTAACTTAAGACTTGAACATATTTTCTCTATAGCTTGGGGAGGTTTGCAAGAGCTCAGGTATGGAGATCTTGGTTGGTGTATCTTATAATTATTGTTGAAGGTTGAAAGGGTTTTTTTCTCTTGTAATTTTAGAACCAAAAGTGATTCTTTAGGATCACTTGCATACCTTGACCATAAACTAAGGAAGTTTTAGGAGGTGGTTTAGAAGTTTGACCCTTCTCCCTTACCTATTATCTAGTCATAGTGAATATATGGATCATTCCTACCATGTTTTTATTATGTGGAGGGACATTGTGGTATTTCACTCAATTGATCATGTTTTATCCATAATTAGGCAAGGGATCCCGAAATATTACCAGATCTTGGTTTGAGGAGGTTGCTTGTTTGGGACTATCAACCACTAGTGACCTTGATCAACAAGATCTTGTATTACATTTTTAAGAGTAATACATTTGTTTGTATCATGGACATTAGTGTGATGGGAAGCATATTGTTGATCACTTTTTAACCCTAGGAATTTTTCTCTTTTAGGGTTGTATTATTGTAGACACCTAAAACACATCATGTCGAGGGCGACTACTCATATAGACATGCTACAAGACCATATGGAGTATCTTGGATAGTCTCCAAGATAGAGTAGTGGTTCTAACCACTCAATTTAGGCATTTTAGCATAATCATTCTAAACCATATCCCAGACTTGCGGTCTCCATTCTAAACTACGGTTGACACCTGCGATCTACTATCTGGACCGCAACTGTGACCTGTCGTCTTAACTGAAGTTCAGTTAGGCCTTCCATTCAAGCTAAATTGGTTGGAATAGCCAAAAGATCTAGAAGAAGGCAATTGAAGGATGAAAGATTCCAGAGGCTTCCATCCCAACTGTCCTAACCACCCTTCTTGGTCTTGGCTTCTCCATGAAGTCACCCCTAGACGTAGGGCCATGCTATAAATACTCCCTCCAAATGGGGAGAAAAATAGAAGTAAGCATTGGAGATTTGAGCAGTGAAGTCCTGGCGAATTGTACACTCAGACTGAGTATACTAAGAGATAGAGCTATTGTACTAAATCCCTGACTCTTTTTCCAACATTCATGATGAATTGCATTATGGATGCCCTAGGTGCTTAGGAGAGTCAAAAAACATAAATTCGGGCAAACGAAGGCCCTTCACATTGAATTGACCACCAAATCAGTTTGAGGACAACAAAGGCGACCCTTGAACATCAATTTGGACAAGGATATCAAGCCCACTACCCCTAATTTTGAGGGTAAACCTATCAGAGGTCAAACCGTGGTTGTCAACCATGATTCACAGTGTATACCGCTCACCAGAGCTACGGTTTGCAATAGGTGACAGATCACCTTACTCTTTTTATTTTTGTCTAGTTAAATAGGTTAGATTAATCATTTCTTAGGTTTAATTGTAGTTTAAAAGAATTTTGATCATAGAAATTAGCTTAGAATAGATACTTTATGCTTTGCATTAATTAGGAAATTTTTGGATCTTTTATTCACATCTATGCTTCTATTTTGTTATCTGATCCATGCATTATTTGTCTAACAATCTCCTTTATGCTATATTACAAATCTTGATTCAATTAGCATAGTTTAAATGTTTTCTTTATGTTTTCTTGATTATTAGTTTAAATGGCATTATCATGTATGTTTCCTTAAAGGGCCTCATTATGAGAGGTTATCTATCTTTTTGATCGTGTGTTGTTGTTTCTTGATCGTAGGAAGACAGGTACAAGAGGAGTCTATATCATAATCCTTCCACATCACAAAGAAGGGGGTCAACTCCACCCCAAGGCAGTTTACGACTAGTCAAAGGGCAATATTAATGCGCCTACCCTATTGAGGGCATTGGCAATTGTATAAATTGTATCATCATTCAAGTGACCCTAAGAGGGACATATTTGTAATAGATATTCATTCATAATCAATATAAGAAATATTATTTTGTTGAATTTGTGCAATGTGTCAAGCTTTTTACACTTTTATGATGACTATAGACTAATACAGTAGATAGGAGCATGCTTTTTGGTTATGGTAGAAGGTGATCATGGTGGAACTCTACATTTGTAGCCCCTGAGTGTTGACATTCTTGAATTTTCTTATCTTAGGTGCTAACCGTAGCTAACAACTATGGTTGGCCCACAACTTTCACCCGTGGTTCACACTGCAGCCCATAGACCAGAGCTGTAGTTTATAGCAAAAGTAACAGACATCAGAGACACCACTTGGCATCATATCGGGAGCTGAGGTAGGCTCTGTTTTTATTCGTTGTTTTGTATTTTTTCTTTGTCTTTTTATAGTAAGCATTAAATCAAATGCAAATTAGGTACACTAAATAAAAAGTGTGAATGAATAGTCCTAGTTTGCTTTCGCATTCCTTCCATTAGAAAGGTGCTGCTAGGAACAGCGGACCTCTGATTGCACTCCACCCTAGAATACAGTGACCTTGATAAAAATTGAGTGGTCGTTTGTATGCTTTAGGCCCAATTAGAGGTCATGTCATCGTAATCGCATTGTCATAACATCATGTAGGAAATAGCATGCATAGCTTTCTTAATTTGAAATGTTCCTTTTATTTTTATGTATATCATGTAGGAATGATCATATGAATACTCTTTTATGCATTTGTCTTTATGCAAAGTCAAAAGAACCCCATACACCACGTTTCATTTAAAAATTAGTGGCATTGGGCTCCCACACCCAACCCATTTGATTGATACCAATAGTGGACGTCATTACCACTTGGTTGGCTCATTTGAAATTGTATTATTGGTATCCACTCGTTGCCAAGGCTGACCCAAGAATTGTCTTATCCATGCAAAATAGCACGCACTCATCTTAAAAAGAGTGTATCACTACGCATAGTGTGTTGGATAAGGGTTGGTAGTACCTATGCTACCTCGTTGAGTATGGACTTCATTCCCATATTCAGCTTGTGCGAGTATATAGGTGAAAGCCAATTAAATTGAGAATAAAATCCAATGATTTTGTAAAACATGCAAGAGTTTCTCATACTGATACAACACATTTTGAAACAACATCAAACAGTTTAGGGCTTATTTTAAAATTTAAAAATAAGATAAGCATCATTGTATACCTTGTTTGATAATAAAAGATACATCTAGATATTATGTACACTATGGTGGATACACGGGGTGGTCGGCAAAGGTGCAAGCCTGAAGCCAATGACCAAGACCCAATTGATTCACAAATACATGTGTCTAGTCCTCAACCACATGAGAAAACTAAACAATGTTTGACGAGCATTAGAGGAGACAACTCAACACGAGGGGATCCCATTGAGTGTACCCCTGATAGACTAGCATTAGTGCATTCTGTTAGACGTAGATTAGAGCATGGAGCTTCTTAGCCTAAGGGTGATCCACTCGAAAGCCATTATAGATACTGTAGTGCACATACGTCCATGAGATTGGTTGAAGAGTATGTCATTTAGGAGACCATATTGCTACCCATTCGCACTAAGTCTACAGGGTGTACTATACCCCCACCTTCTGAGTATAGAAGGAATAGATATCTGCCCATTTAGGGGTAAGTAGACGGGCTCCCTGCTGAGCGTAAGTCTACCCATACTCCCATGCATACTATAGCATACAATATCACCATCAATATATCAAAGGTGGGAGCTAATAGAACACCCCACATGAGAGGTGGTCTAGAAAGCTAGATGGTCTAGGTAGTTTATTAGAGCAGCTAGGTTGCAAGCCTTCGGCTCCACCCACTTGTACTATGAGTAAGCATAGCGAGAGCAGCATTAGAACTACTAGAGAGCATGGAGAGGCTTCTAAGCACCCTCATGTCTCACATCCACCATCCATGCATGGTGGCATGCAGCACAAGACATAGCACAATGTCGATGTCGTCTTCACAGATAGAGGCAAAGGTACAACACATCAGTTCTATGGGTACAAAACCCATAAGGTCGCTCATACAAAGCAAGCATACCAAAGGCCTCCTACGGTTGACCAGGTTGAAATATCATATCGACTGGACTCTAAATAGAAATTCCAACTCCTCCAAGATCAATTGGAGGATGCTCACCTAGAGAGGAAGCACATTGAACATGAATATCTTCAAGCGTAGAGGCTTACTAGATAGAGGTTGTATGAGCAGTGCTTGTGTGAGGAGTGCATCCTCATCCAGAAGGAGCATGTAGAGTAGAAATATAGGTTGGGTAGGGTCAGCCTATATTCTTAGGATGAGTAGAGATTAGGTGCACAGGAAGGCTCTTTTACAAGATGACATGCACCATGAGTGCATAAGCATTCACACACATATCACTACCCATCAAAGAGAGTGACCACCTTCGATCGACAATCAGAGGCAGCAACATTATGAGGAACAAGATGGGAACAGATAAAACTAGAAATATCCTAAGAGTTCTCGAGCTAAGGAGGAGGAAGAGCAATGCCCTCCATCTTGAAAGAAGAGGATTGTACCACCCATACCACCTCCACATCGACTTAGGTAGGAGGAATTTTTGTCTTTAGAGGCTTACAAAGCTTTGGTTGAGAAGATCAAAGTAATTGAGAAATAAGGTGTGGTTGTCCAAAATCTGACACTGAGAAAAATTCACAATGAACCTTTAGATCCCTCGGTACCTATGCCCCCATACCCTAAGCATTTTAAGATGCACAAGTTAGACAAATTCAAGGGTGATGAAGAGGTGCAAGAACATATCACGAGATTTTTGGATGCTTGCTTCCATATAGAGAACAACGATGCACTATTATTGCATACGTTTATCATGACTCTCTAGTCTAGCCTAAGAGTGGTTCAATTAGCTAAAGAAACATAGAATAACAAATTTTGAGCAATTAGTTGATGCCTTTCTTGAATGCTATTCCTTTAGCATCAAGAAACAGGCCAACCTTTTCGATTTTGTTGCACTAGCTCAGTGCAATGACAAACCAATAGAACAGTATGGGAAGAGGTGAAGGAGATTAATGGTAAATTTGTCGTTCCTAATTATTGCCACAAAATTAACTTGAATGTTTACAAATATTTGTGCCAAGCACATCTCGCTACAGTTATAGCTGTAGCAGTATACTACATTCGAAGAAACTTTTATGCAAGCCAAGGTAATTGAGGACATCAAGTTGCAGGAGGGCAACTTGAAGCTCAAAATCAAGAAAGAGGGATATAGGAAGAGTACCTCAAAGCAATAGGGCAAGCAGACCCATGTGAATTAGGTGGTACTAAATCTCCAAAAATAAGATAAGGGGAAAAAGAAATAGAATTATCAAGCTCATCCTCCTCTTGTGCAATACGACCAGTGCAATAATAACTACAAGGGCAAGAACAAAGAGCAACGCCCACCTCGAATATTCACGTCATTGACATAATCATTAACATTGATTTTTTTTCAACTCTACGAGACCAAGGCAATAATATTACCCGAAGTCAAGATGGTTGATCATAATCCACCCAAGCCCAAAGACTATCAAGAAGATCTATTTTACATATTTCATAGAGCGAAAGGCCATGACATCGAGGTATGTTGATCTTTCAAACATATTATGCAAAATATGATAGAAAGGGGAGATCTTGTGGTACCAGACAATCCCAAGATACCAGACAACCAAAACATGGGGATTTTTAAAAATCTGTTACCAAACCATGAGACGCCCCGTAACCATGTTGGCCATGTCAATCAAGTGCGAGTCAAACCACCTACCTAGGGGTTCATCGGCATGGTCAATGTTGTTACTAGACATGGGAGGTATGGACAACCAAATCAACCTCGTGGTCCCATTCAAATACAGGCCACACCCTAGTAGCGGTAGGTACAAAATATTCCAAGGCCACCAACTAGACTGGTGGCGACCATTAGGAACAGGCTGGTTCAAAACCTGTAGATGACTCCTATGAAGTTGTTGATATATGAGCTTATACAGCAATACCTAGGCACAGGGAGACTCTTATGGATATTCTTAGGTCCATTGAGGTACAATCCCAAGACGCACATGCATTCACAAACTTCGTGGGGCACGTACAATAGTGCCAGGAACCAATGATCCAATTCTACGATCACAAAGTGAAAATGGTTTTTGCAAGCATGGATGACCCGCCACTACATATCATTACATGTTTTAACCATGTGTCGTTCAAAAGGGTCTTGATTGACACTATTTTGTCGATCAATATAATCATGACTAAGGCACTCCACCATTTGAAATTGCCTAAATCACTCATGATACCAACCACCTTTACATTGAGAGCATTTAACAATGCACTATGCTCTATGATTGGCATGATTGTCCTACCTATTCAGGTGGGACTAAAGACCATTCTCGTAATGTGTCACATGATAGAGGGCACCTTGTAGTATAACATCCTACTGGGGAGGCCTTGGATTCATGAAATGCATTATGTTCCCTCGATATTGCATCAGTGTGTCAAGTATATACACGACGGACAAGTTCATGTGGTTTCATTAGATGAAGAACCATTCAAGTTCGTGAACTTAGCAGATTTGTCAGGGGGCTTTGTACTCCCATCCATGCACTTGGACATACATCCCAAGTCATCGGTAAGCATTCCAAGAGGTAAATAGGTAGTGCATGTTAAACCATTAGTATTTGTATCAAAAATATCTAAACATACCACTACAACTTCTCTAAGACCAAGTGCATCAGCAATGCATTGGGACGATGAGAAATTAAAGGTGAAATTGGGTAGGAAAGAAGCAAAGAACATGCCCGAACCAGTCACCGATGAGGCTACCACTCCCATGGAGGTGGAGGAAGCCCAAGATCAATTTTAGGAGGCACCTCAACCTGCTTCTCTTGCATCGTCAACAGGATCATCCGCACCACGGGTACTATTCACCTAGCCAGTATAGGTATGGGTGAGTATCTTGTGCAAAATGTGACCTTTGGTCCTATTTTGGAGACTATAAGAGACATGGGCTGATTGATAGCCCATCGATATCTAGTTGGATCCATAGTACTGTTGGGTGAGCCACCCAACCAAATAAACTTCATCTATGCCAGGTTGGGTCAAGTTCCAATGTGAGCACCCATGGAGATGGATGATGAGGAACAGTTCATGGTGAACGTTTGGTACTTGTCCAACCTAAAGTACATCATGCACATTTTTGAGCTCTATTACTGGCATGGATATAGCCTTAGTCTTTTTGAACAAGGACGAAGAATCTCTCTTGAACTATGTTATCAGTTGGCAACTGATAGGTTTGGATTGGGATTGAAAATTTAGGGACATGATGATTTACTCACTGCATCATTGGATCATTTATATCTGAGTCTGTAGGATGACATGGATTTTAATCCATATCATCCTAACTATAGCACCCTAAAATTGGCGCAGTTAAACCCTTAGTAAAAAGATAAAATTTGAATTTTAACCCCGAAATCGCCCGTTAACCGCTCACCCCATTTTTCGTGCCATTTTTAGGAGTTGTTTTGACCGTTGGACGATATCGTCGTCGATCAGACGAAATCGTCCTAGATCGGATGAATTCGTCTGGGATAGAACATCTAGACGTTCATCCCAAAACCAAATTTTCATAATTAGCTTCTATTTCAATAGCCTCTCCAACTTGGGTAGAAGCATGTCTGCGTAGTTGGAGATTCCTCCATTGGAGATCTCCCAGATTGGGATGATCCCCAACCTCCTAACCTCCCCCTAATCCTATATAAACTGGGATTTTCTCAGTTTATCCCCCTGAACCCCTGAATTTTTGGATCCCCTGCTTGGCTCTCCTTTTTTCCTTGGTTGATTTTCACTACCATCATTTGCATTTGTATTTTCAAGTCTTTCATTGCAGGTTTTCACTGTGCTTCAGCTGGAGGAAGCTCGGATCGTCGCAGGCGATTCCAGATGATTTCGGATGATCCTATCGTAGATCGATGATGATCTCGTATGATTGGAGGCGATCTCGACAATAGTTCAGATTGGGGGCAATCAAAGCCCTGAGTTTGCATTTCCCATCTTTCTTCCTTATTTTTATTATGCATTAGCTTGATTGATTTTCATTCTGCATCCTGGAGTTCACCTCATCTAGCATAAATGCATGATAAATTTAAAATAAGTTATTAAAATAATGTATTTCCTTTAAATATGCTATCTAGATTTATCAATTAAGCATTCATACTGTCATTTCCATTATTTTGCATTATTCTTGTAGTTGCATTTTTGGTTTTTGGTGTCTATTTCTGTGATTGCAGGTTTCTGACGAATTCGTCTGATGAATTCATCAGATCGATGACGATCTTGTCTGATATCAAATGATCGACTGTAATATGGGATGATTCTGTATAATTGCAGATGATCCTATCATATTCGGGATGATCTGGACTCCTACAAGCTTCAGAATCTTCATCAGACATCCGAAATCAGGTGCATTCTTTCTTATTTAGTATATTCCTGGTATTTAGGATTCATTCATGCTTTCTGTATTCATATAAATTGGCATTTTTCATATAGAATAGCCTAGATTCATTCTGGCCAACCTAGGATTATGAATGATCGAGTATAAAATGAACACATCAAAACCATTCTCAACCTAGGCGTGGAAACTGCCACTCAAAGTTTCCTGGTGAACCCCACCATCCATCAAAAATTCACCTTTATACCCCTCCCCCAAGAGGCGCGACCTTCAAAGGGCCTCTCAGTCCGAGGTATTGTTCCATCCTTCTCGCATCCCCCTTTCGGGCACGGATCCTTTAGCCTGAAGGTAAGGGCACAAAAAATTTGGGTCAATACATTTTGGTGAACCCGACGTGAAACTAAAAACCTTTTGAAAACAATCCAAATAAAAAAATTATTAAGTAACATCTAGAATCATTAGACAAATAGTTAAATTTGCATATCATGTTTAGATGGTAGATTATAATAAAAGACGAGCTGTCACCATAAATGTTGAAAATCAATTAACAACCATAGAGATTACATCTGTGCTTAGAGTACCTCAAACAAATAGAGTCCAACCTTTGTGGGACGAACTTGATAGGAGATTGGATATTATTTCATCTAGATCAACAGAACTTAGGCAAATTAAGAGGTTTGTCCTAGATAGAATCCTGGATCCTGATCAGGTAACTTTGTACCATGAACTTCAGAGAGCTTGCCATAGGTGGTTAGCCGATAAAAGAGCACTTGTGTCTTCATAATTGTACACCTTTGAAGAATACCTTGAGAATGCAGTTATAGTACATAAGTTTCTATCTCGTATAGAGGATCAAGAAGTCGTTCTTATGGATAGGAAAATATGGAATAGAGTTCCTAGAGCTATGTTATATCGAGAGTATTGCCATGAGATCTATTTTTACAAGTCAGAGTCTGAAGTAGATCATATTACTATAGCACACTTTATCAAGTTCTTGAAAAACCATTTCCAATTTGAAGAGGAGCATTTCATGACTCCTGATGAACTCGATCCTATTAATGATATCCATAAACTATTTATAGAAAACTAAGTCATTATTCTTACTGTTGTTATTCTTTTTTTACAACTAGAATGCTATTTGTTATCTTTATAATAATATTATAAAACACAAAAACAAAACAATAACAAAAAAAAAAAAAGCCAAAACATTTCCTTTTATAGTAGGTATATAATTAAAATATATACCTCTCAAACCTATCGCATATATATATATATATATATATTTGCTGAAATCTAAGTTTAAGCACAATGCCTAGACTTAGGAATGGAAAACAGACTGAAGAAGAAGAAGATTGGTTAGGAAAACCATTAAATAACCCAGATGTCCTTCCTGAAGATCAAATTCAAGAAGAAGAAATCCTAGACCAACAAGAAGAAGAGCTTGCTGTAAGAAATGAACAAGAAGAAAATGTTAGAGAGGAAGGATCCTCATCCCCTAAAATGTCTCCGGGAGGAGTCATTACTTTTGAAAATATGGAACAATTCTGGAAGTTCATTAATACTAATATTGGTGTTCTTAATAGAGCAGTCCATATGGACAAGGATCGAATTAGTGATACTCAAGCAACCCTAGAAGATGTATTTCACACACGCACTAATCCCTTGTCCTTTATTGATCAAGAGAGTGATCAAGCTGGACCATCCAACTTGGATATGGCAGCTATAATCCAGAACATGCAACAACAACAGGTTACCCAACCATCTAAAGTGCCTGTTAGCAAGCCTAGGGTCATTCCTGCACAAAAGAAACCATCATTTACTACTCTATTTTGCCAAGCTATTGAGCAATATACCTCAAATCAGCAAAAACCCAAAACAAAACCAAACACCAATTACCAACAATCTGGGATACAACATAATACTATTACAAATCCTCTTCATAATAATCTTCCTACCAATGCTTTGCATAATAGCAATATAGCATCTAATCCTTATGTCACACCGTCATACACTCATAAATCCCATGCTTATGTCCCACCGAACCAACATGGTGGACAAACTAGTAATCTTGAAACCGTGGTGAAATAGTTAGTTTCCCGCATGGACCAGATAGATCCCTACCGTCCCTCGTACAATTATCGAGAGATGTGTAGTCAGCCTTTAGATCCTATAGTTGTAGCACAACCATATCCTAAACATTTTCCTATGCCTGTCTTGCCCATATATAAAGGAACCAAAGATCCCATAGAGCATCTTTGTATGTTTAGGATAGCATGTCATGATATATCACATGATGACTTATTATTGCTAAAAATGTTCCCAAAAAGTTTAGGAGGAATGGCATTAGAGTGGTATTATCAATTACCCACTAATTCTTTGAGGAATTTTGAAGAAACAACCGAGTCTTTTGTGCATCAATTTAGTGCCTACATCGAAAGGCATGTGACCATTAAAGACTTGTACAACTTAAAACAAGACAAAGATGAATGTTTTGCTGATTTCTTAGCTAGGTGGAGATAGTTGATAGGAAAATTGCACTTTGTGTTGCCTTATAGGGAGATGTTGGACATCTTTATTAATAATTTGCAAGACCAACTATCTTACGAATTATCAACTACTACCTTGACCACCTTCGATCAGGCTATAGACTTAGCCAGACGAGTGGAAGATGCTCTCATTCGGAGAGGACAACTTAAAAAGAAAGACGATGAGAAAACATCCAAAAATCAATATAAAAATAAACAAGTTGTGGGTGATGGAGTCACTGATAGCAGAAATATTGCTACTGTTAATGCTGCGAAGACAACGAAGAAGTTTATACTAAAACCTCCTGATAAACCTCCTCAAGAATTTACTAGGTTGAATCAACCTTTATCAACCATTCTACCGCAATTATTAGAACGAGGTTTGATTCAATTACCAACTATCCGGGAACCTGATCCAACTATACCCGGATACAGAGCTGATTTACACTGCGACTTCCATAGAGGACCTGGACACACTACCAACTCTTGTAAAATATTAAAACATAAAATACAGGACTTGATTGATAACAATGAGATGGAGGTACAAGCCTTTCAACCTAAGCAAAATCCTCCTAATAATGCTCAAAATAACATCCCCCAAAACCAGAACCAGAATTCCAATCAGTCATTGGACATATTTCAACATCCTTTACCAAAACATGGCAAGGAAGTGGCTAATCAAATTGAGCATCATAATGTTCCCCCTCCTACCCGATATGTAGGAACTATTAGTGGGCATTTACCTGCTCATGAGCCAAAAATATTTGACACAACCTTATCTGTGGTTACGACCAGGCCTCTACATAATATTTGGACACCTGATCTCAGTGATACAGAATACGAGACTGAGAGTGATATGGAAATCACATCAAATCAATCGAATAGCTCTGAAGATGAATCAGAACCTATTCTCCCTATCACAAGTTATATGGTTCTAGAAGAACCATTTCCAAGAAGAGTCACTACTAGACCATCCTCTCACCAATTACTTTCTAATGAGCAAGCCATAAATGCTAGACCAAGACCCATTCATCATCCGTAGAACAATATTGTGGGTACCATCGGAGCTGTTACTAGACAACAGGCTCAAAACTCTCAACAAGATCAAATGCAGAATGATGGATCAGCTCCATTTGTTTTGAAAGTTCCTAATAAATGGAATCAGGCACCTAATGTTCAACCTAAACCTCCTTACAATATTAATGAGCAACTATCAAATATTACAACTAGAATTTCTCTGTTGGACCTTTTAAGATCTTCTCCTACCCATAGAGATGAATTAATGCTCACATTAATCCAGATGATGGTACCACAAGACATTCAACCTGAAGCCATGGCTAATACTATAATAACTCATGAAGTTGATTGTATTGACTTTCGGGATAGAGATATACCTCAACATAGTTTACATAAGGATAACCCCTTATATATTACTGCCTTAATCGGAGATGTAGCAGTTAAACGAGTCTTAATTGATAATGGTTCATCTTTAAACATCTACACTTTTGACTTCTACCAAATATTTGGGTTTAGAAGCGATGAAATGAAAAGAACTGATATGATCATAAAAGCCTTCAATGACGAAACACAAGAAACGTGTGGAGTTATTACCATCCCATTGCAGGTTGGTCCGAGAACCTTGGATACGACCGTGTTTATTGTACATTGCCCTGCATCGTACAATATACTCTTGGGTCGCCCTTGGATCAACGCGATGCGAGCCGTTCCCTCAACTTTACATCAATGTGTTAAATTTGAATTTAAGAATCAGTTGGTTACCATTCATGGTGATCCTAGACCCTTTGATATGTGTGCTTTGGCAGAACCTATTGGAGTTCAATTTTGCCCTGCTCTATCATCCACACATCCTAATTCTCATTATCCATCTAAACATGTGAAACACACACCCACAACGTCATCTACTTCTTCTCCATCAGTTCCACCTCTACATACAGCTCAACCATCCTCTAAACAAACCACATTAGGACCTCAAAAATATCCTAATCCCACAACCGATGCCTCTTGTTCTACTCCTATAACTTCTATACCTATAATAGGCCCATCCATCGACATCTCTACAACATCAACATCCACCAAAGGCATAGTTTCCACACCAGAAGATGTAGGAAGTGTTCCTTCTACCTCTTATGCTCTTACTGATGAGCTCTTACCCGATTTATCTAAAATTCTTATATCAGAGAAAACAAATGCTTCTATGCAAGATTCCCTTATTTTAAATAAATTGCCACCATCTCCTCATACCTTGGGCCTCCCATAGCCTATGGGAAGTATTTACCAAGTCGGGAGCTGTGCTTTTATTTATAAGGGATATGACTGGGGTAGAATACCCAAAAACATCAAAACTCATTATAATGGATATGCTCGATGTTATTTTACTAATGAGTATATTAAAGCCAAATCTATAATGCTTAAGTTGGGATATAAAGGGAAAGGTTTGGGACCTTTCCAAAATGGTATGAAAGAACCTTTTGAGGTAGAACCGTGGCCCGCCCGATGTGGTGTGGGCCTATTTCCTAGTAAGGGTCAGCCCTTCCCATTTGAGGATGATGACCATCTCATATGTTACCAAGATTATTTGGATAAACGTGATGCCTTGCGTTTAATGAATAAGCCATTTACATGTAATATGCTATCTATAGCTTACCCTAAGATGATCGCCGAATTTGATGATGAGTTGGAGGGAGATATCTTCCATGATGTCTCCGTTGAGGAATTATTACATAATGAATTTTATTTTGATGGCTCTATACCTAGTATAGCCCAGCTTGAGGCCACGACTCCTCAAGACGAATTATCCAAGCTAACCTTGGAAGAATTACAAGAATTGGGTGTTTCACCCGCCCCACCTAATTTTGAGAAAAATCTACACATGGAAGTAGAAAATGTCATAAAAATTAACATTGGAACTGAGGATAATCCTCACATAATCAACATTGGATCAGAATTGAGTCAAGAAAAATAGGATAAATACATAGCATTTCTTAAAGAATATGAAGATGTCTTTGCTTGGACATATGAAGATATGCCAGGTTTAGACCCTTCTGTAGTTATGCATCACTTAGTAGTCCATCCGGATGCTAAACCTGTTAAACAAAAACTCAGAAAAATGCATCCTAAAGTGGCCTTACTGGTCAAAGGGGAGTTAGAAAAACTCTTAAATGTTATCTTCATACAAGCCATTGATTATTCTGAATGGATCTCGAATGTAGTTCAAGTAACTAAGAAAGAAGCTACCAAAGTTAGGGTTTGCACAGACTTTAGAGATATTAATGTTGCATGCCCTAAAGATGATTTTCCTCTTCCCAATATGGATCAGATCATTGATTTTACTATTGGGAGTGGAATGATATCCTTAATGGATGGATTTTCTGGTTATAATCAGATCAGGATAGCTCCTGAAGATCAGGCTAAAACAACCTTTATTACCCCTTGGGGGACCTTTTGTTGGAAAGTGATGCCATTTGGTTTGAAGAATGTAGGTGCAACCTATCAACGAGCCATGACTTATATCTTTCATGATATGATGCATGATATACTACATGATTATGTAGATGACATTATAGCTCGTTCTATTAAAGAAGATGACCATTTAGAGGACTTACGAAAAGTATTTGATCGGTTAAGGGAATATCTTATCCGATTGAATCCAACCAAATGTATATTCGGAGTCAAGTCCGATAAATTATTGGGGGTTATAGTTTCTTTACGTGGCATCAAAATTGACCCTCTCAAGATTGTGGCTATCACTGATATGCCCGCACCCACAAATATATCTGAATTACGAAGTTTACAAGGTAAGCTTCAAGCTATCCATCGCTTCATCGATAAGCTGGTAGATAAAACCGGACCCTTTCTTAAGCTTCTTAAGAAGGATGTCTCTTTCCATTGGGACAACGAATGTCAGGAAGCATTTGAACGCCTCAAACAATATCTTCTTAACTCGCCTGTGCTTTCGCCACCTAGACCTGATCGCCCATTTATATTGTATATTTTTGCTTCATATTTTGCCTTAGGAGCTATGTTAGCTCAACTGGATGATGAGAAAAGAGAATGTGCTAATTATTATATCAGCCAAACATTAATCAGTTATGAAACCCGTTACACAACATTAGAAAAATTATGTCTAGCAATCGTATTTTCTACACAAAAATTATGCCATTATATGCTCAGTCAAAAAACGTATGTTATTGCTAAATCCGATCCTTTGCGGTATCTCATGAGTCGACCTTATTTATCTGGTCGCACAACAAAGTGGGTTCTTGCTCTAAGCGAGTTTGAACTCATGTTTATAGGACAAAAGTCTATGTTAAGGGTCAAATCATAGCAGATCAATTAGTCGTTGCACCCCTAGAGTCTACCCATCCCCTCATCATTGAGTTTCCTGATGAATGCCTTAAACTAGAGGCAGACCATCCAGAGCAATGGTCCTTATACTTTGATGGAGCCCGATGCATGAGTGGGGCTGGTGCAGGTATTATTCTAATATCTCCATAGAAACATCTTATACCTCTGTCCTTTAAATTAATGTTTGCTTGCACTAATAATACTGCTGAATATGAAGCTCTAATCCTTGGCTTACGAGCTGCCTTGGCACTAAAAATTAAAAATCTGTTAGTTTTTGGTGATTCTCAACTTGTTATAAATCAAATTAATGATGTTTATCAGACCAGAGATGATAAATTACATCCATATAAAGCATATGTATTACAATTAATATCTTTATTTGATCACGTTACCTTGGAAGCTATTCCTCGAACTAGCAATCGTGCGGCTGACGCTATGGATGCAGCTGCATCTCTTTTACCCTTGGAGTTAGATGATGAATATGCTACAATCATTATTCATCGACTCCAGGAACCCGCTTCAAATAAATCATGCTTAGAACCTTTGGATGTGTTTCTAATCAATGAAACTACTCCCGAACTTTGGTACACTGATATATTCAATTTTCTTCAAAATGGGACCTTCCCTTAAGGTTTTAATAGAAACCAACGACGGTTATTGCGTAGACAAGCAAGTCGCTTCGTAATAATTGGCAATACGTTATACAGGAGATCTTTTGAAGGTATCCTACTGAGATGTTTGAATCTAGAAGAATCTAGATCAGCTTTGAGTGAAGCCCACGATGGATCTTGTGGGGGACACTTTAGTGGTAGCACCATTTCTAAGAAGCTCCTTAGGATAGGATATTTTTGGCCTACCATGGAGAATGATGCACATGATTACGTGCACCATTGCGACAAGTGCCAGAAACATGTTGACCTTGTCCATGCGCCTGCACAAGAACTGCAGGCTATTTCATCTCCTTGGCCCTTTTCAAAATGGGGCCTAGACATCATTGGAAAAATCAATCCTGTGTCATCTGATGGACACAAATTCATCATAACCGCTATCGAGTATTTCATGAAGTGGGTTGAAGCTATGCCCTTAGCTTCTTGCACTGGAACCCAAGTTTCCAAATTTATTTTTAATCAAATTATTTGCAGGTTCGGAATTCCTGCAAACCTCATCTCAGATAATGGAACTTGTTTCAAAAATAAAGATGTCAAGAAATTATGTCAAAAATATAAAATTCAACATCGTTGGTCCACTCCCTATTATCCTCAGGGTAATGGCCAAGCAGAAGCATCTAATAAAACATTAATTAAAATCCTCAAAATACTGGTCAATAAATCTGGCCGAGATTGGCACATTCAATTATATCCTACTTTGTGGGCTTATCGTACTAGCGTTCGTACTCCCACGGGCACCTCACCTTTTGTTTTGGTCTATGGCGCTGAAGCAGTTTTTCCCTTTGAATTAGAAGTTCCTTCTTTGGCTCTACTACTTCAAGATACTGAAGTAGGAGATGAATATCGTGCTGGTAGATTTAGTCAGCTAGAACTCCTAGATGAGAAGTGCATCAATGCTTTGGAACATCTTCGAGCCTACCAGAACAAGCTTAAACGAGCATACCTCAAGAAAGTTCATCATCGATCCTTTGAGATCGGCGACCTTGTCTTAAAAGAAAATCAAAAAAATACTAATGCAACTAAAGACCTTAAAGGTAAATTCGAGCCCAACTGGCTTGGACCATATATTATCACTGCTAAATTTGGCTCGGGAGCATACAGATTAGCTACCTTAGATGGTAAAGATCTTAAAGAACCTATGAACATTATGCATCTTAAACGCTATTATGCATAAAATCTGGTCATTTCATCATTGTATATATTGTTATTTTGCATATTGTTTCATTTTAGTCATCCATATAAAAATTTCAAAAAAAAAAAGTAATATTATTTATTTTTTCAATTCATAAATTAAAACCAAAATATAAAAAAAAAAAAATTAAAAACAAAAATCAAAATCATCAAAATCTTCAAAAACATTTTCTATTTTTGCACCCATCAATTCTTGAAGTATTGCAGTCATATTTTCAATTATTTTGGATAAATTAGCATTTATTTGGAATCCCGCACTTTCACACTCACATGAATAAATATCTTGATTTTATTTGGTATGATTATTAATCTCTCTTATATCAAAGTCCACAGTTGAATTAAATAAAGTTTTGAGCATAGAGAATTGATCTTGTTATTTACTTGAACCAAGTATATCTTTTCACATTAAAATGATTTCATTGCAAATTCCATATGATGCTACATAGTAGAAGTGGTTTCTTGAGCGAAAAGTTTCCCCTGCTATCCTATCATGCACATGGTCTAGAATCTCTGAGAATTGACAAAAGGACAAGCTCACCCCTGCCTAGAATAAAAATCCCTTGCTCTACAGCCAATCCGAGCAAGTATCCCTAGTATAGGAAGAAAAAGAAAAGTCAAAGAAAATGAGAAAAAGAAAAATATCATTTTGTACCATCGCAACAATATTTCAGCATTATCTCAAGTTCCAAGCAAAAATACAAAAAAAAAAAAAAAGAGAGAGAAAAGAAAAAGCAAAAGCAAAAAGCAATAAAATCCTTTTCCCTACCCCTTGAAAAGAAAAGAAGGGTGAATGAGCTTGAATCCCTGGAATTCTCAATTATTCAAAAACCGTGAGGTAAGCCCCATAACAGGTGGTTTGTGCCCAACCCGCTTGGCCTTGGGTAACTCCTAGCATGGTGATATGTCTGTCACATTAGCGACCTTATTTTGTACAGACCTATATCTGCTTATGGATCAACTAGCTCTTGATGACCCGACTTACATAGTAGTCTGGTACGGTTACATGCATATAAATCATGGTCAACGAACACTTATTTGGTTAATTCAAATTACTTGTATCAAATTATCTTGCTCAAAATTGGTAAATGAACAATACAATTGCACACACATTTGTATTTGAGAGATTTTGTATCATTATGATAAATCAAGATCGGCAATGAACTCACATATGCACATGAGGGTTCCTTATAAATCTACATTTTGTCTTTGATATAATTTAAAATATTTTTGCAAATCTTTTGGAATAATTTCATCTTCTTATTTAAAGCACATCTGTTTAGTATAAAAACATTTCAATACATTGTTTACAAAAATCCAAAATTTCTTTCAACAACATATTCAAAAATCTAGCAATAAAGTCACGTTTATATATTATTTTCTGTTTATCTCAAAATCAAAAATCAATTATGCAATAAAATTATTTTTTGGATTTCGCGATGATGGTATAAGTTTATACCTATAATTCTATGCCTAGCACAAACCATTGTTCTAATTTTATTTTCCCATTCATTTTAATTCATAAAAACATATGGCTTACATCATTATGTTACACAATTGTGCTTTAAAAGGAACGCAAATTTTTCCATTTTCATTTCATTATGTCAACATTCAATTTTGCAACGATGGTATAATTCCTAGGGAATTGTTCAAAATTTTATCACACTTAGGAATTTTATGCCTAACAAAAATCATATTTTTAATATTTCATGCATAATATTTTTATGAAAATCTGAAAACAAATCATCACCATCATCATTTTTCATCATCACAACACAAAGTCTTAAGACAGTTTCTTAAGCACTCTTTTACTTTTAGCAATATTTCTATACTGGGATTAGCTTGACGACCTAGTGAGCGACGACTCCATGAAATGGTCTATAACAGCGACAATGTCCTTTGAAATTATTGTTAGAAGTCTCTTTATTTTTCATCACATCACACCACAACAACCAATTTGTTTACATCAGATTATTTCATTTAAGTTTTACAACATGACATAAAATTATACTATTTCCAAATGACATAATTACATGAATAAACAATCAACCATTTAAAACTTAAAGCATCATAAAACATATGGACAAGTCATATCACAAAAGGATATCATATATATATATATATATATCAAAAATATATGTACATCATATCACAGCTGGATTGGTATGCCACAATCTATACCCTGGCATACTCAATCCTCTCAAAAATATACAGTCTATAACCAAAAAGTAGCTAGTCTCGAGAAGCCCTCAAGCTCTCATCCTCATCTCCTCTCCCACCCTGAGGTGGAGGAGGTGGTCCCATAGAGGTCCGTGTTGTGTCTCGGGTCCTCGACATCGATCGTGAGGATGTCCTCGATGACCCCATCGTGACTGGCTCCACAATGGGGGCTGGCAATGGTATCCTCTGGTTCTCTAGAACCACGTGATAGTACAATCCTTGGTAGAACATAGTCTGAGCAATAGACCATGCCAGATCTCGAGTGCTCGCCCCTTCGCTCCGAGCCCTGAGCCATGTAGCCTCATCCTGTAGTGTCTACACCTGAGCCCAAAGGTGGGCATTCTCATCTCAAAGAGCCACCATCTCGTTGCTCTCCCCCACCTCGATACCCTTGCCCTTATCGAGCGATGGTGGCCTCTCCCTCTACTGAGAAGGGAGTCCCTCCTCCCTCCTCTCTAGCTGCTGCGATCTCTCTAGAGCCTGTGGCACTCTTCGACGTCTCTCCTGAGGCAACCGTTGTTGCTCCCTCCCTCTGTGACCCCTTGATACCTTGATAGAATCTTGGCATCACCTCCCCATCTGTCGCACCATTGTGTGCATCAGACCCTATGCCCTCGTCATCTAAGGAGGGTGGATGCCTGCATACCAGGCATCATATCCATCTGTAACCCTAGTGTCGTCCCCATCCACTGGATGAATGGGGGCATCATCTACATCCTGACTCCAGAATCATTGCATATCTGGAGCCCCGCTCAGTGTAGTACTATCCTAGATAGTCTAGGAGTACTCGTAATCCCTAAGAGAAGGGATCCCCTGCTGTAGACCAAACTATCGCAAAACTCGATCATAGCGGTGGAGCTCTACCTCTCCCCACTCCATCCTCAGCCAGAAGACTCACCTGATGTGAGCCAACTCCTGTCCATCCTCTCCCCACCCTGGATGCTCTCTCCATGGCCTCCAGGTGATCTGGTCAGGGATGAGGTCGTCTAGCAACCTCCGGGACATCGATAGATCTATCCGCCACTGTGACCCTCTCTGGAGCCACCAATAGAAAACCCGAGGTCTCTCCCGGTCAACCCCTATCAGTGGAAGCCCTACCGGCCTCCGCACCGCAATGTGCTCCTAGCACCAAACCTATAGTAGCGATGTCAAAACCAGACATCGACCTCCCTTGTATATGACCCCGTACAGGATCCTATACAAGTGGCATAGCACAAAACTACCCCAAGCAAATCTATAGTCGTGGTCTCTCATATCGTAGACCACATCTGAGAGTAGCCATGGCAACTTGCATCCGCTTTGGTGGCATAGTAGTAGGCCACCCACCACCCCTGCCAAAACCTGAGTCAATCGAGATGCCCCAGGCATCTGCCTCAATGTCTCGATGTTAACTCCACCCTTCTCTAGGGTGAAGCTAGGATCTCCACACAGTTGCATCATAGCATGGCCCTGATTGGCCGTAGGAGTCATAAACCGCCCTTGTATGGGGATCCTCAAGATCCTCCATATGTCCTCTAGAGTGGGATCCATCTCCCTTATCGATAGCCAAAAGAAGGATGACCCCGGATACCACCTCTCTGCTAGGGTTGTCAGTAGCCCCATGTCTGTCGGTATTTGTGGCATCTCCGCCACATGTTGTAGCCCAACTTCTGCTAGTCGATCTCGCTCTGCCTGGTCGAGCATGGCTACATCATCTCTTAGTCCCCCGTATTTCCACTCTCGAATTTTCAGTAATCCCCTCTGCAAAATAAACAATAAAACAACAAAAATCATTAATAGATAATCATTAAAATCACTTAAATCAATTTCATCTTATAAAAAAAATGATATCGTCCATTATTGGATGATATCGTCCTAAATTGAGTCAAATCGTCCTTTGTAGGATGAAATCATCCTTGATTTCTCAACTTGGGGATCACCCCTTGTTGGACGGGATCGCCCCTATTTCTTCGATTTTACCCCTAGACGAAATCGACGATATGGGGACGATTTCGATGAAATTGGGACGATTTCGTCCCGACGTCGTCGACGGCCTAAAAACGGTTGCAATGCCCCAAAAATAGTCAAAATTCAAATTAAAAATCACACAAATCAAATTAAAAACATAATTCATCAATTTTAGATCCTTACCCGCAATCCGCGTCGGACCTCTATCGATCTGTGCACTGTTTCTACCATTTTTCCTGCAGAGCTCTAAAACACCAAAAGTGAACAGTAACAATGAATTAGGGTTTTACCCTATATTTTTCAATTTTTATTTAAAAAATAACAAATTTTAAAAAAAAATTGCTTTTTCGTGCTTTTACCTCAAACGTTCGATTTGGGTAAAAACACGAAGGGGGCACCATAGTAAGCAGTCGTACGATTCGACCTGGAATCATCGTCTAAAAAATTGAGTAAATTTTTGCTTTCTCGTAAAGCGTGAAGAACTCGTATTTAACGCATTTTCTTCAAAAAATTCGCTAAAGAGGGGGCAAAATGTAGCACCCTAAAATTGGCGCAGTTAAACCCTTAGTAAAAAGATAAAATTTGAATTTTAACCCCAAAACCGCCCGTTAACCGCTCACCCCATTTTTTGTGCCATTTTTAGGAGTTGTTTTGACCGTTGGACGATATCGTCGCCGATCAGAAAAAATCGTCCTAGATCGGACGAATTCATTTGGAATAGAACGTCCAGACGATTTTGTCCCAAAACCAAATTTTCATAATTAGCTTCTGTTTCAACAACCTCTCCAACTTGGGTAGAAGCGTGTCTGTGTAGTTGGAGATCTCCCAGATTGGGATGATCCCCAACCTCCTAACCTCCCCCTAATCCTATATAAACTAGGATTTCCTTAGTTTATCCCCCTGAACCCCTGAATTTCTAGATCCCCTACTTGGCTCTCCTTTTTTCCCTGGTTGATTTTCACTACCATGTAGCTTTGCACTCGTAGTTTTAAGTTTTCATTGCAAGTTTTCACTGTGCTTCAACTGGAGGAAGCTCGGATCGTCGCAGGCGATTCCAGACGATTTCGGATGATCCTATCGTAGATCGACGATGATCTCGTACGATTGGAGGCGATCTCGACTGTAGTTCAGATTGGGGGCAATCAGAGCCTTGAGTTTGCATTTCCCATCTTTCTTCCTTATTTTTATTACACATTAGCTCGATTATTTTATTCTGCATCCTGGAGTTCACCTCATTTTAACATAAATGCATGATAAAGTTAATATAAGTTATTAAAATAATGCATTTCCTTTAATCTGCTATCTAGATTTATCAGTTAAGCATTTATACTATCATTTCTATCATTTTGCACATTTCTTGCAGTTGCATTTTTGGTTTTTGGTGTCTGTTTGTGATTGCAAGTTTCTGACGAATTCATTAGATCGACGATGATCTTGTCTGATCTCAAATGATCGACTATAATATGGGATGATTCTGTATAATTGCAGATGATCCTGTCATATTCGGGATGATCTAGACTCCTACAAGCTTTAGAATCTTCATCAGACATCCGGAATCAGGTGCATTCTTTCTTATTTAGTATATTCATGGTATTTAGGATTCATTCATGCTTTCTGTATTCATATAAATCGGCATTTTCATATAGAATAGCCTAGATTCATTCTGTCCAACCTAGGATTATGAATGATCGAGTATAAAATGAACACATCAAAACCATTCTCAACCTAGGCGTGGAAACTACCACTCAAAGTTTCCTGGTGAACCCCACCATCCATCAAAAATTCACCCTTATACCCCTCCCCCGAGAGGCGCGACCTTCAAAGGGCCTCTCAGTCCGAGGTATTGTTCCATCCTTCTCGCATCCCCCTTCCGAGCATGGATCCTTTAGCTTGAAGGTAAGGGCACAAAAATTTTTGTGTAGTACACTAACATGTCTAGTCTTTAGGGTAATAACCCAATGGTGTCAGTCATCACCATTGAGATATCGAAGCTTGAACATGAAGAGTTCTCAGATTAGAACCCTAGAGGCAACCTGGGTCATCAAAAATATATCACAATCGATGATACTAGTATGTAGGGGCACAGCCCTACCATTCTAGGAAATCTCAAGTCAGGAGATCTTTATAGTGAATATGGATAGGATTCCACCTCTTAAATAAGTGGATCGAGTTATGATGCAGATGGTGAGTCCTCGAATAATGATCAATCTGAAGAGGAAGTTGAACGAGCCTTCGTGGTTTCGATATTTCTATGTCATTTGTTGCCTAGAGAGCAATTAGATGAGATACAAGAGCATTGTATATTTGATAATGATTATGAAGATGATACATATCAGGTCTACTTAAGGCCTCATCCAGCTAATCTCCCAATATTTTTGGACATGATAGTGGTCTGCACATAGTAGCAATCATAGCGATGAGGTTGAGATGACCGATCTGAGGCTTGTATATCCGCTACATCTATTTTTTGTGGAATCAAAGTATATTATAGAAGAAGTACCTCTTAACATTGATCACTATGAATAGGAAGTAGAGCCAATTTTTGCGTTGGTGTCATATATACGATCTTTTTATCCGATTTATCCAGATAGTGATGATAGTGATCGTAGAATCAGATACATGGGACCACATCTAGTAGATCACCCCTTGCATATGGGGGGAAGTGAAGGATTATATATGTACAGTGATGATGAGCATTCGTTGGATATGGCCTATTTGGGGCCTCATCACCTATGTAATTAGAATCCACCTCAAGATCCTCTACCTATTATAGCTGCAAGTTTGCATCAAGATATTAATCTCCAGCGCTGCCTTAGGGAAAGAATAAATATGGAAGAGGAATATCAAATACTCTTTCCCCATCTACCTACTTATGCTGAGCTACTTGAGCCGAGAGATAACATTTTGTAGTTAGTGCACAGGGAGGATCCAATTGTCTGGGCATCCCATAGGGAGGACTTGTTCATCCTCATACCATCTAAGCCAGATCTTGGGTACGAAAGCTACACAGATGATGTAGAGTTCAGTCCGTGTGGTCCTGGATATCAATTCCATTCCATCAATATGGTCTCCATTGATTTTACCACTCCACTTTGCAATCTAGTAGATCCATCCAAACCATTGCATCTAAACATGGATGTTATCGATTGGGATCGTGTTGATTTGCCAGTAGAGCCTAAAGACTTCTTCCCGAACGAAAAGATGTTGCAACCATTTCATTTTGTACCAGGTTGTGCTTATGATATCTATTATGTTGAACATGCTTCTGATGAAGAACATATAAATCCATCTGATGACATCCATTTGATACCTACACCTCATTAGCTTGAGGAGGGATCCCATATGTTAGTAGAGAAAACCTTTGAAGTGGATATTGGTAACGACCCCACCAATCCAATGAAGGTTAAATTTAGAATGATTCTCACTCCAGATGAGCACGCTAGCATCATCCCTCTGCTGAAACAGATACCTAACATTTTTGCTTGGACATACAAAGATATGCCCGGTCTAGACCCAAAATTGGTTACTCATAACCTTTAACTAAACCCGTCCAAGAAGCCTATCAAGCAGAAGCTCAGAAAGATGCATCCAACAATGGCCTTAATGGTTAAATATGAATTGCAAAAATTGTTGGATGTAGAATTTGTCATTTCCATTGACTATCTAGAATGGGTATCCAATATGGTGCTTGTAGGAAAACCAGATGGAAGGATCCGTATTTGTATGGATTTTAGAGATCTCAACAACGCAACACCCAAAGATTCATTTTTTGTTGCCCAATATCGATGCTCTAGTAGACTCTACTGTAGGTCATGAAATGCTCTCCTTAATGGATAGTTTTTCTGGTTACAATCAAATTCGTATTAAGCTCAAATACCAGCACAAAAATGCATTTATAATGCCATGGGGAACATTTTGCTACAAAGTTATGCCATTTGGTCTCAAAAACATTGGTGCCACATACCAACGAACCATGACATACATTTTTCATGACTATGCACAAAATTCTAGAATATTATATCAATGATTTGCTAGCCAAATCATTGCTATGAGAAGAGCATGCGGAGGTCTTAATGATATTCTTTGATCACCTGATAGATCACAACGTCAGGCTAAATCCTAAGAAGTGTGTATTTGGCATAACTTCTAGAAAATTACTAGGTTTCATTATCTCCAAGAGAGGCATTGAAGTAGACCCAACGAAGTTCAAGGCCATTTGGTAAATGCGTCCTCCCACCAATATTAAGGAATTACAAAGCCTTCAAGGCAAGGTAGCCTTGATAAAGTGATTTATCATCCAACTATCGTATAAATGTCGACCCATGAATCAACTGCTACATAAGGGTGTCCCATTCAACTGGGATGAGGACTGCAAGGCAGCCTTCACTAAGATAAAGCAATACTTGGTGACACCACCAATGTTAGCTCCACCAACACTAGAAGAACCTTTTCTGCTATATATATCGGTAACAAACTTTGCGTTAGGGACCATGTTGGCCCAAAATAACATACAAGACAAAGAGCAAGCCATATATTACATTAGCCAAACCTTGGTGAGTTACGAGCTAGGATATGCATATGTAGAAAAACTATGTTTAGTAGTAGTGTTCGCTACCAAGAAATTGTGGTACTACATGTTAAGTTGTATGACATATGTGATATCAAAACAAAATCCTTTGTATTATATGATGAGCAAGACATATCATAATACACGTACTGCAAAGTGGATCATGCTATTGACATAATTCGATCTGGAATTCATAATCTAGAATTCCATTAAGGGATAATTCATAGTAGATCAGTTAGCTAAGGTGCCATTATCCAATAGTAGGCCTCTAACAATTGAGCTTTCAAATGATGCAGTGTTTGTAGTATCCGAAGATCTTGAACCCAAAGAACTAGAGAACAATACTAATATGACTCTGTTCTTTGACGGTTCAAAATGTGAGCAAGAATCTGGTGTAGGGAAAGTATTTTTCATGCTGCAAGGAGCTCTAATACTCTTATTATTCAAACTAGACTTCCCATGCACCAACAATAACGCTAAATATGAAGCCCTACTTTTGAGACTCCATACAGCCGTCACCATGAATATCAAGATACTAAACATCTTTGGTGATTCCGTACTCATAATTAACCAAGTGAGGGGACCGGTACTAAAAGTCTACAAAGATCTTGTTGCCACATATCTAGCTAAACTAGAATGGTACGACATCGAGGTAGTCCCTCATTCGTCAAATAGGTTCACAGACACCATGGCATCTTTGGGATCCTTGATCCCTCAGAATCCATCTTTCGACTTCACTACCATCCACATCAAGACTCTCTCACATCCTGTAGCAGAGTGTGCAGCATTTGATAACAAAGAATCAGTCAACATGATTAGTGTGGAGCCAAAAGCTAATTGGTTCTATAAAGCTGAAGACTTTCTCAAGAAAGCACCCTAGGGGTATTTAACCTCCCAGAGTCCTACAGGGAGTGGCACCACCATTCACCACAAGGTTGTTTCCTAGTCTACATTTGCAAAATTAAATACGTAGGAGGTATAGGTTGTCTTGGTAGTCGAAGCTGAGGCTCATCAAAATTGGATGTCACAGATTCAATACTTCCTAAGACTTGGTTTTGTCTCGAAGGGACTGTCGTGTGTCATAATATGCACATTTAAACAGAAAGTGACTAAATATGTCTTGATAGGAGACATTTTGTACCATCGAAGTTATGATGGAGTTCTCCTTCATTTTCTTGAGCCCCAAGAGTCATCTTAGGCAATTTTAGAAGCTCATTACGGTACATGTGGTGGCTATTTCAGTGGCATGGCCATCGTCAAGCACATCCTTCGAATGGATTATTATTGGCCCACTATGGAGAAGGATTGCAATGTATATGTTAGGAAATGCATTAAATGTTAGCATCATGCTAATCTTATGCACATGGCATCATAGGCCTTATAGCCCATCCAAGCAACTTGGACATTTACTCAATGGGGGTTTTATCTAATTGGCAAGATCTCTCCTCCATCATGAGGTTGACATGCATTCATTATTATGGCTATTGAGTATTTTACAAATTGGGTGGAAGCCATTCCTTAACAATGACTATTGGAGCTCGCATAGTTGATTTCATAATGGAGCATATCATAAGTCATTTTGGGATACCATCCAAAATGGTTTTGGATAATAAAACTTCTTTTAAGAACAAAACTATGTGAGCTTTAACATATAAGTACCACATCAAACATAGTTTTGTAACTTCATACTATTCATAGGAAAATGGGCAACCTGAGGCCTAAAACAAGACTGTGGTAGCCATATTGAAAAATACAGTGCAAGAACACCACAAGTATTGGCATATATAGCTACCCCTTGCATTATGGGCTTATAGGACTAGCAGTCGGACTCCCACTGGGGCAACTCCATTTTCACTAGTATATGGTGTTGAGTCCATTATGCCCTTAGAGTTGGAAATTCCAATGCTGCGTGTCGCATTGAAAGAGTTCATCGATGATGACACCGCACGGTAAGCTCGACTAGATCAATTGATGCTACTGGATGAACATCACGTGAATGCCCTGGAGCATCTTCACATCTATCAAGAATTATTAAAATGAGCTTACAATATCAAAGTCCACCAGAGAGACTTTGAATTTGAGGATCTTGTGCTGAAATAAAACCAATAGAACTCAAATTTGTCGCCCGATATACGAGACAAATTTATGGCTAATTGGCTAGGACCCTATATCATATCTAAAAATATTGGTATGGGTACCTATCACCTAACATCGCTAGCGGGTGCTAAAGAGCCTGAACCTCTCAACATCATCCATCTTAAGGCGTTCTATGCTTAAAGAGTGTAGCATAAAAGGCTCCAAAGGCATCTGTAAGCCCTTTGGTCATTCCAAAAAGGCACCAAGGATTTCTAAAAATTGCTTGGTCAACTCAAAGATTATGAGGGTTACTTAAAGCCACTCGGTCATCCCAAAAAGGCACCAAGGATTTCTAAAAATCGCTTGGTCAACCCAAAGGCTTCGAGAGTTCCTATAGCTTATTGGTCATCCTAAAAGGCTCCAAGATTTCTTGCTGAGATTTTTGTCAACTAAAAGGTTCCAAAGGCATCTGTAAGCCCTTTTGTGAACCCCAAAAATCTCCAAAGGCATATATACTCATCGTTGGGTCAAATATGAAAGCTGAAAAATTCATAAAAAATTAAAAATATATAAAATTCCAAAAAAAATGGTAAAGCATAAAATCCAAAAATATTTGCTTTTGCAGTTTGCATTTTCATACATGCATTCACCTCATCATATTACATTTAGGCATTTTTCATCCATTGCATTCCACAGTAGAGTGTAATGTGTCTATAAAAATCTTACAAATGGTCACACGTTTCTATTTCAATCATGCACCCTTGCATTTATCATAATTCATTGCATTCATAGACGATACCTGTTGCGAAGAAATATGTGTTGTACTTAGTATGGCACTGAGAGGGGGGGTGAATCAGTGTAGCATTCCAAAACATGAATTAACAGCTCTAAAAATAGCAGCAGTTAAAACTTATAAATAGATATAATAAGTACAGCAAGAGAACATCACACAACATAGATTTTTAACGAGGTTCACCAATATGGCTACTCCTCAAAAAGAACGGCTGCTTGGACTACCATCCAAATCTAGCCTCTTGCAAAGCACCAAACTTACAATCAGTTTACCAGCACCAACTAGAAGGAGCACCAACCCCTTATTTATCTGCACCAACATAAAGGAGCACCAACCCCTAATTTGCTAGCACCAACTGGACTTCAATTTTGAATGAAAATGTTTGACAGATACCTTCGTTATTGCAAGACCCTGACTGGTCTATTTCACCTTTGCACTCTCTGTGCACTCTGCTCTTACTACGTAATCACTTCACACAATCTGCTACACTGCTACAGCCGAACTTACACGATCATCTTCTTCCTTTCGCCCACTCTCCTCTATTAGCAAATTCTACACTTAGCTTGATTCGACATGACTTGCTCACTTTACGCACTTCACCATCATCTCGCCGTTGCTATGCTATATGTGCTCTTACGGCTGCATATCACACACTTTGATACTCACTCTGATCGATGATCTCAATTCTCCAAACAGCCCTCCTTATATACTAGAGATTTCAAGATGAAAACCCTAATTGTAGTCGGTTGATTATGCAAATGCAAACCCTAATCTTGGTCGGCTCAGATTTAACTTTGTTGGCTTCAACCGCCTCTGTCACTTTCCTGTAGCTTCTACCACAAAACTACAACATGTCACGATATCACGACACCTTTTGCAACCGTACGCCTTCTTTTACCTACTGTCGCAAAATCGTGACACTTTTGGCCTTTGTCTGCTTTGACAATGTTCTTGTCATGAAATTGTGACACTTCTAACTTTTGCTGATGTCATCCTCACTCCTGTCATGAAAACATGACCCTTTTTGCTTCAAGGCCTTCTTCTCTGCTTTTGTCGTGAAATCATGACATTTCTGGCGCCGTACAGTCTCTCTCCTCTTAGAGTCACGAAACTATGACATGTCATGAAATCATGACATCTTCCTATGCTGGAGTCTACACTTGCTGTTTGGTCTTGAAACTACGACATGTCGCGAAATCGTGACATCTTCATCCTGCTAGCTCCTTCACTGCTACCTGTCGCGAAATCGTGACACTTTTTGCATCCGTACATTTTTCTTTCATCCTGTCGTGAAATCGTGATGCTTTCAGCTTTCGAAGGTTTTTCCTACAACCTGTCACAAAATCATGACACTTTTGGCTTTTGTACGCTTTCTCTACTGCTTGTCACAAAATCGTGACACTTCTAGCTTCCGTATGCTTTCTTTTGTAGCTTGTCACAAAATCACGAAAGTTTCCAACTTGCTCTCCTTCTCTGCCAACATGTCACAAAATTGTGACAATTTTTCCAGCTTTGTCTCTATCTTCCAACATTTTGTGAAATCACAATAGTTTTTCTTGTGCCTTCTCTCTCCTTGACCATGTCGCAAAATCGTGACAATTTTGCTTGCGCCTTCTCTCTCCTCGGCCATGTCATGAAATCATGATAATTTTGCTTGTGCCTTCTCTCTCCTCGGCCATGTCACGAAATCATGACAATTTTGCTTGTGCCTTCTCTCTCCTTGGCCATGTCGTGAAATCATGACAATTTTGCTTGTGCCTTCTCTCTCCTCGGCCATGTCGCGAAATCGCGACAAAAAACATGTCGTGATATCGCGACAGTTTTCTTACTTGTTTTTTTCTTTGATTTTTTGAATCTGGGCCACTTCTGTCTTCTTGGAAATTCACTATACATGTTTTGACTAACCTCTGAACTCCTGTCCACTACATCAACTGCATTAACTGAACTAACTGTCTGTGTTGATAACAATGACAATACTTTTGCTGCACCTTGCACAACAATCTCCCCCTTTGGAATTTTTGGCAACACTCATGCATTCTCCTGTAATTCTTCTCCCCCTTTGACAATAATACCAAAGGGCTGCTGCAGACTCCCCCTAAGTCTATGCACAACATTCTCAGATACACATTGTTATAGTTAGCAAAAATCATGAATATGAGCAATGAGATAAACAAATGCATAAATGCTCCCCCTGAGAATTTGATCCCAATGGCTAGTCAAATCTTAGAATATTCTTGGGAATATGTGGCCACTTCAATTCACGCTGTCTTCTGAGCCTCAACCCTCTGTTGCTCTGCAATCTCAAACTTGTCCACTATTTAGTGAAAGCATACACTGATCGTTTATATATCCAACTTTTTGTTCTGTAATGCAAGCAGCATCTGCATATACATCCTGGATATTCTCAACAAGCTTGAACCTACTGACAGTTGTTTGTCTTTCTCTGTAGTGAGAATCCAGCAGACTACCTCAATTCTTTATGAAAGCACCTCAACCATTCATCACCAGGCTAGAAATCATTTGGCTACACATTATAAACTTTTTCTTCAATCTTCCCATTCAACATGCTGATTTCACATCTGTCAACAGAATTGACAAGTGACTCACACTTGTGCCAACTTTTGTCCAGCACTACAATTTTACTGCCAACTCTGTGCAAGCATCAAACACTGTACTGCAGCACAGCTAGATTCCTTTTTATATTTACTACCTGATCTAAGTTTTCTACAGTTACTGTAGATCACACCTTACTTTCAACTGTGCATATCAGGAGAAGACATTTTGTCAAACACTTTATGGCCAACCGTAGTGCACCTTACTCAGCCTCAAACTTCTTATCCTTGGATTGGCATTTTATCAATAGTTAAAACAAAATTGTTTGTGAATTAATTATATTCACCAAGGTGTTATGAACGATCTGACAAACTTCACATCAAAGTGTCGAACAAAAACACGCTGCTATTATCGAAACACAAATACACAGCTGGGACAAGCATTCTTTCAATAAACAAAAACAATCTGAACTGTTATAATCCATAGTTATGAACAGTGGCAGTAAGAACCAACAGCAGAACAATAATGACATATATTCATACTGCCAATGGTGACACCTCTCAATTTAATCTTGATCCTTTTTGACACTACCACGAACAGCTACAAGAACTGAAAAATACATTTTGTCAACTGAACAACAACTTCCATGACTACTGTCCTTTCATCCTCAGATAACCAAACAAACACAGAGGAGCATTAAAATAAAACCTTTTAAGATTGCTCCCCTTGAGGATGTGCTTCTTAGATATGCTTAGTGCAAAGGAGGAGTAGTCTCCTTCAGTCCAAGGAGACATGATTTCCTCTCTTCTTTCTTTCTCCAAACTTTCTTGAACACGGGCTTGTATTTCTCAACTACATCCCTATTTTGCACCTTTTCGTGAACTCGAACATTTCTCTTGTGTGGTTGTCTCTTTTGCATCCTTGAAGAATGATTATTTTCCTTTCTTTCATATACATGATTTATTCCCTTTTTATATTGCATTTTGTGTCTGATGAAATTTGCGGTCTTGCCTTAGATTAGATACCGAAGTGCTTGGACAAAATCTTGCTATGTGCCCGTGACCATCACATTTAAAACATCGCACATAATGTTTACTCAGAGATGCAGATGTATTTCTAATAGCATAATTCTTTGACCTATTATTCCATCCACAATAAACTGCCTTGTGACCATAAATGTTGCATCTAAAATAGTAGCCGTTAAAAACATTATTATGAATAGAATGGGAGTGATAGAACCTCTTTTGATGTGGCTGCTTTGCTGTAGATCCCCTTTGATGATTTCTTCCTTTTGAATATTTAGCTTCAAATTTTTCTTGCTTTGATCCTTCAATCGTGTACTTTTCTTTTTTTGTATATTTGGAAGATGACTGTTGTTTAGCTTCATATCCAAGACCACGCTTATCCGCGGAGCTTCTTTATTGGCCTATCATTTTGTCTAGTAATTATGTGCTCTTCTAAAATTTAAGATTTGTATTGGCCTCTTCTAGTTGTTTCTTCAATGAAATAATCTTTTCTTCTTGTTTACAGCAAATAGTCTCTTTTTTACTAATCTGCAACCTGAGAGTTTCTTCAATCTTTTTTGACTTTTCTACTTGCAGCTTCAGATTACTAACAACTTTGTTAGATTCCTCTTCATGATTGCTACATACGTCGATTTTATTATGCATCTCTTTTGTCTGCATTCTTAAACCGTCAATTTCTTCTTATAGCTTATTGCAATACTCTGTTTTTCTAGTTAATTGCATTTTGAGATCTTCAAAAAATTTCTTGAATTTTTCTGTCTGAACTTTCAAACTGGTAATCATATCTTCTGCACCCTCAAAATTTTTACCCAAAGCTAAAATTAGTTTATGTTCCTTATTTACTTCTACATCACTTTCTTCTTCATCACATTCCTGTTCTGAATCTGTTTCTTCACCAATTTTGAATATATCATCTTCATCTTCACTGCTACTGAACCCATGGTAATGACGTTCATCATGATCGAGTTGCCCACAAACAAAACATTCTTTAGCTTGTGAACAATTAGCTGCAAAGTGACCGGTATTCCCACATCTGGTGCAAAACTTTATTAATCTGGCATGTTCTCCACTGTTTGATTCATCTCTTGAATCTATTTCCATTCTTCCTCTCAAAACAGCAACATTGAGTTCAACTTCATTTTTTTTCATGACCATATGTGTTTTCTTCTTCTTGTGTCTCATGGTTTTGCTTTTGCCTTTCCTTGCCATTTGTGTACTAATCCAAGATCAACCCAGACTGATTAAGTCTGAACTAAGAACTTCACTCTGATACCAATTATTGTACTTAGTATGGCACTAAGAGGGGGGGTGAATCAGTGTAGCATTCCAAAACATGAATTAACAGCTCTAAAAATAGCAGCAGTTAAAACTTATAAAAAAATATAATAAGTACAGCAAAAGAACATCACACAACATAGATTTTTAACGAGGTTCACCAATATGGCTACTCCTCAAAAAGAATGGCTGCTTGGACTACCATCCAAATCCAGCCTCTTGCAAAGCACCAACCTTACAATCAGTTTACCAACACCAACTAGAAGGAGCACCAACCCCTTATTTATCTGCACCAATAGAAAGGAGCACCAACCCCTAATTTTCCAGCACCAACTGGACTTCAATTTTGACTTAAAATGTTTGATAGATACCTTCATTATTGCAAGACCCTGACTGGTCTATTTCACCTTTGCGCTCTCTACGCACTCTGCTCTTACTGTGCAATCACTTCACACAATCTGCTGCACTGCTACAGCCAAAATTACATGATCATCCTCTTCCTTTCGCCCACTCTCCTCTATTAGCGAATTTTGCCCTTAGCTTGATTCGACACGACTTGCTCACTTTGCACACTTTGCCATCATCTCATCGCTGCTACACTATATACACTCTTACGACCTCATATCACACACTTTGATACTCACTTTGATCGATGATCTCAATTCTCCAAACAACCCTCCTTATATACTAGAGATTTCAAGAAGAAAACCCTAATTGTAGTCGACTGATTATGCAAATGCAAACCCTAATCTTAGTCGACTCAGATTTAACTCTATCAGCTTCAACCGCCTCTTTCGCATCTGTCACTTTCTTGTAGCTTCTTCCGTGAAACTACATGTCACGATATCGCGAAACCTTTTACAACCGTACGCCTTCTTTTGCCTGCTATCATGAAATCGCAACACTTTTGGCCTTTGTCTGCTTTGACAACGTTCTTGTCATGAAATCGTGACACTTCTAACTTTTGCTGATGTCATCCTCACTCCTGTCATGAAAATGTGACCCTTTTTGCTTCAATGCCTTCTTCTTTGCTTTTGTCACGAAATCGTGACATTTCTGACGTCGTACAGTCTCTCTCCTCTTAGAGTCACGAAATTACAACATGTCACGAAATTGCGACATCTTCCTACACTAGAGTCTGCACTTGCCGTCTGGTCGCAAAACTACGACATGTCATGAAATCGTGACATCTTCATCCTGCTAGCTCCTTCACTGCTACCTGTCGTGAAATCATGACACTTTTTGCATCCGTACATATTTCTTTCATCCTGTCGTGAAATTGCGATGCTTTCAGCTTTCGAAGGCTTTTCCTACAACCTATCGCGAAATCGTGACACTTTTGGCTTTGGTACACTTTCTCTACTGCATGTCACGAAATCGTGACACTTCTGGCTTTCGTACACTTTCTTATGCAGCTTGTTGTGAAATTGTGATAGTTTCCAACTTGCTCTCCTTCTCTGCCAACATGTCATGAAATCATGATAGTTTTTCCAGCTTCGTCTCTGTCTTCCAACATGTGAAATCACGACAATTTTTCTTGTGCCTTCTCTCTCCTCGGCCATGTCACGAAATCGTGACAAATTTGCTTGTACCTTCTCTCTCCTCGGCCATGTTGTGAAATCACAACAATTTTGCTTGTGCCTTCTCTCTCCTCGACCATGTCACGAAATCGTGACAATTTTGCTTGCGCCTTCTCTCTCCTCGGCCATGTCGCAAAATCACGACAATTTTGCTTGCGCCTTCTCTCTCCTCGGCCATGTCACGAAATCACGACAGAAAACATGTCGCGATATCGCGATAGTTTTTTTACTTGTCTTTTTCTTTGATTTTCTGAATCTGGGCCACTTCTGTCTTCTTGGAAATTCACTGTACATGTTCTGACTGACCTCTGAACTCCCGTCCACTGCATCAACTGCATTAACTGAACTAACTTTCTGTGTTGACAACAATGACAATACTTTTGCTGCACCTTGCACAACAATATGTATGTATATTAAGTTTTCCAGTCATTCAAACATACCTAGTGGGTTCTTTAGATATTCTAGAAATCTTGCTTTGCTTTTATAGACGAGGTCATTAGTTGGGATAGTGCTTCAACATATCAGGATCCTATCACTAAGCAAAACAATATAAAATCTTGCTAAGACAAGAGATTATGAAATCTACGAAAGGGGTCTTAGGTATCTAAAGAGATGGGTTTCATGACTTGCTTATCTTGCAAATAGTTTGGTCTAGAGTGGTGAACTTTGGCAAAAGGACAATAATTTCCCATATAAATCCCAAAGTTACAAAGTTTAAATCCCAAAGTTGCAAATTTTAAATCCCAACTTACAAAGTGCAAATTTCAAAGTACAAAGTTCAAATCAAATGTAAAGTGACATAGTGAATCAAAAGCACTATAAAAATCCCTTGCTCAAATAAATGGTAACATGTGGACTAACAGTGATTTTTATCACTACATAGGAGCAAGTAAGAAGGGTGAGAACTTGAATCCCTGGATTGTCCACCTTTTGAAAGCCATAGAGTTATCCCCGATCGCAGCAATGGGTTGTAAGAGTCTCGCTTGCCATCGGAAGGGTAGTTCTATTGGGTGATCCCCAAACATAGCAATGGGTTGAAATATTCCTGTCTGCATTTGGAGGGGTAGCACTGATCAATTTGCAATATGAGCTAGCTCTAGGTGCCTAGGTTTGCCTAGCTGTATAAGTCTAATCAAAGTTGAAATAAGGATGGTATGATCGTATGAGGAACCCTATCTCACATATGGGTTGACAAAGTTTCGACTGACATACGGGGTATGCTTATGGTCTATCTTAGAATACTCACATGTACACACAGGGATAATGAATATTTGGATCTGTCACGGCAAAATTCTTGTCCAATAAAAGCCTTGTATAGTTAGTATGTGATTTTTGGAGAAGTCTACTAGGGTGTTTGAGTCTCATGGAAAACCTCAAAAATTTCTCTAATAGCAACAAAATACCAAATATCATTAGACATCAAAAATACGAGTTATTCATTTATCATAATGTATTTTACAAAGCACAATAAAAAATATAGGATAAATACTGCATGAATATCAGAAATGATGTATAGACGGCCACTGACTATATAGTGCAGCAAAGAAAAATATATAGAATGATATATTCATTCATTAGCATTATACCAATCTATTTTACTGCATTTCATATATGGGTGATTAATTTATTAAGTTCTTGTAATGAGAATTATCAATTATTTTGCATGATTGTTATACATTATGTGGTGTCGTATTTTTAAAATTGATATACACAGTTTACATTCATTCCTTATATTTTAAGTGATTAAAGCATACAGTTTCATTCCCATTAGATTACGATTATGTATATAATGCATTACCATACATTGCATAGCATACCATAACATCAAAAAAATAAACGCATGCCCACAAAGCAAAAATAAATATGCGTTAAAAATAAACAGTGCATTCATATGCATACATCATAAAAGGCACATCTAATCATCTAGATCACTGCATCTCATCAACATCATCATAAATAAGATAGCTATCTAGTGCATTTCATCCATATATTGCATCATATAAATATAGCATCAACATAAGCATTGCATCCATGTACATCAAATAAACATAAAATCAAAAATACACATTGGTACACATAATGAGCCATAAATGATCAAGTTGTGTATATATATATATATATATATATATATATAGTGTGTGTGTGTGTGTGTGTGTCCAAAAGAGTACATAGGGAGTGTATCAAAATACCCATAGGTTACAAAGTGTGTAGGTCCTTGACCTTACACCCAAAACAAATATGGCATATCAAAAATATAGTTTGCATCTAGCAGAGCCCAGATCGAATCTGCTCCCCTTATATTGGAGATCTCACTGCCTCCCTCAGCACTATGCTTTAGAGCCTGCTCTCCTATCTACTCTGGCACCTATGGTGGGTCCTACTGTGGATCCTACCTGCCTCTAAATTCTAAGGCATCCAGCACATGAGAAACTAGTAACTACAATAGGCTAGTCCTCTAACCGGTGGCCCCTGAAGTCTACCCTACATCTCTAGGTCTGGCATGTGATGTTGCAACATGTGAGATAGAGGACCTGTGCATCCTATCAGTCCTATGAGTCTTGTGACTCAAGCTCACCATAGACTTTCCAAAGTTCCTAGACCTAGTTTGCTGAGAATCTAAAGCGAAAGGATCCTTAGGAACCTGTAGCTCATGCATCTCAATGTAGCCGACTAGTTGATCAATGCGAGCAAGTCAAGTTTCATGCATCACATTGGTCCTCATGACCATGTTGTGAAGTCACTCTACCTTGGCAATCATATACTGACCACCTTCTAGAGCTACCACTAGTGCTATCGAAGGCCCCATAATAGCCTAAGGAGGTGGCATAGCCCCCCTCAATATTCGTAAGAGATCCCTCTCCATATCTATTGTAGTTCATTATGCCTGGGCTAACTCCATTGCAGTCTACAACCTTTGAACCTGGGCCTTTCTATCTGTGGCCCATGTAGTGAGGTCCTGTATCTGACCCTACACCTCAATCAAGTGCCTATCCATATCAGCTACTCTTGCCTCTAGAGTGGCAATAGTAGTATCTTGATCTAGCTACTCTGTATGGAATCATTTGAGCTAACTCTACAATTCAACCACCTGAGCTAATAGCAAACCCTCTGCACTGTCGAGAGGGACCTCACCCTCCTCTAGAGCTTCTTCATCTGGGTCAATCTCGAGAGCCTCCTCGGTGATGACCTTTATGCCCCAGTCGCCCTTTGTTTGCTGGTGCACCCTGAACCCATCATGATCCACCTTTGCCTCTACCTGATCTGGCTCTCGACCTAGAGGCCTTATGTCATACCATCTAAACATGGACCACCACCCGTCATACTCTAGAGTGGTCCTAGCAGTCTCAACTCTAGTCTCTTGGTATTCATTAGCAGCATCTCCTAGAGGCTAAGGAATGATTCATTGTATATCGTGCTCCGTGACCAAGCGTCTGTATCTGAGTGGGATATTTGATATATCCTGTATGATTCCAAACTATTGTAGGACCTAAGAGTAGAACTAGTACTCTCGAATCTCAACCTTACGGCCGATCATACATCTATCACAGCATGCTTGTCTCAGCCATTAGCCCTCCTTCGACCACGTTGGGAAATCCATATAGGGTTGCCACTGAACATTGTTTAGGCCAAGTGCCTTGAATTAAGTGATATAATGCTAGACATCACCAGCATGGATCCAACTTCGGGTACCCTCCTCCTCATGATGCCAAGAGGCAGCATAACACTAATGATCGTCAGCAATAAAAGTGATGCGTAGTGGAAGATCTGTAGGATGCTCGATCCAAATGTGCTACCACCCCTAGATATGTAATAGAAGACTATAGTTGATGCCCTTATGGCTACGCTCAGTAATCTGGTATAGCTCCATGTAGATCTGACATAGCAAGGTGCTCCCCCATGATAAAATTAGTGGCTCCTCTATCGAACTTTGAAGAACCCTCTAAGCAAAGAGGTTCTAGGGAATCCTCAAATTTGAGGAGTCTGGAAGGACAATCTGTACTATAATGTGCATGAATATGTTTTTGAGTCCATTATGCCCTTAGAGTTGGAAATTCCAATGTTGCATGTCGCATTGAAAGATTTCATCGATGATGACACCGTGCGGTAAGCTCGACTAGATCAATTGATGCTACTGGATGAACATTGCATGAATGCCCTGGAGCATCTTTGCATCTATCAAGAATTATTAAAATGAGCTTACAATATCAAATTCCACCAGAGAGACTTTGAAGTTGAGGATCTTGTGCTGAAAGAAAACCAACAGAACTCGAATTTGTCGCTCGATATACGAGACAAATTTACGGCTAATTGGCTAGGACCCTATATCATATCTAAAAATATTGGTCTAGGTACCTATCACCTAACATTGCTAGGGGGTGCTAAAGAGCCTGAACCTCTCAACATCATTCATCTTAAGGCGTTCTATGCTAAAAGAGTGTAGCATAAAAGGCTCCAAAGGCATCTGTAAGCCCTTTGGTCATTCCAAAAAGGCACCAAGGATTTCTAAAAATTGCTTGGTCAACCCAAAGGCTTTGAGGGTTACTTAAAGCCACTCGGTCATCCCAAAAAGGCACCAAGGATTTCTAAAAATCGCTTGGTCAACCCAAAGGCTCTGAGAGTTCCTATAGCTTCTTGGTCATCCTAAAAGGCTCCAAGCTCTCTTGCTAAGATTTTTGTCAACTAAAAGGTTCCAAAGGCATCTGTAAGCCCTTTGGTGAACCCCAAAAATCTCCAAAGGCATATATACTCGTCGTTGGGTCAAATATGAAAGCTCAAAAATTCATAAAAACTAGAAAATATATAAAATTCCAAAAAAAATGGTAAAGCATAAAATCCAAAAATATTTGCTTTTGCAGTTTGCATTTTCATACATGCATTCACCTCATCATATTACATTTATGCATTTTTCATCCATTGCATTCCATAGTAGAGTGTAATGTGTCTATCAAAATCTTACAAACGGTCACATGTTTCTATTTCAATCATGCACCCTTGCATTTATCATAATTCATTGCATTCATAGACAATACCTGTTGCGGAGAAATATGTATGTATATTAAGTTTTCTAGTCATTCAAACATACCTAGTGGGTTCTTTAGATATTGTAGAAATCTTGCTTTGCTTTTATAGACGAGGTCATTAGTTGGGATAGTGCTTCAACATATCAGGATCCCGTCACTAAGCAAAACAATATAAAATCTTGCTAAGACAAGAGATGATGAAATCTACGAAAAGGGTCTTAGGTATCTAAAGAGATGGGTTTCATGAATTGCTTATCTTGCAAATAGTTCGGTCTAGAGTGGTGAACTTTGGCAAAGGACAATAATTTCCCATATAAATCCCAAAGTTACAAAGTTTAAGTCCCAAAGTTACAAAGTTTAAATCCCAACTTACAAAGTGCAAATTTCAAAGTACAAAGTTCAAATCAAATGTAAAGTGACATAGTGAATCAAAAACACTATAAAAATCCCTTGCTCAAAGAAATGGTAACACGTGGACTAACAGTGATTTTTATCACTACATAGGAGCAAGTAAGAAGGGTGAGAACTTGAATCCCTGGATTGTCCACCTTTTGAAAGCCATAGAGTTATCCCTGATCGCAGCAATGGGTTGTAAGAGTCTCGCCTGCCATCGGAGGGGTAGTTCTATTGGGTGATCCCCAAACGTAGCAATGGGTTGAAAGATTCCTGCCTACATTTGGAGGGGTAGCCCTGATCAATTTGCAATATGAGCTAGCTCTAGGTGCCTAGGTTTGCCTAGTTGTATAAGTCTAATCAAAGTTGAAATAAGGATGGTACGATCGTATGAGGAACCCTATATCACATATGGGTTGAAAAAGTTTTGACTGACATACGGGGTATGCTTATGGTCTATCTTAGAATACTCACATGTACACATAGGGATAATGAATATTTGGGTCTATCACGGCAAAATTCTTGTCCAATAAAAGCCTTGTATAGTTAGTATGTTATTTTTGGAGAAGTCTACTAGGGTGTTTGAGTCTCATGGAAAACCTCAAAAATTTCTCTAATAGCAACAAAATACCAAATATCATTAGACATCAAAAATACGAGTTATTCATTTATCATAATGTATTTTACAAAGCACAATAAAAAATATAGGATAAATACTGCATGAATATCAAAAATGATGTATAGATAGCCACTGACTATATAGTGCAGCAAATAAAAATATATAGAATGATATATTCATTCATTGGCATTATACCAATCCATTTTACTGCATTTCATATATGGGTGATTAATTGATTAAGTTCTTGTAATGAGAATTATCAATTATTTTGCATGATTGTTATACATTATGTGTGTCATATTTTTAAAATTGATATACATAGTTTACATTCATTCCTTATGTTTTAAGTGATTAAAGCATACAGTTTCATTCCCATTAGATTACGATTATGTATATAATGCATTACCATACATTGCATAGCATACCATAACATCAAAAAAATAAACGCATGCCCATAAAGCAAAAATAAATATGCGTTAAAAATAAATAGTGCATTCATATGCATACATCATAAAAGGCACATCTAATCATCTAGATCACTGCATCTCATCAACATCATCATAAATAAGATAGCTATCTAGTGCATGTCATCCATACATTGCATCATATAAATATAGCATCAACATAAGCATTGCATCCATGTGCATCAAATAAACATAAAATCAAAAATACACATCGGTACACATAATGAGCCATAAATGATCAAGTTGTATATATATATATGTGTGTGTGTGTCCAAAAGAGTACATAGGGAGTGTATCAAAATACCCATAGGTTACAAACTGTGTAGGTCCTCGACCTTACACCCAAAACAAATATGGCATATCAAAAATATAGTTTGCATCTAGCAGAGCCCAGATCGAATCTGCTCCCCTTATATTGGAGATCTCACTGCCTCCCTCAGCACTATGCTTTAGAGCCTGCTCTCCTATCTACTCTGGCACCTATGGTGGGTCCTACTGTGGATCCTACCTGCCTCTAAATCCTAAGGCATCCAACACATGAGAAACTAGTAACTACAATAGGCTAGTCCTCTGACCGGTGGCCCCTGAAGTCTACCCTACATCTCTAGGTCTGGCATGTGATGTTGCAACATGTGAGATAGAGGACTTGTGCATCCTCTCAGTCCTATCAGTCTTGTGACTCAAGCTCACCATAGACTTTCCAAAGTTCCTAGACGTAATTTTCTAAGAATCTAAAGTGAAAGGATCCTTAGGAACCTGTAGCTCATGCATCTCAATGTAGCCGACTAGTTGATCAATGCAAGAAATTTGGGTTGCATGCATCACATTGGTCCTCATGACCATGTTGTGCAGTCACTCTACCTTGGCAATCGGATACTGACCACCTTCTAGAGCTACCACTGGTGCTACTGAAGGCCCCATAATAGCCTAAGGAGGTGGCATAGCCCCCCTCAATATTTGTAAGAGATCCCTCTCCATCTCTGTTGTAGTTCATTGTGCCTGGGCTAACTCCAGTGCAGTCTACAACCTTTGAACCTGGGCCTTTGTATCTGTGGCCCATGTAGTGAGGTCTTGTATCTGACCCTACACCTCAATCAAGTGCCTATCCCTATCATCCACTCTTGCCTCTAGAGTGGCGATAGTAGTATCTTGATCTAGCTACTGTGTATGGAATCATCTGAGCTAACTCTGCAATTCAACCACCTGAGCTAATAGCAGACCCTCTGCACTGTCGGGAGGGACCTCACCCTCCTCTAGAGCTTCTTCATCTGGGTTAATCTCGAGAGCCTCCTCGATGGTGACCTCTATGCCCCAGTCGCCCTTTGTTCGCTGGTGCACCCTGAACCCATCATGATCCACCTCTGCCTCTACCTAATCTGGATCTTGGCCTAGAGGCCTTATGTCATACCATCTAAACATGGACCACCACCCGTCATACTCTAGAGTGGTCCCAGTAGTCTCAACTCTAGTCTCTTGGTAGTCATTAGCAGCATCTCCTACAGGCTCAGGAATGATTCATTGTATATCGTGCTCCGTGACCAAGCGTCTGTATCTGAGTGGGATATTTGGAATATCCTATATGATTCCAAACTATCGTAGGACCTGAGAGTAGAACTAGTACTCTCGAATGTCAACCTTACGGTCGATCATACATCTATCACAGCATGCTTGTCTCAGCCATTGGCCCTCCTTCGACCACATTGGGAAATCCATATAGGGTTGGAACTGAACATTGTTCAGGCCAAGTGCCATGAATTAAGTTATATAATGCTAGACATCACCAGCATGGATCCAACTTCAGGTACCCTCCTCCTCATGATGCCAAGAGGCGGCATAACACTAATGATCATCAACAATAGAAGTGATGCGTAGTGGAAGATCTGCAGGATGCTCGATCCAAATGTGCTACCACCCCTAGATATGTAATATAAGACTATAGTTGATGCCCTTATGGCTACGCTCAGTAATATGGTATAGCTCCATGTAGATATTACATAGCAAGGTGCTCCCCCATGATAAAATTAATGGCTCCTCTATCGAACTTTAAAGAACCCTCTAAGCAATGGATAAGAGGTTCCAGGGAATCCTCACATCCGAGGAGTCTGGAAGGACAATCTCTACTATAATGTGCATGAATAGGGATTCTCATGCAGAGAAGACATCCTCGCGATACCACTCACCAATGTGCACCCCTCCATGGTCAATCACATCCTGAGCATCCTCACTCTGGTCATCAAAGATAGAATCAAAAATAGTCTCCTTTATCCTAGAGGGAGAGGAGACGATGGCCTCACCATCAATGGGGATCTTAAAGATCCTGTAGACATCCTCCAAAGTAACAGTTATTTCACCTATAGGCAGGTGAAATGTGTTCCTCCGAGCATTCCAACATCGGGCCAACATAGTTAGGTAGGCTTAATCTACCCTAATAGTGGGCAGATCCATGACATAGTCAAACTCGACAGCTCAAAACCAATCTTGGTCATCATCAGACAGAGCCTCATGGAGAGTCTTCATAATGTCAAACTCTCAGGCTCTAGAAGTCAATATTTGAAATAAAAAGCATAATGTAAAACATAATCTAGCTAAATAGAGCTAAAAAGAATGCTAAAAATAACAAAAATATATAATAAAAAAAAGCGTAGCTGAAACCTGCGGTCCCCAATTTGCCAATGGGGAACTGCAGCTGAAACTTGTGGTCCCCAATTTTCCAATTGGGAACCACAACTACCAGCTACAATTTAGGAGAGGCACCCATTTTGGGTACCCTCCTAGTCCACTAAGTCACAAAATTAAAATCCTAAGCTAACCTAGACTAGTGGGGTTCATTACCAGCAGTTTAGTGAGGTTCATTATCCGCATTACTTAATGTGGTTCATTTTACTGGTATTGAGTGTGAGGTCTTAGTTTTGAGTTACCTTGCCCGCACCCTGGCCTCGGCTAGTAGATGGCTGATCAGGATCCACCATCGAGGTAGACGAGTGTAATTACAATAGAGTGTGGTAGCATTTTGGATTAGGGAAGGTTCTCTTACTCTTAGAGCTCTCAAATTGCTAGTGCTTGCAATAAAATAATGAAAATTTTTAAATGGTAATTCAATTTATAGGTTCTCCTAGTCTCGATGAACCGCAAATGACACTTGCAGTTCTAAAACTAGGGTTTTTCACCTGTAGGTCTAACCTACAGTTCCCAAAATTTTAAAAATTAAATCGTAGATCGTACCCGCGGTCCATGGTTTGTATTAAATACACTCAATACCCACTGTGGGAAGGTCTAAAAGAGTAAACTAATGACTCCCATCGGATAAAAATTCAAAATCAATGATTAAAATTGCAAATTTGGTGATGTTAAAAGCACCAAGATAAATCAAATAAATTCAAAATTAAAACAAAAAAAATAAAATAATTAAAAACAAAATGCACCTCGTATTCAGTGATTTATACTATACACTTGGCAGTTGCAGCGAGTTGCGATCCATGAAATCCGACAAGATGAATAAATCACCATAAGGACATTTGGGGTCAAATTGTCATTTCTTTTATGACATCTTTCAGCAAATCATCGAGAAATATGATTCAACACAAGTCTAATTGCATTTGTATCATTTTGATTCCTTAAGACTGCTATTGTATCCTAACTGCTCCATAGGATAGAAATGTGAAAATACTACTAAGAGTTGCATTCTTAAGCTGAACTAGGCCTAGCCAAGGCATTAAAAGGCTCGAATCTAAATTTGTTCAGGATCATTCATTATGGTCAAGTGATTTTGTTGCTTCATACATTGTCATTACCCTCATCAAATCGTCACTTGAGGGGGTAGTCATAATTTCATAATCATAATCAAAATCAACAGAAGATCCCTAAGATCGTAGATCCCCTAATCGTGTCAAAATTACATCTGTTCTTGCTAATTATTATCAACAACTATCATAATCTTCCCCCTTTGCTTGGGGTAAATAGCAAATATAATAATTGGTTTGTAACTCTCATCCTCTAGATTTATGGATCAGAAGATACCCATACTTGGCATTGATGCTATTCGAACGTCTGATGACGAGTGCAGACTTATCAAAATGTAAGCCTTTCACGAGTTGGAAGCAATGATTCCAAGATGCGCATCCTTTTGCTTGGACTTGGGGCATCTAATGTTGATCCAACTAATGATCATCATAGAACCTTAGGCATCATTTTAGGATGTATATTTTTGCTCAGCATTGTTCGATCTCACAACGCATCTCAAAAGGGGTATCTGTAGACACCTAAAATGTGTCATTTCGAGGGTGACTACTCATATAGACATGCTACAAGACCATATGGAGGATCTTGGACAATCTCCAAGATAGAGTAGTGGTTCTAACCACTCAATTTAGGAATTTTGGCCTAATCATTCTAAACCACAACCCAAACCTATGATCTCCAGTCTAAACCGTGGTTGACAGATGTGGTCTGTAGTTTGGACTACAACTATGACCTGCGGTCTTAACTGAAGTTCAGTTAGGCCTTCCATCCAAGCCAAATTGGTTGGAATGGCCAAAAGATCTAGAAGAAGGTAGTTGAAGGATGGAAGATTCCAGAGGCTTCCATCCCAACTATCCTAACCACCCTTCTTGGTCTTGGCTTCTCCATGAAGCCACCCCTAGCCCTAGGGGCATGCTATAAATACCCCTCCAAATGGGGAGAAAAATAGAAGCAAGCATTGGATATTTGAGCAGTGAAGCCCTGGTGAATTGTACACTCAAACTGAGTATACTAAGATATAGAGCTATTACACTAAATCCTCGACCTTTTTGCCAACATTCATGATGAATTGCATTATGGATGCCCTAGGTGCTTAGGAGAGTCAAAAAGTACAAATTCAAGCAAACGAAGGCCCTTCACATTGAATTGATTGCCAAATCAGTCTGAGGACAACAAAGGTGACCCTTGAACATCAATTTGGACAAGGAGATCAAGCCCACTACCCCTAATTTTTAGGGTAAACCTATCAGAGGTTAAACTGCAGTTGTCAACCATGGTTCATAGTGCAAACCGCTCACCAGAGCTATGGTTTGCAACAGGTGAAAAATAACCTTACTCTTTTTATTTTTTTTTGGTTAAATAGGGTAGATTAATCATTTCTTAGGTTTAATTGCATTTTAGAAGATTTCTGACCGTAGGAATTAGCTTAGAATAGATAGTTTATGCTTTGTATTAATTAGGACATTTGTAGATCTTTTATGCACCTCTATGTTTCTATTTTTTTATCTGATCCATGCATTATTTGTCTAAAAATATCCTTTATGTTATATTACAAATCTTGATTCAATTAGCATAGTTTAAAGGTTTTTTTTATGTTTTCTTGATTATTAGTTTAAATGGCATTATCATGTATGTTTCCTTAAAGGGCCTCATTATGAGAGGCTATCTATCTTTTTGATCGTGTGTTGTTGTTTCTTGATTGTAGGAAGACAGGTACAAGAGGATTCTATATCATAATCCTTCCACATCATGAAGAAGGGGGTCAAATCACCCCAAGGTAGTTTGCAACTAGTCAAATGGCAATATTAATACGCCTACCCTATTGAGGGCATTGGCAATTGTATAAATTGTATCATCATTCAAGTGATCCTAAGACAGGCATATTTTTAACAAAGATTCATTCATAATCAATATAAGAAATATCATTTTGTTGAATTTGTGTAATGTGTCAAGATTTTTACGCTTTTATGATGACTATAGACTAATACAATAGATAAGAGCATGCTTTTTGGTTATGTCAATTTTCTTATAGGAGGTAGCTCTATCATCTTTGTGTCTAGCAATTGTGTCAATGCAGTTGACATAGATTGGTTTAATTTAGTAAACATTATAGGGGGCTTCTCTAGCTATTTAGATAAGATTAGTTTACTTAACACAATAGCAATACTAACACTACCAATTTTAGGGTTGGTATTAGATTGAGAATAAGTTATACCATCACCCATAACATTTTTGTTCTTGTGCTATCCTTTGGTGTTAGGAGAATGTATTTTATCTTCTTCCTTCTTGACCTTAAATTGCCATCTTCAGTGAAGAGTAGTCTCCATTTAATTTGTCAGATCAATCACATCATTGAAGGACATAACATGAGTCATCTCTAAGGGATATGAAAATTCTCTTGTAAATTATGTTTGAAGATATGTAATAATTCCTTGGGTGGTGGAGCAAAAGGTAATATCCTAACTATTTTTTACCACCTAAGCAAGAATTCGCCAATATATTCATCTTCCCTTGTTTAAGTTGATATAAGTCATAAATCATAAAGTTTTCTATGATAAGACAAAATGTTGTATAAACATTTTGACCAATTTGAAAAAAAAAATAATTGAGTGATAAGGTAGTTAATAGAACCATTCTAGAGACCCACCACCAAGATTCATGGAAAATAGCTTAAATAGTAGAATTTCATCATATTTGATATTGTATCTTGTTTTACTAAAGATCCGTAGGTGCTCTATAGGATCACCATATCCTTTGTATAGCCAAAATTATAAAAACATAATTTTTTTTGGGTATAGGTTCATTAAAATAGTCTTTGTAAGAGTATTTCTTAGGTATACCCCCATGAATAGAGATTAAATATTGTTTGATTTATAAGTTATCTTCTACTAATTGTTCTAACCTAGCATTGACATCCTAAAATTCAATATAATGCATTGAAGGTACTATAGTCTAAAATTGAGGGTTAACTAGAGGATAATATTACATGTTTGGATAGGATGATCCATAAGGGATCATTGGATTACCAATTCCAATATTACTTTGAAAATACATGTTAGTAAAATAAGGGTTAGTTGGTGTAGACATGCTATAGAATGGATTAGAAGTGACCAAATTTGAAGCATAAGGTATGCTAGGTAAAACATCCACATGTTGGACTTATGGATAGCTTAGGTGTGGAGAAACTAGAGGGTTTAACTTGAGTGGCTCTATGTTAGGAGGTATAGGTCCCAAGTTCCTTGAGGAATATGGAATGCTAGGTGATATTCTTCCTAAGGTTGTGGTAACAATTGAGTCTCATTGTTGAGCACTCATAAGGTTTGATCTAGGTTGATGCAAACGTTCTTGGGGAGTTTATTCCATGGTAGAATAAATTCTTTCTTCTCTAAAGGCAACTTATATAATTTTCTTATTTCATCATAAGAAAGCAACAATATGGTCCATAGATTTGAATACTACCTCTCCTTGTTCATTATGAATAGCATAAAGGATTCTAGGAGGAGAAATTTATTCCTCTTTTTCCTCATAGTAGAATTTTCAATCAAAGGTTACTTCTCTGGAAGTTCAAAGGAAGTGCTCAGATTATGTACCATTTGTTGCACAATATTTCGAGTGATATAGGGAGGTTCAGATATGACAAAGGGAGGAGTTCAATTTATTAATTTTTGTTTTGATAATACTTATAGAAAAGAAGAAGAAGAGGTCTGGTATCCTTATGTCACCTTGAAAAACAACCCTCCTTTTGACTCTTGTTAGTTCATTGTGATATACTAGCCAAGAAGGATTTCTCCCTATAGGACTAACAATTTTTTATGTTCTTGTTATCTTGATTTAATCTAATTTATCTAAGAAAATAGAATTAGGTGATATTGATTAAAAGTGTAATAACTTTTTATCTTAATTAAGGATAAGAAACTAAAGCAATAAAGTTTTGGATAAAAGACCCAAGTGGTATGGTTCACGTTGGGTTCACCAAATATGTGGGATGCCAAAAAGGTTGTGCCACCCTACTTTTGGGAGTTGGCCCCAGGGAGGTAAGATTCATTTCCTTTTTAGATGTTCATCCACACTTGAGTAAGAGAGTGTTGCTACTAACACGTTATTTTATTGAAATTTGTGTTTTACATGCAGTACTTATCTTTGGTGGGGATTTATGAGTTCATCAAGGGATTTATAGATTCCCTAATCTATTGAATGTGTTCATTTTTGCGAACACCTAAGTTTTTTCCATCTATTTTAAGATCTATAGTGATCAAAAATGCAATGCAACGGGATGTAAAAGCAGCTATATAGGAATACAACTCTATACTACATGTGATTTTATTTTTGATGATTTACTACCTATGCTTAAATAAAGAGGAGGTTTTATTTTCTTATGAGAGAAAGGATGTAAGAAGGTTGAAAACACGTAAATTAACCTATATGAAAAACTACATGCAACATTGATTTTTATGCCTAATAAAACAAAGTACAATGCTAGATAAACAAAAGATTATTTTGATTTATCCACTTTTATGTGTATAGAATGTGAAAGGATAAGGCAAAAGCAAAAACATAAGCCTATTAAAAGACTATGAAACTAGGGGACCATGGGTACTTACCTATTCTGGTGGTTGGTGTGATTACGCCATCTAAAATTGAATACGCCTCTTATATGAATATACCAACTGGAATTCATGTAGATGAAGATTCATTGAAACTTGCAAAATAGACAAAAAAAAATGATATTATGATTTGGAGGCCTACCAAACAGCCAAAAGATTGCTTCTTCCTAGTTTTCATAGTCAAGCCCTCTGTTTATACAAAAATTGAGGTGACCTTGCCATGGAAATGGATGCAAAAATAATTGAAGTGAATACACCAACTAGAACTATTTTGTCTAGTATATTTGTTATAATAAAATATACTGGCAGAGTGATAGGGTGTACTAGAAAACATAAATATTCTACTGGTGAGTTGATGTAGATAGATTGACTAGCCAAAATGGATGCTAGATATGACAAGGGATCTAAAATTTCTAAGAAATAAGGTATATACCGCCTAAAATAGATTTTGTTGGCAAATTCATTCTAGGAGCCAAGATAACATGAAATGATGAATTGCACAAAATATAGTGAATGGGGGGGCTGAGTGAATATGCTACCTAGTGTAAGTTAACTTGGAAATTTTAATTAATCCACCGAGGGATGACAAATCCCATTGGTGAATCTAAAAGAAAATTCCTTGATTGGACAAAAAATCTTTTGATGGTAGTTTGGAGTCTTGTAGTCATCTCATGTGGCTCCTATAAACATGGACAAGGGGATTCTTCATGAAACAATGATTATATTTCATAAGTATAAAACCTATGAGAAAATGCTATGGGTGCAAATAAAAATAGAAGAAGATTTGTTAGTAAAATTTGAAAATTAAGAACAATGCTTGTTAGGAAAAGTATCACCAAGTTCAAAACACCAAATTCTCCCTTCTCCTTGTCTCGTGGTGAAGTCATTCTAGTTTTAATAAAGTAGTTTGATAGCATTTCATTACTTCCTTTCTTTTATTGATGAATTTGCAAACACTTCATTATGGATTTATTTTTTAATTCTCCCTACAAGGGGCCAATTTATAGAATTCTATTCCTCTAGGGTTACTAATTGGTTGGTAGATCTACTAATTTAGGTAGGTTTGAGAAAGTTTGTATAGGTTTGGAAGCTATTGGAAAGAGGAAGGGGATCAATCCCCTTACTTCACATCTTATATGATTTGTATGCTTGTAGGAAATTTTTCGAGGTGATATTTGTGCCCTGGTAGGCCTTTGTAGGTGCAATTCTTTTTTTGATTTTTTGGATACAAATATGTCACCTATACGAATATGTAATTTGGAAGATTTATTTCTTGGTGTATTTTCTCCAAGTGACCATTGGGGTCAAATTCTATAGTTAAAAGGAGTTTATTTGAATTTTCATGAATATTCTTGGTTGAGAGCATATTCGCTTATGGATGGATTTCCTCTTGGTCAATGGATTTATCTCTGATAGTTTTCATCTATAAATTTTGGATTTGAATGATTTGTTAAGGTTATTTGAGCTAGTTTATTCGCTTATTTCAAAGATCAATGCAAGATGGGTGATCTAATTTTAAGTATCTACAACAAGAAGCTTTGAATTTTTCTACAATTTTTCATAGCCCTTCCCTTGTTAGTATCTTTGGCATCTTTATAGCATCAACAACTTGATAGATTGATGGAGCTTCAAGTCATCTCATTTTATTGTAGCTTTGAAAATCACTTTAAATCAAAATTTCCCTGTTAGGTTATATTTGCCCAATATAGGTGCTTATATCTCAAATGGTAATGCTCAGGTTTCTATGTATTCAATGACTCTAACACTAGTGGTGATGTCCTCATGTCTGCATATCTGGTGGAGACATTCTATATGCCTATAAATCTAGTGTAGAATGGCACTCAAATAAAGCTTTGCAATATGACCTCCTTTGGTTGGTAGCGCTCTAGTAGCACTTTCATCGCTTCTATCTACCTTGGCTGGTAGCACTTTGGTAGCACTTCTAAGGCTTCTATCTCCCTTAACTTGTAGTGCTTTGGTAGAATTAGTTGCTACTATATTTCCTTTATATGTTAGCACACTATTAGCGGTTATGCTTTACTATTTGTATGCTAGTGCCATGTTAGCACTTATACCTTGCTAATTATAATGTATTAGGTAGTCATTGTATGATGGCTCTCATAACTTCTTAGGTAATTGTACTTATAGCTCTTAGATAGTTGATTTGTAGTTCTCAAGGTAGCCAAGCTTATAGCTCTCTCTTCCTTCTCATATATCTTTTGTATAGTGACTTCTATATGATTCCCTCTATAGGGAAGTGCTCTTGATGGTACTTTATATATTCTTATGTAGAAATGGTTCTTCAAAAAATACTTCTTCAAAATAACTTATCCAAGGCCTAGACTGAATTAATTGTAGTAATCCAATCAACCTTATCTTTCTAATTAATATTCAAAATTCTCTTCTATATACCTCTATATACTTTATCTCTAGAGGCTTATTCTTTGTACTTCTCAATACTATTATTAATATATATTTTTCAATATTTTATGCTCCTCTATCTGTTCTCAATCTCTATACCTATATCCAATGATTTCAAACTATCTCCAATGTCGTAGGTTGCACCTAAGAAAAAAAAATGATTATCCTCTTCTTCTCTAGAGAATCCATAATATTATCAAGGTGGCTTTGAATATCCTTAAACTTCCAACTTCCTTCTGAGTTGGCCCTCAATCAATCTTAGCTAAGTCCTAGTCTTCATTGGTTTTCTTTCAACCAAGTCAAAAGACCCTATTATCCAAATCAAGGTGACTTATCCTTGTTCCCTCAATCAGACCTTCAAAAATAGAGTCCAAGTCTTCACTACTTCCAAAGTGGACAGACTCTAATGTAATGGTGGATAAAATATAATTATATCAGAAATAGATAAAGTTAAGCGGTAGCCTTGATACCACTGTTTGCTTTTAAGCCTTACTACCACAAAATATCATAGGTACCAATATAAAGAAGCCATAATATTAATGGTTGAAATATCAATAATAAGAGTAGAACTATATATGTGAACAATCAAATATATATCTAGTCCAATCTAATAATTAAATAGCATTCACTTATAATATCAAATATGAATGTAAATGGCCAAAATCATTCATGAACATACATGAAGAATACTTACAATAATATTCACACGTTAAATATACAAACTTGAGATTATCTATTTTTTTAGAGCGATACATATCATGGAGATTTGCCTCCATAATATAGCTATACAACATGACTCTCCAATTTCTTGACTATTTCTTTTAATATGACCTTTGGCTTCTTATCTTGATGATTGTATACAAGACACTTAGTCTTCTAACATACCTACTTACATGACACATGTGCATATCCTACACATAGACACTAACATAATATAAATCATCCTAATCTATCAAATAATGTAATATTCTCTAACAAGACCTCTTAGATATCTTCATAGGCAACCTCAATGAGCAATTGTCATTCTACCTAGAGATAACCAATGTATCTTTATTTGAAGTTGTAGATGGCATATTTAATTATGTAGAGACCACTCTCCTCAAAAACAAATAGCTGAAATATAAGACCCATGAGTAGAAGTCCTCCTCCCACTTGAAAGGGGTAAAAAATCATGTTGTAGGTGATGGAGTCAGCTAAACCAACAATATGAGAGTTGTGGTGGTACTTCAAAAGTGAAGCCTCAACAATCCAAACCTAAGATTCCATTATTTAAACTATATCAATTCCCTTGGTTATCCTAAAATAACTAATAGATGCAAGAGTCTTAGAAACTTCATCTAAGACCTGATAAATAATGGTCAAGTTATCTTCAGTTGCTTTGATTCTCAAACTTCTTCAAATTGAGATCTAAGGATTTTTCAAGATTTGATGTCAAACCATAACCAAAATATAGCAAACAATATTCACTATAGGAATGTCCCACCTCCAAATCAAAACATAGTGGAAATCATCTATTCTCCTAATTACTCTTATTTATGTCATCACAAGGTAACAACTTAAATTCAATCATTTGATCAACCTCTTAGACCTCCTTTTGTCCTTCATTCCAAAATATATTCTTCATCAAAAGGACCACATTGATCATATAATCACAAAACAAAGATAATTATACTTTTAATCTTTGTCAATAACTTATAAGTACCCTAGAACTTATCAGGACCTCTCTGATGCATAGAGATATCTTGCTTAAAATCTCGAGAGAATAGGTTATTCCTCAAGATATTATTCCTAATGATATCACATCTATGGTAAGATCCATTGGGGTTAACCATGCAACCATAGCATCCTTTGAGGATGATATTTCTTCATCATTTATGATCGAATAGCTTTCTTTGTATATCATAGGTCATATAAATGATACCTTCATCAAGAGAATCCTAGTTGATGGTAGCTCTAGTATTAAGATCTATAGCCTAAATTTCATCAACAAGTTTAGGCTAACCAAAAAAGAATTAGAAAAAAATGATCTTGTTATAAGAATGTTCAACAAGGAACATGAGGCTAGAGATATTGCAATCTTATCAGTCAAAGTCATACCCTGCATCCTTAATACCCTATTATTTGCCATGTCTTGCAACCTAATTTACAACATTCTTCTTGGTAGGTCTTGGATCCAGGTGATGTGATCCATACCTTCCACTCTATATTAGTTCCTCAAGTATGAATATCAAGGAAAAATGATCCACATTCCTACCAGCTCTAATCCCTTTTCCTATTGTCAAAAAATCATGGTCAAACATACAAAGGTGTGTCTTACCCTTCTCTTGATCTGTTTTCTTCTTCTTCTCCATCCTATATCATTTTTGTATTAATTTATTTAGCCCTAAATAATAAATCTAATCAATTTAATAATCAATCTAAAACTAACATCAGCAATAATAACAATCAATTTGAAGTTCAAATTCCTAACCAGATCCACATTAATAATAATAGTCAAGATAAAAATCAATCTTTTCTAGACCTAGCCAAGTTTCCTCCATCCGTAAAACCATAGGCTTGTCTTCTAGGAAGGGTCAAATAATATGAATAGGAATTTTATTTTTTATTTGTGCTCATACTACTAATTATGAGAAAATCTATGGCAATAACTCTCTCTTGGTCAAAAAATAGTATACCTCATGCTACTTGTTAAACTAATATCCCATGTTGAAGCGTATGATCTCAAACATGGGATATCAAGGCAAATGGGTAAGCCTTCATGAGTAGGGCATCAAAAATCCCTTAGGGACCAAAGCCTAACTAGGTCACTATGGAATAGGTTATATCCCTAGTTGTAATTAGCCTCTTTCCACTTCGCTTTCATTTGAAAATGATAATGAAGCAAGCCTTTTATTTTAGGAGTCCCATGATGATACCATTTCTATAAGTGGATTAGATTAGTATGAGGTGGATGAGGGGCCCTTGCTCCTCCTAATTTCTAGCTCTTTTCAAATAACATATTTTGCTAGTATAAACTTCCTAATATTAGTCTATCTAGAGTTGATCATCGATAAAAACAACTATGAGAGGGAAGACATCCCCCATAATACTCCTCAAGATGGTCCTTCAGACTATCTTGTCCAAAATAACTTATATTTTGATATATATTTTTTCCAAATAGCTAATGTTATCTCATACCTAGTAAATCATGATCAATCATCCCTTAATCCTACAAATATTGAGAATCTAGAAGTATTTCCCACTCCCCCTCAATTGGAAGATGAGTCTTGTATTCTAATTGTAAAAACTATGGGCATTGACATTTGGACTCCTAGAAATACAAAAATCCTAAAATAAGGTAAGGTCTTGACCCCTACTGAACATGAGGAATACACTAAGATCTTAATATATTTTAGTGATATCTCTTATTAATCTTACACCAACATGCCCTCTTTAGTTGTTCACCACCTAGTCATCAGACCATTTGTAAAACCCATAGAGAAAAATTTAAAAACAAATGCATTTGAAAATCACCTTGCTTATCAATAAGGATCTCCAAAATCTCTTGGATGTTGAATTCATCAAAGCAATCAACTACTTTGACTAGATTGCTAACATTGTCCTAATTGCTAAAAAATAGGGTAATGTTAGAGTCTACATTGACTTTCAAAACATCAATAATGCATGTCCTACATATGACTTTCCCTTGTCTAACATTGATATGATTATTGATTTTGCTACAGGATATGTAATGTTGTCTCTAATGGATAAATTATTAGGATATAGTCAGATCAAAATCACTCCTAAGGGATAATCCAAAATAGATTTCACTATCTCATGGGGAACATTTTTCTATCAAGTTATACCTTTGGCTTAAAAAATGTAGGAGCTACCTATCAAATAGCCATGACATATATCTTTCATGACATGATACATGACATCATGGAAGACTTTATCAATGATCTTCTCGATTAGTCCCTAAACCAAAAATACCATGTTTGAGATGTGAGACATATCTTTAAGCAACTAAGAGAGTATAAGGTATGCCTAAAGCCTCAAAAGTGAATCTTTAGGGTGACATCAAAAAAACTCGTGGGATTGATCATATCCTCATGCACCATAAAATTTGATGCTGACAAAATATCAACTATCATCAACATGATACCCCCTCAAAATTTAACCCATATTTGGAGTCACCAGGGAAAGCTTCAAGTAATTCAAATATTCATCTCTTAGATTTTTGATAAGTGTCAGTTATTTTCTAAGATTTTGAAGAATGATGCAGTCTTCAATTGAGATGCTAACTATCAAGTAGCATTTGATGCTCTTAAATCCAACCTCTTGTCTCTTCTCATCCTTGTACCTCCTAATTATTCTTAGCCTTTATTGCTATACATAGCAACAATAGACTATACCTTAGGTGTTATGTTGGCACAATACGACAACTCACATAGAGAGAGATATCTACTACATTAGCAGGACTTTGGTCAACTATGAAGTTCGTTATACTCCTCTAGAGAAGCTTTTTCCTATCATAGTTTTTGCTTCACAAAGGCTCAAACATTACATGCTTAACCATAAAATGTTTATCATTTATCATCATGAGAGTCAATCCCTTGTAATATATCATTTCAAAGCGTCGCCTCTTAGGACGAACCACTAAGTGGGTCATCACATTTAGTGAATTTGATCTTGAGTTTGTTAGCCAAAAGTCAATGAAAGGTCATATCATTGCTAACCAGCTAATTATTGCATCTTTAAAATCCATCCATACTTTAATTATAGACTTTCCAAATGAGTTAGTATGTGTACTAGAGGTTGATCAACCTTATTCTTAGACCCTATACTTTTATGGCACTCATTTTGTCAAAGGAGGGAGGTAGGAATCATCTTGGCCACTCCTCAATAGCAACTCATCCCTCTATCCTTTAATATTTAGTTTTCTTGTACCAAAAACACTATGGAGTATGAAGCTTTTATCCTAGGACTCTATGTAGCTTTAGAATTGTAGGTTAGGACCCTCTTCATTTTAGAATATTCCTAGCTTGTGGTCAACAATGTCAACAATGTTTATTATATGAAGGATTAAAAGCTCAAGCCATACATATACATCATTGCTAAGCTAATGGTCATTATTGATGTTATCCCTCAATATAGCAATCACAACATTGATGATATGGTCATAGTCACATCCCTTATCCCCTTAGATTTGGATTACAAACAAGTCATAATCATCATTCAACAAGTTAGAAAGCCCTCAACCCTAGAATCAAGCCAATATCCTCTAGAGGTCTTTTCTATAGAAGTGTCTCTTTATCTTGATCCTTGATACAAGAATATCAGTCTTTCTTAGGTCTAGCACATTGCCTAGTTGTTTGAGACATAATAAACATAAGAACCTGAGGTAATGCATCTATCACTATGTCATCAGTAGAAATATCTTATACCATTTTTCCTTTGATGGCATCCTCCTTAGGTGGCTATTCTCAACCAAAGCCTAAGTAGTCATTAAAGAGGCCCATGATGGATCATACAATGGTTACTTTAGTAGAGCTGCCATCACCAAGTAACTCCTATATATGGGTTATTATTAGCCATCCATGTAAAATTACTCTTGCAACTATGATAGGATATGTGATAAATATCATAAGCATGACAACCTTATCCACTCTCCATCTCAATATCTTCAACCCTTAATCTCTCTTTGGCCTTTTTTCATTCGAGGCCTAAACATTATTGGGAAGATCAACCCAGTATCGTCGGACATAAGTTTATCATCATGGTTACTGAGTACTTCAAGTAGGTCAAAGCCATACCTTTAGCCTCAACAACTAGATTTCAATTCTTCAAGCTTATCTTTAACAAGATTCTTTGTCACTTTGGTGTTCCTTCCATGCTATCAAAATACGCTTAAGTGTGTCTATGGTAAGAAGGTACAATATTGCTCCTTCGAGGTTGGTGATTTTGTTCTCAAGGAGAATCAAAAGAACACCAATTCCAAATTTGAGCTCAAAGGTAAGTTTGAGCCTAATTGGCTAAGTCCTTTCATCATAACCACCAATTTTGGTTTAGGATTTTATCGCCTATCCAATATTGATGAAAAATAATTAAAATTTCTAATCAACATCATGTATCTTATAAAGTATTAAATCTGAGTCTACTTCTAGTTATTGTTGCTTGCATTCTACTTGACTTTATGTTTGCCTACATATTTGTGTTTGTCTATGTGTGGGCTACTTGTTGCATCTCAAGTTAGAGATCCACAATTATGCAAATGATGATCATAGTCAGGATAGTTCATTTTGCATTGCACTTGCACTAGGTGACTAATGCGAGCGAATTCTTCTAATCCACACCCTTGTGAATCAAATTTTAATTCAGACAACTGTATATCGCTATCATTCAAAATTATCAATTTCTCTCTTTCTTTCTAGCTCAATCAGATTTGTCTCAAGTTCACATCTCTAAAAAATCTTCCAAACTACAAATTCCTTGTCACATGATATTACAACCCTTTCATTTTGACCACTTTGTAGACCCACTATGCAATGGACCTACATATTCTATTTCCTCTTGGTGGATACAATGTGACAAGAATGATCTATCATATAATTTGATCTCTATCTTATTGCAAGAAAACCAACTTTTATCTCATCATGGGCCACATGATACTTACTACAAAGTTTGCAGGTGTGGAAAACTCAATCAAATCAACTTCTACCTCATCACTGGCTACATGATGAACATTGTAAAGTTTTGTAGGTGCTAATAGTCCTATCAGTCTTATAATATTTTTTTTTCCCGCACTATGATTTATGTGGGGTCAATTGGTCAACAATAAAATTACCTCCTAAATGGGGGCATCATTCATTGCCACACTAATCAAGCATAAGTTTTATATGACACTTCTCCATGAGGTAAATCAAATTATTAAAATATCCTTTACACAGGTGCTTAAAGATAATCAAATTATTAAACATGTCCTTTAGACCCTTGCTTAAAGGTAGTCTAATTAATCATGTCTTTAAATCGTTTAATTATAAAATATAACTAATATTACAAGTAAGTCATTTAATCTTAAAATATTTTAATCAAATTAGTCAACTTACAAGTTAAATTTTCAAATTAATCACTTGTTGAATTACTCATTTAATCAAATTATAAACCATTAATCATTTTAATTATAAACCAAGAATCAAATTAATCATTTAATTATTAGTCAACTCAATAATTTAATTATAATGGTGTGCCCTTATACTTACCGATTCAGTTATATTCTCATGATGAGTTGGACTTCTTCACACCTCACGGCTTATGTGTTCATAATTTTCGAGTTTTGGGTTCATGGGATGTGCTAGCAATCTCTAAAACCTCCTTGTGTCTTCCAGTTTGGCATAATGATTTCAGTTTGTGCCACCCTTGTTGTGTCTGGTCCTTTCGAAACAAACAACTTTTAATCATGTTGTTGCCACCTCAAAAGTTGAATCCTTGATTCTCAATAGTGCCTCTCTTAATTCCTATTGGTTCCTTCTGTGCTTCATATTGTAGTCTTCTTCGAAGCGGATGTGAAGTTTTTCTTGGGAAGGCATTTTGGATTGGGACACATCCCCCTTCAAACCTAAAAAAACTTTTAGATTTCAATCGGAATTAGAAATATGGCATGGTGTGTATGAGAAAAACGTCACTTCTGGTTTTTCCTATTTAGTTATCCCTCAAGTTCATTTTGATCTTGTTCGGTTCTCAAGAGTTGTCACAAAAGCATAAAGTAGAGGAAGAAGAAAATGGACGAACTAGAAAGAGTGGAGCCTGTTGCTCCCACCCTAGATAAGGATGTATGGGAAATATTGGATAAAGGGGGACTCCTAAAGTTTCTAAAAAAACCAATGGTTATGACTGGGAACTCTCCATGGAGATAGCCCACTCATGGAAAGATGGTAAAGTGAAAGCCAAAGGCCTGGAATATAACATTAGCATTCCTCTAAATATCGAAGGTTTCTGACTTGCCCATCTCCAAATAATGCATCAACAAGGAGAAGCACTCCTTGACTAAGTAACTCAAGATCTTCAAGAGAAAGGAGAAAACCTTGAAAAAATTTAGAGTGGGATTCTTCATGAATCCCTCCCAGCTCTGTGGGATAGAGTAGCCATAGTCATTATGGAATTCTTCACACTTGATAGCCACTTTGTTGTTGTGAGGAGTTTTCACTTGGCCTTCTTGAACCATCTTTGGCGTAAAAATATGAGCTTCCCTACATTCCTATTCAAGTCTTTGGAAAATACCATTTTGCATGTTCAAAAAGGAGATGCGAGGGTTACTCTTCATCAAGGATCACTAAAAATTATGTTTGACCACATTGCAAAAAAAATGAGAAAATGTGGGAGTAATAAGTCTGGAGTTCGAATATGGAAGTCCCTCAAAAGTTGAGAAGAAAGTCAACTTCCCAAAGGATTTAAGGAAAATAGAACAAAGAATGCCCTCTCTGGCTTCATATGCACGCACCTCCTCTGTGGACAAGGTTTCACCAAAAAAAAAGAAAGTCGAAATCAAGAAGGAACTTGGGGCAGAAACAGAACAGTTGGGTACTTCCAGAGGCAAAAAAGGAATCAATGAGGTGCTCTAAGCATCTGAAGTCAAGACCAGTGAAAGAGGATTAGTCCACTCATTCGAAGGATTCAAGGGATTTTTCTCCCTCTTCGCCAAAGAGAAAGAAATCTAGGGTTCGTAGGGGAGTCTTTGCGACAAAATAAAAAGTTCTTATGAGAACTCGGGATCCTCTTAGGACCCCTAAAAGCGCTATGAGAAGCATTAAAGACCTTCTAAGTTCCCTCAAGAGAACAATCAAGATAGTGACAACTTACGTAAAAGAGGTTACTCTGTTGATGAGAAATATCTAGGAAAAATTTGAAGGAATCAGAGGAGGTTGTTGAACGTTCAAAAGAGGAAGAGGAGTAATAGAGTTGGTGGGTGATCCTCATTTTCCTATGGGTGTCTTTGTCCTTTTTCTTCTTCATAGTCATGCGGTGTTTAGTCTCTTGGATCCCTTTTGGGGGTTGATCCTTATATGTTTCTTGTTATTTATCCTTTTTTTTGTCTTGTTGTTAAAATTGTAAAAGGTTCGAGGACCCTTTCAAAACCCCTTCTTCCATCTAATAAAAAAAAAATTCAAATCATAACTTATTTAATCCTAAAATTAATCGAATTTAATCATTAATCAAATTATAAAATTAATCATAAATCGTGTAATTAATTAATTTACATTACATTTTAGAACATTTAATCATAAAACAAATTAATTATACATCCCAGGCACTAATTAGTACACATCATTATTGCAACCTTATTGCAACATCAATTGAGTTGTCACATCAAGATTAAACGTACATGCATAAGTACCTTGTATCAAATACATAATAATCCCCACATTTTAAGCTCTTAGTAAAATCTTTGTCCAAAATTAAATTCTCCTTTTTCCTAACCACATGCCTTTCATGATAATGTACATTCATCTCATGAATGTGGCAACCTATGTTTCTACAAATAAGAAATAAATTTCCAACCATAGCATCTTTACAAGATGCGCATCAAAATTTACCAAGAATTTGTCAAATTCATCAACATGCTCCTATCAACAATCTATTAAACTTGACCACGTTATTCATGATTATCCCACTAACTAGAAATTTATCTAGTCCATTAATTCACAATGCTTATCCAAATTGTTGAAACTTACTCAATTTTGTCAATATCATTAATGTTTGGTAATATCCTTCAAATAATATAGATTTGTCAAGATTAATTGAACTTATCAAAATGGTCAACATTCCATCAAATATTAAATTTTCAAAAATTATCAAAACTTTAGCACAACTCTCAAATCATATCAAATTTATCTAAGCTTATTAGAGTTTATCAAAATTGCTACAATTATCACAATGTTGCAGACTATTAAACCTTTTCACCGACATAAAAATATATCCAAACTTATTACTCAAATATTTATCTAAATTCTCCAATCTAACAAAAGGACCAAAAATTTATCAAGGACATCAACAGTTATCAAAACCCATTCCAATTGACTAATTTTTTCCCATTATAAGATCTAGCAAAATTTGTCAACACATGAAAGTTATAATACTGATCACATTCATAAAAATTCTCAAATTATATTGAGCTTGTCAAAACTTATCAAGTCAAATTTAAAATATGTATCAAAGATTATTAAGATTTGTCGTCAAATTTATCAAAATTGATTCATATATATTGCATATTTAACAAAATTTGTCACAAATGTCTAACGTATTAATATTTATCAAGGCTATCAAAATGATCCAAATATTGTAAGAATCATCAATAATCGAGAAGAACATCTAAAACTATAAGGATTGTCAAGAATTATCAATGTCTCTCAAACTCACAAAATTATGCATAAATTTCTAAATTTTGTCAAAATTCATCAAAAAAACCCAACTTATTAAAATTATCAAACATTATGGAAATTAACCAATATTCATCTAACTTGTCCACATTTATCGAAATTATCATATTTTGTCAAATATATCAAAAATATATATCAAAATTGGCTCAAATTTCAAATTTTGTCCAAATTAATTTATCAAAATTTGTCGAACTTATCAAGAATATCATAATCTTACACAAATTTGCCAAAATCATCAAACTCATCAAAAATGGGAACATTTATCCAATTTACCCAAGTTATTGAAATAATAAAAAAACTATAAGAGTTATCAAACATTTATCAAATTTACCCACTTTATCAAGATATGTCCAAATAACCCAAACTATTCAAAATTATCAAAACTAATTCAACTTATCAAATTTATCCACATTGCCAAACATCAAAATTTGTTAAAATTATCCAAATTTGTCAAACTTTTCAGGATTATAAAAATTTGTCAATTTTTATCAAAACTAATAAAATTAAAAAATTTGTCAAATTCTTTATTATTCTAAAAAATTTGTCAAATTCTTCACAATAACCATAATTTTATCAAATTTCTCAAAGTTATCAAAACTTAACAAAATTTTACAAAATTGTCAAATACAACAAATTTATTGCAAAATTATCAAAACTTACAAGTCCTTTTAACAGGAAGGATGAATCAAAAATTACAAATCCTTCAAACAAGAAGGATGAATCAAAAATTAGAAGTCCATAAGCATGAGGCTTTGCTTAATTTAGGCATAAGGTTGTATGTATCTTGTATCATATCATGCTAAGTCCCCCTAGGTGATCCAAACATTGATCTCTTGTAGCAAAAGTCCTTCAGGTGAAGACGATCCAAAAACTAAAGACCCTGTAGACAATCCAAAGCTAACTAAAGTCCCCCTAGGCAATCTACAAGCTAACTAAAGTCCCTCTAGACGATCTAAAAGTTTATCTCTTGTAGTAAAATTCCTTTATGTGAAGGCAAATCTTGTATATAGTTGTACATATTGTATATATGCTCTATAAAAATAAAAATAAAAACTTTTGACAGAGTTCTGGTTTGCCTCCATCATCCTAAATCATTGTTTTTTTATTCAACATCATCCATCCCTCATCTTTCATTCAAAATGAGAAGGAAGATAAGGGATTGTTGATGATGAGTTAAAAATAGTGGATGAAGCCCTCCTATATTTTTCTTCAATCATCCTTAGCAAGCTTACTTAACCTTCTAATCTATGCATATCTAATTTAAAATAAACACATTTTCACACTAATCATTCATCAATATCAACATTAATCATAATCCTTGACCAATTACTCAATCATTAATTAACATCATTAATCATGCGTCATATATACACACCCATTATCATAAAACATCTAACCAATCGATAATACAATCACAAATAATCACCACAAGTTAATCTATATATTAATCTCATAAAATGTTTATACAATATACAATACATCATCATACAAAATTGTCTCATCCCCATCCTCCCCAAAATTGAGACATACTACGACAAAATTTGGCTTAGATTAGCTATGTGGTTTGGTGTCCAATGCTCCTCCAACCCATAGCGACATTCTTAGCAATCATTGAGAGGCTCGTGTCACAAACCTAGAGTGGATTTGTGTTTGTGTCCTTGTCGACGACGAGAGACTTGCTCTACAAGCACTATTGCATGCCATGACATCTAATAGTGTGCGGCCCGCTGCACCTTTGCCTACAAGTCACGTTGCATGAGTTGGGCTCCTCCTGAATCGCCTGAAGGTTCTCCTACAACTGGCTCAGTTGCCCCTGCATTTGACTCAGCTCACCCATAAGCATCTGGACCACCTGGTCACCTCCAATTGTCCCTCTTGCAACGACTCATGTTGTTGCATCTCACTTCGTGGTCAAATGCCCAATTATTTGTCATATCACAGTGACCTTTGTCAGCTACTCTCCTTCCCTCAAATTCGTCATCTGTCGATCCCTCTTCATTTATCAAGTTGTCCCTCAACTTATCATCTAGCATTTAGCTCTTCCCTCTTTGTTGTTGTCATCACTAGAGCCACCTCCAAGCTCGTGACCTCTTGGGCCAATGCATCCCGCTCTACCTCCATGGCAACACAAGGTGACCTATTGGGTCCAATCTTACCTATTGCGCTCATCAACACTCACAGTGCTAGTAGTGGTGATATTGTCACTAGTGTTGCTCATGCTATTGCTCTTGCCTCATGCCTCTATTGTTGTTTCTGCCAAGCTTCTCTCACGTGCCTCATCAAAATTGACATGACCCTTGTCTCAACCTCTACGATCGTGCCCTTGGTATTCTCTCTGTGGACAAATCTCTTGGAAAAATTGATGGTATTTGGATGCCACCCTTGGATCATCTTGTTCCCAGTCGAATATGGTAGGATCATCAATCTCTATCTCATAATAGTTGTCAATATGGAGAGGCCCACCAAATCCTTTCTCCCGTGTGGTTTGCCTAAAACACACTATCCTTGGTGGCACATGTACTCCACCAAACTGACAAACCACCCTGTCAAACCTATGCAACTTCCACTTCCCTCATGGCCCAACTAGCCACCTCACCCGCCTAACTTGGACTAGGTGGTATGTGTTCTCTCTCCATCTTGGAAGTTGCTTGTAGGGCCTCCATATTACCTACTTTGGTTGTAAATCATCAACCCTTCGTTTGGTCGTGGCCAATGATCCTCTATGTCGTCCCAATTTGGCCTCAAAATGATGGCCACATATATAGGCCACTGGTGCCTCCTAATCCTCAACATATCCTAGAAGCCCTAGCTACCTCTTGATGGCCAAGTGCTCCCATGCCCAAACCTAGAGAAGGGCACAACAGACCAAGATCTCGCCACCTCTGTACATGAATCGATGTAAGGCTCAATGCACTCACGCTAATACCACCAAGTCCCAAGCAAAAACGGCCTGATGGTCTCATTCGTGCCACCACCTCTCCCTAACCCTAATGTATTACCCTCTTGTTTTTAGCGCATAGCAAGATACCAAATATAATCACACATAGTAGGATCATATGTCTATCCAATTGCCCCCCATCATTAGGCCACATTGATATCAATGTCGAACCTAACAATTGGGAAGCCCTCATCACCTCTCATCCTGTTAAGGGCTCACCTCTAGTCTAGCCCTACGTGTATAGCTATCCCTCTAATAGGAAACCTAAGAACACTTCATACGTCCTCAAGAGTGATTTTCATCTCGATTGTGGGTAGCTAAAAGGTGCTTGTCTCTGAATGTCATCGCTCTACTAGCACCATCAGCAGTGCCCTGTCGAACTCAACCTTGGGCATGAAGGCTACATGATATAGCCTGATAGCTATAAGAGGGCATGATCCTCTGTTCCCAACATGTCCTACACCACCTTGAATGCATGTGGTAGCCTCTTTTGGCACTCTAGTGTGCCCTACCAGACTTGCATCCAACCCAAAAAACATTCGTTAGTTTAACTAATGTACAATCTCCAAATCAATCAACAAGTCCAAATCCTAGCCCATCTCCCTTAGGTGCAAAAGCTCCATCATTGCACAAAAGTACTAATGTACAAAAGCAACACCACTTGGCAGAAATGCCACGCAATACCGCCACCACAATCTTGTGGCATATTTTTCTAAACAAATTTTTGAAAACAGGGTTAGGTTTTTGCTACTTACCAGCACTCTCGCTCTACCTTCCAGCACTAGTGCTCGTACGAGATATGCACAATGTTTAGGCTTCCCATGGTGAGCCATCGAATATAGGATTTTCAATCGCAGTCCAGAGCTCTATTTTCTCCAATTGTCATTGTAAAAATGAATTCATCTTTGCCCCCTACCCCTTTTCCTCCCTGAGCCTCCCAAACCATTTTTCATTGTTTGTCCCCATTTTTCATTATCGCTCCCATGTGGATCATAATCAAGTTGAGTTTCCTCGATCCAACTTGGTTTCTCCTCCGAAACTGGGGAAGGTTGCATTTAATGCTATTATAATAAATGCCATCCAAAAATGTAATCTTTTACATCACTTTTAAGCAACCAATCTTCGTATTGTTCATCTTGGATCATCACCATAAGCAAATATCAAATCTTCTTGTTCCAAATTTGGGTATCTACGTCAGTTTTAGATGCATTTATTATGTAATAAATACATCAAAAAGGGGCAAATGGAGACACCCAATTTTGCACACAAGGTTAATCTTCAATGTATTTCCCCTCATCAAATAGCCTTTTAATCAGACAAATTGACTCAACCTTCCTTGTGCCCAAATTTGGGGTATTTATTGCTCCAAAAGCAGAAGTGTTAGGGCATGAGCTAATAGTGTCGCCGAATGCCTAGCAACGCTTCTACAATCTTTGACCCTTTAACCTTTTCCACTCATTTTTGACCTCCAATAGTCATCTAGCACTAGCGCCATCTCAGTAGCACTGCCAATGCTTCTACCTCCCAGCCCTTTTGACCTAGCACATGCCAAAGCTTATAGGCATGCCTTCTTGTCTCTTTCAAGTTGCCTCCATTATTGAGTTGCCCGTGCTTGCTAATTCACAACCCTTACTAGTAGAGCCTAAAGCCTAAGACTTTCCCTTCTCATAATTTTCCTCTTGATCCTCTTTTGATCCATTTCAAATCCTTCCCTCTTTTGATCATATCTCCATCATGTCCTTTTCTTGCTCTTCCCCCCCCCCCAAGAGGCCATGAGTTTTTATAAATTCAGCCCTTGGGGTCGCCATTTCAAGAACAATTTTCATGCACCAAAACTCTATCAAATTTTCTCTAGGATTGTAGGCATTTCTTCACTTTGCTTACCAAAGATTATACCAAAATTTTGACTCAACCTTACAAGCTTTCGATCATTCTACCAAGCACCTAAACAAGCACTCAAGCGTACAAGCAAGCTCTTGATCAAGCTCTCAAGCCATCATCAAGCCTTCAAGCATCAAGCATTGGGAGGAGGCCATCAACAAGAAACTATCAAGGGGAAGACAACCTACCACTTTGAATTGTGCCCTTTACCCTACCCTTTGCTTTTGGCTCTCCTTTTTGCTTTTATCTCTAGTTCTAATCTTGTTTCATTTATCTAAATATTTTATCTTTGATTTATCTTTTGACTAATCTTTGTATCTTGAACCTTGTTTCATTTTAGCTAACTTTGTATCTTGTGCTTACATCTTACCTCTAGTCAATCCTTTATTCTTTATCATATAACCTAGTTTCAAATAGTTTTACCATTGTCATTTTGTTGTGTAACACAATCTTTGCCCTTAGAGGTTAGAGCCCTTCATCATCATTGTGATAATCTCGCTATAACTTGCATTTATCTTTGTCCTGCTCTCAAAGACAGTAGTGCCACCAGATTGTAGGTTAATGGCTCTTTTTCTCACTATTTTTGCTAAAGCAAAAGCATAGGAAGCGAGTGTTGACCGCGTTGTTACGACAATGACATTTCTACCCTATCAATATTTATTTTTAGCTATTCATCATTTTTATCAATTTTTATGTCTGAACAAGGGACTGATAATTATAGCAAAGAAGTCATCCTCTGCCAAATCAGACAAGCCCCTCTACACTAATGCCAATATGTTTCTATATGATTTTAGGTATCGACGATAGCGCCAACGACCATTCTACAACAAGGCAACGGTTTTGTAGCCAACGACACTTCTGCCTTAGTGGCAAAACCAAGTTCTTCTAGTCCTTGCCTGCCTTAGTGGCAAAACCAAGTTCTTCTAGTTCTTGCTCTACCATTGTCAACTTTTGAGTGTAAAATTTGTTGCTTGTCTATATAGTTTAGGTTCTATTTCTTGTTTTCCATTAAAATTGATAAAGGAGAATATCAAACTTAGTTTAACCATAATTTTATAAGGGATATATTTTTTTTATTTTTAGCACTAGGAGTTAAAATCAAAAGTGCATGTAGTTGCCTTAAGGCTAAATTGTGTTTGTTGCATTCCTTCTTGAACCCTTGCTTCAAAAAGATAGAAATTTGCTTAAGGTTTAATTACACAAAAGTGAGATCTTAAGAGGAACATGGTCTTCCTTTGGAAACATAGGTGTTTGCCACTTAACACATATAACTAGCTTTAGCTTTAGCTCATGACATCCCTTAGCCCATCCCCGAAGTGATAAGAAAGGGGGGGAAACGTGTTGGATCCCCTTAGTTGGCCCTTCGTTGATCTCTCCCCCCTTGTCACGAGAGGAAGTAATGTCAACCTTTTTAACCCTATGTAAAGAAGTGTTATATTAATATTTATTTGCCAGCCTTCTCCTATGCGCTCCATATGAACTGTCACTCATTTGTGTATGAAGTCGTCTTTACACCTATTATGTAACTCTATGATAGGTGCAATATTTCAGAACTAAACGTTATCTTGAATTTTGGAGTATATAATAAGTTAGGATAAAAGGTTCACATTAAAGGGAGGAGTAGTAATGCCCATGGGGTGTAGGCCAAGCATTTGAGAGTGAGAAGTTCCACACTCTAAACCAAGGTTCAAAACCCATAGGTGAACCAATGTTTTTATCAAATGGCATGAGCTCAACTAGATAAATACCTCAACATTCAAGGAGAAAACCAAGTTTGAATCTTGCCAAGCAATATATGCATAATTGTTGTTGTCATGATGTGATATAGGTTGGACCCTAAACAAAGATTGAGGTTGCTAGAGATATTAATCTTTATTTGTTCTTAGGTTAGATCTAAGACCTTAGATAAATGAATAATATTCTTAGGAGGAATTCAAGGATGAGAAAGTTTGTCTTGGCACCTATTATGTTACCTCTTAAGATAGGTATATTAGAGTGGTATTCTTATGTCATTGAAAATTCCTGTGTTTTCGAAATTTTAGGACACTTTAGCACACACTATTGCTAAGGTAAAAGCCATGATGTAAAGCTTATAACTCTTTTATTACGCCGAGAGGCGTTCCTACAATGGCAGACAGGGGGGTGGGAGGCAAAGAGGTCATACATGTCATGCCGTAAACAATTTTTTTTTTTATTAAAAAAACCGACATTAACAAAAACATTTAAAATATTTAAACTAGCTTAGATATAAAGGATATATATCTAAAAACGCCGAGAGTTATCAATCCCGAGGCGCCTATCTTGGAGATCACACCCCCAAGAAATGAGATAGACGCCTCGAGATTGATAACTCTCGACGTTTTTAGATATATATCCTTTATATCTAAGCTAGTTTTATATCCTCACATATAAATATCTATGGGATAGAGAAGTTGTAGAGTTTATAGGCCTCAAGTATAAATATCTATGGGATACAGAAGTAGAGTTTATAGCCTAGTATAAATATCTATAGGATAGAGAAGTTGTAGAGTCCACCCGTCATCAAAGCATTTTCATGTTGTCTTGTTGTAACCTTACATAATAAGGATTGTTGTAACCTTACGTAATAAGGATTTATGCATTTTTGCCTTCCTAGTTATTTATGGAGGTTTTTCCTTTTCCTTGTGGTGTCCCTAAAAAATTCTCTTTATTTTTATGTGATTGCTTCTTGTGTGCGCAATATTTTTTTTTAATGGTTATATCAGACTGAAACTTATAACACCCATATCACATCATGACCTTATGACAATTTTGCATGTCTCGCTTGCCAAACTTCAAACCTAGGTATTTAAGTGATTGAGCTCATATCCCTTAATCTCGTCTGTACAGATATTAAACAATAGCTTTTTTGGTTTATATTATCCTACCTTTCAATAATAACTAAGATCTGAAAAGTAAAATGTTATCTTATTTAAAATATTCATCAAAGATCACATGGCCTTGCCGGGGTGCTGTGTGGGGGGTGCTCGTTATGAAGTCGTCAAGGGTCCAAATCCACCAAATGGTCTCAGGCCCCATGTGGTGTAATATTTCCAACAAAAATAATGATAATAATAAATAAACAGTGCTTGAAACAAAATATGGTGGCCTAAACCAAAACCAGAATTTGGTAACTCACACCAAAAAACAAGCCGGGACTTTAAAAAAAAAAAAAAACAGAAAGAAAGCAGCCATTTAACTGTTTGCCTCTGTTCTCTGCCCTTTAACAAAAGGGAAATTAACTATTGCAATTTTAATTATATAGCTTTGTGCATTTTTCATTTGTCACTACCCCTTGAATTTTTTATTGTAATACATCTCTGATTCTAACGTATTTTCATTATCTAGAACTTCTAATATTAACAGTGACGGCCCATAAAACATCAGCGCATACGCGTGGGAGGTAGCAACAAGCATCAAAGAACCAATCAATTGCTACCAGAAAATATATGCTCCAATATTCGGTTAAATTAGATAATTTGCCTTTTCTAATTTAGCAAAGTGATAAAGAAGCGCTCATCACATTCTTGTGTACTTACAAAAATATTAACTTAAGAATTGCTGAGTAAACACAGCATTAACTAATTCATTTACAGCAAAGCAGATCTTGTCGTGAACTGGTCCTACTTCCCATTGATAATATCTCCAAACATGTTTCTGCATATACAAAAGAAATATAGAACAATATAAGCAGAGCAGCACATGTTATCAATCTCTTACGTCTTAGAATCAAGCATTCCGCAGGGCCGCCAACCTCTTCTCTAGATCGTCCACCTCTGAACTGCAAGTTCAATCAAAAAAAGCAAAGAAATGAGATGTGTTCCGTCCATTGCTTCTTCGTTGATGGTTCCGACATAATAAAAATCCTACATAGGTGACTTCTTTTAAAAATTAATTAGCCATTGCAAAGGAAAATCCTAACCAAAATTTTTACAAAATAAAAACAGGGAAGATAAAATTACTAAAAGCAGCACAGCCATGTGACTTCTTTTAAAAATTAATTAGCCTGACTCAATTCCCAACTCTCATATTGATGAAGTATTATGATATCCCAACTCTGATCCACCAAAGAAAAGCTATTTGAAAAGTCAAGAAAAGTGAATTTCAGCATAATGGATCTGTCATAATACAGCATATCCTATATGGTGAATGGCATTTAAGGGAAAAATCTAACCCAAAAATTTTGAAAAGAGAAAAAATAGTTTCTAAGCACATCCTGTCCAAGGCATTGTGGAACAAAATAAATGGGATGCAATTGTAGAATTCAAATCCACACATTGAGCTGGCACACTCCCATGATGAAGCACACTCCCATGATGAAGCAGACAATGATAATACCATAGTTCAGTGAAACCGATGTTAGGCAGATGGGACCTGTTTGAATCCCATATAACCAATTACAAAACAAAATTCTAATCGCATTCATGTGATTTATCTTCAAACTAACCTGACTTTGATCCACAGAAGAAAAGACATTTGTACAGACAAGTAAAAGGAATTCTAGGGCAATGGCAGGTTCCACGCCCCTATTTATTTAAAAACAATAAGCAGAACAATTTCTGTATTCCTTAAATTATATGCATGTGTTTGATCAAGTGGCCTGTTTGGCACCAATAATAGAAATCAAATTCAAGGTAAAAGACTGCAGCAGCCCCATTTTGAAAAAATGACAGGAAGCACGGCACTTTACCCAAAGCCTATACTTGAAAACTATACAGCGGATTAAAACTGATTATAATGATATATTAAGGTACTTTGATGAAATAAATATGAAAATATTATGATATAAATAAGTTAAAGTGGTGGACATCTCCTTCCTCCAATGGAAATTAATTAAAATTTGCTTTAAAGTAGTCATGTTGACTCTTCTCTAGAAGCAATCCTGTTCATTTGATCAAGAATCGCTTCAATTGTTTATTCCTTGGTTGCTTTCCTGCAACCTGTTGAATTTTCTCTGGCTGTAGAATGGTGTGTTTCAATTTATTTGCGATAGCATGTTCAATATACAAGATTTTGCCCAAGATGCGACTTCAAACATGAGACATTCCTTTTTTTTGGCAGACCTGGCACAGAAGCTACTTTTCCCACCTTAGCCATACATTGATAAGCATATTGAAATTTTCGCTTGCTTTTGTTTCTTAACGTTATCTGTAAAATTAAAAATATTAAAAAAAAAAAACATAATTACTGTCTTACTCTGACCACAAACTGATTGATGCTTCGTTCTAATTATTCACAAGCTAGGTATCTTTGAGAATATTAATAATATCTTTCTTGGAGATTGTCTTAGGCTGAACAAGATCTACATTCTTCAATAACCAAATTTTTTAGAAGGGTTGATTCACACAGTGGCTTGAACAGAGACATGTCAATTTATGACCAGTTTACCCGTGACTTTGCTGCCAGTTTATATTCCAAAATATGCATCTGTTAAATATTTCCATTTTGTCACCTATATGAGGATGATAAGCACAACATATATTAGATCACATTCCTACAAAGTGGAACAATACTTGACAAAAGTTGCCTGTAAACTTTATATTGCAGCCACATGCTTTTGTTTCAAGATCTTCGAGAAGATATTTGGAGAGGATATACAATTTTCATGAATAGGTCCACTAGATGGGGATCATCCTTCTCATATGTGATTAGAACGAAACCGGAATATGAGGTTAGATGAACCACCATAACGTATAGCTGACTTTCCCCTTCTAATAGTGAGAGTGTTCTCATGAAATCCATTGATGTTCCCTCCTGATTGTTTGCTTAGAATTTCTCTTGATTGTAGGAAACCAAGTAATTTTACATTTTACCTTTATATATTTGACATGATTCACATTGAACAAATTTCATGATATCAATTTTCAGTTTAGGTAAGTAAAAAATTTTGGTGGCATTTCTCTGTATTGCGCATACCAATGTGCCTTGCTGCCACAATGGAATGGCCTTCTTTGATTGCATTCTTAATGAATGCTTGAATTTGTATGGAGGTATATATATTGAACATAATTAAATTGTTCGATAATATTTGTTTCTATTTTAAACAGTCTGTTGTCGCCCTAGGTTCATGGTTAACAAAGTAACTTGTAATTCTTAATGATTTGAATTCTAGAAATTGAATCTAAAGTTGGTTCAATTTCATCTTTGTCTTGAAGGGCATAAGCTACAACATTTTCTTTTCCTTTTCTATACAGGAATTTGAAATTGAAGACTTAACTTTCTCAATGCATATTTTCGTTCATTTGTGGGAGGATTTTTGTTGTAAAACATACTTGAGGCTAATGAGGCTATATAACTTATTTTTCTAGCAGATATTGCTTCCATTTGTGGTTTCCACGTGGACTATTAACATCACTTTATTGTATGTGGACATGTTTTCATGATCATTTAATTTTCCTACTTCCATAAGCAAAGGGTCTTCCATCTAGATTCTAGAGTGTGACTCCATTTAATCTGTATTTTTCCATTGAAAGAAAAATCAACATTTTTCACAAAAAAAATTGGCAATGTTATTGGGCCATGGACAAAAAAGTGTTGTGTATTGATTATAGCAATATTATTGAGCCATGAACAAATAAGTGTACTGTATTAGATGAAAGATGGCATGTTCCCATTATGTACAGTACACATGTAAATCCTGCCTAAAAGCCAAAATTATCACTCATATTGTTTTTTCTGAAACAGAATAGCAATAGATCCTATGTTATACCTGCCAACATTTTGCGCTCTCTTTCCAGCAATCTTCCCTTTGGGAGCCGCTGACAACTGTAACAATTTTTCAGTCCAAAACATCAGCCTAAATATAAGATAAAAACTAAAATTGCAAATTCATAGTTTTAAATTAGAAATCCAATGAATCACTAAGTACAATGTGAGAAAGGAGAAAGAACCTGAGAAGCAATGTCAATTCCAATCTCATCCAGCACCTGACCATTCAGGTCAACCACAATCAGCAAGTCAAGCATTAAAACATTACCGGTAGCCCATACTAGCCCAGAGCATACAAGCTACAAAACCAAGTGCATACCTGATTGGTAAGCTCCTCAGTTTCCTCTTCAGCCTCATCATTATCAAGGGCATCATCAATGGAATCTGACATCATCTCAGTCTACACCAAAGCAACACAAAAAAGGTTATTATTGTTATAGTGACATAAAACATCCTGACAAAACCACTCTGAAATGACCTAGAGACTTCTCCCCCTTCCCAATGCAGGATTTGTCTTTGAACTAGCAAAAGAGGAAAAGAATTACAGAAGACATCAGCCTGCAGATGGAAGACATCTAATCAAGAATCTCACCCACGATGCAAACTTGAAAAGCCAATTGCATTTATTTTAAAAAAAAAAAATCATGTCTTACCAGAATGCACTGATCCGTACAAGAAATAAACAAAGAACTACCTACCTATACACTGGTTTAGAAATGTTTTTAGAAGCAAATAAGCAGTCTAGTTCAACAAAAGTTTATAAACATAGCAAACGATTGCAACTGCTACCATCAAAAGGCATTAACAAAACCAGTTAGATTCCTCGAATTTCAAGGAGGAGACTCAGGTTCGAAACTTGCCAAAAGATACATGCATAATAGCCAATACCACTATGTGGTGATGATCTAATACAGATGGACCCCGTATCAAACCTATATAACCAATTGAAAAAAAAAAAATTGCAACTGCTACCAGAGGCAGTTCTATAAATGTCTGTTTTCCTCGAAAATATCACTTTTGGTGCAAAAGTCTTAAAAATAATACAACTCCATTGATGATGGAACATGGCATAAAACAATATGGACCAAAGAGTAAAATCCCATGAAAAATATCATCAAGTGGCATTAGTTCAACCGGTTAGATTCCTCAACATTTAAGGAGGAGACCAAGGTTCAAATCTTGCCAAGCAATACATGGATAATATCCAAGCTTTGTTGTAATACAACTATGTGGTAATGATGTAATACTGGTGGGGCCCATTTCAATCCCATATAACCAATTTTTAAAAAAAAAAATCCCATGAACAATATATAAAATGTCAGCAAAAAATCTGAAACTTGCACTTTCCCATTACCAAGCAGCCTGTGATGGAACAGCCACAAGGCCAAACAATTTTTATTAATCACGTAATCATATTTATACAATACAGTTTACTAATATTGAGTTCAACAAAAAGTCCAAAGATAGACTATTGTTGTAACAAATCACTGTAACTCAACTCAACTAAATGCAAGAGAATGGAAAATAAAGCCAGAGTTCTGATTTTTCCTCCCTTGATTCTCCCACCTGCGAAGCATTCCATTGCTTCATATACTGCTGTTTCACAGTGAGGCTACACATAAACCCCTTATTTCCCTCGAGCTGCACTCGCTTAGATGATGATGGCTCTGCTCTTCAGCATTCAGTGGACGTAAGGAAGGGTATTCTCCGTGCCAGGCCAGGTAGCTCTACTCCACATTCAATTTCAATTTGTGCCTGATTTTGGAGATGCAACAAAGAGGATCTCGGTCTCAATCTCCACTCACATCTCCATTGTTGAGCGGCTGCTGCGTCCGTCTGATTCAAGTAAGTTCATTTTATTAAAATTAGGATTAAATTTTGTTGTATTTATTTTTAATTTTAATTTTATCATTATGTTTAGTTTTACTTCTTTTTTAAATAAGTTATATGTGGCTTCTATTGGAGACCACTCCCATCAAAATACCAAAATATTACATTTGCTACAGCACACCTTGTTATCAAAGTTTTTTCATTTTTTTTCTCTTAAATATATTCTTCGACTTCCTCAAAGTGTTATCCACAATCAGCTCCTTGACATCATTTGATTAAGACATAAAATCTCACTTGGCCAGTTGCCTTCTAAAATTTGAAATTCACCGAGATGAAGATCAGCACCACAATTTGCTAATTTATCTGCTACCTGATTTCCTTCTATATAAATATTCTCACACTGTCAGGAGATTGCCTCTAGTAATAGATGATGAACATTAACAATAATATTATGTTTTATCCTGTCTCCACATCCATTTTTGTTAATAGCATTGATGAAAATTTGTGAGTCTCCCTCAATTGAAATATATTTCCATCTTTTTTCTACTACAATTTTAATCCCTATAAGAAGTGCCTTAGCCTCTGCATAGTTGTTAGTTGAAGTTCCATATGATTTTGAATAAGTGAGGATAATTTTGCCTTCACTATTTCTAAAAACACCACCTCCACCAGCTTTTCCTCAATTTCCTTTAGAAGCACCATCAAAATTAATTTTGATAAATCCAATTTCTAGACATTTCCATTTTACCATAGATCGAAGTAGATCCTTTGTTTTAATTTTGTTGTCACAGATGACTCTTCCATGTATGTTCAAATCTTGTAGCCAAGTTATTAGCACCTCTTTTTTTGCAATTGAGACTTCCCATGATGAGCACCATATTTGTAGACATTATGCAAGAGAGGCAATAATATGGTTCCAAACTTGGGCATGATTTTGAGATTTATTTTTAAAAAAATTGTTATTCCTTTCAAGCCATAAATTCCAACAAATAATGGCAGGGCCAATCCTCCAAAGAATACATAATGCTTTAGATTTGAAATAATTAATCCAACATTTTATCAACTCTTTCAATATTGATGGAGCTACCCAATATAATTTCATATTTTTTTAAAAATAACCCCAAATAGTGTGAGCAAACGGATAATGAAGAAGTAAATGGTCTGATGTTTCTAAATCCTTCTCACACAAGGCACACATTTGAAGGGTCCATAATATCCTCTTCTTTGTAGACTATCTCCTGTAAGAATCTTATTTTGAACTGCTAACCAAAGAAATGTTGAGGCCTTAGGGAGAACCTCTAATGACCAAACATTCTTCCAAGGAAAATCTTTGGGAGTAGGAAATTTTGATTGTTCTAAATCCTCATATCCCAACTTGACCGAGTATCCACCATCCTTTGATAAATTCCAAATAAAACTCACGAAGCATCTTTTGAAATTCATCTGCAATTTGTTCCTCTCCTTCAACTAGGTTACTAAAAGAAATCCATGATCTGGAGTTTTTGCTCATAATAATATAGTCTTTGACCTTTGGACCTTTATATGTTAAGCATTCTTGAGCCAATGCTTGCCATTTTGAGTCAGAGATAAGAGGATAAGGCTTCAACCAAGCATCAAACCAAAAATTTGCATAACTCACCTCATTGATTGACCATCTAGTATGTTTCTTTATCAATTGCAAACTCTCTGATATGAAATTCCATGTTGACAATCCTTTGGGTAAAATTCTTTTCCTAAATAATTTTATTGCATCAAGAGAACCTATATATTTTTGAAGTAATATTTTTGCCCAATTCTTTCCTTGACCTCTGAATAATCTCCATCCAAGCTTTGCTCCTAATGCCAAATTCAAAAGTCAGCAATTCCACAAGCCTACTCTCCAAATATTCTTTCCTTTGCAAACCCTGTCCCACTTACAAAGAGGAAACCTAAATTTTTCCTCACAACCTTTCAATAGAAAGACTCTTTGAATTTTATCAATTTCTGCTGCAATACCTATTGGCAGTCTTGAAAGTGACATCATACAAATAGGAATGGATTGCAATGTAGTCTTTATGAGTTGTACCCTTCTTGCCAAGGTTAAGAACTTACCTTTCCAACCTACCAAGCAAGCTTTCATTCTATCCAAAAAAGAGATCCAAAGCTCCTTTTTATTTCCTTTATCAGACAAAGGAATACCCAAGTAGGTTGATGGAACTTTTTCAATTTTAAACCCTAAAATATTCACAATAATTTGTTGTAAATCTAGGGCAGTATTAATGAAAAAATCCTGGATTTTGTAGTATTTACCAATTGTCCAATAGCCTTCTCATAGCATGATAATATTGATTTAAACTCCATGGCCTCACTAACTAAGGGATGGCCCAAAAGAAAAGTATCATCAACAAATTGGAGATGAGATTCGAAGGGACCATTTTTTGCAACTTGTGAATACCCTTGATTTTTCCTTCCATTTTTGCCTTTAAAAAAGCTCTCCTAATGCTTCCGCCAGAATAATGAATAGATAAGGAGAAAGTGGATCACCTTGACGAAGTTCACAAGATGACTTGAAGTAACCAGCAGGAAACCCATTGATCAAAATAGAAAATTTTGCAGCGCTATAACAGCATTTAATCCACTCACACCAACTATAATCAAAGCCAGACTTTTTGAGAATAGCATATAGAAAATTCCAGGAAACACTATCATATGCTTTGTCCATATCTAATTTCAAAAGCATACCTAGTTTTTTCATGGAATGAAGAGAATGTATGGCCTCTTGTGCAATAATTATACCATCAAGAATTTGTTTACCATGAACAAAGCCACCTTGTTCCTCTGAGATAAGACACCCTAGAATGCCCTTCAAGTTGTTTGCCATAATTTTTGAAATAATCTTATAAATCATATTACAAAGGCTTTTTTTTTTTTTTTTTTGGTAATAATGGAAAAAAGGGGGTTTTGGAGGGGCCCCAACCCTATTACAGAATTAATCTTTCCAAGGTTACAAGATAAACATCAACCTCCTCCCTGGATAGCATCAAAAGGAGATGTAAGGTTGTAGCATGAGACAAAAACAAAGTTGCAGCAAAAATCCCAGAACAGAACCAGACAAAAAAAAGCACTCTGGCTGATATCGAAAACTATTTCTAGCAAAGGAACAAAGGTTGACCCGACTGTTGTTTATTCCTCCCTTCCACACCAACACTAGTAGTAGTCGCTCCAATTCTCAACAATAGGTAACAAAAGTAGCAGCAACAAAAGCAAAAGCACACTATAGTAGCATTCGCTATAACTACAGGTGTTGTAATAGCAGCAGCATACAATCAACTCGGGAGCACCAAAAAACCCTAGAAGCGACAACAGTACCAACAACATCAAAAGATAACACCCTATGGAATAGACTTTTCTTCTACCTCCGATGAGGTAATCCTTGTAAGAGATAAGGGAAAATTATTTTCCCATATCTTTCTCTAATCAAAATGAACTCCAATGTTTGCCAAACAATCAGCTACAGTATGTCCTTCCCGATGTATATGTAATATCTTCACCTCCTCCATTTCTTTTAATAGGGATGAGGTATCCTTAATTAAACCCGAAACCTGCCATTTATCAACTTCTCCTTTCTTAAGATCCCTAAGAATATTCATAGAGTCCCCTTCTATGATGGCCTTCCTTACACTCTTTTGTCTCAACAACATAACACCAAAGTATAGGGCTTTAGCTTTCGCATAGTGATTGGTTTGTATCCCATAACTTTTTGCATAATCCCATAACACTTCACCTTTCTCATTTCGAATTACACCTCCTCCCCCAGCTTTACTTAGGATGCCTTTCGCAGTTCCATCAAAGTTTAACTTTACCCAGCCCTCCTCCGGTTTTAGCCATCTAGTGTTTGCTCTTTTATATTACAAAGGCTTATTGGACGAAAATTATCAAAATATTTTGTGTCGCCTTTCTTGGGAACCAAGGTAATAAAAGTAGCATTGATCTCACTTATTATAGCCTTCCTTTTTCAGGCCTCTTCAACCGCAACTAACATATCACTCTTCAATAAATCCCAAAAATTTTGAAAGAAAATTGCAGTAACTCCATCGGGGCCAGATGCCTTGTTAGGATGGAAAGAGAAAACTGCTTCATGGAGCTCCTCTATAGATATCTTCTTCATCAAACTTTCATTTTATCCCCGAGTGATAATTGATGGAATATTTTGCAGTAGTTTTTCTTGTGCCTCCTTACCTTGCCTAGAATCTAAAAAAATATTTTTGAAATAATTAATTGCTTCCTTCGTTATATCTTCTTCCTCCTCAAAATTTCTTCCATCTGGAGTTATTGGATTCAATTTCTTTTTTTTCTTTAAAAATGTTACCAAAAGATTTGGCATTCCATATCTTCATTTGCTCCTTTAAATATTTCAACTTTTGAACAAACTTGTACATACATGATCCTTCAAATTTTGATTCATCCCACCATAACATAACCATTTGGAAAAAATCAAGGTCTTGGAGCCACATAGACTGGAAGCGAAATGGCTTTGGATGACCATTGTTAGGTAACTCACAAGTCAAAAGAATGGGTTTGTGATCTGATCCTGCTCGCAATAAAATATTTGAAGAGATTGTATACTTTGTTTGCAACCATTTATTGGATAGCAAGAATCTATCCAGTCTTTCTACTATATGATTTTGCCCAATGTGTCTATTATCCCATGTATATTGAAATATTGAGGGACTAACATCCCAAAGGTCATTTGAATTGAAAAATGAAGCAAAATCTTGCATTGATTTAGACCATCTTGGAATGCCACCCTTCTTTTCCAAAGGAGATAGAACAGTATTAAAATCACCCCCAAGAATCTATAGATCACAATGAATCATCATTGTATTTGACAAAAATATGCTAAGGTCCTTCCAACATCTTTCACAAAGAGTAACTATGGTTGGAGCATATACATTTATAACCCAACTTGATGCTTTCCTCTTTCCTACAAAATAATCCAACAACCCAATTACTTTTTGCTTCTAATAGTTGTCCATCCCATTTGCATATGTCCCATATTATTGCAATACCGCTTGAAGCTCTTGTAGAAGACACTGCTAAACAATCACCTGTCTTCCAAATCTTCTTAAAAGCATCCTTACATTCCTCATTGCTTAATTTTGTTTCTTGTATTAAAATTAACTTAGGGCTATACCAACCTATTAATTCCTTAATAACTCTTTTTTAAGGGGTTTTAATCATACCCCTAATATTCCATGACATCATTTTCATCATCAACACTTCTTATTTTTATTAACGGGCTTAGCCCCACTTCTTGTTAACACCTGTGATATTTTTATTTGGCTTCCCAAATCAATATCCTTTTGAGTTTCTTTTTCTCTTTGTTCCTGCTTTGATGGCCTTCCTCTCTTTCTTTCATTCCCGCCAACACTCTCATCTTCATCAATCTCTTCTGTTTTTTCATATTGTTAATAATGAGACTTATCTTCTAAAGATTTATGTTGCCCTAAAGAGTCGAAAGTGCAAGGAATAGCCTTATTAGCATTTTCTTCTTTATGTTGCCCTAAAAACTCTAAACTACATAGATGATCCTCCATAGTCATTACTTTCTTATGTTGGCCTAGAAACCCTAAATTTCCTTGGATATCCTTCATAAGATTTTCTTTACTATACTGCTCTTGAAATCCTAAAGTGCAAGGAATATACTCCATACTACTTTCATTTTCATTGTAAGGAAAAACATTTATGCTAATTGAGGATAATAAAGGTGATTTACCTGGATTAAGCTTGATCCCCTTCACCTCCTCTGCTTTAAAATTCGCCTTCCCATCTTCCTTTGTTTTAAAATTTGCCTTCCCCTCTTCCTTCAACCTTTAGCTCCTATATTTGAACTTGCGCATTGTACTTCCTCATCCCCCATATCATTTTTTTCTTCTAATGGCTGATTTGAGTGAACTGTAAATGGCTTTTGTCATCTGATGATGTATAGGGATTTTTCTAGCCACTTTCTTAGGAGTGGAAAATCCTTGATTTGACCTAGCTTCTCCTGTGATATGATCTCCTTGTTTCAAATTGAAGCTACCCTCATGCCCAAAAATTTTCATTTCTTCCTCCATCATTTTCACTTTGTAGTCTCTTGCCATGTGCCCAATTTCATGACATTTGCAACATAGAAATGCAATGTTTTCATAATCCACTTGCTGATCCCATTCTCTTGATTCATATTTAATCCTAATCAACTATGGTAAAGGTTTAGAAATATCCATGGCAACACATATTTGAGTGTATACAGCATGCCTTCTCTCCTTAGTAGTTGGTCCCTCCTAGATGAATTCACCTAAAGTATTACCAATATTCTTCAAAACCTCTTTATTGATGAGTTGATAAGGAAGTCCAAAAAGCCTAATCCATACCGGAAGCCTTTTAATAGTTTTTGTGTCTATAGAAAAATTCTCACTCCAAGGTCTTAGATATAATGCATCTTTGCCCCTAAACCACGAGCATCCATCAATTATTTTATCCCTTATTTCTGAACTAGAGAAAATAATAAGGAAAAATCCTTGTGGAAGAAAAATCATGGAGTAATTTGAATTTAATCCCCACTTCTACTTGATCCAATTCTGAATCTCAGAAAAACCTAGCCAGTATCTATGAAACTTACATATTAACCCTCTGGTTTTAAGAACCATTATATCATGCTCAATCATCTCATCCTTGATAATCACTTCTGATGTAGAATCTGCTACCTGGACTGGGTTTGCCATAGATTCGCTCTTCCTCTTATTGCTACCTAGGGCATCCATACTTCTAACTTGGTCATTCATACTTTCACAAATGACTTTCTTTCCATGTTACCTGGATTTTCTTCAAATGAATCGTTTAAATTCTCCTAAGATCTAGAATAAGTGGCACTCGTTCCTTGATCACACTTTGCTTTCTACTTTCTGCTTCCCTGCTCAAACTTCCTCCTCACTCCCAACTCGTGCTTGCACTCGCTTGTTTTTGGCTGCACTCACTCTCGGCTCGCGCTCGTGCTCGCTTTTAGCTACACACGCTTCCGGCTGCACTCACTCTCGGCTCGCGCTCATGCTCGCTTTTAGCTACACTCACTCAAACTTGCGCTCGCACTCGCTCCCGGCTACGCTCGCACTCGCTCCCGGCTACGCTCGCACTCACTGCACTCATGTTTATAGTTTTACTTTTTATTTTATTATTATTTTTAATTTTAGTTTTAAATTTAGAATTTAATTTATTATATTTAATTTTAGTTTTGATTTCATTGTTATGTTTAATTTCTATTTTTTGTTTTACATATTATTTTATATTTAATTCAGTCTTTGATGTTACTTCTAATTTTAGTTTTTAACTTAATTTGAATTAGAATTAATTCTAAATTTAATTTTACTTTTAATTTTTATTTTAGTTTTAAACTTAATGTAAGTTAATAATTTTAAATTTAACTGTAGTTAGTACTTATTATTTAAATATAATGATTTGACTTTATATTTAGTTATTTTATTTTTAATATAATTTTAGTTTTTAGTTCAAAATTTAATCATTAAGTGAATATAAACATTTTTTTAACATGTTATATAGGTACAGCCTGAGTAGCTCAACGGTGGACTTGGAACTCTGAATAGAGGTCCAAGGTTTGAATCCTAAGGGGGGTAGGGTTGTACACCATGCTTCGGTAACCGAAGTATGGTTGGGGATAACCATATATTGGGTAAACAATATCCATCTCATATGGCCTATGGCCTCGCAGACATTAAAAACTACTTTATCCTTTACTTTTTAAAGATTATCAAGCTAATGAAAATATGTTTTTTAAGGGGTGATATGGCACCCCCAAAGTCAAACGCAGGAGGATGGAAATACAGAAACGGCAAAGCACAAACATTACTGCAGAGACACTGGCAGCATTGGAAAAAGTGTACAACTCTGTGGCACAAAGGAATGAAAGGACAGAAAAAAGACAAGTTCAAAATGAGATTGCAAGGTCAACACAATATGTTTCCTCCTCTGTTATGTCCACAACCTTGTGCACTCCATCAAAATCTAGTGCAACAGATACATTGAATGCACTTTGGAAGCCTTTAGAAAAACATGTTGACGACGCTTGGGCAGATTTCTTTTATTCAAGTGCCATCCCATTGCATGTTGCTCGAAATCCTCATTTCAAAAATGCAGTTCAGAAAACAACTGAGTTTGGAAAGGGATACACACCTCCTTGTTTTGAATCTCTAAAAACAATTTTGTATTTAAGGTCCAAAGAAAGGTTGATTGACAAGTTGGTGAAAATCAAAATATCATGGACAATAACAGTTGTACTATACTGAGTGATGGGTGGTCAGATTTATGTCAAACGCCACTGATAGATGTTTTGGTCTCCTGCCCACAAGGAGTGTTACTTTGGAAGGTCACTGACACCATGGACCACAAACAAACTTCAGAATATGTCTTCAAAATATTTGAGGAAGCGATTCTTGAAGTTGGTGTAGAAAATGTGATCCAACTTGTCACCAACAGTGCTACAAATTGTGTGGGTGCAGGGAAGATGATCATGGAGAAGTACTAGCAGATTTATTGGAGCCATTGTGTGGCTCATTGCTTGGATTTGCTCTCCACAATCTAGCCAATTTTCCATGTGTGCATGAGGTGATTCATAGAGGAAGAATATAATCGCAAATTTCATCAAAAAGCATCACCTCATATTGAGCATTTATAGGAAACATGCTTCAAAGGAGTTGTTGAGACCTTGTGAAACAAGGTTTGCCTCTTTCTACATCACTTTGAAAAGAATTGTCAAGGAAAAAGAAGCTTTAAGATCTGTTGTTTGCAGCAAGGAATGGGAAAACTCCACTCTTACAAAAGGTTCTAAAGGAAAGAATGTGGAGAAGATCATTACAAGTGCTACATTTTGGGAAAATGCTTCTGAGGTTATAAATATATATGAGCCAATTGTCCAAATGCTTCACATGGTCAATGGAAATACCCCTTGTATTGGCATGATTTATTAGGAAATGGACAGCTGTAAAGAATCCATTCAAGCTGTGTTTGATAATGTGGAAGATGAATACAAAGAAATTTGGGAAATCATTTATGCACTATGGAAGATAATGCACACTCCTTTGCATGTGGCAGCCTGCTATTTGGAGCCTAGACTATTTGAGATAGACAGAGACACTGATGATTAAGTTATGAGTTGGCTTGATGAAGTCATTGACAAGTTTGTTCCTAGATATTGACGTTGCAAGAAAAAATAGAGATCAACTTAGGGTCTATAGATACCAAGAAGAGATATTTGGATGCACATCAGCAAAGGATAACAGGTTGCATCTTGATGGAGGGGTATGGCGGAAATCTTATGGAGCAAGTGCTCCTGAGCTACTGCGCTTTGCACTTCAAATATTAATTCAAGGGGTAAGTGCTTCAGCATGTGAAAGGTACTGGAGCAGCTTTGATCATATTCAATCAAAGAAAAGGAACAGGTTGCTTTCTGGAAAGTTGGGAGATCTTGTTTATATTTGCAGCAATTTGCGATTGTCTATAAGCAAAGTTGCAAAAGATTCATCCACCTCTTCCTCTTCTTCAAGGCTCTTATCTAATGCAGAAATATTTGAAGCTGAAGCTGAGTTGGACTTTTGATATTGGTGAACTTGATGGCGAATCTAGTGACAATGATACAGAGCCGAGAGCTCTGAATGATCTAGAATTTTTTTAGCTAACAGAAAGCTTATAAACTTGATATGACATATTTTCTTGCTTTCACTTGTCAAAAACAATCTGAATGTTAGTTGACATGCTTTACATATTATAAAATTTAAATAAATTAACGCGTATGAGTAGATGCTTTACATACATACATACGTTGATTCTGCAATGCTGAGCAGTATTATTCTAGTGTGTGCAGTGCTTTACATGTATTTTTGCTTTTTGAACTCAATGCCAAACTTTATAGTCATATTTTTTGGAGGTGAACTTTATCCAAATTTTATCCTTGCCGGACTCAAATGCCATTACAATATATATCAACATGTATTTGGATATGTCCAGATATGATAAGATATCCATTTGGATATGTTTGGATATGATATCCAAGAAATATCCTATTTGTATGCATACCTGATACATGGATACACGCATCCAGGCAAGAAGAGTGTTGTATATGGCAACTATAGTTTTAGTTATGCTGATTGGATAGAGTAATGCACTTGCAACATTTCAAAATCTTATAACTCTCCATTTTATCTTTTTCTTCACAAATCTGTGTTTGTCTTCTTTAATGATATCTTGGTCTACAACATAACATGGGAGCAACATCTTGACCATGTGAATTAAGGCATTGCAGTTGTTAGAGGACAATGAGCTTTAGGCCAAACCTTCCAAATGTTCTTTTGGAGTACAAATAATGGAGATTTTGCATCACATTGCATCTACAAAGAAGTGAAAGTGGACCCAAACTAGGTCAAATCAAAGAAGTGAAAGAAACCTCAAAGGCTTGAGAGAGTTACTAGTCTCAGAAGATAATACAATAAGTTTGTTAAAGATTATGTCAAGATTACAACTTGCCTTATAGCAGGTTTTAAAAATGACTCCTTTGTGAGCACTTGGGCTTATAAAGAAGGCTATGAGAACCACCCGAATGTTGATGCCTTATGTCGCATAGTTATGGCCCAACCACTCTTATGTGCCATATCAATGGTAAAATTGGATTGTGTGGATTCGGTTAGGCAAGAATGACAGCAAGATGCAACTACTACTCACCTTGTTGGACAACTTCGAAAAAATTCTACTTTTGCGATAAATTTTCATGAAAGAATAACTCCTTTTAGTACATGGGAAGACCGTACAACTGTAAGCAATCCGCTTTGAAAAACTCAATCCTCAAAGAAATGCATATAACCCTACCTGGAGAGCATTTCTCGAGACTTACCAAAGGGTTAAGAAGTATTTATTTTGGGAAGGTATTTAGAGAGATCTGAAGAATTGTGGCAAATGGATCAGTGACAAATGGGAGAAATATACAAAATCCCAGAACTGCTCAAACCCCATTGTATACAAACTCAAAGGTGGGAAGAAATGTCCATGGATTCCATTGGTGGTTTGCCCAAGTCAAATGGTATCTCGATGACAATGGCAATTGTTCACAAGAACACCATATGTGCTCACCTTTGCCCCTTGGCTCATCCATCTTTGGCTAGCACTATTGCACAACCCTTCATAGATGATGTTCAAAAGTTGCATGTTACAATGAAAATTTTCATTCATAGTCAAGCACTTGTATTCACTAGTGTTTCTGATCAAAATTATTTAAGGCTTTGGAGACACTAGCAGCTAGAAGCTCCTCATACCAACCCCAATGGAGGTAGTTAACAAATGCTTTGAAGCATAGTTACCATATCCAGCAATCCTCCTACTCGGATACCAGATACAGATAACAATACAACACTCCTGAGATACCATATCCAAATATGTGGGTACCACATCCAGATGTATTCTAATACATGCCCCTACTTTGTCCATATCGAATACATCCAGATGTTTTCTAATACATGCCCCTACTTTGTCCATATTTAATACATTCAGATATGGCCTAGGCAGATCTAGAGTTGTATCCGGGGCATGAGATTAAAAGAAGATTACAGAATGTTTATTTAATAAAAGATAATGACAATTGTCTTCTTAATTAAAAAAAAATCCTAAATAAAACTTATGTGTAAATATTTTTGCGTTATAAGTTTTTTTTTCCTTTTAATATATAAAACGTATTTACTTGTTATAATGTTGTATCCAGTCGTATCCATATTAGCCCTTGAAAAATTGTCGTATCTATATCCAAGACAGTCTCCATATTGGATAAGGTATTTGTTTCCATGCAACTTAACTTGGAAGAATATATTTGGTGCTTTGCTTTGGATAAGAAAGCATAACGAGCCAAATGGTTACCTTTGGTATGTGTAAACATTTTTGTGTTATATGTTTTTTTTTTTTTCTTTTAATATATAGAACATATTTACTTGTTATAATGTTGTATCCAGTCATATCCATATTAGCTCTTGAAAATTTGTCATATCTATATCCGAGACAGTCTCCATATTGGCTAAGGTATTTGTTTCCATGCAACTTAGCTTGGAAGAATATATTTGGTGCTTTGCTTTGGATTAGAAAGCATAACCAGCCAAATGGTTACCTTTGGTACAATGATTGTCTAATATTTTGTATCATACATACACCAAGATGACTCTTTCTTGGGGGTCCCTATAGCTATCCTCCATCCTCCATTACTGCATTATTGCATAGCCACTCCAAGGATTAAGCAATAGAAGAAAATCTGACAACCATCAAGCAATTTTAGTCTCTTTGTTACGATCTAGCAATTGCTCAAAATAGGATGACTATCAGGGAGATCAACATCACAATAAAACAACACTCTGATATAAGAGAATTGGTCTTTCCTAGGACTCCAACCATTCTAGCAAGTGTTCCTAAAGCAACAAAAGGACAACAACCTAGCAAGTGTTCCTAAAGCAACAAAAGGACAACAACCTAGGACCTAGGTTCTGTGAGCCCTACAAAATGTTATCTAACCTAGCTGCCAGGTTGTTGCCCTTTTGTTGTAGTGCTATCTAAATCTTTGTGGCTTACATTCTAAGATTGATGATAAGGGCAATATTATCTTGCAGCCAAAAAGCAATCATGCATAACTGAGTCAAGCATATGACGAATTACACCATCACAAAATAGCTGATAAAATGGAAAAAGTCATTGCTGAAAAAAGCTACGTGGAGGGATAAATTCTTCATGCACAAACATCAAGGATTGGCAAGCAGTGGCGATAATTAATTTCCAGAAGAGGGGCATGTTACACCCCTACTCATTTTGGAGATTAAAATCAAGACAGACTTGGTTAAAAGAAGGAGATAAAAACAAAAGGTTTTTTCATAGGATGGCAATAGTACAGAGATCAGCATCCAAAATTAGTAGAATTAAATCAGTAGAAGGGGTTTGAATTGAAGACTAGGGTGACATCAGAAAGAAGGCAAGACTTTTATATTAGAATATTCTAGGATCATAGGAGATTGAATTTCTTAATGATAAACTACTGCAAGAAATACCTTCAGTTATAATAAATGAAGAAAACAGTAAATTGATGGAGCCTTTTGCTCTGGAAGAAGATCATTTAGCTCTTTTCTCTTTTGATAAGGATAAATCCCCAAGTCCGAATGGAATTTCTGCAACATTCTATCAACATAACTAGGAAATAGTAAAGGATTCTTTATTGGTGGCAGTGGAACTGCCTACGGTAAAGTAGTACATACCTTATAAAATGAATGCAACACATCTTACCCTGATCCAAAAGAAGAAGGATGCAAAATTGTTTGATTCATTTAGGCCCATAAGCCTATGTAATATGGCATATAAGATAATCTCCAAAGTGATGGCAAATTAGTTAAGACCACTATTAGAAAAATTTATTTCAAAAGAGCAAGGAGGATTTGTGAAAGGGAGACAAATTCTAGACAGGATCATAGTAGCTCATGAAGCAATGCATTCAGCATTTTCTAGAAAAGAGAGAGCAATGATTTTAAAACTTGATATGAATAAAGCCTATGATAGGGTTAAATGGGATTTTCTTTTTGCAGTACTAGAAAAGTTTGGATTTGGGAAGAAATGGGTTAGATGGATTAAAGCTCGTCTTTTTACAGTATCATATTCAGTTGCTGGTCAATGGGCTAGTAACAAAATCATTTAAAGCCAAGAAGGGTCTTCGACAAGGAGATCCTCTATCACCATATTTTTTCATTATTATGGCAGAGATATCAGGAAGGAACTTGAAGAAGGCATACAATGATGGGCTAATAAGCGCATTGAAGGCTAGTAATAACATCGACAACATCACCCATCAACATTTTGTAGATGATACAGCCCTTTATGGGAGGGCAGGGAAAAACGAGGCCAGAGCTTTGAATAACTTATTAAAGGAATACAAAAGAGCGTCAGGGCAAAAAGTTAATAGGACAAAATCCAAAATTTACTTCCTAAACACTCCAACATATTACCTCCTTGTATATTATGTCAAAATCGGTAGAAAAAAGTTTAATCCATGTTATGCAGTCATTTTTGTGGTCAAAATTACATGATAAAAGGAAAATTCCTTTGGTGAAATGGAGCAAGGTGTGTGATGATAAAACTATAGGAGGTCTCAATTTAAGAGTTCTTATAGATGCAAACTTAGCTCTAAGGGGAAAAGTAATTTGGAGATTGTACAAAAAGAGTCAAATACAATGGGCAAGGATTCTTCAAGTGAGTTGAGCCCAATGACCCAAGCTTAATATTTACTGCATTCTCACTACCATATGGTTCTGCACTATGGAACGATTTAAAAAAATCAATTGATTTAGTGATTAAAAGTCTAAGATGGGTGGTGGGAATTAGAGAAAAAAAAATTATTTGGATGGATATACCAGACATATTTGTTAGGAGGCAGTTGAGCAGAAATATTAGTAATTATTCCAAGGGGAGCCGAGGATAAGCTGATTTGGGAGTTGAATAGCTTAAGAGAATACATAGCAAGAAGCGGATATAATGTAAACCACCAACAAAATAGGAATACCACAAGAATATGGAGAGATATTTGGGATAGCCCAAGCATTCCAAAAGTCAAAATGTTTCTATGGCTAGTAGGTCAAGAAAATTTAATCATGGTATAACCTAATGAAAAGGGGTTTTCATAGCCCCTCACAATGTGTTCTATGTAAAAAGGAGGAGGAGATTATTGACCATCAGTCTGGGAACTATGGCAATGGATTCCTAATATGTTTGGTAAATGCATGGTGATGAATGGTAGAATTGAAGAATGGTTAAAGCAATGGCAAAGCACTTTTAAGGAGAGGTGTTATAGACAATCTGGGATACATTGAAAGATACAATACTTTGGACTGTATGGATGGAAAGGAACAGAAGAATATTTAAAGGAAAGGAAAGCAGTTTAAAGGTGATAAAAAGGAAGATTTGTTTAGCTATAGAGGAGTCTAAACCAACCCTATCAACTCACCCAATCCCTAATCTTAAAGCAAAGAGCCTTGATAAATGGAGTCAAGTCATCAAATGGAATTATGATGTTAGGTATAGGAGAAACAAAAAAAATGCAAAATATATAAAGTGGAAACCACCAGAAGTGGAGTTGATTAAATTGAATTTTGATGGAGCATCTAAAGGAAATCTAGGACCAGCAGGAGGAGGAGGAATAATTAAAAATAATAGGGGTGAGATTTTGTCACATTACGCTTTCAATAATGAATTTAAGACAAATAATGAAGCTAAAGCTTGGGTGGCTTTGGAAGGGTTAAAAATATGTAGACAAATGAAATGGAACAGACTCATACAATATGGTTGGAAGGCAATTCACTAATAATATTAAATGCATTTTTGAGGAAAGCAAAGGATCCATGGAACATACAAGAGATCATTGTGGAAATACAAGACCTTACTACAGAGTTTGAAGAAATCAGGTTTACACATACATTAAGAGAATGACGGTACAAATGTGCAGATAGGCTAGGAAATAGAGGGGTTTTAATAGAGGACCATGAAGTTAAATTCTCTTTTCCATTGTTAGAGGAAGTAGTAAGTTTAGCTAAAGCTGGCAGTAAAATGACGGTCTGAATCATATAATGATTAAGATTTACTTTCAAGCTCTAAAGGAGAGAGTTGTGATTTGTTAAGGGTGGGAGACCCGAGTATCCTCTTCTAAATTAATGAAACTATCCTATTTAAAACTAACATCCGTTGAAACACTTTTATGTTCTATGTTTTTTCTTTTAATGTATAAAATATGTACACTTCTTATAATGTTGTATCCAGCCATATCCATACTGGAGTCTTGAAATTTGCCACAATCTATGTCTGGTACTGTACCATATCCATTCAATGCAACATAGCAAAATACCTTAGTTGTTGACCATATAGAATTATGAAGCTCATCCTAGCCCTGTAGTGACAATAGAATCAAAAAATTATATATTTGCTGCATCTTTGCTTTGAAAAGGAAATTGGCATGTTTCTCATTACTAGGATCTAAGAGACCATGTCTCATTTTACAACATGACATGGTACAATTCACCAAAAATTATCCATTGTCCAGTTCAGATGTTATCATCATGATTTGATTACTTCCATTAAAAAAAGAGCACAAAAAATGGCCTTTGATTTCTTCTATGGTTAAGACATATAACTACAGCGGAAAGAAGGACCAAGTCTAAATATATCCTTGATGACATCTTTTTTACAAATTGTCGATTTGACAAGTGACTTCTATTGTCATTTCTGTGTCTACTATGAATGGCATGAACAAAACACCTTATCAAGGTCTTCTTGATCACCAGATTTTCTTTTACCAAGACATGTCATTTTGATTTTTTTCCTATTAAGGGACGCACCTTTGCAATAGTATCCTTGAGTAAATAATTGATGGTAGTATAATTATGGTAAACCACATAGAATTGTGAAGCTCATCCTAGCCCTGAAGTGACAATGGAATCAAAAAATTATATAGTTGTTCCCTGCATCTTTGCTTTGAAAAGAAAGTGGCATGTTTCTCATTGCTAGGATCTAAGAGGGCGTGTCTCATTTTACAACATGGCATGATACGATTCACTAAAAATCATTCATTGTCCAGTTCAGATGTTATCATCATAATTTTATTACTTCCATTGAATAAGAGCACAAAAACTAGCCTCTGATTTCTTCTAAGGTTAAGACATATAACTACAGCAGAAAGAAGGAATCCAAGTCTCTAAATCCATTCTTAAGGGCATTTTTTCTACAAATTTCACAATTTATTGTCAATTTGACAAGTGACTTCTATTGTCATTTCTGTGTCTACTATGAATAGCATGAGCAAAACACCTTATCAAGGTCTTCTTGAATACGAGATGTAATTTTACCAAGACATGTCATTTTGGATTTTTCCCTCTTGAAGGACACACCATTGCAATAGCACCCTTGAGTAATTAATAATTAATCAATGGTAGTATAAGAAAAAAATTGTAGATTAAACAAGATTTATTTCACAACAAAATATTTGCCATTCATTTATCTTCTTGAAATAATAACTTGGACACAAAATACAAATAACAAAAGTTCTTGCAAAATGAAGAAATACTTGGGAAAAGAACAGTAGAAAAGTTATGGTAAACTCGGAGCAAAATTTTACAAACCAACCATTACTTTTTGTCCATTTCAAATATCATCAAGGTAAACCATAATGTGCAGACATTATTAAGAAGATGCCAAAGATAATATCTCTTGATGAGATGCAAATAGGAAAATTGAAATAAAATACCATAAACCAAAGCATATTACCGTCATATCCATTTGTGCTGACTGCCTTTGGAATTCTTGCATCACCTTAGCCTGCTTCGCTGGTTCCATTTGCTGTCCAGCCAACAAAAGTTATCCCATGTTTATTCTAATGTCTTTTCATTTGGTGGAAAACCACAAGATCATTCAAAACTAAATCATGTAATGAACTACAAATCATGAAAAGAACAATAGATCAAATGGAAAATATACAGGTGCACTTTTCAGAAGACTGTTATAAAAAGCCCATGCAACTTTACACTCATCAATACAAACCCAAATTCTGAAAGAGGAAGAACAGGTGTGGTCTACAAAGTCTAATAGAAGATTATAAGAATCTGTATAAATATTCTTTGTTGAATTTGTTTCTACTCCATTTTGATATTCCAAATCAAACATGCAAAAGCTGAAAAACTCAAAAAAGCCACATAGAAGTTTATCTCAACTATCTTTCTGCTAATTCTAAGAGTACCATATTGATATTTATGGATTGCATTAAAGGTTCACTACAGACAGAGCTGAACCTAAAAGACCCATAACTTGGCTATACCTTATTCATAGCTGCCATTGCCTTGCTGGCACCTTTCATACCTGTAGCAACAGAGGTATTGGCATACATAGCCTGCACAAACCATACAAATCACAATCAGGAAAATTCAGTTTGCAAGCCCCAAAAGACAGTCATTTGCATGCCCCAAAAGACAGTCATTATACATAAAAAATAACAGCAGATGACAACTGACAGTGCACCTGTGTATGTGTTGCCACACCCCGCATTTGTGCTCGGCTACCTTGCAGGTTAGCAATTTGCTGTCTCAATCTGATAAGTTGACGAGCTAAAATCTTTGTAGCAGCCTTCACACAAAATAGAATTATTAAGCAGACCAGCAAACTATATACTTCCCAACCCAGCATATAGATTAACTTTAAACATATAAAACATCTCACCTCATTGCCAGTTTTGGCAGTTTTCTTAATCTCAGCAACAAGTTTTTTTTCCTGCCATCAAGCACTCAAACCGCCACATGGTTAGGAACCGATTGCACAAACAAATAGCAATGCTTAGAAAATATTAGGTTTCTCAAGCAACAAATCTTAAAAACAGGGGCCGTATCAAATCTCATATAACCAATTTTAAAAAATTAAATTAAATTTTATAAAAAAAATATGAATAAATAAAATAAACATCAAATGGCATTAGCTCAAGCGGTTGTATCCCTCAACTTTCAAGGGGGAGACCTAGGTTTAAATAATTACCAAACTATTGTAATACCACTATGTGGTCATGATGTAATAGAGATGGGGGGCCGTTTCAATCCCATATAACCAATTTAATAAAAAAAAAAAAAGGAATAAATAAAATAAACAACTTAGAAACAGGAAGACTGATGCTTTCTTACAAACCTCTAATTGCAATGTAGAGATCTCTCGTTCAATACCTGAGAGACACAATCAGCATTATCATAAATAAGCCCCAAATCAGAAGGAAGTAAGCAAAAAATAAACTGAATTTCCTCCATATATAAGATAGAGAAAAACTACGATGTATTCATTCCACATATGCATGCACAATGTTTTCAGTACATTGATAACTTGATAATTATGGCGAGCACACAGCTGTATGAGATCCCTCATTGTGAATGTCTGTGGTTTTGTCTTGATTTAATGGATAACTTCTCAATATATAAGATGGAGAAAATCCACAATATTACACATTTGCATATACAACACATAAGAAAATGTTGCTAGGTCATCGATAACTATGGTGAACATAGGGCTGCAAACCGTCGTTGTGAAAGTTTTGGTTTTGTCTTGGTTTGCCAGTACTTATACTTCGAATAATCATCTTAATATACTGAGATCAGTCGCATCTGATAGTTCATCATATTGAATTTGGGGGGGGGAGGCAAAACTACATGGTATTGAAGCTCCTAACAGAAAGCATTCATAGCCTAGTTAACTGATAAAGATTTTGTGGAAGCTTTATGAGAGTGCTATTCAATGTTACATTTAAGCAATACTGTTTCCAGTTGGTGCTTTGTGATAAAAGAATGCTGCACTTAAACATACTCAAGTTGGAAACCACTTCCCACACATTTCTATCATAAGTTTAAATCAAAATTGCTTCGTATTGTCCATTCAGTCAACTTTTTCGTCATAGAAACTGGGTTCTGAAAGCTGCATAATTTCGGGTGGAACATGGCAAAAGTTGGCCGAAGAACTTATACACGAGCACAAAGAAGTTATTCCAAGTTCATTTTATAGTTCCGTGCTTCACAAAGATAAATAATATTAAATGTAACACAAGTGCTTAGTAAAATTTAGCCGAAAATAGTTGAATTTCAAGAATTCATATCAAAAGCAAAAAGTATCTAATTATTCTACATTCTTTATAAAGTCGAGTGCTTCCAAGAGTGAATGATTATTAAAGTAACCAGAGAAAATAATGACCACGAAAAATAGTTTCTTGAAAAAAATACACTTTCCCACTGGTGCAAATACAGAGCTTGGCGTATTTCATCTTGTTAAGTTATCATCTTTCATGCAAATCAATCTTATTTTCACAATCAGACACTGCAATTCAGTATTCTAATATCCAAATGTGTTATTACTTATTACGATAAGAAAACCTCGTAATACCAAATAAGTTGTAGTTTTGGGGTTTCTTTCCCTCCTCTAAAAGATAGATTGCATCTATAATGGAATATTCGTAAATAAGGGTTCTTAACAAGATACTTAATTTTAGGATTTCCCAGATTAATCAATAACTTTAAGAAGTTAAACTAAATGCCGAGCAAATTTTTCAGGGGAAAAGACTTATGAAGAAAACGCTTGGAAGTAGAGAGATGTTTAAGCAAAATGCACATACAGGAGAACAATTCCGCAATGATTTTCTCAGTGTCTCTCTTTACCATATACTTCGCCCAAAAAAAAAAATGATAAATTGATTACAAGCATACGAAACCTAACTTTTTTAGACGTTACTACGTGCGCAAGACAGCTCCTGGTGAAGCCTGATCTGACCTGAGGCCTAAATAAATATTAGCAAGCAGCTAACACGTATTCCATAATCTAACTATAACCCTTGCAGCGACTTGCCAGGATTGGTCAAGGACCAGAAACATCAAAAACCATTTACAGATAATTCCATATCCATAATCCCTTCCGCAACTTGCCTCAAAAAATAACCCTAGATTCTTTTTGCAGCCAAATCCTACATACCTCTCGTTGCAACTGCCATCTCCCGCTTACTTGTCCGGAGGGCATCTGCATTCCACAAATACAAGTCACTTACAACATTTTATTTCCACTGCACGTAGTGCCTTGGCTTCTGGATAAAAATTGACAAAATTATTTTCCACTCATAGTTCAACAACGCAAAAATCCATGAAATCCAAGATAGAAACAATCAAATACAGAATTGCTCCAAATAAAATATAAAATAAACGAGGAAATACCTTTTGCCGTGGGTTTCTTCCTGAAGATGTTCATTCTTGAAGAGATCTCCTGTCACAAACCCTCCGAGGATGGCCAAAAACCTCCTACTGAGAATCAATAGGCTTACAGAGCGTCGAGGGAAAAGCAGCAGAGCACACCAGCTGAGAACAGATGGACACACGCTCCGCTTCTTGTTACCGTTACGAATCGTGTTAGTGCAAAATTTATTTCCCCCCACCAATGCTTTACCCGGACTTACGTCTAATTTTTTGGGCTCTGTATAAATTTCGTTTCCTTTCCTTTTGATTGTTATATTTGAGGAGCTATCAATTAAAATTATCGATGATTGCTTCGCTCTCCGGGTTTGACTTGTCGTTGGGTTTCAAAGAATAATACGGTGAAGGGCGGAGATTCTGTTTCATAGTGTTATTATTGTAACCTTTACCTCACATCGGTAAATACGTCTCGAGTGAGGGAGACCTCGGTAGCTTGGGGTAGACGCCGGTAGCTTGGGGTTGGTATTGCTGTCATCAAGCTGACGCACACTCAACAAACTCAGGTCAGACTACTACCTTTACCCTAGATTGGGCATACCCCCGAATTCAGGTCCGACTACTACCTTTACCCTAGATTAGGCATGCTCGTAGCCTTGTACGTGCCCAACTTCTTACCAATCTACTAGCCCATAATCTTTTATTAAATATAATAAAATGATAATGATATAACCAAGATAAAATTAGTTTCAATTTTATTTAAAAATTATTATAATATATAAAAATAAATATTTATAATATGTTATAAAAAACATACATAAAATTTCAACAACTTTTAAATTATAAATATTTTATATGTCAAATTAAATTATAAATATCAAATCACCTCGTATCCTCTTAAATTTACTATATAAAAACAAACACATTAAAACGTTAAATTATAAATATTAAATCCCTTCATATCCTTTTAAATCTACTACATATATAAACAGACAAACATATAACGTACCTTCTATCTTTCTTTTAATTCTAACGTGCCTACTATGTGCCTTCTAATTCTAACCTTATACTACGAAGAAACATGTGAACGTAATATAGATGCATTCGGTCTTCTAACCCCAGTCACTTAGGATTCCAATTTTGTGACCAACATGGGAATGTCATTTTATAAGTAGATGTTTCCTAGGAAATACCATATTTGCTTCCCTCGAGAGGGAGAGGCCCCACGTTCCGAGAATCCAAAGGCCATTCTTATCACAATTATTTTCATTTTATTTTAACCATTCACTCACAGTAATTAATTTTTTCAAATGTTAACCCAAAGAATATATTTAGAAGACTTAATGTATTATGTTGTGGTGTTAAAAGTATTATAAATTGATGTTAAGTGAAAAACAAGTAGATCGTTGGATTAAAAAATTTTGTAAAAGAAGTTTAAAAACAAGGGATTGTATTTGGATTTTCATCTTTTTGTAAATTATATTTTTTTTAGAGCTTGAGAGTTTACAAACATATTCAATTTTCATCTTAATTGAATTATTGTAGCTAGATACCTACATCATTTTTCACAAAAGTTTAAGTTTCTAAAGTCTCGTTGTTGTAAATATTACTCTACTAAAATACAATGCATAGATAGTAGAGGTTGAGTTTTGGTATTGTGAAGGCTACTACAAGAAAATGTCAAGAAAAGGGATACTGAATTTTGGAATATTTGTATTCACATAGAAAATTGAAGAAGATTGGGAAAATGAAAATCAAGAATTCAGACTTTTTAAGAAAAATGATGTAGATATCTACTTATATCAACTCAATTGAGATAAGAATTGAATCTATTTGTAAACTCTCAATCTCTAAAGGAGAAAGTTATGACTTGTCAAAGGTGGAGGATCCCAGTACAACCCCTTGTTCTCTAGCAAAAAAAATATTAATTAATCAGTTTTGCATCATAATCTCCAACACTCAACCAAGGTGCTCGACCATTGGCCTTATGTTTTATTGTGGTTATGAACTAATATCTTAGTGATGTAGATGACAATCCACCATATTCCAATCTTCTACAAAGGCTAAGTAGTGTGCTACTAATAAGGTTGTCAAATATCTTTTGTGGATGCTCATGATTTTGAAGAAGTTGTATCTTCCTTAGTAGTTTATAGTGGATCTTTGTCGTGACAATCAAAATTCTATCAACTCATTTGCAATCTAGTATTTCATCAATGGATGAAGCATGTTAAGGTTTGGATGCATTATGTTTGATGACTTCATGCCTGTGGGATTCTTGATACATTTAATGTGCCTTTAGTGGAGCAAATAATAGATATCCTAACCAAGGTCATGCCTAAGACACCATTTATGTAAATACGAGAGCTTCTTGGAGTCTTAGAGTAGAAGAATGTTGCTTAAGGGAGGAAAACTAATAAGGGTCTCTCTCCATGTCTCCCATCCAACTTAAGGGAGGATGTTGGAATATGTGGTGCCATTATTCACTTAAGGCCATGACCAGCTTTTGTTTTCTATTCACTTGTATTTCTCTATGGGTCATTGTTTACCTTGTATAGGTGGCTTTATTATAATATTGTAATAATAAACCTTAAGATTACTTCTTTAACCTTAACCTTAGGTCACTTGTAATGGGGTATTTCTAACACCTAAGACCAACCATTTCTTCATCAATTAAAAATATTTTATTCTTTTGTTAGTGATATTATTTGGTATCTAAGGGTATCCTTCAGATTGTGTTGTGCATATATTGGATTTATCCTTTTTTATTGAATAATATGTTGATTCCATTCATTCTTGAATATATTGATAAATATGACATAAAAATAGAATAGACAATTGCTAGAAGCTAGAAATGACTAAGTTGCTAGTTTTTTTTTGCAAAAAAAAAACTAGATATAAAAACTAGAGTAATAAATGTATATGCTCCAAAGACAATCACTTGTCAAAATAAATGTTGGAAGGACCTCAATTTATTCATGTCATTTTCAATGATGAATTGCAATCTTTAAATTCCTTGAGGGACTTCAATATAGTTCTACCTCCTTAAGAAAACAAAGGTGGTACTTCTGGTTGGTCTAGATCAATGGAGGATTTCGCTTACTTTGTAAATTTTATATAGCCTTTGAGATGTTGTTCTTTAGTACTTTAATATACATAAGATAATAAGTGTATTAGAAAATATCATGAAGCAAAAAGATTGGATAGTCTTTTATATCTAGTAATTGATCATAAACAAAGTATACAATCTCTTTAGACTTTTAATTTTTTAATTCATTATATGGGATTGAAATAAGCCCCACTTGTGTTACATCACGACCACATAGTGGTATTACAATTGTTTGGTAATTATATGTGTATTTCTTAGCAAGATTTGAACCTAAGTTTCCTCCTTGAGTTGTGGAATATAATTGACTGAGCTAATACCATATGATAAATCATTAAAGTTTACCCATGAGATTTGAACCTTGGTTTAAGGTGTGAAACTCTTCACTCAAACCAAATGCTCTAAATATCATGGGCCTCTTAGACATATTTATTTTGAGAATATTATAAATCGTTTTCTTTAAGAGGTGATGTAGTAAATAATGGTCATTTTTCAATGAGTTTACACAAGTTTTTATGAGGGGTCTCGGTCCCCTCATATCGAGTGGGGTTTGAACCTTGGACGTATCAAAGAGAGACTAAAGCCCTTACCACTGTAAGATTGTAGCTCATCTAAATCCATTTTTATGTATCTATAAGACCCTAATTTTTTTAATGTTATGTGGTGGTGGGATGAAGAAAAGTTTGAAGGATTGTGTATGTACAACTTTGTTCAAAAATAAAATATGTAAAGGGGTAAATGAATATCTAAAACAATGCTTTGGTGATATATTTAAAAGAAGGGAGGAAATTAAATCCAAGATCAAGAAGAAGATAATAGAAATCAATGGAATGGATAAGAATGTTTATGTGAAAGAAAAATTATTACTTTACAATAATCATAATATATTATAAAATGAACAGTCATATAGGGACCAAAATTCCAAGGGGAAATGGCTTAAGAAGGTGATAGAAATACAATTTTTTTCATGTTAAATATTTCAACTCCATATGCAAGAATTATTGAAGATTAATAATAGACTAAGAAATAAGGCTTAAGGTGAACTTTTACAAAATATCCTATAAAGTATTACAAAAAATAAAAATAAAATCTTGACAAGAAATATCAAGATGATTGATGTGACCCGGTTCAATCCCCATGGCGGATATGTATATGTATAAGAAGTATTTACTCAATTTAAAATATACATATATCAAGATGAAAGACCTATAAGAGGCAGTTTTCTCTCTTCATAGTAAGAAGCCACCTTGTTCTAGTGGACTTTTTGTAATTTTCTTTCAACAATTTGGGATATGTTGAAGAATGGGATGGTGGTGGTTAAAGAGGCTAGGACAAAGAAGGCTATATAAGTAAAATCAACACCGCCTTCATTGCATTGGTTCCAAAGAAAGGTGATAGGGAATATTTTAATAATCTTAGTCTCATAAGTCTTAATAATATAACTTGTAAAACAATATAAAATATTATGGCAAATAGATCAAAGCATATTCTAGATTTTGTTATCTCAAATGAATAAGATGGTTTTATTTGTGGCAAGCAAATATATAAGCATTACATAAGAGGTCATCCATTCCCTTTGATTCAAGAAAAAATTAGGTGTGATTATAAAATAGGATATGAACAAGCATATGATAGGGTCTGTTAGAGTATTTTATATGCTAAAAAATATTTATTCAATCAAGTTGGTGTGAATGGTTTAAATGTTGTTATAACTCTAAACACCCAAATTTTGAACACCAAAATTCTTAGCAGTCTACTAGATAATCAAACCAACCTAGTTAACTATTTTACCTCAAATTTTGAGCATTTATTGCTCAAAGAGTGAGATCATTGGTAGTAGGACAAAAACGTTGATAGCGAATTCGTTGGCCTCGACAACAATTTTGCAAATTTTGATTTTCCTACCTAAATTTGACCTATAACAGTCAAAACAACAAATACATTTGCAACAAAATACTTATTGCATAGCAATTTTGCCTCAACACATACAAAGCATCTAATACGTTTTTCTCTCATGTGTTGTTAATAAGCTTTATCCTACCAATGATCTATAGACCCACGTGCTAGTACTCCAAATCCAAGAACTTCCATTATAATGATCTTTTGATCTTCCATTCATCTTTTAAATTCTCAGTACCTGTAATCCTATCACCATTAATGTGTTTCTCCTCTCCTTTAGGGCCACAAATCTCTATGAATTCAAGCCCTAGGATGGACTTCATAAAACAATCAAGCTCAACTATAATGAAACTATGATAAATTTTCTTCATGATTCACTCTCAATCCATTAATCTCATATTAAAGCATCCAAAGAGGTTTGTTTTATAGATAAAAGGGGGCAAGGAATGGGAGACAACTCATAACTATTAGGTTGTATTTTCTCCTCTACTTTTCTTGTTTATTGAATCCAATTCATATTTACCTCTAAATATTTTATGTCCTACTCATATTATTATTATAGTAACATTGTTATTTTATTGGTAATGGAACTATGATCACCTTACCATTCCTACTATCATAGATCTTGTATTTGAGTTAACATATCTCTACCTTTTAAGAAGTTGACTCTATTTTTACAGTATTTTCAAACATTCACTAGGATCCATATCCTTCTAAAGGTGTATTACGTTCATGTTAGACCACACCTCTTAATATTCTACTATTTATCCATATTTTAGTCATTGAAGTGAAATTGTTGTTTGGCCTCTTACAGGCAGTGATTTTATCACTTGTATTTTACCATTGATCTTAAGCATCCATTTTTAATTCTACAATACATCTTTATATGATAATACATCGTTTAGCATCTTATATCTATATTTGGTCAATTACTTTATAAATTTTGGCATTCTATCTTTTTGTTTTATCTCTAGAAGGCAAAATCGTTGTTTGCTTACTTACAAACAACGATTTTGCCACTTATAATGTTACCATAGGTTTTCATACAATTTTTAATTTCTATTGAAATATTGGGTTTAACAAGTGAAGCAAGGCATTTTTTTATATTTCCTTGAGCAGGTAGACCCCTAAACACTAACTCTTGTTATCAAGTTTTTATTCTTTAATAGGTTTTCACAAATTTGTTGACGGTCTATTTCTAGGCAATGATTTTGCCAACAACAATCTTGTACCCAGGCAACGATTTCGTCCCTACTATAGAACTAGGTATTTCTATTATAAAACTTGTATTTTTAGCTTCTATAAAATAGTCCTATTGGTTGTTTGCTATAGTTTAGACTCTCTATTTTCTATTTTGTAACCATACTAAGGCAAATTCAAAAAACTTAGCCTGAAAAAACATTTATTTTTATATTTTTAGGCATTAATAAAAGCATATAGTTGCATTAGGTTGAATTTTATTTGTTGCATATCCTCCTTGAATCCTTACCTTCAAAAAAGAAAAATATTTATTTTCTTGTTATCATTCAAACTAAAAATCATATGGCTTGATAAAATTGGAGACGTTTTTCGGAGGACTACCTAAACTATCAAACTTGTTTCGGCCATATCTCACTCATCCGGACTCGGATTGAGCTGATTTTTTAGGGTAGATTCTTGAAAAACCCTAGAACATCTCCACCAATTTTTAGATCATTTGGAGCAACACAGATCCTAGCGCATCCCTATGTGTGAACGAGATTTTTCGTAAGTGATTGTGTGAGGGTTTCATCTGGGTTGAGTACAAGTAGCTCAAGAGGTTGGTTTTTAAGGTCTTCGAGCCCTAATGGCCAATATTTTTATGGTTTATGCTCAATATTTTAATAGGATATGTTGCAAGGGATCCAATATGGGTTAGAAATTTGTCTTTCAACAGATCATGTTGTGAATTTGAGTGACAACAACTTCTAATTTGCTGTACAAAAGAAAAGTGAAAACCATACCTTTCCACAGCGTCTAGGGCAAGGATTAAAGATATCACAAAACAAGTTTCAAGAAGTTGATCAAAAAATGGCTCAGATATTAAGTGAATCTGGTGCTAAGGTGCACCCACAAAATAATTCTACTGTGAAAACCATTTTCAAAGGTAAGAATTTTGAAGACTTAGCCCCAAAAATAAATTTTAGGAATGCCCTCTATGGTGGACACCCTCAGCCCAATGCTAATATTTTTTCTGATGAAAAAGCCATTATATTAATAAAATAATGTTTAATCATACAAAAAAGGGTGGGTGGGATTAGCACACCCCGTAAACCAATACATTAACCACTGTGGTTAAGAGTATACAAGAGTGTCAAAATAGCCCACAAACTACCAAAAACAACTACCAAAACAGTATTAAATATGCATTCGAAAAGAAAGAAGCCGAGAAATTACTGCCACCTGGAAGGGGAAGGAAGATGCACATGACTCATAATGTAGGGTGCATTCCCCCAATGATCGATGAGGGTACGCAAGTACTGTAGCTCCACCTTTAATTTTTTAACCTGTACTTGAATCTGTAACCAGCAATCAAAGAATATATCATATTTATCAGCAACAGAGAGGACATGTCCGACATCTTGCTGAGAAAAAATAGCTCTATTTCGGGACTTCCATAGATAAAACAAGGTACCAATTCTAAAAATATTCCAAACAACATCCAAGTTGAAGGAAAAAGTAATAGGGTCACCCAAAATAGCATGCACCCAATTAAAATCCTAGGGATTCCCATAAACCTCTAAGAATGCCTAAGATTGATCCCAGAAAAATTGAGTCGGGATGTCTGAAAGCAGCTGATGGAACTCCTATTGTTAAGCTTGATATGGGTAACATTCAGACTGGCATTGAATATTTGGAAAAAAGAGGACTAATTTATCGGTTTGTGGGTTTTTGTTCGAGCCTATCTGCTTTCAAAGTCTGGGCTGCAAAAAGCTAGAAAACTAAAGGTGAGTTACAAATCTCTATTTATCCAAATGGTTATTTTCTTGTTTTATTTGCTAACAATGAAGATAGAGAGAAAACTTTTCAAGGGGGTCCTTGGTTTTTTGGAAGGGCAGGGCTTTTCATGAAGTCCTAACATACTAAATTTAAAGTCGAAGAAGAGATGCCTTTTATGGCTCCTGTGTGGGTTAGACTCTTTGGCCTCCCTATTGAATTCTGGAATCCTGTTGTTTTTTCTTCAATTGGAAACTCTTTAGGAACTTTTATGATGACTCTGACTGTACTCAAAATTTTGAACATTTTATTTATGCTTGGATTTGTATTTTAATGGATTTTGACAAACCCCTACCTAAAAATATCACATGACAATTTAGGAAAGACACTTGGGAGCAAGTAGTGGATTATGAGAACATTCCTTTTCATTGTAGAATTTACCATAAATATGATCATTTAGCTAGTCCTTGCCCAAATAAAATTCCTGATCAAAAGAAAGAAGATATAAACTCAACAGCTTTCCAAATGCCTAAGAAGAAGAACACTCAGAAAAAACTAGTTATGAAGGATCAATCAAAGTAATCTACTAATATGTTTAAAATCCTTTCCACAAATGATGTCCCAAGTGAGGAAGAGAAAATAATGGAAACATAAATCTTAGAAACACAATTTAAAGATGAAGGGAAGAACTCAGAGACAAACCAATAAATCAAATGTTTTCAACAGAAAAAAGGGAGAAAATTTACACAAGAAAAACAATATTTTAAATGTCAAAACTTCAAATAATACAGGTCCCAATATAGACTTTGTTGAACCCTCTAGTAAAATTTTGGTTGTGTACAAGCATTATTCAAGGTTAGAAGCCATCTCAGATTCAATTGGATTAAGTCAAGAAACAGGGAAAAAAATTGAAGATGGATTCTAATCAAAAAGCAAGTCGCAAGACCAATCAATATCATATGGTAAAAGAAGGTGAAAAGCTTGTAGAGGAAGGTAAGATTAATGCCCTTCCTAACTTTTTTAGCCCTGGTATTAATGAAGATCATCACTTGGAATATAAGAGGAATCAAAGGGAGTCTTTAAAAACAAAATGAAATTAGAAGAATGATTCAGATAAATCATCCATATCTTGTTTTTCGTCAAGAAACAAAGATGTCAATGGAGGATATGGACTCAATTACCAATAAAATTTGGCCAGCTGGAAAAGTGGTTTCCCTTAGTTCCTAGGGGACTTCTGGTGGCATTGCTTGTCTTTGGGACCTAAAAGAGGTAGTTATTCACCATATGGTTGGCAGTTGGGGTCTATTGGCTATAGCTATTCAAAGTAGACATTCCAACCAAATTATGCTCTGCATTACTGTTTATGCTACGACTGCTTTGTAGGAAAAAAGAATACAGTGAAAGGATATAACTCATATTATATCTCATTTTCCTGAAGCTTGGATCTTGATCGGAGGAGATTTTAATACCATCCTCTCTCTGGATGAGAAAATGAGGGGGAATAGAAATTTGGACAAAAGCACTGACCTCATGAGCAAATATATTGCAAACCTCCATCTTGTGGAAATCCAACCAGATAATGGCCTTATGACTTGGTCTAATAGAAGGCAAGGCTCAACTTGTATAATGGAGATATTGGATAGGTTTTTGCTCTCTGAAAATTTCTTAATCTATGGTCACATTCCTAAAGTGAAGACTCTTAACAATGCTGGTTCGGATCACTGGCTAGTCATGATGGAAATGTGGAAAACCAATGTGAGTTTCTCTCCTTTTTGTTTTAAATTAATGTGGCTCAGAGATAGTTCCTTTAGATCTCGTGTGCAACAATGGTGGAAGGAAGGTAAGCCTAGGCATGGAACTAAGATGTTATGTTTTGTCAAAAGACTGCAATACATTAAATCCAAAATCAAGACTTGGAACTGGAAGGAGTTTGGGGATGTTCATAAAAAAAACATGAAGTTATTGCTCAACTTGAAAATTTGAATAAGAAAAATCGTTTAGATGGCCTCACAGAGAATATAAGTTCAGATGAAATTAAACTCACAACTCAGTTAGAGGAATGGAAAAAAAGAGAACTATTATGGAAGCAAAAATCTAGAATTCAATGGCTCAAAGAAGGAGATCGAAACACAAATTTCTTCCACAAATATTTTCTAGATCGAAGATCTCACAAGTTTATTTCTTCCCTAAAATCATATTCTGGAGATGTTGTCTATACTTGGGATGGCATGAACTCTATTGTTGTCGATTACTTTTCCAATATTTTTGTTGCTACTCCTCTTGAGTCAGCTTCTCAACAAAATGTTATTCAAGCAATCCCTTCTCTTATCACTTATGAGGAGAACTCTATTTTGATTACTCCTATTACTATCAATGAGCTTCAACAGGTAGTTTTTAAAATGCAAAAAGGGAAAATTCCAGGTCTTGATGGTTTTCCCGTTGAGTTCTACCAAGAATTTTGGGATATCCTTCATGATGATTTATTAGAGGTGGTGGAAGAAGCCACGAAAGCCAAAGAAATTTTGAAGGTTATCAATAAAAATTATATTACTCTTGTTCCAAAAGCTCAATAGGTTGATCATATCTTAGCTTTTAGACCTATTGCTTTATGTAATGTTCTTCTCAAAATCATTACTAAGATCATGGCAGAAAGGTTGAAGTCTCTTTTGCATAAGATTATTTCCCCTGAGCAAGGGGGTTATGTGGAAGGGTGTCAAATAGTATATGAGATAGTTCTTGATTAGGAAGCCATCCATTCCATGGATATGAAAAAATATCCTTCCATGTTCATTTGTTTAGACTTATCCAAAGCTTATGATAGAGTGGATTGGAACTTCCTTATCAAAGTTTTGAGGCAATTTGGTTTCTCTAAGGAGTGGATGGATTGGATTATGGGATGTAACTCTTAAGTTTCCTACTTAGTTCTTATCAATGGCAAGCCTTCTCAGTTGTTCCCAACTTCTAGAGGTATTAGGCAAGGTGACCCACTATCCCCTTATTTATTCATCATTCTTGTTGAATGCTTGGGTAGGACTATAACCAAAAAGAGGGAAAACAAAACCCTTGAGGGAGTTACAATTGCTCATGGAGCTAGACCTATCTCTCATCTTCAATTTGTGGATGACTCTACTCTTTTAGGTAAATCTATAGTTAAGAAAGCTTCTAATATTAAGCAAATCATTAGCTATTTTTCTAAGGCTATTGGGCAGTTGATCAGTGAAGACAAATCTAAAGTTATTTTCTTTCACTGCTCTGCCAAACAAGAATCCATTGTCTTGGATAAATTAAGATATAAGAAGACCTCCCTCCTGATCACTTATTTATGTATTCCCATCAATATTCAAAGGCAGAAAATTAAATATTGGAATTGGTTGTTGGACAAAGTCAAGAAGAAAATTGGAAAGTGGACCAATAGGTGGCTTTCTTCTAGGGGTAGAATCACCTTGGTAAAATCAGTCCTTCAAGCTATTCCTATTTATGTATCTTTCATGTTGAATATCCCAAAGGCTATTCTTCAAGAACTAAATCAAATCAGTCATCAATTCCTTTGGAGTGGTACTAAGGAGAAAATAAAATGGGCCTTGGTGAAATGGGACACTTTGTCTTCCTAAGAATGAAGGGGGGTTAGGATTATGATCTTCTATTAATAACAACAAAGCTTTAGCTGCTAAATTATATTGGAGGATGTTGCATAACCCCAATGCTCTTTGGGCCAATAATCTCCATGCTAAATATGTTGAGAACAAAAGTCTTGAAGACCTTGTTTGCTATCAACTTCCTACCAAAGGTTCTCCCATTTTAGCAGTTCTTAAGACTGGTGAGGATTTGATAAAGAAAAATTTATTTTGGATCATTCATAATGGTCAAAAGGTAAATTTTTGGACAGATTCTTAGGATGGTCTCAAGCCTTTGATGACTCATTTTCCTAATTGGAGGCCTTGGATGGAGGAGCTTCACCAAGCTAACTGGATAAAGGTGGCTAATTACTGTCGGTACCATACTGGTAATTCAAAGATTGGTAGATATTGGATCCCTATTGAGGACTGGCCTATTCAAATCTTAGAAAGGCAAAGATAAGATATCCAAGGCATCCTTCATATGAGATCTCTCTCTTGGTCCCATGAAAAAGATTTTTTTGGTTGGAACAACACTACTAAGGGTGATTATTCAGTTAAGGTTATTTGACCTTATACCATAATAATCCCAACCAATATTCTGACATATTTTCTTAGTTGTGGGCTCAAAAGCTCTGGCCTAAGGTGAGGTTCTTTACTTGGCTTTTATTGCATCATAGGGTGCTTACTGGTGAGCAACTTATGAAGCATGGTTTTCATGGCCCTTTCAGATGTGAAATATGTGAAGAGAATGTAGAAACTCTCAGCCATATTTTTATTGAGTGTACTTTAGCCTTCGAGCTATGGAGGAGAATGGCCACTTTACTTGGCTTACAGTGGTCCAATTTTTTTTACTTTTGAACAACTTTGGAGGGATTGGCCTAAGCAAAAGGGTGTTGATCATTTTATTAGGCAGTTAGTTTGGATGGGTTCTACCATTCTTCTTTGGAATATCTGGAATGAAAGGAACAACCAAATTTTTAATCAAGATAGTAAGGATATTCACTATATTTGGCAAAATACCATAGCCAACTTAGTTGAATCAGTCCATCAACTCCTTAATCACCCCCAAAACTCCCACCAAATATGGGATCAAGTGATGCAAATATTGAATATTAAATCTTCTAAGGGCAACCAACTTAAAGGGAATGTGAGTATTTGTAAGATGGATAGAACAAGAAATTGGCAACCTCCTCCTAAGAATTTTGGAAAAGTCAATACTGATGGTTCCTCTAGAGGGAACCCTGGAAAATCCAGTGTGGGAGGAATTGGTAGACTTTCAGATGGCTCCCTGGTTTTTACTTTTGCTGAGAATTTGGGTATTCTTTCCAATAACCTTGCTGAGGGGTATGGTATCCTCAGAGGCCTTCAAGAGGCTACTAAGGTTGGATGGGAAAAGGTTTTAGTTGAGTCTGACTCTCAACTCATGATTAATATTTTAAAGACTCTTTCTAAGAATCATAAGGTTGATTGGAGAATAAAAAGAATTATTGAGAAGATTCAATTAATCTAGATGGGATTTTTGAAAGTTGATTACAATCATGTGGTCAAAGATCAAAACAAGAGTGTTGATGCTTTAGCTAATTGGGCTTTGGACAAAGGTGATCTTACTTGTTATGGCCACCCTCCTAGATGGTGGGCTTCACGCCCACAAATTAGGGAAGCTCTTCTTTCTATCATTTCTTTGGATGGCTCCAGCTTCGAAGGTACCTAGTTTCTTCTTGCTTTATTTTTGCTTCTCTCTAGTTCGCTCAGGTTATTTTAGTTCCCTACCTCAAACTATTCTTTCTTTTGTTTCCTCTATTGTTTCTTGCCTTAAAAGTCTTCTGATCTAGAAAGGTCATTGTTATGTTCATTTTTTTTTCTTTTTTCTTTTTTGTTTCATTTTTTAAGGTGTGTGTTCTTTTGTTTTGTTTTGTTTTTGTGTTCTTTGTGTTGTTTTTTGTTGTTCTTGTGTTTTTGTTGTTTTGTGTTTTTTATGTTTTTTGTTATTGTTCTTGTGTTTTTGACGTTCTTGTTCTTGTGTTTCTATTTATTTGTGTTAATTAGTGTTTTTATGTGTGAGTATTTTCTAGGTTTTTTGTTTTTGTTTGTTGTCTATTGTTGGTTGTTTTTTATTTTTATTTTTTTAATTTTTTAGGTTTTGGTTGTGTTTATTTTTTACGTTTTTTTGGTTATGTCTTTGTAGTGTTCTGTTGTTTTCGTCATGTTTGTGTTTTGTTATGTTGTTCTGGTGTTTTTTCTATGTGGTTCATGTTGTGTTTTTTTTTTTAATCCTAATTGTGTGTGTTTGGTTGTGCTTTTCTTTTTGACACACTCAAGGAGCATGTTTTTTATTTTATTTTATTATTTTTATTGTTATTTATTTTATTTTTTTAAAATTGTTTTTGTGTGTTTGTTTGCTCCTTGAGTATGTCAAAGGTGGTAGGCCAGGTTCGAGTCCTGGGTGTTTTTTTATGGAATGGATACCCCTGCCTCCTTGGGTCTTACCTGAAAGTGGCATCCCTTCTGGGATGTTTTCCACACAAACAAAAAATCATATGGCTAGAATTTGTATATTTGCATTACTTTTTTCTCTTACAGTTTTATCAAGATTAGGTTTTGTAAGGCCTAGGTCTTAGAATCTTTAGAGGAAAACCTTTGGTCTACTTGGGAATATAGGTATTTTTTAAATAAATCAATAAAACATAGTTTAGGTCTCATATCACATAATACCCCCACAAATCTTTGAGGCAAGAGAGGATCTAGGTTTTTTACCACGTTGTTTAGGAAAAATCTAAATGTCCCCTTACATTTTAGTGAACCTAACGTGAACATCCCATAGGTCTCAAAGATTCTTAACCTTGACGAAAGCCTAATTAAAGGTAAAATTAACCACACTTTATCTAGGTGTTTATTAAATAAATCAATAAAACATAGTTTAGGTCTTGTATCACATAACGCCCCCACAAATATTTGAGGTGAGAAAGGGATCTAGGTTTACCCCACGTTGTTGAGAAAATATTTAAGAACCTAGCATGAACACCCCATGGGTCCCAAAGATTTGTAACCTTGACTAAAGCTTAATTAAAGATTAAATTAACCACACTTTTAATCAAGATTGCTTAATTTTATGTGTTTAGTTAGATCACATTTATTAATATTACTAAGAAGTTAAGCACAGACTAGTCCTATTCAGGGTTTTTGCAACCCTTTAGATAACTACCATACAAACCTTGAGGCTATATTGGGTATATTATGATTTTGGGATGCTAGCCTCCCATATAAGATCTCATGCATACTTTAAGCCTCCTAGGGAGTATAGAGTGGTGGACTAATGAGAGTCATAAGGAGGATTCTTGATTATCTCTTGCATACCATCTTAGGTCATGTACCTAGGAAGGTCACTTCCATGTATTATTCTCTTTCACATACCTTATAGTCTCTCTCATGTACAATCGTGGACTTCTTCCATGTATCAACAGGTATATAGGAGGGGTAGGTATATAGGGAGTCCCCCTAAGATATATCAATCAAATAAGTATATTGAGAGAAGGAGATATAAGGAGAAAAGCAATATCTTCTTCTTCTCGTAATCAATTCTCAAAACTTATAAACTTTAATTAATTAATATTTTCTCTCTTACTAATCCTTACCTAATGGACTGAAGAAGGTATAACCTTCATAGTGGAGCTAATTCAATAGACCCTGACCTTCCCCTTGGGTTAGATGATCTCAAACATCATCACCCTTTAGAAAATCCTAATTTTGAACAGGAAGATAAGGGAACCTCAATCACAAATTCCCAAGACCCTTAAGAAGATGCTCAAGGAAGGATATTCTTTATACCTGTGGACCATATAGCAGCTTTTATAAGACAATATAGAAATATTGTGACAAAAATCCTTAATCAAAATATTTCCTTTGGGGAGGATGCAATTTTGGATCACCCCCAACAACCTAATTCTAGTTCTCTATCCCTTAATGATCAAATATAAATGATAACCAATTAAATACAAATATTAATCAATCAAATGTAAACATTAATTAAATGTATTCAAGCCTTAATCAACACACTTTAGATCTTAGTGCATCAAATGCAAATTATTTTAACTCCACTACTATCACTACTTCCATAGGTGGTGGGACATCAAATGGTCAACTATCTTTGGGACACCCTAAATCATTACCTCCATTTGAAGAGCTAGTAAGAGTCGCCTTTAGTTGCCACACATCCCAACACCCAAGCACAAGTCATGTTCATAACTTAGATCCATCTCATAGTATTTCAATTTTAAATGCTTTCATCAACTCTTCTTCTAATTTCATCAACTTAAATAGGAATTTTGCTCAAAGTTCCATGCCTACAATCTTCAACCTTGGACTTGCTAATCATTTTGTTTTTAACAACTTGGAAATGGGTCTTATGATGCCAGCATCAACATCATGTGCCCCAATATCACAACCTTACCCTCATATCAATTATCAAGGCTCTTTCATTCCACAATAAATACCTCATGTGTCATCTAATTATGAAATTCATACTCTAACCACTCGATTTGAGCAATTAACACAATGAGTGGCTTCCCTTCAAGCACCTTGTCTATTCATAAGTATTCTTATGGCGATTTATATAATTAACCCATAGATACAATGGTAACAAGTTGTTCTTTTCCCCCAAATTTTGAAACGCCAAAATATCAAATATATAAGGGAAAGGAAGACCTGATCAATCACCTTATACTCTTCCAAACCACTTACAGTCACATTGCTTATGATGAGATGCTACTAATAAAAATATTTTCCAGAAACCTTAGTGGCCCTGATCTTGAGTCCTATTATCAAATACCATGTTACTCACTTAAAATTTTTAAGGACCTTATCAAGATATTTGTGCAATAATATTCAATCTATATTGAGGAGAATGTCACCATTGGTGACATATAAACTTAAACAAGCCAAAGATGAAAACTTTGTAAACTTCTTGGAAAAGTGGCGAGCTCTAGTGGAGAGACTCCAATACACTCACCCGCAAAAGGACCTTTTGGACATCTTCATAGGTAACGTACATGATCAATTGGCCTACCCTTTGGAAATAACCAACATCTCCTCTTTTAAAGAGGTAGTTGATTTTCATGAAACATGTAGAAACCACCATCCTAAGGAGAGGATAAATTCAAGAAAGAGGAGGAAAAGTCTTCCTCCAGTCATAAAGGACAATACAAGAATAAACACATAGTAGGTGATGGAGTCATTGAATTGTGCCAAAGAAACAATGTAAATGTCATAACAACACTTCAAAAACTTGTCCTATCCAAGAAATAGAAACCCAAGCAAAATTTCATTGAGCTAGATCAATCCCCTTTAGATATCCTAAAGTAGCTACTAGAAGCCAAAATGGTAAAAATCCTACCCATCGCCCCTCTAGATCCTGAGAAATAAATAGCTCCTTGGTTCTATCCAATTGAGCATTATGACTTCCATCATACTGATGGTCATGTAACCATTAATACAAAAATCTTAGGAATCTAATTCAAGACCTAATAGATAACTATCAACTTATCTTTAGTAGGTCAGATTCCTAATCATCCTTAAATTAATACCTTAGGATTTTCTAAGATCCATTGTTGAAACATGATTGAAAAGCAACAAACCATGTTCACTACAGGAACATCCCACCTCCAAATCAGACTATGATGGGAGCACTTCACTTCTTTGATTCATATCTCCTATATACTAAATTTTCTATTTCATCTCTATCAACTTCTTATTCCTCCCCAACCATCGATGTATCAAGATTTATAATCCTAAATAATCAAAATTATAATAATCAATCTGAATACTAAATTGTTAGTCAAATCAATCTAAACATTAATAATCACATTAAAAGTTAGTTTTCTCTAGACCTAGCCAAAACTCCCTTTGTCTTCCCAAATTATAGGTTCATCTTCTAGGAAGGAAAAATGGTACAAATAAGGGGGTTATTCCTTTGTTTGTATCGACATCACCAAACAAATCTATAGCTATGGCATTTATTGAATTTGTATCCCATCTTAAAAGCAAGTTCTCTCGAACATACACATCAAAGACAAGATCGCTATCAGATGGGATACATTCCTAGTTGTAATGATCCAATTCCCACTTTATTTTCATCAAATACTGATGTCAAAGCCAATTCTTATTCTTGAGGGTTACCATGATAATACCATTTCTATAAATTGGTTGAATTGGATAATACATGTAAGAAGCCTTTATTTCATCCCCAGTCCTAGATTCATGCATTTTAATTAGTGTAGAGCTCCTAAATGCAACTTCTTTTAAGTATAATACTTTTTAATATATATTACATCTGACTTTGCATGTGTTTGCATTAGTCGCTTGCTCATTCAATTGACTACATGCATTATGCTTGCATTCATGACTATTTATGAGCATGTGCTTATTGCTACATGTATTAACTATTGCATATCAAGTCAAAAAATCTACAATGATACAGTGATGATCCTAGTCAAGAATCAATTATTTTGCATTGCACTTGAACTAGGCACCTGATGCTAGCAAAATTCCCCAATCCACCTTTTAGATCAAAATCCCCTTACTCTCTATCATTTTTCATATTTTCTTTCTCTTCATCTAACATCTCCATATCATCATGGAGACAATCTCATATACCTTTGGAGGGCAACATAGCATTGTTGGATCCTCACCTTGTAAGTCCATTAGGTTTTTTAGATATTCCATGTGATGAAGAGGCTATCTATGTGCACCATGCTAAGTGATGGGAAACTATATGTTTTTGTATTTCCAAAGGTATTTGCAGGTGTCGTGGCCTCATTATTTCATCAATTTATCAATTGGGTACATGATTTCCACTACAATAGTATGTGGTGATGATAACCCATCACCTCCTTTCTCCTCACTATGGGCTACATGGTGAATATTGTGATCATTTGTGAACCCGATAGCCCAACCAACCTCTTTTATTTAGTTTCATCATAGGCTACATGATGAATACCATGATCGTCTATGGTCCTAATAGCTCAATGAAACCCCCATCCTATACTCCATCTAAAATTTTTGTTATTAGGGGTAACTTAAAAAGTATAACCTCCCAACTAGGGGCATCCAAATCACTTTACAAAGTAACCAGAAAAGCAATCTAAGACAACCATATTTATGTTCAATAAAACTAATAAAATCAAATATGTCTTTAAATAGATCAATCAAATCAAATGTGTCTTCAAATAAACCAATCAAAGCAAATATGAATATAGATCAACCCAATTGAGTGTGCCTTTGAATAGGCCGACCAAAGTTATCTATAAATAGATCACCTACAAGTCCTTAAATGGACCACTCCATTCACAAATCCTTATAACAAGAAAGATAAATCAAAACATATTACAAGAAGGATGAATCCAACAATTACAAATTCTTTGAGCATAAAGCTTTGCTTGAATATGAATTGAAAACATTAATTATACATATTTGTATAAATTTGAACATATCTTGTATCTTATCATATGAAAGTACCCTTGGGAAATATTTTGTATATATTTATATCATATTAAGCTAATGAAAGCCCCCCTAGGAAAGCTAACAAAATCCCCCTTGGGCAATCTTCTTTAACAAGTTAATGAAAGTCTTCTTGGGAAATATTTTTCTCAAGCTAAAAAAAGCCCCCTTTCACAATCCTTTTTATCGCACTAATAAAGGTCTCCTTGGGCAACCCTTTTTTTATCAGACTAATGAAATTCCCTTTGGGTAATATTTTTATCAAAATAATTAAAATACCCTTGGGCAATATTCTTTATCAAACTAACGAAAGTCCCCTTAGGCAATATTTTTTATCAAACTAACAAAAGTCCCCTTGGGTAAGCTAATGAAAGTCCCCCTAGGTAAGTTAACAGAAGTCCCCTTGGGCACACTAATGAAAGTCCCCTTAGGTAGTCTTTTCTATATCTTTTGTATCATCTCAATCTAAGTCCTTTATACAAGTATAAAAAATCTAACCAAATCCTCCATATAAAGCTAACCAAAATTAATCAAGTCCTCTGGGCAAATCTCATAAACAAGCAATGTCCTTTAGGTCATTGCTTACACCATTTTTTAAGTTGCCTAGGTGCTTATCCATTAATCAGGCTAAGAGGTCATTGCCTAGGGGTGAATCATTTATGTGCTTTTTATTAATCCAAATCAATTATGTGCTTTTCAATAAGTCAAATCAATTATGTGCTTTTGAATAATTTGAATCACTTTTGTGTCTTTAAATAGGCTAGATCATATTCTTATGTGCCTTTAAATAGACCACTTTATACATATATTAAGTAGAGCCACCGTGTATATACAACAAACACTCAAATGCCTTTTAATAGGCCAATCAACTTTTGCATCCTTGGATGGTCTCATTTTGCAAATATCCTAAATGAAGATATGCCCCTTTAATGGCCCAAATCATTTTTGCTATCCCATCATCTCTACGATCTAAGTCATTTTCATCCACTTTTGCATATCAAATTTTCAAAATTATTCAGGATGTTTAAAAAATTAATTAGTTTAGCCAAACATACTTTATTTATCACCAAACATTTTTTATATCCAAAATTTAATCAATAATACCTAATTAACTAAAAATTGTTAATTTACCAAACATGCTTAATTTCCTAAAATTGTTTCAAATTTCATCAAATAAAATAAATTTACCAAAAATACCTAAAGGCACCAAACCCTATCAAATTTCAACCACATACAATTAAATATCAAAATTAACATAAATCAACATTTGAGAATAAAATTACTTTTTTAAAATAAAATAAAATAAAATTACTTTTTTAAAATAAAATAAAATAAAATTACTTTTTTAAATTAACATAAACCCTATTAAATTTCAACCACAACTTTTGTGATCACATAAGTTTATTCAAAATAAAATTACTTTTTTAAAATAACTTAAGGTATCCAAACTTTAATTGGTGAAAACAACTCTTCAAAGTTACTTAAGTGAATCAAATATTTTTTTTTCTCATGAATTTAATATTTCATAGTGCATTTATTGCCTAAGATAGTCCCAATCAATTCAACATACATAAAATTTTTATAGTTCATTAAGTTATTACAAAATTTACCACATGTAACTAATTAAACATAAAAAAATTCAAAACCATACATCATCATTTAAAATCACAAAACCATAATCAATACACTATTTCGAGATAAATCAAAATAATCTCTATATCATGAATCATATATGATACAACATGACAATATCGTAATTACATCACAATAATATAACCCTTATTTATACCCATACATCAGTTTACCACATAGTAAAATTCGATACACTCAGCTAATACATATACAAAACTAGTCTATTGACCTTATACAAGTATTAGTTGTAGATCGAAGAACTAGTAGGTATCAACTCTAAGACCCCAAGTCTAGTGCTAGTGGCAAAATTGACACTAACCTTTGAGAATGCCTGGTAACTGATCTTGATCAAGATCATGTAGGTGATGACACCCTCCAATATGTTGGAACTATGGTATAGTAGGTTGTCTAGTAGTGAGTGTAGTGATCTATATCAATCTACAAGTCTCTTTTAACATTCTGCAACTCTTCTTGTACTCGATCCAACTACCTCTCTAGCTGACTCACTTGACCCCACACTTGAGAAAGCTACCCCAACAACATACAAATCATCTTGTATCTTCCTCTAGCCCTACTATTGTAGCTTGTAGTGCATCTTGCTCTATAGTAAGATGCTCTATCTCATTCTATATCCCTATGACCTACCTCATACAATTTGATGGAGGTTATCAACCTGGGCAACCAAAACATCCCTCTTTTCCACCACCTACTCATATCGACCTTGTAACTCTACCACCTTAGTCTGATAATATACTTCCTCTACCTATTGAACCATCTCTTGGCTTGCTATCTAATCCCTAGTCTTTGACAAGGTATCCTGTATTTCCAACATATGTTCATAATTGAGGTCCTCTCCACCTCTCCTACCTCCTTTAGGGTCCCAATAGTCCTTACCTCTACTCCACCACCACTCCAAGTGGTATCACTACTAATGACCCCTCTAGCCCATCTTATCACTATCTCTCCCTCTGCCTATGCAACACCACCCTCACATATCACCATATGATTGACACTATACACTTGTGCATCTATTCTAAGCATTGTCCTATGATTTGTTATAGACAAAATTATCTATACCATTACTTGTAATCAGTTGTGGCTCTTACATCATCTCATCCTAGATCTACCATAGGTGATTATTAATATCCTCAACAAAATTATTTGTGTCTAGTGGACCTTCAAACCCCCTCTCCCTTGCCAATTGACAAAACCACTAAGCACCTAACATTAGCACCCCTTGTTGAATCTCAAAATATCTAAGAATTTGGTCGATTATGTATAACTTATGCTCCCTGTGTAGTCCCACTAGCTAGTTGTACTACATCCTCTAGCTAGCCCTAATATCTCTACCCAACCTCCATATAACCTGACTTGGATGAAGGTCATCAATCATACATCGTGTTGTAACTAAGGTGCCTTTGAATAACTATTGTCTCCTCTCAAAATGAATGCACCAAGTGGAAAGATATAGGTAACCCTACATCCTCAATCCTACCTAAAATTCCCTTTGGTTATTGTATGCTAAGGTTCACCTATAGTAAAGTGCAACTTGCTAGGCTTTGACCCCCTATATAGACGAATTTGTGTAAAGTGTGGTATAGTCTCACTAAGATGACTAGGCCCCATGAAAACTGGATCTACTTATGTCACATGCAAACAATCACCTCACTTCATTCCCATGGTATCAGTCACCCACTCATGTCACCCACCATGAGGCCAAAGGAAATTTTGCAAAGTAAACAAGTGAGCTAGTCTACCCTCCCTCCTTTGAATATGACATTGATGTCAATGCCCTGTTGTATAAGGGGAAATCTTGCATCACTTGTCAACATCTTCAAGACATAGGTCCTATATTGACTAATTTGTACCTGTGCTTTACGAATAGACATTCAAAGTATCTTCTAGACATCCTCTAAGCTAGCAAACATCTCTCTAATGGGAATATAGAAGGTACATATCTTCGAGTACCACCACTCCCCCAATGCTATCAAAAGAGCCTGGTCAAACCTAATATTGGGCATTAGATCTATGTGATCTAGCTCTACAACATCTAGAAGTGCATGATCTACCATGGTCAACAACTCAAGGATACTCTCTAAAGTGCGAGAACATCACTCTTGATAGTCCAAAACCCCATATTACATCGACACAAAAACCTACCAATTATCATAACTAGTATAATTAATCCCCTAAATTTATGTATATTCCTATATTGCTACCTAAGAGTAAAAATGCTATAAGGGTAAAATTACCACTAGTGAGTAAATTTGCTGCCTAGGAATATTACCATTGGCATATGAATTTTCTTTCAACAAAATCATCATCATCCAACAAAAATGCAACTGCATAATTGTTGGCAGACAACAAAATCATTGTCATTGTAGACACCAAAATCTAGCCACTTGTCATCCATCTGTATCCTTCAATCACAATATATATATATATATATATATATATATATTTGTTTAATATATATTTAAATATTAATATTTTATATATTATATTTATATATTTAATAAATATATATGTATTTATATAAATTAATCCTAGCCATCCGCCACGTTTTAATCTCAACCATCCATCCATCTCAATCCATGCCACTTACCCAAAATTAATCTCCACCATTCCTCATGTTTTAATCTTGGCCACTCATTTTGTGTCGTCGAAACCTTAACATGTTCAAGGGAAGATTATAAAAGAGGAGTCATTTTAATGAATCAAACCCTTAGTCTTTGAAGCCCTAAGCTCTTTTTGAATCTTAAGATCCTTAGAAAGCTTGGAAAACATTTTTCCTAGCCACTTCACCATCACTTTCATCGTTCGTTGCTCCCCATCGCATCATCCATTTTAGCCACCACCAAACCCAAGCAGAACCATCCGATTCTGCGACACTTTCCTTAGCACCCAAACGCCCCCTAGAGCCATCTGAGTACCTTTGGCCAATTTTTGGAACTCCCTGGTGTATCCACAACATTTCCAGAATGTCTTTGGGTGTTTCTCGTAGCAAATATCCAGTCCTCCAACCCTTGGGTGTCGTTCGAGAATCCTTGCGACCATCACTGATCGAAGCAAAAACAAAAATCACTATGTTGACAAGGTAAGAAATTTATTGGTATTTATTTCATGTTCATGCACTTTTGTTTTCAGTATTACATTGAAAATCCAGGGTTTTTAGTTGTTTATATTTCTAAGGGCCTCAAATAGTGGAGCCCTAGCAGGTGCTGCTAATCTCCTTTTTGTTGTTTTCTCTATTTGCAGGTACAAGATCATATATTGAGAAGTTGTTGAAGCTAGGGTGACCCTTTTAGGATACACAAGCCCACTCACAACCTCATTTGGATCAAATATAAGCATAAAGACACTAGATATATTGAGCTAGGGTTTTAGAGAACCCTAGTATTTGTAAAATATGTATCATAGAAGCATTGTAAAACTCCATATTGGGGTACATTGATTGTATCATTTTGAGATCCACCCGTGTTAATAAAAAGCTTATTCATCTTGTGTAATCTTGTGTTATTATTATGTTTTTTATTACTTTATCTTTTGTATTGGTGTTGCTTGATTTCGGTTTACAAAATGGCGATCACGGTGGGACCCCCAAAGGGTTCTTCATGCTAATTTATCTTGTCACTAATTTTTGTTTCTATTTTCATTTTGCAGGTTCCAAAAATTTGATCGCATAAAAATCATAAAAAACTAGGGTTTTTGAAGGTTTCAGAAGTCGATTAGAGGTTGCACGGATGCCCTGTAGTGCTCGAGGGATGCCCTGGTGCATTCAGGAGATGCCTTACAATGTTCTAGAGACTCTGGGTGTGTTTCACAGAGTGGGGAAGAAATACGTAGGCTTCCTGATAAGCCTTCTTCAAATCCTAACCCATTTTTGTGTTCATTTTCTTACTTTTTACAGTAAAATCAACAAAAATAAAATCATTTATTTTTATATTCAAAGCATTTACATTTTTATTTGCATCTTATGCATTTACATCATCATATAAATTGTATTCATAATAAATCACATTTATTTTAGATTTATGTTGTTTTTTGGTGTATTCATTTACTATTTTTGTATGTTGTTTTGCATGTGAAATTATAAATGCATAATATAGTTGCATAATAGGGTTGAAAAATTCCATTTTTATTTTTCTAAGTTGGAACAAGATCATAATACTTAAGCATACTCTCATTTTTGAAATCACTTGATGATTTAGGGTGAAAGAACTAGGTGAACCCTCCACTGTTAGAATCACTTGATGATTCAGGGTGGGTTTAAGTAGTGTACCCCTAAGTTTTTTTAAGGAGCTTAGTGTTTATGTCTTTGGCTTCTAGCTTAGACGAATGAAATTGGTGTGTTTTCAAAATTTAGTGAGCACAATAGATAACATAAAAATTTTAAACTAATCACACACCCTACACATTTTACAATAAACAATAGTGAGTTGACTTTCATCACCAACCATTGTTTGAGATTTGGCGACGGTGGGCTTCATCTCCATCCATCAATCTCTGCCCTTAGCAACCATAAGTCACCCATGAGCAAAATTTTTGGATTTCATCACCAGGAAGAATCTCATTTTCCATCCAACCTTAGATTTCACCTTGCATAATAATTCAGATTAGCACATTTACAACACACAAACCCCACAAAATTAAAAAATTAAAAAAAAAAATATATATATATATATATATATATATATATATATATATATATATATATATATATATATATATATATAAGATAAAAAAATTGTTGCAAATTATAGGATTAAATTTGCTTGTTTGATTATGTGTGTTCTTCATTTACATTTTCTTTCTGCACATTCCACAAAATTCACCACCCTATCTAACTCGTTGGCTTACGATTTCAACCCGAAGCTAAGAAAATATTATGAGTCAAGCCCTTGCCAACCAAATCACTTAATCCATGGAGTGTTCCACATCTATCCCTACCACTTCTGTGGTTAACACTGTCAGTGTGATACAGATAAGCTATTCTGGTTTGTTTGTGGGTCCATCACACACTGTATATACCTCAAACATTAATGTGCTACACAAAGCCACCAACATTCCCATTCTAGAAACTGAGTCATCATTCCCCATAGATTATAACATCACCCACATAGACATGACCCAAGTGGAAAATATTAAAAGATCCACTATGTTATAGAATAAATTAGCAGTCCACCCATGCATAATCCTTATTTTCAATAAGAACTTACCCATTCCTAGCCTTCCAGCTTCACCCAGGTGTATACTAACCCTCTTTTCAAGGCATCATTTGCACCTTCCCCACATTGGTCCATTCCACAATAGCCATGTGATCCAAGCACTTACATTCCATCTTCATATACCACTACCTATGGCAATCCATTGTATGAAGTACATGTCAATGTTGCTTCATAAATGCCAGCTTCCACTGCATCCATTACCCCACATTCAATTGCAATTCCTATTACAACTTATCTTCCACCTAATTCATCCATTCCAACCACATCCACACCATATTCTTTAGATATAACCATACAAGACACATGGCAACACCTTAATAAATTACTTAAGGAGCGACAAAACGCTTAGTCTTGTCCCCAACAATAAGTACAGGTGAAAAATCTTAAGCCTCAGCCCACTTCCACTTAGCCTACATTATTTTCATCAAGTCCATTATGGATATTGTAACCTTTTACAATTTACATTCCCACACCTCCATCAATCCACACCCATTCCATTCCAACAATTCAACCCATTCATAGTCCTCAAACATCATCTCCATTCCATCATTTGCAATAATTCAATCATCAACATCACCAAATTCAATCTAGTCCATCAAATCATCAAAATCTCATCACACCTCAATATTTCACCACTTCATCTCCACACAATCATCAAGTGATTCAAGGCTTCCACATACCTATGGAAGACCCTAGAATTCAAGCAATGCAATAACAGATTAATAGCCTGATGCAACATAATCCTGGTATGATGAATCAAAAGTCAACATTTTTTTTTTAAGCGAAAAACCCCTTGCGGGGCCGCCTTGGTCTGAGAGACCATGAACAGGGGGTTCTACACCGTCAAAGTCACTCGGGAGTCGCACTCGACCCTGCCCGCACCAACATTATCAATTGGATTTTGGATACCCAATTTAACTTTTTGGTAGGGTGGATATTTGAACCTGGGACCTCCCTTGTAGGATTGCCCTCTCCTCTCCAACTCACCTACAACACCTGGGTTTAACCAAAATTCAACATTAAGATAGCTTATCAATCAACCAATTCACTTTTTGGTACCATCACTGCCATATCCTATAGGTTTTACGATGCCAAATTTGACAAATTCAAGGGGATTGAGGATCCTAGAGAGCATGTGAGCACGTTCATTCATTAATGTTTCAGAGTTCAATTTTAAGATGCCCTAATGCTCAGAACATTTCCTCAAACATTGGGGGGAGATGTCATAGAGTGGTATAACCATATGCCTCATAATAGTATTTATACTTTTGAACAGTTGGTAGACCAATTTATCGAAATATTTTCCCTCAATGTTTGAAAAAAGTGTCACTAACTGACTTGTATGGCTTAAAATAATTTTATGATGAGTCATTCTATGAATTTGGTAACTGTTGGAGGGTTGTTATCACAAAATGACATTCTCCCTACCAATGGAAGAGCTAACTCAACTATTTACCAAGATTTACTTAAAACCCATTTCTTGGTTATTGCAATTACAACAATACATATCATTTGAGGAAGCTCTTGCCCAAGCTAGTATAATTGAGGAGATAAAAATACAAGAAGGTGTGCTAAAGCCCAAAAAGAAATAATGGTAGAATAGGGACCAATCCAAAGGTACCTACTCTGGCCATTCCAAGCCAAATCAAGATAATCAAGCAAACCAAATAAATCAAGTGGTCATGAGCCCACTGATAGTGGCTCAACAACAACCCATGCAACAACCACTACAACAAATTACATATCATGTGGTTGCTTCATCATCACAAGTTCAAAACACAATGCCAACTGTGGAAAATTACCAATGTTGACAATCCATTCGATAAAATCGCTAATACACCCCTTAGATGAGTCATATACCTCCATCTTTTATAGGTTGCATGAGACAAACTAATTTGCCTTGCTTGAGGTAAAACTAGATGATACCACCAAATATATCAAAAGCTATAGGGAACATTTATTTTGCCCTTATCATCGAAATAATGGGTATGATATCAATAGCTGCTACTAATTTAAAGATATAGTGCAAGAATAAATTGACTTAGGGGCCATCAAGCTTGATAGTCCCTTAGCTCAACAAAATCAAAATCTTGGTATCTATCAAACACCACTTCGTCATCATGAGGAAGCACAACCAACAACAGGAGGATCAAATACCAAGACTTCTCCTAATCAAGTTAATCACGTTCAACAATACCAAGATTTTGTGGGTGCTATTCATGGTCACCCAAGGTCAACAATGCACAAATCAATAAAATCTACAACATCAGCTTGTTCAATCGCCCATAGCACCATAGGCAAGTGTGTCTCAACCTGCCAATTCATCATCTTCCATCCAGTTCTCTGCCAATCCTTCCCAAAACATCCATATTCCAAGTCATCCATATCTACCCACTCATCTTCCAAATCACCCCCAAAGACCAATCATCTCTCTGAGTAGCCAGCTGACCACTAGCCTTAAAATGGCTTTAGCAAAACTGTCTATTTACGAGCTAATTCAACAATCTCCCCCACATAGAGGTATTAATGGATATTTTAAAATCCATTGAACTCCAATATCAGGATGCTAATGCCTTTATCAATTTTATGGGTAGCATCAAAATATGTGTGGAACCCACCATTACATTCTATGATTTTGAAATCAAGCCAATAACATCAGGATCGATGGAACCTCCATTGCATATCATGGCTCAAATTGATAGGAATCCATTCAAATAAGTTTTGATTGATACTTGCTCCTCGATTAACATCATCACCACATCAGCTCTCCAACATCTTAACCTCCCAATATCTCACATCACCAAATCCACTTTCACCTTGAAAGCATTTAATGATGCTCTCTACTCCACAGTTGGCACTATAGTTTTACCCATCAAAGTGGGGGTAAAAATGTTGCACACCATGTTTCACATCTTGGAAGGGTCCATGGCGTATAATGTACTCCTTGTACGTCCTTGTATTTGAGAAATGGGATGTATCACTTCTATACTACATCAATGCTTGAAATATGTACATGAGGGATAAATTCATTGCATGCCAACGAGCAATGAGCCATTTAAGTATTGCAATTTTATTTCAAATTCTTATGAATACATGCTTCTATCAACCCATATTTCTCTCACATCATCAACCACATCATCCACCACACCATCCACTTCATCTAAAGTTCATATTCCTAAGGAACTCCCCCTCACCACTCCACATCAAGCTTTCACTTCTATACCCTCATCTTTATCATCATTGACTACATGTACATGTTATCAAACTCAATCCACATCCACCTCATCATCAACAACAACATCTTCCACCAAAACTCTTCCACATCATCACCCATTCAACAAATACATCAGCCAAATACACCTCCATCCATGTTAGTTGATATCTCACAAGTCAAATTAATGGATTGTGAGATGCCATTCTAGTATATACCTCTCCCATTATCGAAATACCAAGCAAATCCTGAGCCATCCACATCCACATCTACATCATCCCAAGTTGAGGTCCACCTCACTAATCTTGGTATTGATGAATACGTGATCTAAGACATTAGAGTCACACCGCTCAACATCCAAATTGCTAGGGATTACGGTCACCCACGTGACTCATCCTTATCCATAGGAGTGGTGTATAACATGGGTTCAATGCCCAATAGCATAAATTTTATATATGGGGGGATGGATTCATCATCGAATCCATCTTCCCAAGATGAATCCAAGAAACCAACACCTACCAACATACAACACATGTCGGTTTTCCCATCCCCATATTTTCATTGAGTCAATTGTCAAGGTTATGGCCTAGGACGATATGAATAGGGAATGCACAAAATCATTTATACTATGTATCAAGAAGCACATGATCATTTAGATCTAGGTTATCACTCTTATTTATTCACCTCTCCTTTTAAACAAGCTTTTCAAAGTCTTAATTTCAATTTAGAAGAAGTCCATCATCTCGATGACTTTGAAGATGAAGTCTATGAAGAATTTGACATTATGTTGATAGATTTTGATGAATGTGATGAATAATCAGTGCCCATCATTCCATTCACCGAACAAGATGAGTATTACCTCATAATTTTTCCCATCCATAAGCCCATCCTTCGCTTGCTTCTTCCATAAGAGTGAGCTGAACCAACTGGTGAACCACCACCTCCACTTCATTGATCCATATCACCGGCCATTTTTCTTGTAATATATGTACATAATTCAAATTCAAAAAAAATCACAAACAATCAAAAACACAAAAAATAAAAAAAAAATTCATTTGCATTACATATGCATGGCTTTTTTTGTGTTGTATTTATTTGTGTTTCTTGTTGTTTTTCAGGTTTATCAAGCTCTAGCATTGGTTCTAGCAGACAAGATCTATCCATCCTTCACTTTGCCAACCACCATTTTCCTCCTTTAAGTCAACATGAATCCTATTGACTTATTCACCCCACTTTGTAATCCATATGATTTGGCAAAGCCAATTCTAATTGACATAAGCCTTATTGATATGGACTATATTTCCTCACCTCTATCCTTTTTCGAATTTGTCTTTTTCAAGGAATTGTTAAGGGCTTCAACCAACTACATTCCTCCATCAACTACCACATTCGCCTTTAGATCCTGAGGTTTTCTAGGCAGACATAGAAGAGGTTAAGTCATAAGAGTTTGATAATGTCATAGACGACATTCATATGATCCCAATGCCCCCTTAGCTTAAGGAAGGTTCTCATATTTCTATTGAAGATACCATTGATGCGAACCTTAGTTCAGACGTAGACAGTCCCCAAATTGTCAAACTTGGTAAAAGTTTATCCACAGATGAACAAGAGCAATTAATTGCTCTCCTTAAGAAGAAGAAGGGCATTTTTGCATGGTCCTACAAATACATGCCTGGTATTGACCCTAACTTGGTTTTCCATAATATCACCTTGCATTCTGATGCTAAGTCGATCAAAAAAAAACTGAGAAGGATGCATCCTACCATTGCCCTCATGGTCAAAGAAGAGCTTCAAAAGATCTTAGATGTGGGTTTCATTATTCCCATTGACTATCTTGAGTGGCTTTCAAACATGGTACCCATTTGTAAGCCTAACAGGGAGATACACATTTGCAATGACTTTCGAGATCTTAACAAAGTCTTTCCTAAGGATGACTTTCCTCTACCAAACATTGATACTCTTATCAATGCTTACACTAGCCATGAAATGCTTTCTCTCATGGATGATACAACCAGATTCGAATCAATCCTGATGACCAATACAAAACAACATTCACTACACATTGGGAGATTTTTTGTTATAATGTGATGCCATTTGGCATCAAAAATGCAGGTGCCACTTATCAACATGCCATGACATACATATTCCATGATTACATGCATAAGATCATTGAATATTATGTGGATGATCTCTTGGCAAAATCCAAAACTTGACAAGAGCATATTGGTGTCTTGGAAAAAGTCTTTGATCAACTTCTAGAGCATAATGTAAGGTTGAACCCCAAGAAATGTATCTTTGGTGTTACCTCAAGCAAACTACTAGGATTCATTATCTCCAAAAGAGGCATTGAGGTGGACCCAAACAAAGTCAAGGCCATCATGGATATGCCTCCCCAAAAAACTTGAAGGAATTACGTAGTTTACAAGGAAATATCCAATCAATCCATCGTTTCATTGCGCAAATTTTTGATAAATGTAGGTCATTAAATATCTTGCTATAAAAGAGGATGATATTTTCATGGATAGGTGAATGCTAAAAAGCTTTTGATGACATCAAGCAATACCTGGCTTCTCCACCAGTCTTAACTCCTCCTCGTCCAGGGGTCCCCTTCCACCTTTACATTTCAAAAATGGACTTTGCACTAGGGACAATACTTGCACAAAAGAATGAAGAAAATTAAGAGCAAGTTGTCTATTACATGAGTCGAACATTGGTAAGCTATGAAAATAGATACGATTATGTGGAAAATTTGTGCTTAGCAGTGGTTTTTGCCACTAAGAAACTTTTACATTACATGTTTAGTCATACCACATATGTCATTTCTCATGAAAATCCTCTATATTATATGATATCTTGCACTCACAATAACACTTGCATCGCAAAATGGATAATGCTTCTCACTGAATTTGATCTTGAGTTCATTAGCCAAAACCCATTAAAGGTCAGGTCATAGCCGATCAACTTGTGAAAGCTCCACTTCCTAGTGATCAACCCTTGATTATTGAGCTCCAAATGATTTGATATTCACTATCACTGAACAAGAAGAAGATGTCATTCTAGAGGAAGACATCGATATCACTATCTTCTTTGATGGTTCTAAGTGTAAAAAGGTTAAGGTGTTAGAGTTGTTTTTCATGCACCATAGAGGATACCTATTCCCTTATCATTCAAACTTGACTTCCAATGCACAAAAAACAATGTAGAGTATGAAGCCTTAATATTAGGTCTTCAAGAAACCATAGCTATGGGCATAAAGCGTATTAGGATATTTGGTGATTCTCAACTTGTTGTTAGACAAATCAATGGAGAATACCAATGCAAAGAACCTACCATAAAGCTTTACCATGAAGTAGTAATGAAATTGCTTGCTAAGTTTGATTGGTATGAAATCGATAGTTTGCCACATTCGACTAATAGATTTGCAAATGTGATGGCCTCTCTAGGATCATTGATTCCAAATAACTTTGAAGGAGAGGTACAACCACTTATTGTTACAACAATCTCTAAATTTGCAATTGTTCATGCTAAATCAAAGGAAGAAAAGGATGTCTACTTTATCCATTCAGAGCCATATGAGCCTTGGTCAAACCAAATAATAGCCTTCCTCAAGTTTGGAACACTCCCATTAGACATGTCACAAACTGCTAAATGCACTTTCAAGAAAAAGGTAGCTCGTTTTACTCTCTTGGAGGACGTGTTGTATAGATGTGGTTATGATGGAATCCTCCTTCGTTGTCTCGAGCCCGTAGAGGCACAAAGAGCCATAGGTGAAGCTCATGATGGTACTTGTGGTGGTCATTTTAGTGGAATGGCCATTACAAAGTGTATTCTACGCATGGGTTATTATTGGCCCACCATGGAACATGATTGTTGCACTTATGTCAAACATTGTAAGCAATGTCAAAAGCATGCTAGTTTAACTCATGTGCCATCACAAGCATTACAATCTATTTAAAGCCTTTGGCCCTTTTCACAATGGGTTCTTGATTTGATTGGTAAAATCTCACCTCCTTCCTTAGGACAACATACATTCATCATCACAACCACTAAATACTTCACAAAGTGGGTTGAGGTAATTCCTCTAACCAGTATGACAAGACCTTGAATTATGGAGTTTATACTTCACCATATCATCTATCATTTTGGTATTCCCTCGAAAATCATCTCTGATAATGACAAGTCTTTCAAGAACAAGGATGTTTGAGCACTTCGCAAGAAATATAATATCCAACACATTTTCTTGACTACTTACTATCCACAAGCAAATGGACAAGTTGAGGCTACCAATAAGACCTTAGTTGATATTCTTAAGAAACTAGTCAAAGAAAATCATCAATATTGGTATACTCAAACCCCCTTGGTATTATGGGCTTATCGAATAAGCATCTGCATGCTTACTAGGGAAACACCATTTTCACTGGCCTATGGAGTTGAAGCAATCATGCCTCTTGAGCTTGATATCCCCTCATTGCGAATTTCATTACAAGAATTTATAGATGATGATACTACTAGACAAGCACATTTTGACCAACTCACACTTCTTGATGAAAGGAGGGTCAATGCTTTAGAGCATTTACAAGTTTATCAAGACCGCCTAAAGCGTGCTTGCAATGCCAAAGTTCATCTAAATGAATTCCAAGTAGGAGATCTTGTTCTTAAAGAGAATTAACAAAACTCCAATGCATTACCACATCTTCATGATAAATTTGTGGCTAATTGGTTAGGTCCTGTTGGCATTTTTGCCACATTGATTCTCATTGATGAATGCATTGATGTATTGTTGGGGATCTGACCTTTGATTGATGCAGCTTGGGCGAAAAAAGGAGAAAAAATGAGCAAAAAATGACTAAGTCTGAAAATTGCAGCGACGCGCTGACATGTTGCAGAATCGCGGTCAACGCAGTCAACGCAGGCAGGTTGGCGGAACCGTCGCGATATCGCGACGTGTTCCGAAATCGCGGGTCGGTGGGCAAAAAAGCATTAAGTTGAAACATGCAGCGATTCGCTGACATGTCAGCGAATCGCGACCCGGGGAGCGTCGAAGGCAAAAAGTGCAAACTTGCAGCGCGTCGCTGACATGTCAGCGAATCGCGACCAAAAATGGCGATTGATGCGGCGACGGAAACATGTAGCGAAATCGCTACATGTTCCGATTTCGCGGGGCAGAGCGCAGGGAGGAGCCAACGACGGAAACATGTAGCGAAATCGCTACATGTTCCATTTTTGCGGGTCTTCAGCAGCGAAGCGTACGACGGAAAAACACGTCGCGATTTCGCGACCCGTCGCATTTTCGCGACCTGCGCAGTTTTCCCGCCAAGTGCAGTATGAACGGCCGAGAGGGTTTTTCCGATTTCCGATGATTTAATGCTGAACCGAATTAAATAATTTGCGGATTTTCGATGCGGTTAAGGTCGAAGAGTGCCCAGGCCACCAAAATTAAAGGATTTATTGGTTCAAAGTAGTTGTTCGTGGATTAATTCAACGGTTTTCATGCACATGTTCGAAGAATCGTATTTAATAAAGGACCGCGAACGTTTCATGGCATTTAATTTTTATTTCCTCGAGGCCGCTATTAAGGGGTCGTGTTCCTGATTTTCAAAATATTATTGTAGATCACGAGGAAGTTGGTTTTACGTTTTTAATGCTGCAAAGAGGACGGACCTCTATAAAAACCAATGTAATTTTCATTTGCAAAGGTTGGAAAAACTTGCTGCTAGAAACTGGAATTGTATTTGCGGGAATACAAGGATCGACTTCTAATTTTTCAAGCGTCGCATGGATGAATTTGCTTTCTGTTTTCTGCATTTCTAATAGCATTCGTACTCCTGCATTGCTATTACATTTAAATTCTGCATACTTGGATTTAAATATGCGGTCGGGGTACAATTCTGGAATGTGGGTTTGGAGGGATTTGCGGCATGTGATTGTGCGAGGATGAAGTTGATTTCTTGTGTTACTTGCTGTTGTTGCGTTTGTAGTTTCCTGCTGTTGTTTTTTTGATCCCATCACTTCGGCCTGTGGCCATATTTCCCATTCCTTTCTGCAACCTTTTAAATCTCTTTCCAGCAACCCTTATCTTAACCAAGTTTAGAATAGTGAAGGGAACCAGCCCACTCTGGAGATTGGTCTGGGAGCCATTTCTTGCTTCCAGCCTTTCAATGTTGGCCGGGTCTAGGGCGCAATTGTAAAAATCCTTTCCTGTGGCAGATTCGTGACCAACAGGTCCATACATTATCACTCAAAGAATGGGTAAAGGAACTTATAGGCTTGCCAGTCTAGAGGGATTTGAAGAACCTGAACCACTTAACATTATCCACTTGAGAGAATTCTATGCTTAATAGGATTTACATGGCTAATACACAAAAACACATTGCATTTCAAAAATTGTATTTCATACATTGCATTTACAATTACCTTTACACATTTCATTTCATATTAGATCATTTATTCAGTTTAGGTAATAATTGATCCAATAAAATCATGTTGCCTTAATCAGGGGCACCTTCAAATCATCATCAATTTCATTGCATCATTCCATTTCAAATTATCATTTGTAAACCACATGTCCACAATCCCTAGGTTTTTTCAACCACTAAACCACTCATAGTGTTTTAAGCAACCTCTAATACATGTCGAGTTTTCTTTAGGACCAATATACATTTTCACTAAGAAAATCTTAAGTTTTGGGAATTGACTCTAACACTCTTGAACCAAACATAAATCACACATCTTAAAAACATCTTGTATCAAAGAGCAATAACACCATGATTGGGTTAAACCTCGAAGTGAAAAGGGTACTTCTTGCTTGTCCCATTATGCACATAGTACAAAAATAAAAAAACCGTGATTTTCATCACTATCATAATCATTTCCAAACAAAATATAGAGTAGTAAGGAAAGGGTAAAATTCTCATCACACTTCGGTTGAGAATATGATTCCCCAAAGCTCTAAATTACACATCTTAGAAACATATTGTATCAAAGAGGAATAACACCATGATTGCGTTGAAACTCGAAGTGAAAAGGGTACTCCTTGCTTGTCCCATTATGCACATAGTAAAAAAATAAAAAAACTGTGATTTTCATCACTATCATAATAATTTCCAAACAAAATATATAGTAAGGATAGGGTAAAATTCTCATCACACTTCGGTTGAGAATATGATTCCCCAAAGCTCTAAATATTTTACACATCACATACCACAGATCCTCAAGTTGTAAGGAGAGAACTATATTTCCAGTCGGACGGTTAGGTAGTCTGAATCCCCAAATTTTAGAGATCAAATTCTTGTACTATGGAGTTAATCTCCACCAGATCTATAGATGCTTGACTAGTAGTGGAGTACACTCATGCATGGTGACACGTCTCTCTTGAAGAGACCTCTGACTGCACATAAGGACAAACTAGATTCTTGGTCTTCTCCATAACATATTTCATCTCAATTTACTCAAGATGGGTTAATGAACTCACTTGCACACACATTGGTTCTTGATTGCTATGAATCATTACCACACTCATGATTTGGTAAATGAATTCACTGCACACACATTTGGTCTTAAAGAAATTAGATAGAATTTAGTGAGTTTATTTGATATCACTAGTATGTCTGAGTCTTTGCAAAACAATCAGTTTTCCATATCAACATCCATATCTTCTTCCATATCAACATCCATATCATTACATGAGTCTTCCATTTCACATGCCATCATTTTGGTACCCCTAATTAAACAACAATGCTATACATGGTCAAGCAAAATATAAAACTATGAATGATCATTAGAAGCATTAATTTATTTGCATTCATACACATTATAATTGCATTATCATCCATCATACATATACACATGCATTCACACAAAAACATAACACAAAAGTAAAATCCATGTATATATATCTATATATATATATCACATGTACAATGAATGCCCGAAGGCTTATGCAATGGAGCACCAAGGCTCATATAGAAAAATTGCATCTAAGCACTAGCTAATGCCTATAAGAGGACCTATGTGATCCTGAAGGATCCTTATACCTAGAACTACTATGCCTAGAGTCACTATACTTAACGATCCCAAATATGGAAGAGGAGGGTGGATATGGAAGCCCAATGTGGTGCTCCATCAATCGATCCTCCAAAACCTAGATATATCCATATTGGGATCGAAGGTGTAGTACATCATGTATCTAATGATGATCCCTCTCAAGTAGCTCTACCTAGAGCCTCATGATCCTATCCTCACCTCCACTTGTAATTGCTTGTACCCCTAGCTCCACCTGCAACTGAGCTATATTTACATCCCAAGCTGAGTTATATTTGCATCCTGAGCTGCTATCCTTACAGCCTGAGCCACTATCTCTACATCCCACTCAACCACCATCTACTCGAGCCTTGTCCAATCCTCCTCACTTTGGCCTATAGGTCTTTTTGGAACCTCCTCCATATCATCATCCATGCCATATCCATCACCTCCAATATCTAGAGCCTGCACTACTGCATCCTTCACCCACCTCCCTCAACTGCTATATCGAAGGCATCTCTGATGTCTAGGAGCCTCATCTGCCTCCTCCTCCTCGGCCTTTACCTCATCCTCATTCCCATTCCCCTCATCCATTGCTAGACTTGGTACCCATGGTGGCTGTATAGTGAACCATGCATCATACTCCATGATAGTCCTCGCATCATCCACATCGAGGAGATTTATCTCCTCCTCATCATCATAGGTCACCCATCGCACCTTAGCACAAGGCAGACCCGTCTCATATCGATGATGCATGTATAGCACTGGCACCTCAAGAACTCCTTGTCGTAGCCCAAAATACCTTAGCACCCATGAGAACTAGATCAATTCCATCTCACTCATGTGCCTCCCAACCACCCATCTAGCCTATCGTACCCTCTGTAGCTTCTCCCTATCTCTAGTCCAAGTGGTACCTCACCACAACATCCAAAGCACCTAAGTAGGTGTCAGTTCTTCCCACAAATCCCTACAATCTTGGTTAGTCTAGATAGGATGACTAGACTGTACCTCCTTAGCCAATAACCATCTCATATAATAGGGTTACTCCCCATGCCATGCCTCAGTAGGCAAGCCAACATGTCAAGCCACACTAAAGTGCTCTCAACCCCAACACTAAAATAGAACACTACACCCCAATCCCTTTCATTTTTATCTCCTCACCTCATACAACTCTTGGTATAGCTAAGCTAGTAGAGCATGTGCCCATGCATACACTCAAGGTGTATCGATCATATCATACACCAAACTGATCATGTTCCAAGGAAACTGATAGCCAGTGTTGTTTGGGGCCACTATGTTGGCCAACACGAACATGACCAAGGTAGGTAGTGCATCCAGATTATTATCTACATACATTAGCAAGTGCCTTATCCCTCAACCCTTCATGCTCTCAACCTGCCATCTAGCTCTAAATATGAGGCTCATCTCATATCCCTTATCATGTCCAACCTTGATACATAACCCCTCCACTGGTACTTTGAATATGCGATATACATCCTCAAGTGTCACTATTTCCTCTCCAGTAGGGAGCTGAAAGGTCCCCTACACCCCATTTCAACCCTCACCACATCAATATTAGCTGCCCCAACCAACCTAATATTCTCCAGCCACTTCCACTTCTCTTCCCGTAGTGCCTTTCTCACCCTAGGTATGAGAGGCGAGAACCAATGCTGAGCCTCTAAAATCTTTAGCGACAACACAATACATTTACAATGCACATACATTAATGTCATATTAATTTGTATATTAAAAAAAACAATTGCACAAGTCCAAATAAAGAGTGCCAAGGGCACTTACCTCAGCAACATGCACCTCTGTTCCTACCTTCGCATCCACACCATCCATCACCATAGCTTCTGCCTCACCAAAATCCTTCACCCCACCTCACCTTCCCCACTCACTACTTCAGTCACAGCTTATGGAATTCAAAAATGCAAAAAATGAATCTGATTTCTCTTCTACAGACTATTTATAGCTATTTTTGGTGCACTAGAATGCCCATGGGCATTCACAGGTGTATTAAAACGTACTATAGAGTCTACAGATTGTTAGACGTATGTCAACGTTTGAGAATGTTGTAGATGCAGGCCAATGTTTGGTGTCAAAATTGGTATAAAAATAAAAATAATCCAAAAATGTAGCTTACCTTCATAAAATAACTCCAAATTGCATCCATACATTCATTTCATCATCATATCATGTTTTGTGAAGACAAAAATTGATTTGGGCACATAATTTTTGCTTGCGACCAAAAGTCACAAAATTGCCTTACAAGCTTCAAAACATATCAAAACAGTCCAAATTTTCACAAAACAATCATATTCATCATTCCAATAATCCACTCCATCATTTCATTCATCTTTGTGATAACATGGATTGATTTGGGCGGTTAACTTTTGTTTGCAACCAAAAATTGTAAATTTGTCTAAAATTGCTTCAAGATTGCTCCAAACCAATGCAAAATTTCACAAAATCATGCAATCCAATCATCAATGCATTTCTCATCATCACATCTCCATTTCAACATCATTTTCATTAATCAATCATTACATTTTCACATTTTCCAAGTTCACATACAATTTCAAGTGAACCTCGTATCTAGTGGTCTATCCTATCTCCTTGGCGATTGCAGTGATTGGTTGTCCATGCAATTTGATAAGATGGATAAATCACCATAAGGATGCTTGGCCATTATCATCATCCATTATATCATTGTTTGAAATCAAATTACATTTGCTACTTCATTTTTGAGTGCAACTATGTTCAGATTAATTTGCTCAACAATTGTCATTGATGCCCTTTTCCATGGGGTCCCAAACATGGATAACTTTCATCATTTTCCTTGCAATTACACCAGTATTCGAGGATGCAGGCTGGTTAAAGTGATTGAGCAACCATTTAGGAATTCCATATGGGAATTAGCTACAATCATGAGTGGCCCCAATGACAGACTATTTATCTATTTCTTTTTTGCATTTGCATCTTTGCATTTCAATGATGCCAAAAGGCACTTTCTTCAACAACATGGAATCACCCCAAACTTTGGTCAAATAATTTTGATTTTTATTTTCCACAATAGGATATATCTTACATGATCATAGCATCTACACTTGGAAAAAACCCCTTTTTTCTCTATTGAGGCAAAAACAAAACTATTTTACATCATTCATATCATCTGCACTTGCATCATACAGTTGCACTTCCATCATACACTTGTATTTACACCATTCAATTACATTTTTCATCGCACAATTATGTCAATTGGCTTGTGAGATTCATTATTCACTCATTTTATAATTGAGAGGGTAAGCTATACATACAAAAATTCTTTTATCTTCAAAATCATCTTTGCACCCCAATGAAAGAAAGCTGCTTCATCAGGCCAAACCTAGTGTCTTGTATTTTTGCACCGCATTGTGTTTCATGCAATACGATACAAAAAGGGGCATCTGTAGACACCAAAGTCCAACCACTTGTCATCCATCCATGTCCTTGAATCACAATCCCCCATTATATATATATATATATTTAAATATTAATATTTTATATATTTTTTGAAAAATAATTTGAAAAACTTATATTAAAACAAAGATCATTTACAAGTTGGGATGAGACTTCTCCCAACCTTAGCCAAAGAGAGCACATGTTTACAATAGTAAAAGAAGATTTGCATTGGAGCCAAATCTCCTAAACCATATTTCTACAATGGTTGTTCACCTGTTTACAACTGTAAAAGAAGATCTACATTGGAGCACAAAACTCCTAAACCATATTTCTACAATTGTTGTCCAAATTAGCTAAACACTGGATTTGCTCACCAACCTGCCTAATCCTCTCATCCTCAATAGCCATGTCACTATGCCACTGAACCCCTACCTCCTTCTCAGTACCCATCTTAGCCAAGAAGTCTGCCACTTTATTTAGATCTCTACTCACATAAATTGGAATCACATCATCTAATTCCCTCCACAATTCCTTAATTTGAGTGACAAGAATCCTCAACCTCCATGTCTTCAAAGCAAAGTTCCTCATGCAATCCAGAGCTCCTACCATTATTTGAGAATCTGATTCTAGGATTATCCTCCTGTAACCTTGTTTTACTGCCCAAATAGAAGCAGATTTGATAGCTAAGGCTTCTGCTTCATTGTTTGTGGCCCTTCCCAGGCCTTGTAGTTCCCAATAGAGCATTGTCCCAACATGATTCCTGCAAACAACTCCAATTCCAGCTCTACCCGGATTGCCTTTTACAGCTCCATCAGTATTAATTTTAATCCAACCTTCTGGGGGTGGTTTCCAACTAGCTCTGTCCTGCCCCTCTTGCACTTCAACTTCCTTCTCCATTGTCCCTATAACAGCCCGAGTTTCCTCTTTAGCATATACTACCACAGTTTCTGTGACTTTGCTCCAAATGACCTGCCAAACTCCATCTAAAGATGAAAATGTTTCTCTAAAAATTCTACCATTTCTCTCCAACCACACTTGCCACCAAATGAAGTTTAATCCAAGCTCCCAACCAATACAAAGAGCTTTAGATTTAAATCTACCCCTCTTCCATATTTCCCAAATATTAATCCGATTCAAATCACCATTAACTCAAATTTTATAAGATAAAAACCATCTCTCCCAGATCTGGCATGTGAATGGGCACTCAAACATCAAGTGGTCAGATGTTTCCTCACTCTTGTAGCATAAAACACATTGATATGGACCAATGATTCCCCTACGTCTGAGATTATCAAAAGTAAGAATTCCATTATGCATGAACTGCCAGGCAAAAAAGTTTACTTTCAGCCAACCCTTGGACTGCCAAATATTTCTCCAATCCTCAACCTGATATGCATGAGGAGGAGGCTCTAGAAGGATCTTATCATATCCATCCTTCACTGTGTAGACACCAAGGCTCCCATAGCCCCAAGCTAATTCATCCTCCTCATATCTACCTGTGAGAAATATTTCTGCCAAGATTTTAGTCATGATGGGTGTCAATTCTGGAGGGATTGAAATTGGCCACTCATCCAACTTCTTAAACTGCTTAAACTTATAATCCCCCAGCTGACTAGTGTTGAAATAACTTTCAATTTGGACCCAACCCCTGGTTTCCATGGCTATTTTTATTGGTTGTAGTTTTGGGAATTCAACAATGATAGGTGGGTATTGATCCCATGAATCTATCCAAAAATGTGCCTTCTCCCCTCTCCCCACTTTCCAAAATAATCCATATTTCACTACCTGAGATCCTAACTTTAGAGCCTGCCACACTAAGGATCCATTACCATCCAAAGGGAAATGACCCACCTCATTTGGGTTTACCTATCCCAAATATTTACTAGTTAAAACTTTATTGAATAAAGAAGTTGGTTGGGAAATCCACCTCCAGTAAAGCTTTCCAGCCAAAGCTTTATTATTTAACTTTGATCTCCTCAGTCCCAAACCTCCTTTTACCTTGGGTTGGGTTACTTTCTCCCAACCTACTAAGGCCCATTTCCTCTCTTCTTTTACTCCTCCCCATAAAAATTTTCTAGCCATCTTGTCCAACTCTTTCCATATGGTATGTGGGGCAGCAAGGATAGAAAATTTATAAATTGGCATGGCCTGAATGATTGACTGTAAAAAATTTAATCTACCCCCATAGCTTAACCATTTGTGAGACCAATGATTAATTATTTCCTTGATACAATCCAAAATATTCCTCCAGATATCTATTTTTAGTTTTTTAAAATGCAAAGGGACCCCCAAGTATACCACTGGGAGAGAAGTCCTCGTGAATCCCAAGATCTCTAAAATTCTATCCTGAAGCCTTTGATCAAGATTGAAAAAGATCACTTTGGATTTTTTATCATTGATGACTTGGTTTGTGGCCCTAAGGTAGACATTAAGTGTATCTCTAATCATTCTTGCTTCCCTGAAGTTGGCCACTCCCACCAATCTTGTGTCATCCACAAACTGTAGGTGAGTCAAAACTTCCTCACCCACCTTGATACCTGTTAGCAAACCTTGTTGTCTTCTCCTCAAGATGAGTCTACCCAAACCTTCAGCCAATATGAGAAAAATATAGGGGGAACAAGGATCTCCTTGACGAAGGCCTCGAGTAGCTCCAAATGGTTGTGAGGGAAGACCCTTGATTAACACTGAGTATGTCGGAGTAGAAACACAACTCATGACCCATTCTATCCAATCCTGAGAGAAACCAAAGGCTGCCATCATCTTTGACAAGAAGCTCCACTCCACCCTATCATAAGCCTTTGACATATCCAATTTTATGAACATTCCCCTATTACTATATTTTTGCATTGAATGGATTGCCTCCTGAGCTAGAACCACACCATCCAAGATCTGCCTACCCTCTACAAAACCCCCTTGCTCCGAGGAGATAATGCTATGTAGAAGAGGTTTTAGCCACTCAACCATTACCTTTGTGATTATTTTATATATGACATTGCATAAGGTAATAGGTCTATAATATGAAATGTGCACCTCCTCCTCCCCTTTTGGAATTAAGGCAATGAAAGTATGATTTAATGCTTTAAGCATTCTTTTACTACCTTTGGACTCCTCTATAACAACCATTACATCCTCCTCCAAGTTGTCCTAGAAGGCCTAAAAAACTCAATTGGAAAGCCATCTGGACCTGGTGTTTTTCTGGTGCTCATTCCAAAGACTACTTTCTTCAGTTCCTCTCTATCAATGGGTTTAAGTAGGGCTTGATTTTCTTCCTCAGAGATAACAGAGGGTATGATAACAAGAACTTCTTTTTGAGCCTCTTCATCTTGCACCATATTTTCCTTAAATAGTTTAGAAAAATAATCCATTGAATGGAAATGCATACCTGGAATTGTATCAAAGGAGTGTCCATTCTCATCTTGAAGAGCTTCCATGTTGTTCGTCTATCTCCTAGCACAAGCAGCCCGATGGAAAAATTTGGTATTTTTATCACCTTCTAATAACCAAGTGGTTCTTGCTCTCTATTTCTAGTAGGTCTCCTCTTGGTTGTCAATGTCCTCAACCGCTTTACGCAATGCATCATCCTCTTCTTTGAGCTGCTCTATAATTGTTCCTTCCCTGAAGTGTTTTTGAACCTCATCCCATCTGGCCACCAATGGAGCTCTTTGGACCTGAAAGTCTGTCTTGTTAGCTCACCTCCATTGTTTTAGTTGATCCTTGACATAATGAAGTTGCTTGTGGAATCTAAACATTGTTGTCCCATATGTTAGGCGACCCTCTTCCCACCATTGTGGAATTTTCTTTCGAAGTTCCTCTTTTTGTAACCAAAAGTTTTCAAATTTAAATGGTTTGTGATACTGCACTATTTTGATCCCCCTTCCAACAAAATGGGAAAGTGATCTGAAACTGGACCTTCCAAAATTTGAAATTTTATATTCCATTTCACAAATGCCTCCTCTGAAACCAAAAAATGATCTAACTTCACCTTCTTGCTATGTGGCTCCCTCCTCTTATTAGTCCAAGTATAGTTGGTTCCAGGGCATTTAATATCCACCAAGTGTAATGCCTGGACTTGGGCAATCATAAGTCGATCCCCTGGGTCTAAAATTGGGGTTCCCCCTTCCTGATATCTAGAGGATAATTTAGCATTAAAATCCCCAAAAACAATCCAGTCTAACTCCTCCCTTGAGACTCTCATGTTATGCACAACTTTCCATTGATGCATCTGACCATCTAGGTTTTGAGCCCCATAAAAATTTATGATTAAAACCTGCTCAGCTATCACATTGTTCCTAAAATGCGATGTGAGGACACCCCTCCAAGCTATATGTTCTATTGTCATCCATTCAAGAGAGTTCCACAAAGTAACTATCCCCCCTGAGGCCCCTTGGGCAACCACTTCCATATGACCAACACCCCTCCAAAGTCTATTTACTATTTTACACATAAGATCCAATGATATTTTTGTCTCCTGGATAAGCAAAAAATATGTTTTACATTTTTCTAAGAGTCTTCAAATAGTAGATTGATGGGTTCTACTATTTAAACCCCTAACATTCCATGATTGTATAATCATTGGTTACCTTGAGAGCAGTAAAAATCTATTGGCCTCATCGATCCTCTAGTGATCAGTTTGTCTCCTTGAACTACTATCAATTCCTTATTTGATTTTCTACCCACTCCTTGAGAGCTGATATTTTTTGATCTCTTTTCCACCTGAGTTATCCCTAGAGTTGGCCTTTCTCTATTCTTTTCTGCTATACCCATGATGACATCCTTAATTATCGGTTGCTCTTGGTTATGCACTATCAATGCCCCTGCAATCTCTGATTGCGGTAACTCACTGCACTCAATTACCTACTCTAGGATGGGAGGAGGTGAAAGAGGGGCTTGAACATGGTTGTTATTATTTTTATTATTCTCATCCACTCCTTCCATGAATTGTTCTTCTTCTTGGTCCACTAGTGTCTTGAAGATCTCATACCTATTGGAGGGTTTGAGTTGGGTTTGCTCTTTACCATATTTTTTCTTTTGCCTTCTCCTTCTTTTGGGTTGTTCAAAACCATCTCCCTGTGCTTCTTTACCCTGAGAAATATTGGTTGTTTCTTTATTGATTGTTGACTTACCCTCCTTAGGAAGATTTGACATTCCCAGAGGAGCCTCCATTTTTATGTTCATATTGTTTGGGAAAGATCGGGCCAAATGCCCATATTTGTGGTAAACTCTGCACCTAAAGGGCAATGCCTCATAATCCAATTGTTGAATCCAAGATAGTCCTGCAAGTTCGAGTTCAACCTCTACCGAAAAAGGCTGGCTAAGATCCATTTCCACGCATAATCTAGCATAAATGATTGTGTTTCCTTCCATTGTGTCTTTGGAAACACCCAAATGTCTTCCAAGGGAATTGTCGATAATTTCCAATACCTGCTCACTCCAAAACTCCATTGGAAGTGCATATAAATGGATCCAAACTAGGACAACAGTGGGTTCAATTCGAGGATCAAATCCCACTCTCCAGGGCTGAACAAATAATCCTACCGGACCATGATTCCTCTTTTCTGATTTGAAAGCCCTATTTCTATCGGCAAGTGAAGAAAAACTAACAATAAAATATCCATTGCTAATAAACCACAAAGAATACTCACCAAGAGGCTCCCAGTTTTGCTAGACCCAGGAATGCAAAAAATTTAGGGTAGGGCGAATACCCATGAATTTATAGATCAAATCATGATTGGCTCTATATAAAACTATTTCTTCTACCATCCTTTGCTCAATGACAATATTTGGCCTTGATTCTGACTGTGGCAAGCATCCATTAACTCGTTGAGATGTTGATCTATTTCCAACAATCGTAAAAAGCATTTTTAATGCAGTTTTTTGTGCTTCTTCAGTCTCTGTTGGAGATTTATCCTTTAACAAATCTGCAAAAGAACTGTGTCTCTCTAAAAGAGGATCCGAAGGTGTCCCCATTGGGCCCTCCTAGGGCAACAATCTTGTCTTCAATTCCACAACAACCAAAAATCTCTTCGACTACCCAACTGATGCCCTAGTTTTCTCTTTCAGAGCTCTTTAATATTATATATATTTAATATATATATATAAATCCTAGCCATCCGCTAAATTTTAATCTCAGCCACCATGCATCTCAATCCATGCCACTTAACCAAATTAATCTCCACCCTTCCTCATGTTTTAATCTCGGCCACTCATTTGTATCGTCGAAACCTTAACATGTTCAAGGGAAGATTATAAAAGAGGAGTCATTTTTATGAATCAAACCCTTAAGATTTGAAGCCCTAAGATCTTTTTCAATATTAATCTCCTTAGAAAGTTTGGAGAATATTTTACCTAGCCACTTTGCCACCACTTTCGTCACTCGCCACACCCCATTGCATCATCCATTTTAGTGACCACCAAACCTATGCAGAACCATATTTGGTTCTGCGATACTTCCCTCATCCCCCAAACACCCCCTAGAGCCATTAGAGCACCTATGGGTATTTTTAGAACTCTCTGGTGCATCCACAACCTTCCTAGAATACCTCTGGGTGTTTCTCGTAGTAGATATACAGTCCTCCAACCCTCGAGCATTGTTTGAGCGTCCTCGCCACCATCACTGATTGAAGCATAAAAAAAAATTATTGTGTTGACAAGGTAAGAAATTTATTGGTATTTATTTCATGTTCCTGCACTTATGTTTTCAGTATTACATTCAACATCTAGGGTTTTTAGTTGTTTATATTTCTGAGGGCCTCACACAGTGGAGCCCTCGTAGGTGCTTCTAATCTCCTTTTGTTGTTGTCTCTGTTTGTAGGTATAGGATCATATATCTGGAAGTTGTTGAAGCTAGGGTGGCCCTTTTAGGATACACAAGCCCACCTACAACCTCATTTGGATCAAAGACAAGTGCAAAGACACCAACTATATATTGAGCTAGGGTTTCAAAGAACCCTAGCATTTATAAAATTTGTATCACAGAAGCATTGTAAAACCTCATATTGGGGCACATTGATTGTATCATTTTGATATCCGCCCACGTTAATAAAAAGCTTATTCATATTGTGCAATCTTGTGTTATTACTGTATTTTTTATTACTTTATATTTTGTATTGGTGTTGCTTGATTTCGGTTTATAGTCATAAACCAAAAATTTTAATTTCAATAAAAAATTTAAATCTAAAAGTCAATTTTGTGACATATACATGAAGTCTCACACCTCCTGGTCCTACTAGCACTTTCATCGCATTTGCATGATGATCGGGGCATCCATGTTGGGCCATTGAAAATCACACTCAATTTTTCTCTTCAAAGCTCTAAAACTCAACTCGCACGTGGTAAAAATGAATTGTTTTTACAACTCCTACCTATTTTACCCCATGTATTCATTTTCACATTTTTTTCTTATTTATTTATTTTTTTTTTTGGTGGTGGCCACAAGGGGTAAACAGACTGTGACCACGAGGGAACCATTACATAACATATCCGCAACATGTGAGGCGAGAGATTAGAACCTGGGCCTCTCAGCAACTAGAGAGGTTTAACTACCCACTTGCTCTCCAACTCCTCTACATGGGCGAATAAAAAACTAATTTATAGTGGAAAACACCCCTTTCGAGGTGCCACTTTCAACAGGTTGGACATAGGAGGAATGAAGCCTTGTCGGCCTCTACCAGCACATAGGACATTCCTAACTATACCATATATCTGCGGGATGGAGACAAGGGGAATGGAACCTGGGTCGGCCTCTACCAGCATCGAGGGCATTTACCACTGCACTACAACAAGCAGATGACATTTTTTTTTTTTTTTCTTATTTATCAACCTATCCTAATCGAGTTTCCTTGAGAATGTTAGTTTCCCCTTTGAAAATCGAGGAGGCACTCTAGGTTGGGGGCATGAGTGCAATTAATGTTGTCCAAAAGTGCTCTTTTTCACACTACTCATAAGCAAATGGTTTTTGGACCATGCACTCTACATTAGCATTTCAAGCATAAGAAATATTTATTTTCACAAAATTGGGACATCTACGACTATTTTTGTGTGCAATAAATGCAATTAAAAAGGATAAATATAAACACTCAATTTTGGAACACTAATTTTTTTAGCATCCCAATAGACAATCAAACTAGCCCAATTAATTGTTCTACCTCAAATTTTTAGCATTTGAAATCATTGGTAGTAGAGCAAAAACACTAGTAGAAAATTTGCTAGCCCTGACAACGATTTTACAAATTTTGATTTTTTTGTCTTTCTTACCTAAATTTGGCTTATAATAGTCAAATTAGCAAAAATGTTGGTGATAAAATTATTGTTGAGTATGATTTTATCTTGACACATACAAAGCATCAAATACATATTTCTCTCATGTTCATTAATAAGCCTTAACTTGTTAGTGATCTTCAGAGCCATGCGCCAACACTCCAAATCTAAGAACTTTCATTATTCATGATCTTCCATTAAAGGCATTAGGATTTTTTTTAAATTCTCACTTCCCATAATCCTATCACCATTAATACATTTTCCCTCTCCTTAGGGCCATGAATCTCTATAAAATTTATGCCCTATGATGTCCTTCATAGAACGATCAAGCTCGACTATAATGAAACTATGCTAAAAATTCTTTGTGATCCACTCTTTGTCCATTAAGCTTACATTTAAGCATTCAAAGAGGTCTATTTTATAGTTGAAAAAGGGCAAGGAAGGGAAGAAAACTCATAATTTGTTTAGTTGTATTTTCTCCTCATCTGTTATTTTTTATTGAATCTAATTTATATTTATCTCTAACCAAATTTTTATGTCCGTTCTCATATTATTCTAATGATAGTTGAACTATAATCACATTACTATTCTTACTATCTTAGATCTTACACTCATTTGCTTGTATTTGAGTTAATATATCTTTACCTTTTAAGAAGTTGACTCTATATTTGTAGTATTTTCAAATATTCACTAGGGTCCCTATTCTTTTGGAGGTGTATTACATACATATCAGATCACGCCTCTTAAGGTTTTACTCTCTATCCTCATATTTAAGTCAAAAAAGTGAAATCATTGCCTGGCCTCTTAGACAATAATTTTATCACTTGCATTTTACCACAGATCTTGAGCATCCATTTTTAGTTATGTAATATCTCTTTATCCGATAATACATTGTTTAACATCTTATTTTTATAAATCTTGGCATTTTTATTTTCTATTTTATCTATAGAAAGTGAAATTGTTGTCTGCTTGCTTACGTGGAACAATTTTACCACTTAATCTGTTACCATAGGTTTTCATACATTTTTTAATTTCTATTAAAATCAAGGGCCCGACTAGTGAAACAAGATAGTTTTATATCTTTCCCTAACCAGAAATACCCTCATCAAGTTTTTATTATTTTGCAAATGTTCATGAATTTTCCAGCAACCCATTTCTAGGTTGTAATTTTGCCAGTAGCAATCTTGCACCTAGGCGGTGATTTCATTCATCCCTATTATAGAACGGGGTATTTTTGTTCAAAAACTTGTATTTTTAGCTTCTATAGAATAGTCCTGCCAACTATTTTCTATAGTTTAGACTCTTTATTTTTCTATTTTGTAACCATACTAAGGCAAAATCAAAGAACTTAGCCTAGTTTAACCATGCGAAAGAACATTTATTTTCTATTTTTAGGTATTAAATCTAAAAGTATATAGTTGCATTAGGCTAAAGTTTATCTATTGCATATCCTCCTTGAATCCTTGTCTTCAAAAAGATAAAAAATTATGTTATCATTCAAACTAAAAATCATAGAGGCTAGAATTTGTAAGCTTGCATTACCTTGTTCTCTTTCATTTTTTATAAAATTAGGTTTTGTAAGGTCTAGATCTTAGAATCTTAAGAGGAGAACCTTTGGTCTTCTTAGGAATGTAGGTTCTTGTTAAATAAGTCAACAAAACATAGTTTAGATCTCATATCACATAACATCCCCACAAGTATTTGAGGTGAGAGAGGGATCTAGGTTTTTCTCATGTTGTTGAGGAAAATCTTAAACATCCCCCTTTTACAATAACAATCCAAAATATTCTATTTGGGTCAATGGTTCTCTTTATTATTATTATTATTCTTACCAAGGCTTTGATAATAGCTTTCATAGAGGTAAAATTTGAAGGTAAAATCAAAGATATTCAGATTGAGACAAATGACCTCTTTGAATATTATATCTAATTTGTTATTGACATTATTCTGTTAGGTCATCCTTCAACTAACCGTTAGAATTTGCAATATTTTCAAAAAACATCCCAAAATATCCATTCACCACAATCATATGCAAAAAATAAAGAAGAGCAAAAAAGTACTTATAGATGAAAAAGAGAGAGAAAGAAATAAATGACATGATATGAGGGAAGGAATAAGGGGTGGGTGCCTATGGGCACCCCCATAATATTTTTTATATATCACAATATGTTACAAATGATTGCTCATTGAAGGGTATTTATAGTGATACCAAAACCCCAATGAGAGGTTAACCTTAGGTCGACATTAACTTAACATTGAGGTTAACCTTACAATATAATAATAATAAATTACCCTTTAAGCAAGGTTATTCATAAAGGTGGATTAACCAATTTTACTAAGGGTGAATACATGAGAGTGCCCTTAGGCTTACATGAATATGTATATAGGCTTACACATAGATGCTTGTAGGCTTACATAGAAGAATACCCATAGGCTTACATAGAAAGATGCCCATAGGCTTACATCAAGATGCCTATAGGCTTACATCAAGATTCTTAAAGCCTAACACAATACTTGTCTATAGGTTTATATGAATATGTTCGTAGGCTTATATCAAGATGTCCAAAGGCTTACACATAAAACTTACCGATAGGATTACATTAAGAGCACCTATAGGTACTTCACCATTGTTGGCCTTGGCCTAATAAGGTCATATTACAAATATTTCAACACTAACAAGGCCATCAAATTTAAGTCAATGCTAACATGCTATAGGAAGATTATTAGATGGTTAATATGATAAAATACATGTCTTAATGTAGAACAAATTATTATAAATATTTTAGGGTTTAAAATTGAAAAATGCCATCACCATATTGAGATATCACCATATAGAATAAAAGAAGGAAGGAGCTTTAGAACCAATTTTGGATAGAACAAAATCTTATCTGGATGCTTGAAAAATTAAGTTCCTAACTATGGATGAACAAAATTAATGCATAAGGGGTACATTTTAATACACCCCTACATGTATGATGCCACTTTCAAGATTATTAACAAGCATAATATCTAAATTTGGTAGAAATCAAAGAGTTTTTCTTTTGAAATCATGTGAGGAGAAACTTAGATTTTCTCTATGTATGTTAGATAAGTTTTATAGAGGAAATAGTATTGGAGGTGTAGGATTGTATAACTATAATTCTATGATTTTTGAATTATGGGTAAAATTTAGATGATCATTCCAAGATTGTGGAAAGAATTTGATAAATCTATTTCTTAAAAAATATAGGTTCTATGGATGCAACAAGATTGATAGGAAGTAAACCTTGCTTGGGGGTTTGACAAGATGGAAATTTATATCAGAGTTTGAAATTAACCAAAAAATTTATTATATGGTCAGCCAATGAGGGGATTATACAAAATTTTAGTCTAATGCTTAGTTGAAGCCTTATCCTCTTATCATTTAATCCAAAATTGAAACAATTGGCTTGAGTTATACATTATAATTTTAGCTCACACTCTAAGCTATATTTAGTATTTTAATTAAATATACTAAGGTCCTTATCCTCTTTTTTTTACATATGAATGTTTAATTGACTAGAGCCAAATACGAGGATAATGTTTATACTAAGGTCCTACATTTGAGCTCAACCCAAAGACACACATGCATTAGAATTTTATTGTCTAAAAGATCAATCCTAAGCTAATACTAAAGCTTTTGTGAAGGCATAAGATATGATAAAGTTTCAAAGGCCATTTGGCATGAACTTTATTAAAAATTAAAGAGAATGTAAAGCTTGATTACATCAATTAAATTGAATATTTAAATTCATAAGCTTTTAACTAAGTACAAAAACATAGTTAAAGGGGTTATGTATTGATGGCCACCAATCAAGCTAATAATAGACAATAAATATTATATTTCAAAAGCTTAAAGAAAAATGTATATGGTTTATCCAAACCATCAAAGATAATTACATCAATAAATAAGATGTCACCTTATATTAATAAAAACATATATAAAAAAGAGCTTTATGGATTGTATATGTTGCAAAAGTCATATGTTTAGCTAATATTTACTATGAAGATTCACTAAATTTTAATGTGAAGGATAAAGCTAGGAGTGTGAGGTCCATAAACTATAGATGATGGCCACATATAATAACTATCGATGAAATTCAAACTTATTAAGATGTTAATGTTGGTACATTAAAAAGAGCTATAAATTACCACATGAATGAAGCATAAACATATTCATAACTTAATCATCATGCAAAATTGGTCGATAGAACACCATGAGCTAGAAATTATGAATGAACATTTTAAATCCAATTGCCATTGAGCTTGTTATGCCAAATAGGGCTAAGTTTTATTAAATGATAGTAGCTCAACTAGTTAGGTTCCTTGAATTTTAAGGATGATACCCATGTTCAAATGTTCCCAAGAGATACATGCATAATAGCCAAGCCATTGTAATACCACTATATGGTCATGATATAAAGTAGGTGGGGTATGTTGAAGAACACAAGCTTATACTGAGAGGGGGGTGAACAGTATAAGATCAACTTTTACTTTTCTTTCCCAAACAATATTATCCAATATTATCAATGGCAATATCAATAGCAGTAATCAAAGCAATGCACAAATCATCACACACATGAGAGACACAAATTTAACGTGGTTCACCCAATGTGGGTTACATCCACGGAGAAAATATTTCTTCTAAATTTTCTCAACAAATCTCTTGGGAATCAATTCCCTATTACAATGTTTATGGACCTCTATCCAAAGGAGACACCAATCCCCTATACTCTGATTTGTGGATCTCTCTCCATAGGAGAACTCTATCCCCTTGCTCTGGTTCATGGATCTCTCTCCATAGGAGAACTCTTTCCCCTTTGCTCTGGTTTATGGATCTCTCTCCATAGGAGAACTCTTTCCCCTTTGCTCTGGTTCATGGATCTCTCTCCATAGGAGAACTCTTTTCTCTAGTTTGTGGATCTCTCTCCATAGGAGAACTCTTTCCCCTTTGCTCTAGTTTATGGATCTCTCTCCATAGGAGAACTCTTTCCCCTTTGCTCTAGTTCATGGATCTCTCTCCATAGAGAAACTATTTTTTCTAGTTATGGATCTCTCTCCATAGGAGAACTCTTTCCCCTCTACTCTGGTGAACTTCTATCCATAGAAGACCTCTGTCCCCACTGCTCTTGCTAGTGGAAATCTATCCATAGGAGACCTCTATCCCCACTGCACTGGTTGATGGACCTCTATCCACTGGAGACCTCTATCCTCTCTACTCTGGTCACCTCCAAATTTTGATCTCAAATCTATCTCAAATATACACCAAACCTCATCACAAGTCTAGCACAAATATGCTCTAACTCTACTCAAATTTGCCTTCAAAATTATCCCAAGTCTTCTCTCAAGACTTGCTCAAATCTATCTCAATGCTTCTCAAGTCTTCTCACAAGACTTGCTCAAATATACCTTCAAGCCTTCTCAAAAGACTTGCTCAAATCTACCTCAAAGCTTCAAGTCTTCTCACAAGACTTGCTCAATTCTACCTTCAATACTGCTCATAAAACCTGCTCAAATATTTCCAAATCTTGCATACAAACAAAGCTTATATCTCTTTCAAAAATACTTTCTTCAACTAGGCAATTCAGACATATTCTACCTAGAATTCGTTTAACCTCTGGAACATATAGAGAATGATATGCTCTATCAAAAACCCAATATGTTCTTCACATTCACAAATATTGCATTCAATTAACCCAATCTCTATCTCTTGCAAAATCCCTTTCAACTCAAATCAAAACAGTGTATAACTTGTTTTACAAAATTGGTCTATCTTTCTTGCAAATTTTCTCTCAAATATCAATCACACTAATGCACAATTTTCCCTCACAAAATTGATCTCAAACACTTTCACAATTGCTTTCAATATCTCTCAAACCAATGTTCAAAAGGTTTCACAATGATGCACTAACTTGTCTTCAAACCTAGTACAAGTAGTTCACAATTTCTAGCACAAATGTCTCAATCTCTTTCAACAATGGAAGCACATGTAGGTCTCAAACCCTAATACAAATATTTCCAACAATGCATACCAATCAACCCTTTTAACTCCACCTCAAAACTACTTTCTCAAAACACAACCACTTAGCTTAAAAGGTTGAATCACCATACCTCAAAGTGCTTGGTGAAGATGTGCCCTCAAATACCTATCTCAAAAATAATATCTTTTGCAACTACAAAAAGGATTAGCATAACACCTTTTCATATATTGGAAAAACCCTTCTCAAAATGTGTGCACAATTTTGTTCCAAACCAATGCTCTATAACTCTCTTGGTTTTTCAAAATAAAACATCAAATCATGAACCAAGTCCTTCAATATTAATGCAAATATTACAAACAATAAAAACACATTTTACACCTTTTATCTCCCACTTTCATAAAATAATTTCCAAACCACTTAATGACCCATAACACAGATTTACAATATTAAATCAACCATTTACACCTTATCACTCCTACTTTTGCATATATAGAAATAAAACTTAATGACAACAATATCTTCAAAAATATTTGGCAAAAATAAATTACCCTTATACCTCCTATATGCCAAAAACCTTTACACCATAGCACACCCCTCAAACTCCATGCAAAGAAAATATTAAACAACCTTAGCACATACCTTTTAATAAAAATATTATCGTTGGCATGGATGGGAATCGACCCTCTGACCTCAAACTCCTAATGCAACATGTGACCACTTGTGCTAGCCAAGTGGTTGAGACCTAACGTATAGGCCTCCACCTTTATTCCCTTAGCACATTCACCAAAAAAGTTAAACCCTTCAAAATTGGTGCTAGGGAGAATCGAACCATGAACCACTCCCTCACAAATGACTTAGCATGAATCTAGCCACCGTCTGGCCTACCCTAGTTGGATGATGTCAAGGAGTGAATAAAAATATTTATTTCATTCTCCTACTATGCTCCTTAATCAATGTTGTCCCCTCTTCCTCATTCACTGTCACCACTTCGCACGAAAATAAAAAATCAAGCACCCTTTCATTTCCAAAGTCTTAAGGGGTATTTATATGTTTCCATGCACATTTTTAGACGTCGGCCCTCTTTCAAATTTATTTTAATAATTTGAATTATCTTTGGCACCATGTAACTTTATACTTAGGTATTATAATATTTTAAAAAAATATTATAATAAAACCTTTTGCCTTGGGTCTTTTTCCACCAATGAGAAGTCTTATCTTTTCTTTGCAATTTAAAATCTCCCTTTGTTTTTTATTTACCAAATGAAGCCCTTGTTACTTTCAAACTCTCTTAATAATATTTAAATTTAAAATTTAAATATTATAATCCTTTTCTTCAAAATTCTCTTTGCTTGCTTTCACAACCATGGAAAATTCCTTTGCATTTATTATTTCAACCTTGAAGACAAAACTCAACCTTTTCACCTTTGACATCAATGACAACCAATGACATCAAACCTTTGACATCAATGACAACACTATACTCAAAATTTCCAACAATCTCCCCCTTTGTCATTGATGGCAACCCTTTCTAAAAATTCCTTTTCCTACCACTAGATTCCAAATCTGCTCCCCTTGACCGAATGCTCTCCCCCTTACTCAAATCTCTCCCCCTTTGACATCAATGGCAAAGGGACTCCTTTGGGGCTAAATATAAGACTCTTAGCTCAGCCCCCTCCCCACCTCCTCTCCTTGAGGTGATTAATTTTGGGGTGGGAGTATCTCTACTCCCAACATACAATGCTCTTTTTCTTTGTCAACCTTCTTTTTCAACATTTTTGTAGCCATACCCTTTTGATCCTTTTGAGTGTCCCTATTCTTGCTTGTCTCTGGAAGTTCTGGAAACTCTGTTCTACACCACTTGGCCTTATGCCCAAGATTATTGCACTTGTAACACTTAATGTTGTAGTTCTTGGAAGGTGCAAATATCTTGAAGTTCCTCTTGGTGAAGCCATACTCATTTCTATCATGAACCCTGCAATGGATTGCTTTATGACCAAAGTGATTACAAGAGTAGCAATACCCTTGGAAGAAATATCCATCTTTGAAAGAGTTGACATTCCTTTTAGTGAGGCCATACTCCTTTCCATGAGTCTTGCAATGCATAGCCTTGTGACCAAACCGATTACATGAAAAACAATATCCTTTGAAGAAATCTTGTCTTGAAACCTCTGGTCTCTTAGTCCTTTCTTTTCCTTCTCTATGATGATCCCTGTTTCTTGTTTGTGCATTGTTTCCTTTCTTAGTGAAGCTTCTATTCTTCAACTTATCTGCATAGGTCTCAATTTCTTCTTCACTCTCTTCCTCTGAAACTTCCTCTTCTTTTGAGCTTGAGCTTGACCCTTCTTCTTGTTTCCCTTGTCCTTCTTCAAAACCAAGTCCTATTTTGATAGATGAAGATCTTTGTGCATTGATAATTTTATCCAAAGTCTTTGAACTTTTCCCAAACCTGTGTAGCTTGTCCTTAGAATATTTCACTTCCATCCTTAGTGAAACTACCTCATGTTCTAATCTCTCACATTCTAACTCTTTTGCCTCTAACTTCTCAACCATGACCTCTTTAAATCTCCTTGCCTTAGCTTTTGAGTTTGTTAGGTCTTGTAGAAGCTTTTCTTTTTCTTCCTCATGTTCTTGAACTTGAGCCTTTAGTCTTGAATTCTGCTTTCTAACCTTTTTCAATTCTCTGAGAGCAACAATAAGTTCTACTTCTAGATCAACTATGCCTTCCTCTTCATTTTCTGAATCTTTTTCTACTTCTTGGTCTCCAAGAGCATCTTCATACTTTTCAACTTTATCTTCAATAGGAGCATCTTCTTCCTCTTCTATTGCCAAAAATAGAATCTCTTCTTCTTCACTATCTGAGAGTCTTTCATCACTGTCACTTGAAGCCTTGCTTGCCTTGTTAACATAGAAACTCTTTTTGTGCCTTTGAAAGAACTTCTTTTCATGCTTGCTTTGACCATACCTATTTTTCTTTTCATGCCTGGATTTTCCTCCTTCCTTTTTCTTATGATCCTGTTTCTCTTCACTACTACCTTTTGGATTCTGGACAATTAGATGCATAGTGACCAAAATTACCACAATTAAAATATTTCATAGTCTTCATACCTTTGTGCTTTCTTGAGTCCTTATTTCTTTTCACATAGTTAGCTTCTTCATCACTGCTTGACTCACCACTTGATTCTGGTTTCTTATATTTTGTCTTCTTTGAAGCTTTGAAAGTTACCTCTCTCTTGGAGTTGGGATCCTTTACTATTCTCATCTCATAAGCTATGAGAATTCCATGTAACTCATCCATAGTCAACTGATCAATATCTCTCATCTCTTCTATAGCTGAAACCTTTCCATCATACCTCATAGGGAGTGATCTTAATACTTTCTGAGCAACATTGGAGTCTTCAATTTCAAATCCAAGTCCACGCATGGTATTAACAACCTCATCCACATGAAGTAAGTATGTAGCAATATCTTCCTCATCTTCCATCTTCAAATCTTCAAACCTTTTCTTGTGGTTTTGTAGTTTTGCCATTTTGACCTTTTTATCTCCTTCATATGTTTGCTTCAATTTGTCCCATATCTCTTTTGCTGATTTGCAGTGCATAACTTTCATAAATTCTGCTTCACGTAATCCACTTAAGATTCCATTCATAGCCTTGGAATTATTCACATGTAACAACTTACCATATTTATCTGTGGGAGGAGTAGTTGTAGGTGTGAATCCATCCTCAACCGATTGCCATGTCTCATATCCTTGTGCCATCAAGTAAGTCTTCATTCTTATACTCTAGAAAGTATAATTGTTCCCATCAAATAATGGTGCCTTATTTTATGAGGATCCATTTTGAGATGCCATCTGTGTTCCTGTAATATCTTCCTTCAAGTTGTTAGACTTTTTCGAAGGAACCCACTCTGATACCAATTGAAGAACACAGGCTTATACTAAGAGGGGGTGAACAGTATAAGATCAACTTTTACTTTTCTTTCCCAAATAATATTATCCAATATTATCAATGGAAATATCAATAGTAGTAATCAAAGCAATGCATAAATCATCACACACATGAGAGACACAAATTTAATGTGGTTCACCCAATGTGGGTTACATCCACGGAGAAAATATTTCTTCTAAATTTTCTCAATAAATCTCTTGGGAATCAATTCCCTATTACAATGTTTATGGACCTCTATCCAAAGGAGACACCAATCCCCTATACTCTAATTTGTGGATCTCTCTCCATAGGAGAACTCTATCCCCTTGCTCTGGTTCATGGATCTCTCTCCATAGGAGAACTCTTTCTCCTTTGCTCTTTGTGGATCTCTCCATAGGAGAACTCTTTCCCCTTTGCTCTAGTTTATGGATCTCTCTCCATAGGATAACTCTTTCCCCTTTGCTCTGGTTTATGGATCTCTCTCCATAGGAGAACTCTTTCCCCTTTGCTCTAGTTTGTGGATCTCTCTCCATAGGAGAACTCTTTCCCCTCTGCTCTGGCTAGTGGACCTCTATCCATAGGAGACCTCTATCCCCACTACATTGGTTGATGGACCTCTATCCATTGGAGACCTCTGTCCTCTCTGCTCTGGTCACCTCCAAATTTTGATCTCAACTCTATCTCAAATATGCACCAAACCTTATCACAAGTCTAGCATAAATCTGCTCTAACTCTACTCAAATCTACCTTCAAAACTATCCCAAGTCTTCTCTCAAGACTTGCTCAAATCTATCTCAATGTTGCTCCAAGTCTTCTCATAAGACTTGCTCAAATATACCTTCAAGCCTTCTCAAAATACTTGCTCAAATATACCTCAAAGCTTTCAAGTCTTCTCACAAGACTTGCTCAAATCTACCTTCAATACTGCTCATAGAACCTACTCAAATATTTCCAAATCTTGCATACAAACAAAGCTTATATCTCTTTCAGAAATACTTTCTTCAACTAGGCAATTCAGACATATTCTACCTAGAATTCATTTAACCTCTAGAACATATAGAGAATGATATGCTCTATCAAAAACCCAATATGTTCTTCACATTCACAAATCTTGCATTCAATTAACCCAATCTCTATCTCTTGCAAAATCCCTTTCAAATCAAATTAAAATAGTGTATAACTTGTTTTACAAAACTGGTCTATCTTTCTTGTAAATTTTCTCTCAAATATCAATCACACTAATGCACAATTTTCCCTCATAAAATTGATCTCAAACACTTTCACAATTGCTTTCAATATCTCTCAAACCAATGTTCAAAAGGTTTCACAATGATGCACTAACTTGTCTTCAAACCTAGTACAAGTAGTTCACAATTTCTAGCACAAATGTCTCAATCTCTTTCAACAATGGAAGCACATGTAGGTCTCAAACCCTAATACAAATATTTCCAACAATGCATACCAATCAACCCTTTTAACTCCACCTCAAAACTACTTTCTCAAAACACAACCACTTAGCTTAAAAGGTTGAATCACCATACCTCAAAGTGCTTGGTGAAGATGTGCCCTCAAATACCTATCTCAAAAATAATATCTTTTGCAACTACAAAAAGGATTAGCATAACACCTTTTCATATATTGGAAAAACCCTTCTCAAAATGTGTGCACAATTTTGTTCCAAACCAATGCTCTATAACTCTCTTGGTTTTTCAAAATAAAACATCAAATCATGAACCAAGTCCTTCAATATTAATGCAAATATTACAAACAATAAAAACACATTTTACACCTTTTATCTCCCACTTTCATAAAATAATTTCCAAACCACTTAATGACCCATAACACAGATTTACAATATTAAATCAACCATTTACACCTTATCACTCCTACTTTTGCATATATAGAAATAAAACTTAATGACAACAATATCTTCAAAAATATTTGGCAAAAATAAATTACCCTTATACCTCCTATATGCCAAAAACCTTTACACCATAGCACACCCCTCAAACTCCATGCAAAGAAAATATTAAACAACCTTAGCACATACCTTTTAATAAAAATATTATCGCTGGCACGGATGGGAATCGACCCTCCGACCTCAAACTCCTAATGCAACATGTGACCACTTGCACTAGCCAAGCGGTTGAGACCTAACGTATAGGCCTCCACCTTTATTCCCTCTGGCGCATTCACCAAAAAAGTTAAACCCTTCAAAACTGGCGCTAGGGAGAATCAAACCGTGAACCACTCCCTCACAAATGACTTAGCACGAATCTAGCCACCGTCTGGCCTACCCTAGCCGGATGACGTCAAGGAGTGAATGAAAATATTTATTTCGTTCTCCTGCTATGCTCCTTAATCAATGTTGTCCCCTCTTCCTCATTCGCTGTCACCACTTCGCACGAAAATCAAAAATCAAGCACCCTGTCATTTCCAAAGTCTTAAGGGGTATTTATATGTTTCCATGCACGTTTTTAGACGTCGGCCCTCTTTCAAATTTATTTTAATAATTTGAATTATCTTTGGCGCCATGTAACTTTATACTTAGGTATTATAATATTTTAAAAATATATATTATAATAAAACCTTTTGCCTTGGGTCTTTTTCCACCAATGAGAAGTCTTATCTTTTCTTTGCAATTTAAAATCTCCCTTTGTTTTTTATTTACCAAATGAAGCCCTTGTTACTTTCAAACTCTCTTAATAATATTTAAATTTAAAATTTAAATATTATAATCCTTTTCTTCAAAATTCTCTTTGCTTGCTTTCACAACCATGGAAAATTCCTTTGCATTTATTATTTCAACCTTGAAGACAAAACTCAACCTTTTCACCTTTGACATCAATGACAACCAATGACATCAAACCTTTGACATCAATGACAACCAATGACATCAAACCTTTGACATCAATGACAACACTATACTCAAAATTTCCAACATATGTTTCAATCCCATATAACCAGTTTAGAAAAACTAAATGGCATTAGCTCAATTGGTTAATTTTTTCAACTTTGAAGGAGGAGACCCATGTTTGAATCTTGCGAAGAGATACATGCATGTAACAACCCTCCTTGGCAAGACTTATTCTTGATACTTGATTTATGTATTGATGTGTGGATATCTAATGCATAATATTATTTTATGTTATTAAGATGTGTTGATAGATGCCCTTTATGCTTTGATTCCACTATTTTTAGAATATGGTACTACTGATGAATTTGTGGTTGTAGGACTATGTAATCTCACGGGTGGATTGGTATGGGACAACCACCAAAGTTGAGAGAAAAAAGGGAAATGATAGATGACATTTATCATTGATAGTTCAAGGGTAAAAGAATACCCTTCATATAGATGCATTACATATATGTTTGTTGTTTGAATACACCATTGGGCAAGGAGGTTGCTATTAGCAAAAGAGCCATCCTTAGTATGCAGGTGATAACATTTTAGTTATTGTAAAGCCACCTACTTAAGAAAATTATTTGTGCATATTGTTAACTTGCATCTTAGACATAAATTTTAGCATATGTTTTGATGCATGGAAGTGTTTGATAAATAATCAAGTTGGTATTAGTAATTAATACTTAAGAATAATATCGATGTTAATAATTAATATTAACATCTGGTATCAATTAAATCAATTTTGGGAGGTGAATAATTGGTTAAATCATGATATTAATAATAACTCTGACATTATAAAGGAAAGGGATTTTGTTTTATTGATTAGCAAATTATCTATTAAATTAGGCAAGCTTTAATAAATTTAATAAAAAGAAAACATTAAATAAAAGGTGCTTATTGTTGGATAAGTTGGCCATCTTGGTAATGTAGGGAGCATTACCATTATGCATAACAGGTCACTATGCATGAAATAATGGTGTCCTACGTGAGTGTGCTTGGATATGGCCCTTGGGATATATGTTTTGGGGAGTTTTTTGTGGAGAAACAAGTGAAAAGGAGGATCGAAGGAATCGAGAGGGTTTTGGAAGGCAACAAATTGAGGAATAATGAAGATTCATGCAGGCAGAGGTAGTTATTTAGCTAGTATTGCCTTGGTATGATGGAAAATATCTATTGCTTTCTTTGAATCACTCTTCTTACTGTGTTGCTTTGAAATTTTTCTTGATTGTCTATGTTGCTTTACCTCTGGGTCATTTTTGCCTTTGCTTTTCTTAGTAGACTAATTCGTCAGGTTATCTTGTCTTGCTTGCTACTAAGATCAAGGTGTGGACGCTTTGGTTTATGGTTTTATTTAGTAGGCCCAAACATTGTTGTTGTCTTATGGCCTAGCTTGTTTTCATTATCTAAAAATTTAGCGTAGTGCAACTTTCTCCTTTGCATTTTCATTGTTTGGTTGTTTGTTGTCCTTTGGAATCTTAGTGTATTAGTTTTGGTTTTGGCATTTTTCATATGAGTTTTGGTGGTAGCAAAACTATATTTGAACATCATTTGTCCTTGGATACGCTCAATCTACACAGTCATTAGAGTAGAAGCTTCATTTGTTGCTTTGTCTTGTGATTGGTTAATTTTGTTGGGTCATCGTATTCCTGTGTTTTTGGTGTTTTTGTCCAAGCTAGCAGTCTATTGCTTCTAGTTTATTTGAGTATCTTTAAATGCTTAGAGGAGGCAATCTATGACACTTCCCATTATTGTTGTAGTTTTTCTAGGGCTAGCTTGGTTGTAAGTTTTTCCTAGGTGGTTTACGCTTGGAGTGCACACCTCGATAGCATATTATTGATTGCTTTAATCTCTAATTCGCTCTTTTAATCTAATATAATTGTTAATCCGTGTTATAGAATAGCAAATGGGAATTATTAGCATTGTAGTATTAAAGAGTATTAGAGATGATGTAGTCGTTTATTTGAAAAGTCTTGTTTTCTTTAGCTTTAAAGAATGAGTTAAATATATATTTTATATTGCTTAAATAATGTGGTTATTATGGATTAATTGATTAAGATTTAGGAAATGGTATACATATTAGATTTATTAGTTTTGAAGTAAACCTTGTTGGTTAATCACAATGATAGCAAACTAGATTTTATTTCATAGTTTCCTTAAGAGAGTTATAATTATCAATACAATTCTTGTTTGATGTTAATTAATTAAGATGATGTTAATTAAAATAATGTTATAAATTTATGTAATATAGAAGCAATAGCCATGTTGGAGTGAATGTGACTTGGGTGGTTAAGAAAACCCTTAATTGGGAGAAGTATGAGATTCTCTCAATATGTTGCATGTAAGGTTTTTTCTTAATGCATGTTTTGCATGATTGCATGTTTTTTTATTGCTTAGTGAATTATAGGCTTGCATAAGCAATTGATGAGCTGTCATGATCCCTAATATTCGATTCAAGTTCATGGACAAAGATTATCAAATGAGAACCTTGGATGAAATATGGCACTTTAGAACAACGATATAGTTATGTAATAATGTTACTAAAAAATGATATGCTTGAAGAACATTGTATCGAAGGAAAGATATTTTGTAAATTGGTTATTTACCCTATTTCAAGAATCATTCTTGTAATGAAAGATCTAATGTCAAAGCTCTGCTATGCTATATCTTGGAATGCTTTTTTGTGCAAAATGGAAGAATATGTTAAATCCATGGATTATAATTTATTGTGCCTTGGTGTTGTGGTATTTTTACCTTGTAATTAAGGAAATGCTAAGACTAGAGTTGTGTTTTGAAAAGCATTTAGTCTTTAGTAAAGTATTTATGATGCATTTAATTATGTTTTAATTTAGCACTTTATTTACTTTTAAGAGTGATGTTGTTATTAGGTTTTATTTATGTGATTCTTGGGTTGTGGGGCATGGGCAATAATTAGAGCTATATTAGAACCCTTGAGTCAAGAAAATAATACAATAGTGGAAGGAGTTATGGTGATGCAATAACTAGGTAGTTGTGAATCCTAGGGGGAGTTGCAGTGATGCAATAACAATATATTTATAAATTTGGGAGGAGTTGTGGTGATGCAATAACGAATTACTCATGAATGATACACCTTGAATGATGAGAATCAAGTGTTCCAAGTGATGAAGCCTTTGGAATCATTCTCAAGACAATATAGTGGTGGTATCTTAAACAATGATGATCACATGACCATGTACATTACCAAGTGAATGGTAATGGCCTTAGTCAACCTATGGAGGTGTGGTAACTAAGCACTAAGGTATTACACCAAATTAACCCTACAGAGACAGACTTATGTGAGGTTAGGGAAGAAGGTGCCCCATTTAAATGTTATGGGCCTTCAAGGATAATCTCTACATCATGGTCACGTTGTCCTATACCGATGAGGGTAAAGAAAAAGTGGGGGGACCATTGATGACATCCTTTTCTAAATGATGAGGTTTAGAAAGTTGAACCCCAAAGGTATAGGATGTTGGTCGATCATGTTTACTTGAGTGTTATTTACAACAAAATTGAACTCAAAATGTGGTTATACCTAATAATGCTAAAAAATATTAGGCCTTCTTTGTGAACCTTGCTTGCAAATATATATATATCTTGGTTTGGTTTGGTGGATTGTTATGGTTGGTATTAGAGCCTAGGTCGTAGGACTAGAATATTCCATGGAGGGAACCTAGGTTGAGCCTTTATTTGAAGTGCTACTTTGAGGAAGACTTACTTTTCTAGGGACCTTAACTTTGTCTAAGATAATACGGGTATTGCACGTTTGTTTAATCGGTCAGACCAAGAAATAAAATTCCTAAAGTACAATTTATTATTAGGGATGGCACCTTGTAGGTAGGTAAGTGTGACCAAGACCATTATTAGGAGAGTGATAATGGTATAAGTTAGTTCATGGGGAAATGAAACTAACTAATTGTAAGTATAATTTAGGAGAAATTGTAACTTACCTAGCTCCTTTTTGTGGATAGGATATGGTACTTATTTTGAGATCATCCAAGAAGGTGAGGTTATTTATGTAGGAGAAGGTTGTAGTACATCCCCAAAGGAGGTCTAGAAGAATAATGGACTCTAGCAAGAAATCTGGGAGAATAATGGACCCAAGTAAAAAGTCTGGAAGAACAATGGACCCAACAGGAAATTTGGGAGAACAAAGGATTCCACCAAGAGAATGACTAATGTTACATCTGTAGTTAAGTTTCTACAAGAGGAAATGGAGTAACTTACATAATTAGTAAGGTCACTTCAAGAACAAATAGAGCAACAATGAGAATTTTTGGAAATGATTACTAAACGAGAATCCAAAATTAGGAAAAGTAAAGGAAACCCAAATTTCAAGAATAAGAATGATGAGAACCACAAAAAATATAAGAAGAATACCAGAAGAATGATAATTCAAAACTTCAACCCCAAAAGCAAAATGAGTCAGCTCAAAAGGAGGAAATAGGGAATAAAATATAGAAAATATCTTAGGCACCTAGGATAGGTGATTCATTTGTGGGGGTCCTATTGGGGATTTTTCCTATATCCGTAGGATGAGCTATCATGCTAGAGGAAAACCTACTGCTAACAAGCTATTACAGGCCCTGGTTGACCTGCATTTTTAACTTGGGAATAGAGTTCTTTAATATTTTTTAGATAGACCAAGTATGGTAAGGATACCCTTGAGGTGAGCTTAAATTATTGAAGTTCATGCTCTTCCAAATTTATGGTGATGAATTAACAAATATTATTTTTGATTGAGCTAAAACAATAACAGTTCTATTATGCCTTATATATGATCGGTGGTTTAATCCTTTGGGCTATTGTATCAAGATTTAATTACATTTCAATGAAAATAGAAAGAAGGGTAACGAAATAATTGGTGCAATTATGTTCATTCGAATATCGTAATAAACATAAAAATTGACCAACAAAAGAAGCGTTCATTATGCGTTCAAATAATGTAACCCATAACAAAGACACACACAAAGCTAAACACAAAAAGATAATAGGAAAGAAGCCCATAATTGTATTAATATTTGAATGAGATTACATGAAGAGTTGTCTTGGAATCACCATCTAACTCTTGGAAATATTAATACAATAAAGATCCTCGTTCAAATATCGTAACAAGGAATTTTCACTCTTTAGTTCGAATATTGCAACATTCGAGTCTTTAGAGATCTGGCTCAATAATCTAGGAATATTCTCAACTTCTTGGACACTTTCCTATCAAAAAATTTCACAACAATGGGAGGAATGAGGAAATGAAAAAGAAGAAAGAAAACAAAGGAGATACAATAGCAAAGAACGGGCACTCGAGTATACCTCTTAGAAAAAATATGCTATGTCAAAGTTCGATCCTTATTTTAGTTGTAGACATCCTTCTTATAGTTGTAGCGGTCCTGTAATTTCCTGAACCACTTACATATGAACTGTCCACCTGTTGTCATCTCCTGCCTTGTCATCAGTTGGGTGTTGTACAGTCTATTTTATCTATCTCAAAAATATTTTTAGGAAAATTGGTCAAAGCCTTTCTTAGTTGTCACTGATCTTCTCTTTCCCCTTTTCTGCCATCATGGGTCCCATGCCATCTACTAACTCAGATGCCTTTTGACTCTATTTAATTGCCTCCCGCTCATCTTGACTTGCACCAATGGAATCTGCTATAAGAATCCATATTCTTCATCGATCCCACTAATTGTGTGAATCCTATCTAATGCTATGATTTCTTTGCTTTTGTCTTCCCTTATGAATGTATGCCTACTCTAGAAGAACCTAACGATGTCAAGGGAGTACTTTGTCAAAGAGATGAGTTGATCGGAGAGTTTGTCTTTGTCAACCTCTTTGCAAGAAAATTATCTAGATATCTCGAATTATTATTTGATAGAAACCTTCTGTTATGAGTAATTTTTGGGGATCAACATTAAGGCGCTTTAGCTAGACACATATATATTTTTTTACTTTTTCTAGATATTTAACTGAGTTGTTCCATCTGGGTCTTTCCGCCTTAAGAATTACAACTTTTTCATACTCTCCTAGGCAACTATGAACCCTCCCATCAATGGTGGTCACTTGCATGGACCTAATATGTTCATATTTTTCCTTGCACCTTTTGTAGACTAGGGATATAGCATATATCTTCTCATCTGTATTTACTAATAGGGATTTTATCTCCTTATTTATCTCCATCATATTTCCAAAATTCTTGTAATAAGTATTTATCATTTCTACTTCTTTCTCAATTATCTTAACCATATTCTCCTTGAATCTAGCCGTAAGCTTTGGGACTTGTAATGAATATTTGTCAAAAGGCATTTGTTTTTGAGTTTTATTTATTTTAGCTTTTAGTTTCTCATTCTCTGATTGCAATGATTCTACTTTAGATCTCCAAGCTATTGCTTCCTTCTCGATGGCTAAAGTAATTTGTGCATGAGCTTACACTCTATGTTTTAGTAGTGAGACAGAGTCTTCTGCTATTACTGTATCACCTGTGTTGGAATCTATTTGAAGTGACTGTATCCCATCAGTGGGAATGATGATGGTGGCCCTGGAAGTAGGTTTAGAAACTAACAGAGGAGAACTATGAATTCCACTTCTACTTTGAAATTCCATTGCCTTGTCTTCCATTATAGCTTCAAGTTGTTCCTCTTCCTCAATAGTGAATTGTATGAAGTCCTCTTTTTTGATCAGGGTGATGCTCATAGAGTCATTGATGCTTGATTCAATCCTTGCTCTTTTGGAAGGAGGAGGTACTATAGTGTTGGGTATCACTACCTGGTAATTTCTGAAGATGTCGTTGAATCCTACGACTTTATTTATTCTCTCCCATGCCATGGCAAAGATCTTAATTTATTTATTGTTTTCCATGAAGGTTTTTGGTACTACCCGCAGTGATCCTATGACTATCTATTATAGATGTTGTGAGGCCATTAGAGTTAATGCCAAATTCTTGGATGTGAAACTCCTTGGGGTAAGAGAAATAGATATAATATATTTTTCTCTATTTGTGCTGGGGGACTAAGAGGCAAAATAAGTGCTAGCCTTTTATTCCATCGTCTGATCCTATATCTCAGCTATGATTTTGATTCACTCAGGATTCATGCTCATAACCTCCATAATAGGATTGCCGAAATCCTTTTGTGGGATGGTGGTTATTTGAGGTGCCTTTTTATATAATGTATCTTTTCTTACCATCCTCAGGTCCACAAAGTAGTCATCAAAAGTCTCTATGTGAGTATGTGCTCTTACTAGGTTTTTGTTATTCCATATTTCTTTGATATTTATGTCGTTTTATGCCCATAGAAGACTTTTCTCATATTTTTCCTCCCTATGCTCCATTGGATTAGGTTTTAGAGCGATTTTTATTGTAATGACCCTCGGGATCATATGGTCTCCAGGTGATTTTTGTGAAACAAAAGGAGTCCATTGCAGGTACAAATTTTATCATCATTGGATATTCTTGGTATATATATTCACCTATCTTTCCTAGAACTGTGAGCCAATGAACTCTGGTCTTCTTTTTCCTCCATATTAGTTTTGCTTCTTCTGTGGACTGCATTACTATCTCTAAGGTAGCCAATTATTTGGGACAATAAGTGGGTAAGGCTTTCAATGGCAATTTGCCTCTATATGTTCTTATGAAACTGAAATGTTCATCAAGAAAGTAATCTCTAGTTTCCATATCTTTGAGATATTTGAATATGCTTGGGCTCATTCTGGGTGGCTTTTTCTCGATGAGCACATGGTACATTTATGCTAAGAACGTTCTACACAATTATAAATATAGGGAAGTGCCATCATAGATGCAAGGCAATCTGTCCTGGATAATTTCTCCTAAAACTCCTCCAAGTTGCTGGATAGCATCATCTTTGAGTTGCCCAATGATAAGGTGCACAAGGAATGAATAATGCGAGAAACAGGGCATAAGATCCATATTTTTCTTTATGGCATCTTGTAATTCTTTGAATTCTTTGTCTATGGTGTCACATATGACATCTTACAACCTATATATGGGCATCTTCTAGGTCTTGTTGCACTGTACTATTAAATACATCACTTCGATGCTGATCCAATTGAGGTCCTCTACTCCTAATACTACATGAATCATGTCAGCGTAGTCTCTTGCCCATTTGTGGAATTGATTCTTATGAATTGGAAATATTGTTGACACTAGTTTTTTGTAGTTGACAAATTTTCATAGAAGGTGGTGCCGATCATGTGTCATGCCTATCTTGAAATCACCTTCGCATCGTAGCACTGTTTGGCCATTTCTAGCTCGAACACATATTCGATATTTTTGGGTGTAATCCATTAGATGGGCTTGTTTCACCCATTAACGATGGCCATAGTCCTTGGATGTATGCGATCCCAAGATGCGTGTACCTCTACTCTACTTGCATAATGATATTGAAATAAAGGACCATAAAGGCATAGATAACATGAAAATGACAAATAAAAAAAAGATCTTTTATTAATTCTTGTGAATCCTAGGGATACCCAATTCGATACAATTAAATATAAGTAGAATAATGGTGAATATGTCCCCTCGCAAGGGGGTGGTGCGCTCCGCAGGCCTCTCGATCTCGCACACAAACTTGTATGAGGGATTATAGATGTCTCCTCCTTTTTCTTGGAGGGATCTTATACGCTGAATGCCTTGAATCGGTCCTGTAAACTTGTAACCTGCATGCTTAGAAATAATAGAAGACTATTAGTAACACGGGCGGCCTCTCGTGATGAGGCTTTATTAGTAGATTTAATAAACATGATATATGAGCATGATAATATTAAAATGCAAGCACAAACTAAGTGATAAATGCATGAAAAACTCAAAAATATGATGTAAATGCATTATAGGAACTAGATCTATGCTAAAACTAAAAAATGAAGTAAAAGGCCATAATAGATCTAAGCTAGAACCTGGATAATAATGTCTAAAACCCAAGACTATGCCTACGGGCTACTGTTAAGAACAACGATAGTGAAGTGAAACCTTTCTCCTCATGAACCAGGGGCTGTAGCACTATATTCCTCGTTCGAATGGATGTCCAAGGGTCACCTTTTGTGTCCATACATTGATTGGTGATGAAGCACATTTGATTTGAATGGTTGTATGGTTGGAAGCCATTGCTAAATAAGGTAGAGCTTTGCTACTCCTCCAAGGGGTATTTAATCTCTCTCCAATCTGCTAGAGTTTTGCTGCACAAAATTCTAATATTCATGGATCATTTTATTTGCTTGGGAGAGTTCATATGTAGACCTCCTAGATTTAGATCTAGATCTGGATCTTGGATTTTTGGAGAAGCCAAGATCTAGATCTGCATGCAACTGACCATCCCAGGGGGAAGGATCAGTCACAAAATTGTATTGAAGGGGCAATCAGGAGGAACTATGGGAGTTCCATGCCAAAATATGCCCGTAGACAATGCAAGGTGCAGTCAGATTACATGATCTGGGCCCATATTCATGGCCAGACTATGTTTTGGTGCTAACCACTATCTAGAGCAGTAGCTATATGTGGCTGCTCTTAGCTTCAACAACCAGTGTTGGCAGCTACTCTTATTGACAATGACTAAAGCTTGGATGGGCTAGAACTATCCTTTTTGAGTGGTTAGGACCACTGCTAGCTCTTGGAAAGGTCCAATATCATTCATATGGTCTTCAGGTGTGTCCATTTGAGTAGTCTTCTAAATATGATGCATTTTAGGTGTCTATAGATACCCATTTTTGGTATTCATTATGGGAAAACACAGCGCAGAGCAAAAATAGACCACCTAGAGCCACATTGTGGGGTGTGTAATGATCATCGATCTGATCAATATAGGATGCCCTAATCATGAGAAAAGGCATGAATCCTAGAATCATTGCTTCCAACAGGATGAGAGGCATAAATTTATGAAAGCTTGCACATGTCCAGCAGACAATTGGGTAGCTTTAATGCTACTATAGACTTCAGTGCTACTATAGATACGAAAGGAGGAGAGCTACAAACTTAACTGTCATATTTGCTTTTTTCCCTAGCAAAGGGTAAGCTTATGATGGTTGTTGGAAATGATTCATAAGACAAACATAATTTGACATGATCGAGTGATCTTTTGTTGATTTTGATTATGATTATTGATATTATGACTACCCCCTCAAACAACGAGTCGATGAGGGAAGGACAATGAATAAAGCGACGAGTCGCTTGACCAAGATGAATGATTTGGACCCTTTTAGAGGTTTACTTTGTTGTTATAGGCTAGGTCCCATCTCAGGCATGATTTCAACCATTCATAGTAATTGTATATCCTTATCCCAAGGAGCAGTCTGACCGCAGTGGCCTTCTTAGGGAATCAAGATGATAACAATTCCATTTAAGCTTGTGTTGAATCACTATGTTCAATGATTTGTGGGGCAGTCCGACCACCATGGCCTTCTTCGAGATTGAAGTGAAGTGTCTCAATTCTACCATAACTAATTTTCCCCAAGTGGCCTTATGGTAATTTACTCATCTTGCCGGATTGCATGGAGTGCAAGTCGCTGCAACCGCCAAGTGTATAGAGTAAATAATTAAATACGAGGCTCAATTGAGATTTTGTTGTTATTTGATTTTTTTGTGTTAATTTAAATTTTATATTGTTTTTGGATTTTGATTTATATGTTTTTTTTTTTGGTATTTATGCACTTTATGATTTTTTGGGACCAATATGTGCACTTAATGGCCCATTTTGAGGTGCCTCATGGTGATATTTTGAGTAAATTTATCTTTGCTTCCTAGCCACTATCAGGAGAAGCAACACCCAATTGCCATTTCTTGGCCACTGTCAGCATCAACAGCCAGGAAGTGTGGGCCACTGACGACAGTAGTGGCTAAGGCATAAATTGAAAATATAAAAGCAATTTTTAGGGTTTGACTTTTATTATTGCCAGTTGTCAATTTGCACTTTTGAGCTCTGAGGTGAGAGTGATTGATTGTGATATAGGATGCTACCGATTTCAAACACCATGGCGAAGTAGGATGAGGCATTGAAAAGTGGTAGAGCTGATGACTCACGAGTATCTCTCAAACCCTAGCTTCTATTTGTTTTATTGGGTGAAACAAACCTTGCTAAGTAATCAATAAATGAACCAAACTAAACCCATTGGAAACAAAATGAACTGGTAAATAGGTCTATGTTAGGGTTTTACTAGGTGGTTCTAGCTTAGTTTTATGTTTTTCAAATTTTTTTGTGGTTTTTAGATGAGGGCGGATGTCGTTGGCATGCCGTCTCATTGCCATTGATGCTCAGAGCAGCCTCTAAATGGCCAAAGAAGGGTTGTTGTCACCGTTAGCGGTCAACTTGAATCCCAACGGTCACCTTTTTGACCATTGGCATATGGCCGCTATCGTCTCCAACGATCACTGCGTGGCTGCTCCTGGTGTGAGCAACCGAGCAACCCTAAGGTTATTTTTGAAATTTTTTTATTTTTAAGGAATTTAATTGATTTTTTTTGATTTTATAAGTGTAGATTTTGATTTTTTTGAATTTTTAGGTGCATTTAGTCATTGTTTTCATAACCTTAGGCTTATCTTAGATAAATTTTGCACTATTTTTGTTTTATTGGCTATTTTAGTTGTTAAGTGCATTTAATTTAGGCATTTATCTTGCACTTTAGCTCTTGTCTACGTGAGCTCAAGATCCTAGATTTCTTGTGTAGCTTCTGTCCCAGATGAATGCCACAAATTAGATTTGGCTTGATGCTTGTGTCCTTATGTACGTCACTAGGCTGCCTACGATCATGTTGGACCAGACCTCCCTCACTACCTTGGCACATAGGTGGGATTCTATGACTAACACCTTCCATCTCCCTACTAGCGAGATGACCATCATGTCGAAGGATGTATGTAGGATATTATAGATCCCTTTTGATGGATTTCCTATTGTGTCCTCTCCCATGGATGCCCAAGATGCTATCTTTATGAGGGTTTTTTAAGATCATGTAGCTGCAGTATTTGGTGACTACCATCATGGCAGGATCTCTGTGGATCAATGGTATCAGGAGAATGTCTTCTCTCAACGATAGGCAATTTTGATGCATGTATTATATAACATGCTTTTACCTGACTGCTCCAGAGCGAGGTTCCCATAGAACCTCCTAGCTATGGTTCTAGACTTGATGGATAACATAGAGCCCATCATCATGGCTTAGGGGAGTGCACTATTGGCTTAGTGTTATGATGAGATTTACAGGATTCAACGACATGGATGAGCCAATTTCACTTGCAGCCTACTCCTCCAGATATGGGGATGGGAGCACATTAGGGTGGACCACCCAGGAGGATTGCCCATCAAGATTATGACCATTATAGATGTGGCTCAGTTTTATAGAGGTAGGTGGCCTCGAGAGCACAAGGAGTGCAAGAGTCGGTGCCACATAGGAGATATTTCTCATTATATAGTGACTATGACTGGCTTGTAGACCAAGGATATCATCTGGAGACCTTATTATGAGTGACCCACCTGGGCAGAGGTAGACATATTCACATCTTAGACTAGGCACGATTGATGAGTTATCATTCACAAGGGCAGTAACAAGGAGTTCTTCCACTATTCCTGGGTACTTTGATAGTTTGACATACAATAGGACATACCTCTAGAGCCCATTTTGTATAGGCGAGTCACTACAGAGAGGGATATTCCACCACCCTAGGTTGTGGTAGTTTTAGAGGATGATGGCCCTCCCACAGTGGATGCTAGCATAGCAAATGTCAGGGTGACTGAGGTGTATACCTAGTGGTGGGACACACGGCTATGGTAGGATGGTGACAACTTAGGTTGGGATCGAGATGAGATAGCTATAGAGGAGGATCCTGATGGGCATAGAGTGTGGGCCTGAACAGAAGATTGGGGGTAGGCCATAGAGTAACAAGTGGTAGAGGAGCAGGTAGCTCTCAAGGAGGAGGAGAAGTTAGCTCCAGATGAGCAAGAGTCTCCTATCTAAGCTCTGCTGCACTGCGTAGAGGTCAAGCTTCAATCAACTCAGATTCAGATCTTGTAGTGGGACTCTACTATCATTGGGTTTCAGACACAGGTTAGGAGTTTTGAGGAGAGGACCACCCTCTAGACACAGATTAAATAGATCAGGATAGATCAACTTGCTACCAAGAGGGATGCTACTCGAGGATAGGTTGTGCCAGTTACTTCTACTGTATAGTGGCCAACAAGTTTAGATCCAGGTGCAAAGGGCAGGTGCCTACAAGGTCTCTTGGAGGACTATGACACTCAGATTATAGGAGATGCTATGTACATCACATCTCTATAGATGCAGATTCAGACGCTAGGTGTCACTCCTCAAGATAGACCTACAACAAGGGGAGTCACAACAAAGCACACAGAGCACATAAGGGTAGTCATTGGTCTGACCTAGCCAGAGGACCAAGATCCATATAGAGAAGACTATAAGGGACTAGCTTCGACCATACTCACAAGGACAAAGTTGAGGGTGGAGGCAAGCCAGGGGTGTAGGTGCAACCTAATAACTTTGATTGTTTTAGATTTATTTTTGAGTGTAAGGTCATATGACCTACACAATTGTAGCATGTGGTAATTTTGTACCCTCATGTACGTATTTGACACATATATATGATATCGAAATTTTGAGACTCATCATGTGTTTTTATATGTTTTTTCTTTTATGTTTATGCGATGTAGTATTATGATCTTATGCTATATGATATGATGTATTAATTTACATGCTCTAGCTATGTGATGGATGTATGATTTAGATGGTGTGATCTATATATGTAAATGGACTACTTGTGATGTATCCATACATGGATGCAGTGTTATTGCTAAATGCATGTTCAACTTTTGATCTATTTGTATGCATCTAACTTATGTTGTTATGATATGGTAAATGCAATATGTGTAATGCACTATTTACATGATGATGATCTAATGTAAATGAACCTGTATGTTTTAATCACTTAAAACATAAGGAATGCATGCGATATGAGTTCAACAATCTAATGGGCAACAACACATAATGTATAACAATGATGAATGCAAATAATAATTCTTAGCATAAGAAGTAATCATTTAGCATTCAGATGTGAGACGATGTGATATGTATGTGCTTTATTTATAAGATTTTGTAAATTAAAAGAAATGTACAAAATAGTCAGTGTCCGTTTAAACACATTACTGATATTTATCTAGTATCTGTTCTATTCATGCACACCTTTTAATGAACAAAACCTCATAAAGAAAGTTGATTATTTGATTGATGACGTGATTTATTGCTATTTAGGAATTTTTAAGATTTTCCATGAGACTCAAACACCCTAGTTACTCCATAAAAAGATGTATATTGACCATACATGAATCCTAAAAGATAAGGTTTTTGTTATGAAGACCTAGATACTCATTATCCCTGTGTGTGCTAATTAATATGTTACATAAAAAATAAGCATACCCCAGTACCAGGCGGGATTCATTCAGCCCATTGTTGTATTGGGGATCCTTAAATGTTCATCCTAATACTAAGCTGGACTCAGTTGGATTAGCCCACTAGGTGATACAGGACACCTAAAGCTAGCCCTTTTTGCAAATTGCTTTAGAGCTTACCCTAATGCCAGGCAGGATTCATGAAACCCATTGTTGTATTAGGGATTACTCAACGGCTTGTGGAGATCAATCATTCTAGGGATTCAAGATCTTCACCCCCTTATTTTCTTCATATTTATTTGGGATACTTGCTCATGTTTTAGTGATGAAAATCACTGTTTATTTTGAATTTTTGTTTTCTTTTGAGCAAGGAATTTATGTAGTGATGATAATCACTATTTATTTTGCTTTTGATTTTTTTGCTTTGTTTCAAGATTTTTGCTTGTTTTGATGAAAGCAAGGGATTTCTTTGGGTAGGAGGAGCTTGTCCTTTTGCCAATGATCAAAATCCTAAACCATGCGCATCACAATGTGGGCAAGTAGAAACCTTTCGCTTAGGATGCCTAGTACCACTTTGTAGCATTCATCTTTTCCTTGTTTCAACTAGGATTTTAGTGTTTTGATTAGTGATAGGATTTTGAAATATACAAGGCGCTATCAAAACTAGACCTCATCTTCTTCTAGTGAAGATAGCTTTCTATAAAATTTGATGAAATCACTAGGTATGGTTGAGTGATCAAAAAACCCTAGTAGCAACAAGAAGGGGTTGTGTTGAAAAACACAACTACACACATGGGTTATGGGTGATGATGGATTTTGAAGATGCATGATTGAGGTACAAACATGGTGTCATTTGTGAGATTTTGAACACAACCTATCGTAGTGTAAGTGCAATGGATGGAAATACCTAAATGCAATGTAACTAATGGATGCAAATGTTAAATGCCAATGTTTTTGTATTTTTGATGCTTTCAATTATTTTTGAGTTTTGATTATTCTGCATGTTTTTTTGAGCTTTTGAATTTAAACTGTTTTTGTGCTTTTGTGTTTTGATTTTGACCAAAGGGCTTTAATATGCCTTTGGGTCTTTTTGTGAAGTGACCAAAGGGCTTTAATATGCCTTTGGAGCCTTTTGTGGTTTGAACAAAAGGCTTTAAGATGACTTTGGAGCCTTTTGTGATTTTACCAAAGAGCTTATGATGCCTTTGGAGCCTTTTGTGAAGTGACCAAAGGGATTTAAGAGGTCTTTGGAGCCTTTTGTGATTTGAAAAAAGGGCTTTAAGATGCCTTTGGAGCCTTTTGTTTTGAAGTTTTCTATTGTTTTTGTAATTTTGAAAATTTTGAATGTTTTTGTGTTTTGTTGTGCTTATGTGTGAAACGCCCTTAGATGAATAATGTTGAGAGGCTTTGGCTCCTCAACACCTTCTAGTGATGTTAGGGGATATGCCCTAGGTATAATATTCTCAGATATGATATAAGGGCCTATCCAGTTGGTCGTAAATTTGTCTCACAGATGCGGTGGGAGATTTGAGTTCTGTTGGTTCTCTTTAAGTACCAGATCCCTAACCTTAAAGTCTCTAAGGTGGAATTTATTTTTGTAAGCTCATTTTAGATGATCCTAGTAAACATGAAGATGCTAAAGAGCATTGATGCGATGTTCATCCAAAAGGGTCAACTGATCCAAGTGAGCTTGCTATGTAGTATTGTCATTGATGAACTCTTTCAATGCGACACACAATGTTGGAATTTCCAACTCTAGGGGCATAATGGCCTCAGTGCCATATACAAGTGAAAATTGTGTTGCCCCAGTGGGCATCCACATGTTAGTCCTGTAAGCCCATAATGCAAGGGGTGATTGTAGATGCCAATCCTTATGATTTTCTTTCACCGTCTTCTTTAAGATGTCTACTATTATCTTGTTCGAGGCCTCTGCTTGCGTGTTTTCCTGTAGATAATATGGTGTCATAAAACTATGTTGAATGTTGTATTTGGATTTTAAAGCCCACATATATATATTTTTGAATGATGAACCATTATCCGAGATTATCTTGAAGGGGACCCCAAAATGACAGATGATGTTGTGAAGTATGAAATTTGTAATTCGAGATCTGATTATTGATGTTAGGGGAACCACTTCCACCCATTTGGTGAAGTACTCAGTCGCCATTAAGATAAACGTGTGTCAACCCGAATATGGAGGAGACATATTTTTGATTAGATCGAAACCCCACTGAGAAAATTGCCAAACTGCCTGAATGGGCTATAAGGTCTGAAATGGTAGGTGCATCAGATTTGTATAATGTTGATATTTAATGCATTTCCTGACATACTCACAACAATCCTTCTCCATGGTGGGCCAATAATAACCCATTCAAAGGATGCGCTTAACGATGGCCATGCCGCTAAAGTCGCCATTGCATGTGTATGCAGGTGGGTTAAAACATAAAAACTTTAATAAATTAACTTCAAAAAATTACATGCTACACACACAACACTTAGGTATTTATAGGGAAGAAGGAGGAAGAAGGAGGAAGTGAGAGATAAGGGAAAATAGTGGGATGTGGAGGGATAAGGGATAAGGAAGGAGGTGGAGGAATAAGGAGGATGAGGAGGAGCGGGAAATAGGGAGTGGAAGATATGAAGAGATAAGGAGGAAATGGTGGCGGGAGGAAAGGAGGAAAAAATGGAGAGAATGTAGGAGAGGGAGTTTAGAATATTTTTAAAAATTTACCGACAAAACTATGCCGACCATTACAGCCATGTTCACACTAAGCCTAGAAATATCTAGATATTTTTGGGTCTAAACCCTCTTCATATTTGCAACATTCTCCCCCTTAAAGTTGAGAGAATTGACTACATAGTCTCTCAGCTTTATAAATTGATATTTAGCCATCACTTTGGTGAAGATGTCTACGATGTTCTCCAATGTACGATAAAATTTAAGCTCAACAATTTCATGCTCCACCATGTCTCGGATGAAGTGGTACTTCATATCAAAATGTTTAGTTCTACTATGGTGGATCAGATTGTATGCCAATTGAATGGCACTGATTTTGTCACAGTAAATCCTGGTTGAACCACTTTGCTGCTCTCCAATATCTTCCAGTACTTTTCTTAGCCATAAGGCTTGAGTACTAGCATAGGTGACTGCTATATACTCAGCTTCTGTAGAAGACAAAGCTACCACAATTTGATTTTTGGAACTCCATGTTATTAGTCTTGATCCTAGACTAAAACAGTTCCTTGAAGTTGATTTTCTATCATCAATATTGCTGCCCCAATCACTATCACTAAAGCCTACAAGCTTGATAGTGTTACATTTATGGTACTGGATTCCAAAATCCAATGTACCCTTCACATATCTAAGAATTCTCTTAGCTGCCTACAAATGCAGCTCATATGGGCTAGCCATAAATCAAGAGACAAGAGAAACAACATACTGAATATCGGGTTTGGTGTTGGTGAGAAACATCAAACTCCCAACCATGCTCCTGAAAGTGGTCACGTCAACTTTTGGTGCTCCATCATCTTTGCTTAATTGGATTCCATGTCCAACTGGAGTTGCAACTGGTTTGCAATGCCCCATAGCAAACTTCTTGATCATGTCTCGAGCATACTTATATTGATAGATGAAGATCCCTGTATCTGAATTATGAAATTCCAATAGAAGGAAGTAGTGCATTAAGCCGATATCCTTCATCTCAAACTGCTTCATCATGGAGTGCTTGAACTTCATATTCACTTTTCTATTACTACCCTGAATATGAGATCATCCACATACAAGCAAACTATGAGGATGTCGTTATCTTAATTTAGGTGGTAAAGGGTGGGTTCATTTCTACTTCTTGTGAAACCAAAATATTTGAAGTACCCATCAATGTGTGAGTACCAAGCTCGTGGTGCTTGCTTGAGACCATAGAGTGCCTTTTTCAGCCTATAAACAAGGTACTCCTTACCTTGTTCTTGAAATCCTTGAGGTTGCTCAACATACACTTCCTCTGTTAAATACCCATTGAGAAAGACACTTTTCACATCCATGTGTTGGATTTTCCAACCCTTGTGAGCAGCTAAAGCAAGAATTTTTCTGATGGTCTCCCGTCGTGCTACAGGAGCAAATGTCTCTTCATAATCAATACCATACTTTTGTGTAAATCCCTTTGCAACCAATCTTGCTTTGTGCCTTTCAATGCTTCTATCAAAATTAAATTTGGTCTTGAAGACCCATTTAAATCCAACACACTTCTTTCCTTTAGGAAGCTCTACCAGATCCCAAGTATCATTGTTTTTTATAGAGGTTATCTCCTCTTTCATGGCATCTTGCCATATCTTTTGAGTACAAGCCTTCTCATAACTAGAAGGTTCAAGTTGTGCACTAGTTAACAAGGCATAGTTAAATACATCTCCCCGAGGTTCTTGGGAGTCATCATATCCATACAAATGCATATTTTCAAGTCTTTGCAAAACTGAACCCATTTCACTTGCTTGAATTCTAGTATATCGTCTTTGAAAATTTGTATCCAACATTTGATAATATGGATGATGCTGGAGAGTTCTCTTACCTCTAGATGGAGAATCAATATCCATTGGTGAGGAACTGACTAACCTTTGCGGAGAAGGACTTGGTGATGATGATGATGAACTTGAAGTCAAATGTCTACTTGGGCTTGGAGGAGGAGGAGTATTCTTGCCTTTCTTTGGTGCTATCTGCTGCACCTATGTAGAACCTGCATCATGAGATTCAACATCAATGTAAATTTGGGGATTTCCCCATTCTCCCCCTTCATCAAAAATCACATCCCTGGAAAGTATTATCTTTCGAGTCCTAGTATTATAGAGTCTTTAAGATTTTGTGTTCTCATAGTACCCTACAAAAATGCATGCTTGACTCTTAGGATCGAGCTTTTTCCTCCGTTCATCAGGAATGTGTGAGTAAGCCAGTTAACCAAATACTTTGAAATGCTTGACATTCGGTTTCTTGCCATACCAAGCTTGATAAGGAGTTTTCCATTTCAAACTTGAAATAGGACTCCTATTCAAAATATACACACTAGTCCTGGCTACATCTACCCAATACATATTGCTTAAATGCTTCATATGAAGCATAGATCTTGCCATCTCTACAATGGTGCGGTTTTTCCTTTCAGCCACACCACTCTACTATGGAGTATAGGCAGTAGTGAACTGCCTCTTTATTCCATGTTTTTTACAAAAATTCAAAAATTCATTAGAGTATTCTCCTCATTTATCTGATCTGAGATTCTTAACAAAATATCCACTCTCATTTTCAACTCTTGTTTTAAAATCTATGAAGCAATCAAAAGCCTTATCTTTATGCTTCAAAAAATACATGAAAAGAAGAAAGTAAGAGTGTTACCAATGCTTTTGGTTTGCATTGGACCACAGATGTTTGAATGCACTAGCTGGAGTGGATAACTAGCCCGCCATGCTTGTCCATGAGGAAATTTGGTTCTAGCATGCTTACCCAAGGCACAACCTTCATAGACTTCCTTATTGTCCTGAACTTTAGGAAGTTCGGTCACCATCGCTTGAGAAGTTAACATCTTCAAACTGGCTGAATTCAAATAACCGTATCTCAAGTGCCATAACACACTTGAATTTGCAATAACAACATTTACTAATTGATCTTCTCCTAGCTGGATAAAATTTAAAGGAAATAACCAATTCCTTATCATTGGAACTTGAGTAATGACTCTATCACTATTACTCTTATCAAAAATAGTACATTTACCCTCATCAAATAACAACTTATAGTTCTTCTCTAACATTTGACCAACACTTAAAATATTGTTTTGGAGATGAGGTGTGTAATAGATATCACTTACTTGTTTCATGCCTTCTTTTGTTGGAACCTCCATGGCTCCAATGCCTTCAACTACCAATGACTTGTCATATCCCAATTTGATGTTGGATTTGTAGGAAGAATCTAGAGTAGCAAAGAGTTCTTCTTTGCCACTCATATGATTTGAACATCCAGTGTCCAAGATCTAGGTATCATTCAGGTTCTAATCTAACTTGCCATATGAGAGAAATATATTTGAGGTCCCTTCCTCTTCTCCAAAATTGCCATACTGACTGCTCTAGTTGTTGCTCCCTTATGAAGATTTTGACCAGCAGTCACGAGCAAAGTGGCCAAGTTTGCCATAATTGTAGGAAGCTTGTTTTGACTTGTCACTTCCTTTTCCTCGTCCTGGATGCTTCCCTCTGTTCTGTTGTCCACCTTTATTTTGACCTCCACCTCTGTTTGAAGATCCTCCTCTATTAGGAGTTCCACCTCGTGGACTATTCCTACCTCTACCTCTGTGCTAACCTCTGCCTCGACTTCTGCCTTGTTCTTTTCCTTCTTGTGAAGAAAAGGCTTTGTCATCACCTCCATGGCTAGTGGAAGAAGATTCCTACAATCTCTCTTCATGTGAAAGAAGAGAACCAATTAGTGCATCAAAGGAAAGTGTAGTCAAATATTTTGATTCTTCAATAATGATTGCTACATGATTCCATTTAGGAAGAAGTGTTCACAACACTTTCTTCACTACAACCTCTGGTTTAATCTCTTCACCTAGAGTGACCATTTTATCTACTATGGCTTTGACTCACACGCAGTAGTCTCCTACTTTCTCATTCTCTTGCATTTTGAGATTTTCAAAATCTCTTTTCAGAGTTTGAAGCCTGACCTGCTTCACTTGATCACTTCCTTGAAAAATTTCCTTTAAAGCCTTCCAAGCATCTTGAGTTGTTATACAGGATTCTATTCTAGGAAATATGCTTTTATCTAGGGCTGCTTGTAAATGATACAGGGCAAAGGAGTTGTTTTTCTGGGCTTCTTTCTTGGTTTTTATATCAGCAGCACTTAAGGTAGACTAGTCAGTAGGAGAGGGTTCTGTGTAACCCTCTTCAACTATTTCCCATAAATATTTATCAATAAACATAGTTTTCATATTTATTGACCAGTATTCATAATCACTACCATTAAATTTAGGAATTGGGAGATTTGAATTTGAAGCCATTTCTACTACTTGAAAGCAAACTTTGATTTGACTAAAAATAGGAAGTACAAAGCAATTACAAGTTCAAATAAAATCTAGATTTCTTAAATCTCTCACTGTTTTCTTGTTCTTCTTCTTGAGGATTGTCTAGTATTGGAGGCCCAAAATTGTCTGCAATGGAATCCTCGTCGTCACTGATGACAACAATTTCAGGAGCTACCGCTGGCTCAGCCTCTGCTAGCTCAGGTTTCACTGGCTTAGTCTCTGGAGAGCATGGGGTATAACTCTCACTGGATTGTTCCTCAGGTTCAAATTCCACTAAATCGGACTCCTCCACTCATTGTCCAAATATATTATCTTCTGAGTCAGCCTCGTAACCAGAATCTGGATTCCTTTGGTGGGCTATCACTGAATTTTGTAGTTGACTAAATACAGTTTGTATTCCGTCTCGTTGGACCCTCTCATCAAATGATTTAGCATATTCTCTCTATAGTAGAGAGAACAAAGCATGGTAACATCCAATAGATATGATCATCTACTCATCAAGGCAAAAATAAAAATTTGTTAGAGCTTCTGAGGTTACAATTTTTGCTCTTTTACAACCGCTGAGGCTATTACACAAATTTTTTAGCTTTGAACGGGGTTCCAAGGGGCAGTTCCCCTAGTGTGCCATGGGGAGTCCAAATTTTTTTGGAAGTGCTAAACGGGCACTCCGAAAGGCTCCCATCACTATTATGTTCCCCCTTTTTACAAAGATAGCCCTTTTAAAGTTTTCAAATTTTATAAAGGTTTTTTGAGAAAATTTAATAATATTCTTTTATATTTTTAATTATATTTTAAATAAAAGTTTATATAAAACTAATTAAAAAATATAAAATTAGAAAAATTATTAAATTTATTAAAGCCTTAATAAAAAATTAAAACCTAATTAAAAAAAAAAAAACCTTTTCTCAAGCCGATTTGAACTCATGACCACTCCTTCAATGACAACCAACTCAACTGCTGTGCCACACAGCTTTCGTGAAAGCAAATGGGACCAAGGATTTATTTAAATCCTTCAATCGGTGCTAAAAACAAATAATTTTTTTTCTTTTGAGTGATACGAACTCAAGACCTCTCCCCGACCAACAAACAACTCTACCAATGCGCTACATGCTTTGGATGAGATCAACGGTGAGCATAAAAATTTATATATTAATACGATGACTGAAAATTAAAAAAATTAAAAAGGTTTATCCCACATGCAGTGGGAGGAGGGCAAACCAATTATTTTTAAATTCCTGCGAGCCATAGTAATATCGATTGCCTTTGGGCAATCACCAACTGTAGACACCAAAACAACACCAATCCGATTATGTGACTATAAGAACTTATCGAATTGGCATACAAACCCCCTAGGGCAGCCTCCAAAGGTTAAACAGTGGTCCTAACCACTCCCAAATAAGCTTTGAAAGGTCAGAGGTTAGTTTTGCACCTTTTTAGCACTTTGCTCCCTATTCGTCCCACCCTAGGACGATTAGAATCCTATTCGTCCCACCCCGGGACAATTAGCAGCAATCGCTCCAAGGTGGGATGATTAGCAGGTTTGACTGGAAAAAAGTCAAACCTTGACAAATGGCAGCCCAAATCTGCCACCTAACTCCACCTTCAAGGCATGGGATTGCGAGGGAAGGTTTCAAATTAGAGAGGCTTCAATCAAGCCTACCCTGATCATGGAGGCCTCAATCAAGGAGGCCCTAATCAGGGAGGAATCTTCTCTCCCCAAAAAAGGCATAATGAGCCAAGTGGCGCCCTTGCACGCGCATTCAAAGGAGACCCTTAGGTCTATAAAAAGGTGAGCCTTCTCACCCCAAAAAAAAATAGAGCTGGAGCATTTGGAGCAACGAAGTGCTGCCAAACTATACCCCCATTCCTCTTTGTGCTTCCTACATCCCTAATCATTTTATTATTTTATGTATTAACTAGCTCGTAGGGCGCCCCTGTCACATACAGGAGAATATGGGTAGGATATGCAAATTTTGAGCATCTGGGTAGTCTTAGAATTACATATAATGCCTAACCCATGAGTTTCAGGTGATTTGGATAAGCATAGGTGGGACATTGGAGCGCTCACTTTGGAGAGGCCCCCGACGGGCAAACGAGCATAACGGGGCCGTATGACGTCGCTTCGATGCAAAATTAGGTGATACCAATTCTAGATGTTGTCCTTTACATTTACATATCATTCTGTAATCTACTTATCAATATTATCACTGATATCTTCTAAGCGCCACTGGAGGCCTTGGGGATTGCATGTTTTTCTAGATACGCATATGCTATTAACGATTTGTTGTCTTTCTATGCATAGGATCTCACCACCAGGAATACTAGAGGGGCAAAAAGGAATGATGAACACATGGACACAAGCGATGACAACTTTTAGCCCACCCACTTCGAATGTGGGCACGCGAAAGACGTTGGAAGCGTACCATCCGATCTTGGAAGCGCGACTTCTTTCGGGCATCCATTAATGTAACAAATTGTATCAAATGTTCTGAGCCCTAGAGGGGGGATGTATTGTAATCATATTAAAAGCAATATCAATAAAGGAGGCCCCGCTTTGTTTGCTCACATCTCGTTTCTGCGTCATTTCCTTCATGCATTGCTCATCGCATTCGTAGGACTTAGCATCTATATCTATTTTTGTTTGCATCATATCGGTACACTATTTTTCTATTGCTTTCAGTGGCGATCATGGTGGGACCCTATCCCCTACTATTAGGATCAAGTTTTTGATCCAAATTTTGTGGTTTTTCTTTGCAAGTGTTACTCATTCGGGCACTGGACTGCTACTCGTGCCACCCCGGGACGAATACGTATTCGTCCCACCCTATGATGAATGCAGACCTGCTATTCATCCCACCCCGGGATGATTAGAGCTCTATGCATTTTTTGAGCAGAAACTCAGAGGCATCTGGTTTAGACAGAGAAGAGGTAGGCCTTCTGAACATCCTCTGTGTTTTTCTACTTTCTGTTTCTGCAATTTTCTGTTTTCTTTGCTTTATTTTCAGACACTTGCATAGAAAGGTTAAGTAGTTTGTTTTCCTTTCTTGCAATAAAGAAAAAAATAAAATATAAACATAGAGTAAATTAAATGGAAGGAACTTGATTAGGAATGCATTTTTCTCTGGTTTGCTTGCATGATACTTGCACAAATGGCAAGTCCTCATTATAGGTTTCAGTTCTAGTTAGGTTTTGTGATTTCCTTTTTGCTACTAATTGTCTCTAAAAGATAAAACGTACTTTAAAGCATTGCATTAGTGAAAATCATATTTTGTTGTATGTTTTCTTTCTTTACACAATTAAAAGGAACCACACACACCACCTAATAAAATTAACATCAAGGAGTTGGTCTTAATACCCCAACACTTGATCAAGACCAACGGTGGGTTTCATCACCACCTTGGCTTGGATTTTGCATACATATACCCTGATCACGATTGTTGCTAGACGTAAATCCTGATGAAAGCTGACCAAGTGTAGCGGGGGTGATTCCCCATGCATGAGGATAAGTCTTCTAAGGTAGGTGTCAAAAATAGAGCGATCCCCCTTTCGTACCGCCTATGTTCCACTTACTGTTTTGCTCTCGCGTACCAATAGTTTCCCTCACGTAAGGGTGGGTATATTGAGAGGTTCGATATAACGTCCTGGCAATGGTATATTGAAGGGGCGACCATTTTGGAGATACAAGAGCCCTCATTATGCATGTATAACAAAGTTTTCTTTACAAGATTTACATAACAAAAATCAAACACACTGAACCAGATCTAGGACACACATTTAATCTGTAAACAAGATAATCATTTCTTTGTTTGTGTGGTCCCCTTTTGTTTGGTATAGCATAAAAATTGTAAAGGAGATAAAAATATACATATCTTTTTAGAAAAACCACCACCATGGTGTATACCCATAGCCAAGCCCAATCATGGGCAGAAGCTATGAAAAGTATGCAAGGAGGCACAAGTCGCCTCCGTTATAGCCCCAAGGACTTGGTTATACCACCTTGGCAGCCTGACCCACAACATAGTCCACACTATACCACTACAGAATAGGACTATAGAGGCACCCCTTTGAGGGGCACTCCCGTTCAACACAGACCCTCTCAGGAGGAGTACACACATGGGAAGGCCCCCTTAGACACTCATTATGAGTGGCCACTATGCGATGAAGTGCTAGAGCAGCATAGGGTTCATAAGGAGGGCCCACATGATTATATCATTCCCCCTCCACCCCTCATTACTGTTAGAACTAATAGGCCAAATCTAGAGCGCAAGGCTCTTTAGATAGGGTGAGCCAACTCTGCCCGTCCCTTTCACATGTACGAAAGGGAGCATGAGGAAAACTAGTATATTCCTCAAGAGCAATACATCGCATGGGGGCAATGCGCCTTCGCACCTGCTAATTATCAAGATCACCTATTGAGGCCAGAGCCTCGGGTGAATGCTGCTAACCTCGATAGAGGAAAGCGACCCATAGAGATCTCGGATCACCACGACCGAGATAGATATGTAGGGGAGGCATCTAGGCCTCCTAGACCTAGGACGATGAAACAAATTGACTTGGCATTTGCCAAACATGCCGCCCACCAAGCGCAAATCATGCAGCTTAGGCAAGATCAGCAGTAGTTAGAACAACTGTATCATCTTAACAAAGAGCGCATTTAGCACCAGATAGATGAGTTGTTCTAGAACACTATGCATGAGAGGATTCCAACCCCTCACATGCATAGGACAAAAATTTATGAGAGGCACAACCCCTTAGTACGAGACAGGTCTCCATGACCTTATCAAGCGTTGCCTCCAAGACCTCCTAGACCTGAGCGGGAGGCCACTCCTAGAACCAATGATGGGCACCTTCCTCGGGCACCCATCCATGTTTATAGGTCATGCCCAGAAACTCCTCAAGAGGCCTATGAGGAATTTGAGCGAGAAGAAGAGCGGGCTGAAACGCCCTACCAAGGCAAGGGGGCGCTATCCGGCTACCCCTCCATAGGCCTCAAGTTCCTCATAATTCACAATGGGAACAAACCAAAGAAGAGGAAATCAAATCCTCTGATGCATACAAAGCACTGCTAGAGTGCTTAGAGTCTATGGAGACTAAGACTTCGGGGCCCCAAAAGCCCACCTTATGCCAACTCCGTAGTCACCCCGTGCATCCTTCAGTTTCGGCACCCCCATACCCCGACCACTTCAAAGTGCCTCAATTGGCAATTTTTAGAGGGGATGAGGATGCCCAAGAGCACGTAACAAGGTTCCTGAGTCAATGCTTTGGCATTCAGGACAATGATGCATTGCTTCTGAGAACGTTTATAACCACGTTCGCAGGCCCTACCTCGGATTGGTTTACCCAGCTGTCGAAGCATAGCATCAATAATCTAGACCAGCTAGTGGACGCGTTCCTTGAACGTTTTGCCTTCAACACCAAGAAGAAGGCATCCTTAAGTGACCTAGCTGGCCTTAAGAAATATGATGATGAGACCATGGCCGCTTATGGGAATCGGTGGAGGACATTGCTTTCAAAGCTACCTTACCTCCCTCCCATGGCCGACATGACTCAAATGTTTTCAAAGAGTTGCTTAAGGTCGATCTCCGTGCTATTGTAGCTACAGCAATATGCCACCCTCGAAGAAGCCCTAGCACAAGCCAGGATAATTGAGGAGATCAAAATACAAGATGACGAGATTGCCAAGCCACGCAAGAAAGAGTGGCCCAAAAATGCTAAAACTGGGCCCACGCAACCGAAACCCGCCGTGGTCAATCAAGTTGCCATAACTATACCAAAGCCTGCACAAATGACACAACCCCCAAAGGCTAATTATCAGGTAGTTCCTCTTGATAACTATGAAAAGGAAAATCATAAACAAGAGCAAAATCAGCAGCGTCGCCCTAGGCGACAATTCACATAATTCACGGAGTCTAGAGACTCCTTGTTTGACCACTTGTTCATGGAAAACCTGATAAACTTGCTGAAAAGTCGACCCATAGACCCCAACACGCCAAAACCCAAGGGCTATAGGGAAGACTTATATTGTAGATTTCATTGGCAGAAAGGACATGAAATCTCCACTTGTTGGAAATTCAAACACTTAGTGCAGGACTTGATAGACAACAAAATGCTCATGGTAGATAGTCCTGTAGCGCTGAGCAACCAACAGATGGAGGTCTTCAAAGACCCCCTACCTGCCCATGATGCATAGGCAAAGACTTTACAAGTGAACGAGGTAACACAAAACTGCCCCATGCAAGGATACGTAGGGATGATAAGCATCATGACACGGAACAAAAGATACCCAAACATGGTTGCACCCGCTGCAGCTACAGGAGATGTTCCATCAACGTCACAACCTCCACAACACCCTACGCAACCTCCCCCACCTAGACCAGTGGCCACGATTCGGACTAAACTTACTCAAAGTTTAAGGACCACGTCGGCTAGGCTCTCCATTTATGAGCTCATCCAACAATCATCGCCCCATCGAGAGGCTCTGATGGAGATACTCAAAGCCATTGAGCTACAACCCCACGAAGCCAATTCTTTCAACAATTTTGTGGGACATGTGAGACAATGCACAGAACTAGTCATAACCTTCAGGGAAGATGAACTAAAACTAGTGACTGGTGATATGGTGGATCCACCCCTGCACGTCATTGCGCGGGTCAACGAGATTCCATTCAAGAGGGTGTTGTTGGACACTGGCTCGTCCAACAACATAATCATGACAATGGCATTAAAACACCTTAAGCTGCCAGCATCCCACATTGTGGCATCCACTTACACTCTTTGAGCATTCAACGACGCGTTATGCTCGATGGTTGGCACAATTGTCCTGCCCATCCAAGTAGGACAAAAGACCATTCCTACGTTGTGTCACATCCTTGAGGGTGAGATGGCCTACAATATCTTGCTAGGCCGGCCTTGGATCAGGGACATGAAGTGTGTCCCTTCGATAGCCCATCAATGCCTCAAATACACATACGAAGGGCAAGTACATGTAGTCCCAATGGACTTAGAGCCCTTTAAGTTTTGCAATGTGGTGCAGCTGATGCCACAATCGACCCTCCCATCGACACATTTGGACTTTCAATTGAATCCGTCCACATAGGGTCCGATTTCGCCTACATCCTCGCTGTTGAGTCCCTCAACTCACCAACCTGGCCCATCTTCGTCATCTGTTCCTTCACCAACGATGCCACCTATGGTGGCCACACCGAAGGACAATGGGAAGAAGCCCCTAGAGGAGGTACCACCATTAGTCTCAACCATCTCTACCGAAGAGGTGCCCAACCGAATGGAAGTCGAGACACCTGGTTCACCCAACATGGAGTGGACTCAGGGAGAACTCCCATTCCCTCCCCCTCAACCATCGATGATTACCATTGAGATGGCCAATACGGGCCTGGGGGAGTACCTAGTGTGGAATGTTGTGGCAACACCCATGCTCGAATCCATGCAAGACATGGGGAGACCTCGCCTCCCCATCGGCACTATCGTCCCTTTAGGCTACCCACCAAATCAGACCAATTTTGTATATGGGGGCCTCGAGAACGACATTGAACCCTACCTACAAGAGGAAGAGGACGAAGAGCCATTTGTTGAGAATGTTGACTATCTATCCAACCCGGACTTTGCCTTGAAATACCTAGACCAATGTAATTGGCATGGATATGGATTGGGAAGATACGAACAAGGAATGCACATTCTTTGTCAACCGAGATACCAGATGCAATATGATAAATTAGGAGTAGGGTTCAACCACCCTTTGCCCCTCGACATCTTGGTAGAAACCATGCAAGGCCTAGGTCTAGGCAACAGGGATGGGTTGGCACAAGATCCATATGCCAATCCCAACACAACATACACATTGGGGGATTATCTCCCATTGTTAACAACAAACCTTGTTGACCTCAACAACCCCTCCCCTTTGATCGAGGAAGGGGAAAGTTCAAGAAGTAACCTCCAAGAGGGATATGAACAAGATCAAGGGGGGTCTTCTGAAGATGAGTCAGATTATGAGGTAGCACCTTGGGACCCTTTTGAGTCCGATAGCAATCACTCGCAGGTGACACCCATTGACGACTATCAGGAGAACTTCATGGCAATGTTCCCCTTTAATGTTCCGATCGGGCAATTGCTACCTCCAGAGAATCTAGCCCTCCCACAGAGAGCGAAACAACCCAGAAGGGACCAAATCAACTTGCTCGAACAAAATGAGCCTCCCATGCCGGCCATAAGGCCAAGTGATCCACCGGAGGAAGAAGATCCAAATATCTTCTTCAACATCGACTACCTGCGTGCCAAATTTTTGATTTTCATAGAGAGTGAGGATAGTGATCAAGAAACGCCTAGTGGGAGGCTATACCAACCAGAGGGGCACATAGTTGTCGGAGCCAATGAAGGCCTATGGATCTTCGATAGCGACTATGAGGATGAGACTGAGATGGCATATCTCAACCATATGAGGCAACAGGAATACCCCATAGACATCGATGATATGTTTGAACATCTAAATATGGGACCAAGGCATAGGTGGCATTTAAACCAAGTACAGTTAAACCAAGTGCTTCATCCACCACTTTGGGCATACAGGGAGCACCTCCCACCTAGAGACCCTATAGGGCCATCGGTGCCAAGGGTAGACCCTATCCTTCTATCCACACATAGGGCCGATCCTTTTGTGCCAGTACCCACAGAGCCAGATCCAGGGTATAAGGATCACCAAGGATGTCCGAATCAACACCCACGTGGCAATGGAGACCAAATTCATTCCATCAACATGATCTCCATTGATTTAACCGCCCCCATCCGCAATCCAGCCGATCCAACATGACCATTGTATCTAGACCTAGATGCCATAGACTGGGATCACGCTGACTCACCACCATCCCCATCAGAGTACTGGCCTTGCGGTGAGATGTTTCATTTCACCCCAGGACAGACTCAGGATATCTTCCATGCTGAAGAGGAACCCGACATTCCCAACATAGATCTAAATTCAGCAAATGATATCCACCTGATCCCAACTCCACACCAGTTGGAGGATGGATCCCACATGTCAGTCGAAGAGACGATTGACGTAGACATCGGTTCTGATCCAATGAATCCGCAAATCATCAAGCTGGGGGTAAGTTTATCCCCCGAAGAGCAAGCCGATTACATTGCCCTTCTCAAAGAGAAGAAGGAGGTTTTTGCATGGTCCTACAAAGACATGTCGGGGCTAGACCCGCAACTAGTCACGCATAATCTAACACTTGATCCGACAATCAAGCCAATCAAGCAAAAGCTATATAAGATGCACCCAACAATGGCCTTAATGGTCAAATACGAGCTACAAAAGCTGTTGGATGCACAGTTTGTCATCTACATAGATTACCCACCATGGCTGTCCAACATGGTACCCGTCAAAAATCCTGACGGGAGGATTCACATATGCATCAATTTTTGAGATTTAAACAAAGTGAGTCCCAAGGATGATTTCCCCTTGCCTAGCATCGACGCATTGGTAGATGCTACAATAGGCCATGAAATGCTTTCCCTCATGGATGGTTTCTCGGGATACAACCAGATTCGTATCAATCCCGATGATCAACTAAAAATGGTGTTCACGATGCCTTGGGGGACATTTTGTTATAAGGTCATGCCCTTTGGCCTTAAAAACACTGGCGCCACCTACCAATGCACTATGACATACATCTTCCATGATCACATGCATAAAAATTTGGAAGATTATATGGATGATTTGTTGGCCAAATCTCTTTTGCGCCAAAATCATCTTGATGACTTACGCAAGATCCTTGATCGCCTCATCGAACACAAGGTTAGGCTAAACCCCAAGAAGTGCGTATTTGGTGTCACATCTGGAAAACTCTTGGGTTTCATAGTCTCAAAATGAGGCATCGAGGTAGATCCAAATAAATTCAAGGCAATCCTTGAAATGCTTCCCCCAACCACCATCAGGCAGCTCAAAGCTTGCAGGGTAAGGTCACATCGATCAAGTGCTTCATAGCGTAGTTATCTGACAAGTGCCGACCCATGAATAAATTATTACACAAGGGGGTAGCATTTCATTGGGATGACGAGTGCCAGTCTACCTTCGACGACATCAAACAATACTTGGCTTCATCGCCAGTATTGGCACCACCTAGACCAGGAGTGCCGTTCTATTTATACATCTCAGCTTTTGAGGTGGCACTGGACGCCATGCTAGCCCAAAAAATGAATTACATAAAGAACAAGCTAATTATTATCTTAGCCGCACCCTAGTCAGTTATGAACTTAACTATGCATACATTGAGAAGCTATGCTTGGCGGTGGTATTTGCCACCAAAAAGCTATGCCATTACATGTTGAGCAATACGACGTATGTTGTGTCTAAGGAGAATCCATTGCGGTACATGATGAGTCGTACTTATCATAGTAGTCGCACGGCAAAATGGATCATGTTGTTGATGGAGTTTGACATCAAATTCATTGGAAAAAGTCCATCAAAGGTCAAGTCATCGTCGATCAACTAGCAGAGGCTCCTCTCGAAGATGATCAACCTCTGACCGTAGAGCTACCCGATGATGGGGTCTTCCATGTCTCAGAATCGCGATTTTGATGAGCTTGAGTCATAGGCTGACATAACCTTATTTTTTGATGGTTCTAAATGTGAGCAAGGGGGTGGCACGAGAATCATGTTTTTCACATCACAAGGGGCTCCAATGCCTTTATCATTTAAACTTGATTTCCCATGCACCAATAACAATGCTGAATACGAAGCCTTGCTCATAGGTCTTCAAACAACCATCACCATGAACATCAAATGCTTGAATATCTTTGGTGATTCGTTGTTAATTCTCAACCAAGTGAAAGGGGTATTCCAATGCAAATGCCCAGTTTTGCAGGCCTACAAAGCCCTTATGGATAAATTCCTGGCAAAGCTTGAATGGTACGACATCGAGGCACTCCCTTGATCATCGAATCATTTTGTAGACACTATGGCCTCCTTGGGGTCACTATTGGTGCAAGACATTTTTGGTGAGATGACAACCATTCAAGTCCAAAAGATCAAGAGGTGGTAGGTTTGTGTACCAATCCCAGGTATCCTATCCCTTTGGTCAAACAAAGTCCAGGGTTCTCGTATCGCTTGGTCAATCTAAGATGAAGGTTCTCTAATCCCTTTGGTCAAACCAAATCTCCAATGGGGTTCTTTGGTCTCCCAAATGCCCCATTAAGGTATCACATAATCCCTTTGGTAAACAAAGTCCTTTCCCCATCTGCTTGGGATAGAACTTCAAGGGTATCTTCCTTTTCAACCCCGGTTTGTCGTTTCCCGGTTTGCTTGTATCCTAATATATCTTTTCGGTCGTCGTTCTGTGCTTTGGTCATCCGGTTCTTCGCTTGGTAACCTAAACCCCCAAAGGTATCTATAATCCCTTTGGTCAAACCAAAAGCCCCAAGGGTTCTCGCCACCGTTGGTCACCCAAAACACCCCAAAGGTATCCGTAATCCCTTTGGTCAAACCAAAAGCTCCAAGGGTTCCCACAATCGCTTGGTCAACCAAAAACACCCCAAAGGTATCTATAATCCCTTTGGTCAAACCAAAATCCCCAAGGGTTCTCGCCATCGCTTGGTCACCCAAAATGCCCCAAAGGTATCCATAATCCCTTTGGTCAAACCAAAAGCTCCAAGGGTTCTCGCCACCACTTGGTCACCCAAAACGCCCCAAAGGTATCCATAATCCCTTTGGTCAAACCAAAAGCTCCAAGGGTTCTCGCCACCGCTTGGTCACCTAAAACGCCCCAAAGGTATCCATAATCCCTTTGGTCAAACCAAAAGCTCCAAGGGTTCCCACAATCGCTTGGTCAACCTAAAATGCCCCAAAGGTATCTATAATCCCTTTGGTCAAACCAAAAGCTCCAAGGGTTCTCGCCATCGCTTGGTCACCCAAAATGCCCCAAAGGTATCCATAATCCCTTTGGTCAAACCAAAAGCTCCAAGGGTTCCCACAATCGCTTGGTCAACCAAAAATAACCCAAAGGTATCAATAATCCCTTTGGTCAAACCAAAAGCTCCAAGGATTCCCGTAATCGCTTGGTCAACCTAAAATGCCCCAAAGGTATCTATAATCCCTTTGGTCAAACCAAAATCCCAAGGGTTCTCGCCATCGCTTGGTCACCCAAAATGCCCCAAAGGTATCCATAATCCCTTTGGTCAAACCAAAAGCTCCAAGGGTTCCCGCAATCGCTTGGTCAACCAAAACCCCGCCCCAGGTATCCATAATCTTTGGTCAAACCAAAGCCCAGTTCCCCAATGTTGGTCAACCTAAAGCCCCAAAGGTATCTATAATCCCTTTGGTCAAACCAAAAGCCCCAAGGGTTCTTGCCACCGCTTGGTCACCCAAAATGCCCCAAAGGTATCTATAATCCCTTTGGTCAAACCAAAAGCTCCAAGGGTTCCCACAATCGCTTGGTCAACCAAAAATGCCCCAAAGGTATCTATAATCCCTTTGGTCAAACCAAAAGCTCCAAGGATTCTCACCACCGCTTGGTCACCCAAAATGCCCCAAAGGTATCTATAATCCCTTTGGTCAAAACCTCCAAGGATCCGTAAGAATCACTTGGTCCACACCCATTCGGGTTAAACCGTCCATAATGAATATTCAAAAACAATAGATAATCAAAAATAACAAAAAAAAATTGCATCTCACTTTCATGCATAATCTTAAAAATCAAAAAAAAAAAAAAACTGCATTAGGCATCACATACATACATTGCATATTTGCTGGTCATACATGTCAAACGCACCATAGACTGTAATTACTCGGCAATTCCATAATTTTCCACATTTGTCCATTTTGTAAATGATCCATCAAGAATAACGCCATTCGCATTTTTGCCATATCATAGTCAATTGTCTTCTAATGTCTTTAGGGTTTTCGTCATTCATCTGTCTTTAGATTTCTAGTCAAATGTTGTACAAAGTCAGACCAATTTTTACAAGGTAGAGTTTTACTTGGATCATGCCTTGTTACATAGCATCCCAACACAAGCTTAAAACACATAAAAATTCCCAAGTTGTGTGAACGAAAGATGAAACCTACAAAGTGGTCTAGGATACCATAAGTGAAAATGTTATCTCGCTCATCCCCCTGTGCGAATGACCCCAAGAATGCTGAGAATTGGCAAAAGGACAATAAAACTTCCTTCAATTCCCCAAAATAAATAGTGGTTTTCACCACTACAAAAATTCCAACTCCAAACATGAATCTCAAAAGTGCACAAATAAAAAGCACAAGTAATTAATAAGGATTTTACTATTCCAAAAGGATGTAGTCATAGGAAAATATACTCCATTCAAAAGCAAAATAAAAGTTTTACTAGAAAATTCCCAAAACTTTGATCCAATTAAGGATTGTCTCGCTATTAAGATCAGTCCATAGTGAACGTTATCTCACTCATCCCCCTATGCGAATGACCCTAAGAATGCTGAGAATTGGCAAAAGGACAAGAAAAATTCCTTCAATTCCCCAAAATAAATAGTGGTTTTTACCACTACAAATAATTCCAACTCTAAATATGAATATCAAAAGTGCACAAATAAAAAAGCAGAATAAATAGTGATTCTAATCACTGCTCAAAATCCCAAGCTCAAAAAAAATAAACAGTGATTATCATCACTATATGAGCAAGTATCCCAACAAATTGAACAGAGAGGCGAGTAACTATTGAATCCCTAGAATTCTCAGCATTTGAAAGGTCATGAGGTGATCCTCAGTCCCGGTTTGGTGGATAGCCTGCTGGTCACTAGTGGCAAACCTCCCACATGATGATATATTTGTCGCATTAGCTGTTGGGCATATGTACAGATCAATGTTTGCATGTGGATGAGCTAGCTTATGGTATCCTAGATTGCATCGTAGATTAATCCTACTAAATGCAACAAAAGGAGTTAGTGGAGCTAATTAGGTGATCCTCAGTATAGGTTTGGTGGACAGCCTACCTAGCACCGACGGTATCCTTACGAATACCACATAAACGAACTCAATCGCACACACAGGGATGTGAAATAACTTGGTCAAACTCAAGTCTGATTCGTACCTTGTTCGAAAGTCTTGTAAGATAATGTACAGTCTTGACTAGTTAGTTAAAGCATCCGAGTCTCAAAAAAACCTTAACTACATTCTAAAACAATTGTTGTACATTTCATTACTTACATCACCATCAAAAAATACAAAACAAAAATTACAAATGCAAAGTTATTCCATAAAGCAATCACATAGTACAAAAAGCCAGTAAATCCTGTACAGTCTATGGTGCCACCACTTGTATACCAACAAATCATTCCATCCATTCCATATGCATACATCTATATCATATAGTTAAAATCATCCACAATCATAATAGCATATGCATACATCAACATAAATAAATGTGCATAAAGAACAATAAACCATGACAAGTATATAATCAAACCAAAAAAGAGTCATGTATATATATCAAGTCAAAATGCCCTCAAGCTACAATAAGAAGGTCCTCTGACCTCACAAAAACCAAAAACTCAAAATCCCCAAAGCCTAGGGAGTCGGCCACCATGATCACATAGGATCGGTGCGACTGGAACTACCCCTAGTAGTATGGGTCCTATGGGACCTCTCAGGTGGCTGCTGCTAGCCCTCGCACCCTACCCACCAACACTACCCTCACCTAGCCACCTGCGATGAGATGATGTAGATCGCTCAGTCTCACTACCTCTCGTACGACATGATGAACCACCTCCATCAAGCACAAGAAACTATCCATCGAGGCGGACAACCTCTATCTCTAACTCTATCTGGTATCGACCCCACTCCATATCTCATTGGCGATACACAGCCAATGCACTATCCCACTGTGCCAACTGAGTCCGTAGGAGATCCCTCTCCTACGTTACCTCCACCAAAGCATCTCTATGCTCCTCCTCCCATCTCCGTAGGAGACCCTCCAATCGTGCTATCTCAACATGAAGCCCAACCTCCACATCCCCTGAGATAGCCTGAGGCATGGGCACCTCCGGGACGGCCTACTGCTCTGGCACCCACTGCTCCGGGACATCCTGTACATTCGACTGCTTTGGAACCCCCAAATCATCTCCATCATCGATGAAGTCATCGACCTCCACCATGTCAACATCATCAAGCGGAGCCCCCCAACCCTCCATCGGTGCCTCTGCACCCCCACCTCCTGCTGCTGTAGTATCCATGCCTCCTAGAGGCCCCTCACTCTGCCATCACCGCATAATCCACCACCGATCATACTCTGCAGTCACCCCGACATCGTCCACGTTGGGTACATCAATAACTGCATCGAACCCCTCACCCAGCTGCTCAATGGTAGGCCAGACTAGAGTCTTCTCATCACCGTGATGTCGATAGATCAAGGGATCACTAGGAAATCCCTGGTGCACCCCAAACTACCACGTCACCCGAACATATGGGAAGTACTCCTGCTCTGTCCCGTGCCACCCAATCAACCATCTACCCCTGCACACATGTCGAAGCCACTCTCCAGCCTCAGGCTAGGCTAGATAGTCCCGGTACGGCCGCTAGAACACCTGCCCTGGCACTAGATGAGAGAAGGCATCAGTATAGTGACCTACGTCACCTGCCCATCATCGACTCTGTCCATGCTCCTCTGACCTCCACCATAAATTGGCATATCCAATTTCCTGATCCACCATCTCACCTCGGGTGGTCCAAGGCAAACCCTGCGGCCACTCCACAGCTATGTGCTGCCACCCCCAGCACTGCAAGAGATAGCTGCACCCGATCCCCTTTCGCTTTCGATAGTGGACCTCGTACAGCTCATCGTACAACTGTGCCAATAACGTCTGACCCCATCTCATAATAAGTGGAGATGATGTAGGACACTCCACCAATGTGAAAACCAACTCAAGCAGGTTCCAAGGGAACCTCACACCTGAGGAGTCAGGAAGTAGCATATTGGAGATGAGGGTCATGATCAAAGCATGCCTCACCCCTAATACGCCCTTCTCCAGCCACCACCGCACCAGAATACCGCCTATCTGGCAGTCAACCTCTGCCCTCTCCACAGCCCTCTCCACCCCCTCTCCACCGCCGAACCAAAACACCGTGTCAATACCACTGTCCGTTGGTCACGGTGGGTCATCCGGATAGGCAGTCCATCTATCGAAATCCATAGAATCCGATACACATCCTCCAGAGTAACAGTCATCTCCCCTGTTGGGAGATGAAAAGTGTTGGTGCGGGGATCCCATAGATTGATCAGGGTAGTCAAATATGCCCGATCCCCCACCACAGGCTCCAGACGCGTCACGTGCTTGAGCCCAAGGGCATCAAGCCACTCCCAATCCACAACTATCAGGGCATCCCGGGCATCAGAGAAAATAGTCGACTGGCGGTACCGACTCTTCACAACCTGAAACAACAAAATAAAACGAAAAAAGATATTAAGTACATACTTAATATAAACAAAAACATTAAAATAAAACTGTACAATAGAAGTACAGACTACAATTTACAATTGTACAACAAAAGTACAACATAAGAAGTATAGTAAAACAAATGTACAATGAAAGTACAGAATCATTAAAATAAAACTGTACAACAACGACAACATACATGAAAATAACTGTACAATCAACAAAAAAAAAAAACAAAAATCATATTAGGGTTTCAACCTTAATGTGAACGCAAAACAAAACAAAACAAAAAAAATATATTAGGGTTTCAACCTTAATATGGCAAAAACAAAAATGAAATAAAACATATTAGGGTTTCAACCATAATATGAACAAAAACAACAAAATAAAACGAAAACATTTTGGGTTTTAAACCTAAATACAAACACAAACAAATTACAGATAATAGTTGTGTACTAGGGTTTTGACCTTAATATACGAAAATTAACAACAAAATAACATAGCACAAAAACATGTTGGGTTATTTTAACCTAATAAAAAAACAAAGCAAATAAAGTTCCTATATTAGGTTTTCAACTTGATATACGAATAAAATCAAACCAACACACAAAAAAATTAGGTTTTTAAAACCTTAAAAACAAAATAAAGCGAACAAACATTTTATATGTGAGTTTTAAACTTCATATAAAACACGCACGAATAATAGGCAGAGAGAAGGAACATCATACCGGTCTCACCTCGGCTCCTCCACTCGAAGATCCGGTTCTCGCACTCATGATGTCCGTGAAATTTTAGCAGTGCTCCACTACGCACACTCGCACTCCTCCTCACTGCTCCAAATCGCCAAGAAAAAAATATTGCAAATGAGCCCAAAACCTAGTTTTGGTCCTTATATAGGCTATTAGGCCTGTAATCGTTCCACCCTGGGATGAGCGCTCTAGTTAGCACTCATCCCACCCTAGGACGATTACAAAATTGGTATTCGTCCCACCCTGGGACGATTACAGAGCAAGAAATAAAGCAACAAAAACTGCATCCAAAAAATGCACCAAAAATAGCAATAAATCTGCCGAACAAAGGTGCCTTTGCACCTGACATTCATGGCATGAAAAACCACCGTCGGGGTCACAAATACTCACTATCCTACTCCCTAAGAAGGCTAGCATAGCCGGACCGCTCCACGGGAAGGAGGATTTTCGATAATTTCTACCCCAATAGGCATAAAAAAAAGGGTCAAAACCCACCAAAAATAGGTCCGATGGTTGGAAAACTGCAATAAGCGTTCAACGAAAACAACTGAAGGCACCCTTACAAACGTCATCTTGGGTCAAGCGACTCATCGCTTTTCTCATTTTTGGTCATTCCCTCATCGATTCGTCGCTTGAGGGGGTAGTCACACTTAGTCACCAATCAACAAATACACACCCAATCAAGGAAATGGCATGCATTCAAAGAATCATTGACAAAGACAATCACGCTCCCGCTTGGGGCAGCAAACAAGCAATAATCACAAGCTAAACAAACACTTGGCATTCTGGAAGCATGAAGAAAAGGTTCCTCGGACAAAAGGTTGTGCCCTTTGCCTATTCATGTCTGAACAATGTCCAAGATCAAGTACACCTCACCGAAAAAGGTTACACTTGAGTTAAGCTCCTTAGCTCGTCAGAAGCAAGGATTCAAGAATGCGTGCCCTTTCCATACTTGGGGCATCAAAATTTGGTTAGGTTACTGAGAAACCCTAATCATTAAGTGCTTTGGTCATCTATTTTTGCTCAGCACTGCGCCACACACAACGCATCCCAAAAAGGGGCATCTGTAGACACCAAAACAACACCAATCCGATTATGTGACTACAAGCACTGACCGAATTGGCATACATACCCCCTAGGGCAGCCTCCAGAGGTTAAAAAGTGGTCCTAACCACTCCCAAATCAGTTTTGGAAGGTCAGAGGTCAGTTTTGCACCTTTTAAGCACTTTGCTCCCTATTCGTCCCACCCCGGGACGATTAGAATCCTATTCGTCCCACCCCGGGACGATTAGCAACAATCGCTCCAGGGTGGGACGATTAGCAGGTTTGACTGGCAAAAAGTCAAACCTTGACAAATGGCAGCCCAAATCCGCCACCTAACTCTACCTTCAAGGCATGGGATTGCGAGGGAAGGTTTCAAATCAGAGAGGCTTCAATCAAGCCTACCCTGATCATGGAGGCCTCAATCAAGGAGGCCCTAATCAGGGAGGAATCTTCTCTCCCCCAAAAAGGCATAATGAGCCAAGTGGCGCCCTCGCATGTGCATTCAAAGGAGACCCTTAGGTCTATAAAAAGGTGAGCCTCCTCACCCCAAAAAAGAGAGAGCTGGAGCATTTGGAGCAACGAAGTGCTGCCAAACTATACCCCCATTCCTCTTTGTGCTTCCTACATCCCTAATCTCTCTCTTCTGGAAGAGAGGTTATCGGGTGAACACTAGGAACACAATCCAGATCCAAAAACCCAAGCAATCGGCCACAATCCCACCCCAAACTCGTCGACACAACCCCCTAGGAAGTTTTGGACCCATCCCACTTGGATTGGTGTCAAAACTAGGCCCTAAACGGTGGGCGTCCCACCCCCGGGTGCCCCCCAAACTGCTGTAGTCCTAATCGCCCCACCCCGGAGTGATTAGAAATTTGTGCATGGTTTTGTTACTATTATTTTTGCATTCTTTTATATCTAATGTACTTATGTTGTTGTCCAAATTTCATTGCTTTCTGACATGATTTGACCTGGTTTCTGTCATTTTATGCGTCTACTAACCTACAGGGAGCGCCTTCGGATACAAGATAACCTGGGAAGAATATGCCAAATCTGACCTTCTGGGTCATCTCAAAATGCTGTTTTTAGTCTAACCACAAGTTTGCAGGAGTTTTGGAGGCCTCTGGGCAGGACATTTGCAAGGTCACTTTTTGTAGGTTTTACGACAGTCCCCAACGTCCCACCCCAGAGTGATTAGAAATATGTGCATGATTTCCTTACTATTACTTTTGCAATATGTCCCAGATGATATCCTAATGCCTCTGTTAAAGTTTGAACTCATTCTGACATGATTTGACGATCGTTTTATTATTTTATGTATTAACTAGCTTGTAGGGTGCCCTTGTCACATACAGGAGAATCTGGGTAGGATATGCAAATTTCGAGCATCTGGGTAGTCTTAGAATTACATATAATGCCTAACCCATGAGTTTTAGGTGATTTGGATAAGCATAGGTGGGACATTGGAGTGCTCACTTTGGAGAGGCCCCCGACGGGCAAACGAGCATAACGGGGCCGTCCGACGCCGCTTCGACGCAAAATCAGGTGATACCAATTCTAGACATTGTCCTTTACATTTACATATCATTCTGTAATCTACTTATCAATCTTATCACTGATATCTTCTAAGCGCCCGCTGGAGGCCTTGGGGATTGCATGTTTTTCTAGATACGCATATGCTATTAATGATTTGTTGTCTTTCTGTGCATAGGATCTCACCACCAGGAATACTAGAGGGGCAGCAAGGAATGATGAACACATGGACACAAGCGACGGCAACTTTTAGCCCGCCCACTTTGAGTGTGGGCACGCGAAAGACGCTGGAAGCGTACCGTCCGATCTTGGAAGCGCGGCTTCTTTCGGGCATCCATTAATGTAACAAATTGTATCAAATGTTCTAAGCCCTAGAGGGGGGATGTATTGTAATCATATTAAAAGCAATATCAATAAAGGAGGCCCCACTTTGTTTGCTCACATCTCGTTTCTACGTCATTTCCTTCATGCATTGCTCATCGCATTCGTAGGACTTAGCATCTATATCTATTTTTGTTTGCATCATATCGGTACACCATTTTTCTATTGCTTTAACCAGCAACCTATTTTGCTACTTCAAGCCACGTGTCACACTCGTACACGCCAACCGCTCTCGCCATGTGTTGCCTTGCCAACTCAGCTCACCCAGTCAACACCTGCATGTCACCTCAAATTGCATGTCATTGCCCAATAAACATCCACGTCAGTTCCTATCTCGAGATCTATGCCCTCAGCCTTGGCTCTCGTACCTCCATTCTTGTGCCTCAAAAAGTGCACCTGGCTCTGATACCAGTGTACGCAGGTGGGCTAAAACATAAAAACTTTAATAAATTAGCTTCAAAAATTACATGCTACACACACAACGCTTAGGTATTTATAGGGAAGAAGGAGGAAGTGAGAGATAAGGGAAAATAGTGGGGTGTGGAGAGATAAAGGATAAGGAAGGAGGTGGAGGAATAAAGAGGATGAGGAGGAGCAAGAAATGGGGAGCGAAAGACATGGAGAGATAAGTAGGAAATGATGGTGGGAGGAAAGGAGGAAAAAATGGAGAGAATGTAGGAGAGGGAGTTTAAAATATTTTTAAAAATTTCTCGACAAAACTATGTCGACCATTACAGCCATGTTCACACTAAGCCTAGAAAGATCTAGATATTTTTGGGCCTAAACCCTCTTCATATTTGCAACAGCATGTACCATCGTGAGCTTGCAAAATTACCCAAGCTGATTCTTGGGGCTCTAAGAAACGAAGGAGGAATCCATCGTGGCTTTGACGATACAATATTCCTCCTAGAAAGACATCTTATCACTTTCTATTTGAATGCTTGTATTTTGGCATGCGATAGTCCCTGTGGGACAACTTCAAGTTGCAAGAAATCTTGTAATTGGGATAGCCAACCCTGATAAGCTACAACCTCAACAAATAAGACTTATTTCTCCTATAATTCGATGTGCACAAATGTAGATTGAGAAATAATCTTGTGGTGAATTATGGTACCATTCCCCGTAGGACCTTGCAAGATCAAGGAACCCCAATGCACCTTCTTTAAAAAGTCTTTGGCCTTATAGAACCAGTCATGGTCTGGTTCGATATGAATCATGTTGACTGATTCTTTGTTATCAAAAGCCTCACACTGCATTGCTAATTGCAAGAGTGTTTTCACATGAATGGTAGTGAAGTCAGCAGATGGATTCTGAGGGATTAAGGATCCCAAATATGCCATGGTGTCTACAAATCTGTTTGACAAATGAGGGATTGCCTTGATGTCATACCATTCTAGTTGGGCTAGATAGGTGTCAACAAGCTCCTTATAAGCTTTCAGTATTGGATCCCTACATTGAAATAGCCCCTTAAATTGGTTTACTATGAGAAGGGAGTCACCGAAGATATTTAGCCTCTTGATCTTCATAGCGATGGATGTTTGGAGACCCAAGATTAGGGCCTTGTATTTGATGTTGTTATTTGTTCAAGGGAAGTCTAGTTTGAATGACAAGGGCATTGGAGCACCTTGTGGCATGAAAAACACAATTCTTGCACCACCTCCTTGCTCACACTTCAAACCATTGAAGAACAAAGTCATTTCAACTTCATTTTTAGGTTCTTTAGGTTCGGGTGCTTTTGATAATGTGAAGACTACATCATTAGGAAGTTCTATGGTGAGGGGTCTACTGTTCTGAAGAGGCATCTCAACCAATTGATCAACTATGACTTGTCCCTTGATGTACTTTTGGCTTATGAATTCCAAGTCGAATTCTATCAATAGCATGATCCACTTTGCAGTTGTGTATTGTGATATGTCTTGCTCATCATGTACTGCAAAGAATTTTGTTTGGATATTACATACGTTGTATGACTTAGCATGTAGTGGTGTAATTTATTGGTTGCAAAGACCACTGCTAGGCATAGCTTTTCTACGTATGCGTATCCTATCTTGTAGCTCACCAGGATGCAGTTAATGAAATATATCACTCGTTCTTTATCTTGTACATTCTTTTGAGTCAACATGGTGCCCAACACAAAATCGATAGCGGATATATATAGCAGGAATGACACGTCCAACCTTGGTGGAGCTAGGACTAGCGGTGTTTCTAGGTACTTCTTGATTTTAGCAAAGGCTTACTGACATTCTTATTCCACTACAATGGGACCCCCTTGTGTAGCAGCTGATTCATGGGTCGATATTTATCCGATAGTTGTGCGATGAATCACTTTATAGATGCTACTTTGCCCTGTAAGCTTCTCATATCTTTGATGTTAGTGTGCGGGGCAATTTCTAGGATAGCCTTTACGTTTGCTCAGTCTACTTCGATGCCTCATTTAGAAATAATGAATCCCAAGAGTTTTCCAAAAGTTATGCCAAAGACACATTTCTTAGGATTCAACCTGACATTGTGCTCAATCAGGTGATCAAAGACCTTTCTAAGGATCTTCGCATGCTCTTCATGCAACAATGACTTGACCAGTAAGTCATCGATATAGTCTTCTAATATCTTGTGCATGTAGTCATGGAAAATGTATGTCATAGCCTGTTGATACATGGCACCCACATTTTTAAGACCAAATGGCATTACTTTGTAGAAAAATATCCCCCATGGAGTAGTGAAAGCAGTTTTATGTTGGTCTTCGGGTTTAATCCAAATCTGGTAGTAACCAGAAAAACATCCATGAGGGAGAGCATCTCATGACCTGTAGTTGCATATACAAGAGCACCTATGTTGGGAAATGAGAATGAATACTTGGGTGTTACCTTATTGAGATCCCTAAAATTCGTGCAAATATAGATTCTTCCATTAGGTTTTCCTACGAGCACCATGTTTGATACCCATTATGGATAGTCGATGGGAACAATAAAGACTACATCCAACGGTTTCTACAACTCATTTTTCACCATCAAAGTGATGGTTGGATGCATCTTTCTGAGATTTTGCTTGATCGGTTTCTTCACGGGGTCTAGTGAAAGGTTGTGGACAACCAATTTTGGATCTAGTCCCAACATATCTTTGTAGGTCCAAGCAAAGAGACTTGGTATTTCTTTCAATAGAGGAAAAATGATGGCTTATTCTTCTAGATATAATATTTATCTGAACTTGAATTTCTTTGGATTAGAAGGGTTAATGCTGATGTCCACTTCAAAAGTCTCCTTTATTGCCATATGTGACCCCTCCTCAAGCTGGTGAGGAGTGGGGATTAAGTGGATGCATTTTGTGGGGTTTAAAGGTTCCATTGAATCATGGTCATAACTAGAATGATAGACATCATGTGTGCAACCTGGTGCAAATTGAAATGGTTGTAGCATCTCTTCATTAGGGAAGAAATCTTTAGGCTCTAGGGGTGAGTTAGCGTGATCCCAATCAATAGTGTCTAAATTAAGACACAATGGTTTTGCAAGATCTATTGGGTTATGGAGTGGAGTGGTCAAATCAATGGATATCATGTTGATGGATGGGATGAAATCTCCAAGACCATGTGGGTGAAATTCTACATTAGTGATTTGCCTTCCATACCCAATATTTGGCTTTGGGGGTATGGGGATATTAGGATCTAGTCTATAGATAGATGAGATAATGGGATCGTTAGGCTGCAACAACTCTCTAAATGTAGGTGGATTAGGGAAAACCATGTGATAGATGATGTCTAGATTTACTGGTCTTCCCAGGAAGCGAAGAATAGGATCTATGGTGCGGAGCATTGCCTCTCTTTCAACAAGTAGATTGACTTGATGTAAATGATGAGGCCCAAGATAAGCCATCTCAGTCTCATCCTCATAGTCATTGTCATATATGAAGAAACCTTCATTCTTGCCCACTGTAATTGGGCGACGACTTGCTTGTTGATGCCTAAGATAGGCCATTTTAGTCTCATATTCATAATCATAATTGCTTATGAAGAATCCATTGGCATTTACTATTGGCCCTACAATATAGCGTGCACTTCTTGGCCCGAGGTAGGCCATCTCAGTTGAGTCCTCTAACTTATATCCACTCTCATCCAAGATGTATCTGCTCTCTATGTTACCTGCCCAAGCAAGATGTTGAATATACCGAGGTCCATGGTAGGCCAGTTTGGCTTCATCTTTAGATTCACTAGTGACATGCCCATTTTTATCTCACTCATAACCATGGATTGGCTCATCCTCCCATAGGATGATTCTTTATGGGCATGTTTTGAGAGAGGAATTAGGGTGATACTCATCAGGTGCTCTGATATTGACCATAGCCACCCATTCGTCACCCAAGTAATAGTTTTTTGAGGGTTGATAGGGATTTGAGTCAATATATTCCCTGAACCCCAAGCTTAGTCTATCTAGAGCTACTACCAAAGAATCATCATGGCTTTGGATATGATACCCTAGACCCCACCTATCAGTAGGCAATTGGTACTACGGCTAAAATGGAAGTTGGCACCCTTGATCATACAGACCTAAGTCATAACCATGCCAATGACATTGCTCAAAGTACCTTAGAGAAAACTCAGGATTTGATAAATAATGAACATTCATGGTGAATGGTTCATCCTCATCCTCATCCTCTTCAATATCAAAAGCATTATGGGCATAGTCTATAACCAGTATATATGAAGTTGGTTTAGTTTGAGGCAATTTCTAATGGAACCACTGTGTCTATTGGCAAATTTGGGACTCTTGTCCATCCCATGTCTTGTGCAGAATCAATAATAGACGTGAAAGTCACGTTCTACACAAGATATTCACCTAACCCTGTGTTGGCTAAGTGAATTGTCACCTGTAGTGCAGATGATGCTATTGATGAACCAAGCAAGGCAGGTTGAGGTACCTCCTCGGCTATATGTATGGAATCTCCCTCATCCATTAGATTTGGAATTTCCATAGCTGCTATAGTTGGAAGTTCTTTAGGTTCTTCCTCCACTAGAGGTGCTTTTAGCTTTTGGGAATACTTTGCCTTGGATGTTTTGGGTTTCTCAGAAGTCCTAGTAGCTTTAGATGCAAGAGATGATGCCAACATGGACATATCACCTCACACTAATTTAGACTTGCTCTCTGGCTATGTGGTGGGGATGAAGGCCTTATGTACAGGTGTATCGATGGAAGGACAAATTCCCCTGTCAAGTCAACCTGATGCACATATTTAAATGACTCTTTATTTGAAGAAATCACATGCACTTGTCCCTCATGCACATACTTGATACATTGGTGCAAGATTGAGGGAACATACTGCATGTACCAATGCATGTCCCTCCAATATGTGACACAACATGGGGATGGTCTTTTGCCATACCTGAATAGGTAAAACAACTATATCCACTATGGAGCACATCACATCATTGAAAGCTCTCAATGTATAGGAGGTTGGGACAATGTTGGACCTAGGGATTTTTAGGTGCCTTATAACCTTTATCATGATAATGTTAATCGACGAGCCTATGTCAATTAGAACCCACTTGAAGGGTATGTCATTGATTGATGCGATGATATGCAAAGGCAGGTCTACTATGGTAGCAGACACTACCTTGATTTCATGATCGTAGAAATGGATCACAGACTCTTGACACTATTGGACCTATCCCATGAAGTTTGTGAACGCATCAGGGTTCTAGGGCCAAAGCTTAATCGATCTCAAGATTTCCATTAAAGTCTCCTTGTGTCTTGGTGATTGTTGAATGATCTCATAGATTGATAACTTGGCCAACATTATTTAGATATTTTTCTCTAGTTGCTTTGGATAGTTACCACAGGTCATGTTGGTGGACCTAGAGGATTATTTTACACCTGTCTCTATCGAGGTACAATCAAGATATGAATAGGAGCTGCTGGAGGCTCTGGTTGACCATATCGTCGACTCCTAATTGCCATGTTGACTATCTCAACCATTCTGATGCATCCCTGAGTGGGCAGTTTGACTTGTATTTGGTTGACTTGGGTATCCTGATCCCTGGGGGCCTCATGATTTGGTAATGGGTTTCTGAATATACCCATGTCTCTATTGTCGGGTGCTAATGGGTTGTCAACTTTTAGCTCACCCTTATCAATCATGTTTTGCACAACATGCTTGAAACCAACACATGCCTCGATATCATGCCCTTGTAGTTTATGATACAAAAAATACTGATATTCCCTATATCCCTTGGGCTTGGTATGATTAGGGTTTCGAAGTTGTACATAGAGAAATCTAATTCTTTGTACCTTGCTTAACTGATTAAATATCAATTGCATCGATTCAGATAGAGTCATGAGATAGCAAGGTAGCTGATGCTCCTTATTTCAACCCTGGTTGTTCTTTGGGTTGTAATTGATCGATGGGGGCTGAGCCTAATAGTTCTATAGTTTTTGGCTATTTCCTCCCTTTGGCATGCTTAAAAAAACCTGGTTGACTTGAGGAGGATTGGCCTGATTCTTTTGATTCTTATTGTGGTTAGCATTATTCCACTCCTTTTTGTTCTATATCTTAAGGTCTCCTTCATCAACCTTTATGTCCTCTATAAGCTTGGCTTGAGCTAAGGCTTATTCAAATATTTCATACTACTGCAGTTGCAATAGCAATAAGATGTGTTTGGTGTAGCTCTTTGTGAACATTCGAGTGAACTCTTCAATGGGAATGGATAATGGTAGCTTTACCATTATCTTTCTCCATCTATTCCCATAGTCCATAATTGGCTCATCATCATATTGCTTTAAATTTGCTAGATCAGACAAGTTTACCTTCTTCTTGATATCGAAGGAGAAGCGTTCAAGAAATGCATTCACTAGTTGCTCAAAGCTGATGAAGTTGTACTTGGACAGTTGATTGAATCATTGAGTTGCTACGCCTGATAATGTCATGATGAACTTTCTTAGTATTAGGGCATCATCATGCTCAAGATGGAAGCACATGTTCATGAAATTTGTAATGTGTTCTTGCACGTCTTTCTCTCCTTTGAACTTGTCTAACTTAGGCATCTCAAAGTGCCTAGGGTATGCACAACTCGATACTGAGGGGCACAGAGGTTGGTTGTGTATTTTTCTCAAAGTCAGATTTTGCCCAACCGAATCCTTCTTCTCAAGAGATTTGACTCTCTCAGCGAGTATTTGTTATACCTTCGAGAAAATAATCTCCTGTTCTTAAAGGTTTACCCACGGTGGTAGAGGAGGTAATCCTATGTTTGCTTGATTTGGGTGTTTGTATTTATCCCCCATGACCATGGATGGAGGTTTAGGATATGTCTACTCATGATCTTCCAACCCCGCCTGTTCTTCATTAAATTGTGTTTGTTATGGATCCAGGTGTTGTTGATGTTGTGAGGCATTGTGAGAATCGACACGTCTATCATGTTGGTATTTCTCACCACCTATGTATAAGTCATCTCAAGCCAACCTATCTGCTTGCTCTTTGCACTCGACCCTTTCCTCTCAAGTTTTGTTCATGTAGGAACAAACGCCTTTTTATTCGTTCTTCTTACTTGAGAGTTTCCAAATTCTCTCAGTGTACAATGCTTCTTCTAACCTACATATGTGGTCAGACTGACCTACCACTGAAGGTTTATGCCTCTCTAACTTCGTGCAAGGAGTTCTAATGGATATGCCTCTCGAAGAGGCTCCTGCTATGTTCTTACCCTTATCTATCAGGGCGACTTATTCTATGCATTATGATCTATGTTGTGTACCCCCATGGTTGGAGGTACTATACGTGTTGTGGGGACACTTTGAAGCTTCCCTTGGTTTGTTGGTATGACTTGTAGTTATGCTATGCGAACTTCCTAAGATAGAATGTGTGATAGAAATGTTTCTTTGAGCTGGTCTCGAGGGAAATTGATCCAACTCATCAAGCTGTCTGGTATTATATGGCTGATCCTATGGATTCCTGGTAGCACCAATGAGATTATAATCTAGGGGTATCCTCACATATTTAGGGATGTTATAATATGCTCTCGATCTATGATTGGGAATAGGCCTAGTGTCTTACCCCTTAGTGGGCTGATTTATCCTAAGTGTGTTATGTGAAGTTTGGGGCCTAGCAGCCCCTGCATGCTTATGTGATGACGGAGGTCTTGATGCCTCCTCATGTCTATGTGATGATGGAGGCCTTGAGGGCTCCGCATGTGTGTGTGATGATGGAGGACTTGAGGCCTCCATATGTCTATGTTCTTATGGAGACCTTGAGGTCTCCTCATATCTATGTGATGATGGAGGCCTTGAGACCTCCTCATGTCTATGTGATGATGGAGGTATTGAGGCCTCCTCATGTCTGTGTGATTATGAAGGCCTTGAGGCCCCCTCATGTCTATCATGAGAGGAACCAGAATATGGTTCTCTCACTGGGGTTTCTTGAGGAGTCCCTCCAAGGGTTGAGTTATTGCCCCTAATATTTGCTGAACTTTATCCAATGATACTGTGGGTGGGTAGCTCAATGATATTGTGATTGTGAGTGTGCGAAGCATCAGTTTCCACCTTGGTGTTGGATTGAGAGTGGTTGCTCCACATGTATACCATGATTATTGTGAATTATCTTCTTATATAAATTTCAAACTACATAAGTGATGACAAATGGAGTCGCAAAATAATGTGATTTATCATTACCTTAGACTATAGAGAGTCTAGGTTTAAATAGGAGATAAAATAGAACATTTAACAAGATAGTAGCAAATAACGCTAACTACCCTCTAACATTAGAATAGGGAGTTGCGTGTGACTAACTACTAACCTAGGAGAGAATTCTAACTTAACCACTAACCTAGGATATTTAGATATTAATATAGGATTAGAAAATTAATATCTAGAAGGTAAAGGTAAATAGTAAATACACTTTTACCTAGTGGAGTAAATGGTAAATATCCCAAGTAATGGAATATTACTCTAACATCCCCATTTATTACATTATTTGGGTAATACATACATATCCCTCTATACAACAATATTTGGGTAAAGTATATAACTGCCCCAATATAGTAAAGAAGATGTTTTTATCTGCTAGTTCTTTGCTCTGTCATAGTACTCTGGCTGCTCCTAAGCAAAAAATGGGTCATTCCTCACTTTGTCTTCATGCCAACGAATGTCCTTATGGTAATCACATAATCCAACCAAATTGCATGGGTAAACAGCCGCTACAATCACTAGGTGTAGTAGAATAGATCACTTTATACAAGGTTCATTCATTTACAATATGAATTTTCAAAATATAAGGTAGCTAAGATGTCGGTCGCTGTCAAAAATGCATCCTTATAAGTTCCCCCCTTCTCGTTGTAAAACATAGTGTATTCAATTTATGAAGGAATTGTGACTAAGGTGTCGGTAGAAGCCGAAAATGCACCCTTATAAGCCATCTTCCCTTTTTACAAAAATTGTGAAGAAAAGAAATTTATATCCCCCATCAATTGCAAAAAGTGTGCAACACAAGAGTGTTGTGAAGGATTTTACAAATATTGCCTCCTAGACAATTTTACATCACAAAAAGTCGCTCCTCTTGTTACAAGTACTTCAAACACCTAGAATTTGCTATTTATGAAGCCTAAAAGAGGTACACACACCCCTTATTGCAAGGTATTCAAACAAAATACTTATGCTATTTATGAAGCCAAAAATAGGAGAGAGAGAAAATGGTGCTTTTGCCTAAGGTGACACATGTGTTTGCCCTCTGCAATACTATTTTAGCCATGAGCACTCTGTGTGCTCTCTTTGAACCAGAATCAGAATCAGAATGAGACACTTCACTAGAAAGATGGATTCTATGATGTGCCTTTGCCATTTTAGTTTTGCTTGTTTGGAAACCAACACTGAATGGTGTCATGGTTGTCATTTTTACAATTTGTGCAAAACTATGCTTTCTAGGCAATTTTATCAAAAAGGTCACCAAATCATCCTTCCTTATTGTAAGAACTTCAAGCATGATTGCTATTATGAAGTCTAAAAGAAAAGGTATAATTTTTATGACTTCTACTTTTATGATTGCCTTTACAAGTTTTATGTCCCTCTTGTAAAAAATATGTGTTTTGAAGTATGAAAGGAATTATCCCCCCTTAGTGCAAAGGATTACAACTTTTTAAGGTTCCTTATTTCAAAAACTTGTTCTTTCTTTTTAATTACCCTAAAAGAGTACCAAAAGATAATTCACTCAAACAAATATTTAATGGCACCCGCCTTAACACCCTTCAATAAGGATGAGAAGTTGGATGAAATTAAGCCAAACAAATAAGAGTGAATTAGGGGTTTTGTTGATTTAGGAGAGAATATCAAGTGAAATTGGCTTTAAATATATGCATGGATGTACACAAATTTGTGAAATTTTGAGGTTTGGATGTTCTTGATTTTATGACTTATAGTTGCAAAAAGAATGATGCAACAATCAAACAAGAAATGGCCTCAAAATTATTATCACCTAGTTTCCCAATTAAGGTGTCAAGTAAAATCGATAATGCACCTTTTTAAATTTTTGCAACAAAATGTGTGTTTTGTGTTGTGCAAAAAATGATATTTTTATGTCTCCTACTTTGTTTTCCAATTTTGCAAATGAAGTACAATGTTGTCTTCCCCCTTGAATTTTGCAAAATGAACAATTTGAGCACTCCTTTCAAGACAAGTCGACACACGACCCACGTTTGAAAGGCTTCCAGAACTAGTCGACACACGACTTAGTTTTTATGGGCCCAAGGTTACAAGTTCTTCTCAAATTCGCAAAAAAAATATGTGCAATTTTATGTATTATATCTCCTTGGAGAAAACAAATGCACAAATTTTGATGTTTGGATTTTGCAAGTTTTTGTGAGTCCTTGTGTTACAATTTTGCAATCAAATAGTGGCTCCTTTTATGTTGCAAAATTAACAAGTTTTGAGAAGAAAGAAGGCTTTTCGAATTTGCAAAAAAAATATGCTTTTCTATGTCTTATATCTCCTTTTTGGTGAGAAAACAAAAAGCAATATGTTGTAATTTGCAAAATATGAGCCTTCTTTGTTTGAATTTTGAAGTTTATAAAAAAAATTTCTAAGTAATTTAAGTAAAAATTTAAGAAGAAAAATAAAAACTATTTTAACTTTAAAGTTACTTTAAAAAAAATAATTCTAAGTAAAATAATTTTTAAAATTTTTAATAAATTAAAACTAAATTAATTAAAAAAAAATAAACTTCAAAAAATAAAAAAATGTACCTTGATAATTCAGCTGGGTGGCAAAAATATTGTGGCCCCGACGAGGCTCGATCCCCCGACCTCCTGTCGGGGGAGCACCCACACGCTGGCCGGTCTGCCGATCGGGCTAGGCCACCCGACGGGACTGAAGGGATCGCAAGTCCCTTTTATTTCCTTGAAGGCCACACGATGAAAAAATATTTTATGCAAAATATCCCTGTCGGGAATCGATCCACTGTCCTCTTTCATGCCAACAAATAATAGTGACCAACACGCTACGAGGCGTTCCTTGGTGGTGAGGTTGACGCGCGTGATAATAAACCACAACACAATTTTTTTTTTAAATGTGAGGACTTTAGTCCCACATTCATCCCGCAGAGGATGAATGAGGACTTTTTAAGCCTCAGTCCACACCAACGCTTGTTGATTGCCTTTGGGCAGTCGGTGTTGGTCCCCTACCCTTTTGAATGCCGCCACATGGCGCCAAAGGTTGTCTTGTCATCCTGTGGCTATCCGCCATGTGTTGTGTCTGGTCGAGGTCAAGTCTAGTGGCTGTTCTCAACGTGTCATCCAGATGTCGCTCCAGGTGGCAATGCCATGTTAGCGTTCTGTCCCTCGATCCAGTCAACATCTAGATCTATGTCCAGGTGGGAGTGCCACGTGTCCAGTCTAGGTTGGTCTGAGTCAGCACCTCAAGATCTATGCCCGAGCGTGCATGGGTACCTTCAGTCATCGAATCTCAAAGATCGGAGGGCATCCTACCCTTGCGAATATCGAGGTGGTTTGGTCCCGCGTAGTTGTCCAGCTAGGAGGGGGAGGGCGCTCCTACCCTCTTGGCTCTCCCAAGATGTTAGGAAGTCACGTGGCTCCTGGGCCCATGTGGCTCTTGGGCCCACATGGATCTATGGGCCATGGATTCCTACATGAGGGCCAAGGTGACTGTGCCTCAAGGCCTTCACCCACATGGCTGATTACCCGCTTGGATTGTCGACAACACGTGGCTGTCGACTGCATGCTGCTACTCTCATGGAGCCGATTGAAAACACATGGCTATCGACTGTGGGCTCGGTTGATCGATGGCTAGGACGGTCGATCGTCTAGCCTGGTCAAGCTTAGGAGGATTGACACATCCATGGTGGTGATCGCCATGGTGGCCTGTAGGCCCGCCCATGATTGGACTCGAATAGGGCATGCCTAGGCCCTGGAAGGTCGCTTGGACATGTATAGGGATTACCATCCATGTTCGCCAGCCCCAACGTAGTTGGCTCTGATGCCAATGATGACAAATGGAGTCACAAAATAATGTGATTTATCATTACCTTAGACTATAGAGAGTCTAGGTTTAAATAGGAGATAAAATAGAACATTTAACAAGATAGTAGCAAATAACGCTAACTACCCTCTAACATTAGAATAGGGAGTTGTGTGTGACTAACTACTAACCTAGGAGAGAATTCTAACTTAACCACTAACCTAGGATATTTAGATATTAACCTAGGATTAGAAAATTAATATCTAGAAGGTAAAGGTAAATAGTAAATACACTTTTACCTAGTGGAGTAAATGGTAAATATCCCAAGTAATGGAATATTACTCTAACCATAAGCAAAGCGGACAAATTTTTATCTCATTTAAGGATTAATGTGTGTTCATTAAGCTATTTTGTGTATTTTGATGCATTGTTTGTAAAGAAGACCTTGTGTCACATGTTTTACATTTTGTTGGATGGTATTCTTATATTTTTAAAGGGATTTCACCTATATACTCACACAAGTCAAATATGGTAGTGAAGTCCATACTCAACGAGGTAGCATAGGTACTACCAACCCTCACCCAACACACCATGCACATTGATATACCCTTCCAAAGATGAGTGCATGCTATTTTGCACGGATAGGATAGTTCTTGGGTCGACCTTGGCCATGGACGAGTTCCGATGATACAATGTCAAGCGAGCCAACCAAGTGGTAATGACATCCACTGTTGGTCTCAATCAGAGGGTTGGATGTGAGAGCCCAACGTCATTGATGTTAAAGTAATACATGATGTGTGGGGTTATTTTTAGAATAAAGGAAAACTATGCATCAATGAGCACTCATGATATTTCCCTATATGCCTAAAAAGAACATTTGATTTCAAAAAATGCATCTCTAACTAATCTAAATGACTTTCATACAATGCAATTTCTACTTTGTGATGTAACAACCTCTAGTTGGGCCACATGCAAGAAAGCTTAAACACGCAAGAGCCTAGACCACTAGAGACTAGGGAAAACCTATAAAATAGAGGTCTGCTATTCCTAGAAATGACTAGAGGAAAGCTAAAAAAATTGAAAAAGATTCCATATTTTCTTATGTTTCCTTAATAAAAACATGATTTTACTTGTTGTTTTCTAAAAATAAATTACAGACAAAGAAATATAGAAAATCAAGAAGTAGCACCAACCTAAAATCCTTATCTAATGATGAAAGGGCTGCCATCTACTACAATTTTCTGCTAGTCATTGTCGACCATACTGGTTGCTGCTAGCCACTGAATTCATAAGCGGTTTTTACTTCTTGTTCGCTGTCGACCAGAGCAACTAAACTTGCACTTAGAAAAAACATGAAAACATCAGCAAACTAGTCAAAAAAAAAAAACCAGGTGGGCATCCCACCATGATCGCCATCTATGCGACCTTAGGAAGCACACACCTCTACTCTGCTTGCATAATGATATTGAAATAAAGGACCATAAAGGCATAGATAACATGAAAATGAGAAATAAAGAATGATCTTTTATTAATTCTTGTGAATCCCAATTACATATCGGTCCCTCTAAGGGATACCCAGTTTGATATAATTAAATACAAGCAAATTAATGGTGAAGATGTCCCCTCGCATGGGGGTGGTGCACTCTGCAGGCCTCTCGATATCGTACACAAACTTGTATAAGGGCTTATAGACGCTTCCTTCTCCTTTTTACTAGAGGGATCTTATGCGCTGAATGCCTTGAATCGATCCTATAAACTTGTAACCTGCATGCTTAGAAACAATATAAGACTATTAGTACAATGGGTGACCTCTCATGATGAGGCTTTATTAGTAGATTTGATAAACACGATATACGAGCATGATAATATTAAAATGAAAGCACAAACTAAACGATAAATGCATGAAAAATTTAGAAATACGATGTAAATGCATTACAGGAACTAGATCTATGCTAAAACTAAAAAATGAAGTAAAAGGCCGTAATAAATCTAAGCTAGAACTTGGATAATAATGTCTAAAACCCTAGACTATGCCTATGGGCCACTATCAAGGATAGCGGCTGTGAAGTGAAACCTTTCTCCTCGCAAACCAAGGACTGTATCACTATATTACTCATCTGAATTTATGTCCAAGGGTCACCTTTTGTGTTCGTACACTAATTGGTGATGAAGCACGTTAGATCTGAATGGTTGTATGGCTGGAAATCATCGCTAAATTAGGCAGAGCTCCGCTACTCCTCCAAGGGGTATTGAATCTCTCTCCAATCTGCTAGAGCTTCATTGCACAAAATTTTGATATTTGTGGATCATTTTCTTTGCTTGGGAGAGTCCATATGTAGACCTCCCATATTTAGATCTAGATCTGGATCTTGGCTTCCTGGAGAAGCCAAAATTTAGATCTACATGCAACTGACCATCCTAGGGGGAAGGATCAGTCACAAATTTGCATTGAAGGGACAATCAAGAGAAACTCTGGGAGTTCCACACCAAAATACACCCTTAGGAAATGCAAGGTGTAGTCAAACTACATGATCTGAGCCTGTATTCATGACCAAACAATGTTTTGGTGCTAGCCACTATCCAGAGAAGTGGCTAGGTGTGGTCACTCTCAACTTCAGTAGCCAGTGTTGGCAGCCACTCTGATTGACAACGGATAAGCCTAGATGGGCTTAGAACTACCCTTTTTGAGTGGTTATGACCACTTCTAGCTCTTGGAAAGGTCCAAGATCATTCATATGGTCTTCATGGTAGAAATGCACTCTTGGGCACAAGAGTTTTCCAAGTTGGTTCTCCATTTATTGTAGTAGGGAGCTCTCTTGGCTTTGTCTTCGTATGCCTGGTTGAAGATGTTCTTCAACAAGTAGTGTGGGTATCACCACTCTTCAGTGCTGGACTGGAAGTAGAACTCAATGAGTTCATATTCACCCCATACTTATTCTCCCATATTTATCGCATTCAACTTCTTGAATGGTACCTTATCATCCAATGCTTTGATTCTCATCTTAGGGGCTACCTTATTGGAGGAGGCCATTGCTCTAATCTCAGCTCGTCTTACAGTTCAAAAAAATTGTTAGCATTGTGAGTTGCTTGTTGCTATCTTAATATATTTAAATTGGTTTGCGTACGAGGTATTATTAACGTCATACCAACTTTTGTTGCGTTGTTGCTATTTTTGGATCACCACCTCAATCTTCTATAATGATCAGATGATTTTGAAATGCCACTATCTATTTATTTGTGTAACTAGCCACCAAATTTTATAGGTGCTAGATTTTGGTCCGTTCGATCGGTACACATGGCCTTAAAAGTCATGCCTGTGGAGATCCAATGTTGAGATCTGTAGTTGGCCTTTATGCCCATAACACTTGAAGTGGTTCAACCATGTCAGGAGGATCATTATTGGTTTGAGCATCGAGTCGGTATTTCTCGGGCAAGGGTACTCGGATGTGGATTTCACACTTTGGTTATCATTGATGAAGTATCAACCGCTCAATGGCTTAATTTGGTCTATTGATTGGATGATCGGTCGATTATCTATTTTCTTCCATCAAATTTTGCACGAATGGAGATTTAGCTTCTGGATGCCATTATTTGGTCGATATGGCTTTGGGTACTTCTACACGTGCCGTATTTTAAAACTTGAGATAGCTTTTATCAAGGATGTCAGCTAATAATAACAATTTTTAATTAAGATTTTATGAATGCAAAATTAAATGGCGACATACCTTAATTAGTGTTGTTTTACCTTTGATTGGCTGGGTTGATCTCATTCGGTTGATGATATTTTAACGGTGAGGATGCGCTTGGCCCAGGATACTTAATGCTTTTCTTTTATTGGTCAAAATATTTTAATAGTAGCGCTTTGAAAAAATTATTTATCGATCCTTACCATTGTTCGATTGATGAAGGCTTTTATTTTGTTGAATGAAAATTTTGCTTTTGCTGAGCATCCGAGTCTTATTTTTTCCCAGATGAAGGAATATTCATTGACTCTTTGAATTTTTGATCATATCTTCATTCTTTTTTCCTGAAGGCATGTTTTCATCGAGCAATTTATTTTACATTTAGTTGGTAGAGATTTTGGTTGACTGTTTACTACGTTCGACCAAAAAATTATCGCCTTTCACGATCAACCGATCGGTTGGTAGGTCGTTGTTTACTTGATGTCGACCAAAATACCTTTTAATTTTGGTTGTTACTTTATTATCGTTGACTGAAAAAGAAATTTTTTAATGAATCAAACTTCACTCGACTGAAAATATTCGACAGTGATATCTTTTTTGTCTATCAATTAAAATTTGCACACTCTGATTGTTTCGGCTCTTTGATCCAAGTGGTCAACCACAAGTTTCTATCGGTTGGTCGAAAAATACTTTCTTGTAAAAAATATCAACTTTTCTTCTAATGGCATCATTCAAAAATATTTTCAACAATATTCAGATTCGGTTGGTCCCTCTTTTCTGTCGACTGATTGCTTTTCAAAGTCGATTGAAAACTGCTTACCTTTTGACAACTTCTGTTTATCGACTAAAAATTTTTGTCGATCAACTGAAGGGTGAAATATTTGTGAGAAAAAGGTGGGGAACCCATTAAGTTTTTAATGAAAGCAAATGATTAGCTGCTTAGGTATTGGATATGTTCATGAAGATAGAAAATACTTAACTCAGACCTGAAATCTTCACAAAATTTTACCTTCTTAGGACCTTCAAATTTTTTAAATTATGGGTACATTCATGTTGTATCAGTTTTGGCTACAACATAGGATCTGACTAGGATAGATAGTGAAAACATGAGGTATTTGAGAACTCTAGAATATATGGTTAATGACAAAACTATGATGACAAGGATATGACCTTATTTTTCCAAATTATTTCAAAACAGTAAGGAGATAAAAATAGTCCGATAAGAGAGCAATCTTTAATTAGATAAAATCAGAGATTATGTGTCTTTAAAACAAATAAACCTTTTACTACTAAATTTTTATATGTTTTAGCAATATCCTTAAGAGAGTGATCTAACCAAAAAGTGTGCACCCATCTACTGTACTATATCGTATTCAATCATTCAAAGCATAAAAATGACAATATTGTATAGATTCAACAAAATAAACATTTCTTGTATTAATAATTGCAAAGAATCTCGATTAAAATCATGCCCCTCTTAGGGTCACCCAAATTATGATACAATTAATACAATGCCAAAGCCCTCAACAGGGTATACACACTAATGTTGCTTTTCAACTAGTCACAAACTGCTCTAGGGTGGAGTTGACCTCTTCTTTGCGTTGAGGAAGGAAGTTAATGGTTGAATCTCCTTTGAATCTATTCCCTGCGGTCAAGAAACAACATAAGAGTGTAAAAAAGATAGACAACCTCTCATGATGAGGCCCTTTTAGGAAAGATGCATAAAGACACCATTAAGCATGTATAATCAAGAAAGTGTGGAAAACACTTCTAAACTATGTTAATTGTATCAAGATTTATAGAATTGCATAAAGACAGATAATAGTTGCACTATGCATGGACCAATTATGTGAAATAAAGCGTGAAAGTGCATAAAGAATCCATTATTATTCTATTTGATGTTTAACACAAAGAAACTATTCTAACCTATTTCTACCAATCAAAAATCTGCTAAACTACAATTGAACCATAAAAATAACTAAACTAAGCTAATTAACCGGACATAAATAAAAAAAAGGTAATATGGTAATTCCTCTACTGCAAACCGCAGCTCTGATGATCGGTCTACACTATAAACTATGGCCGAAAGCCACGGTTAGCAATATGATAGGTTTACCCTCAATTTCAAGGGTAGTGGGCTTGACCTCCTTGTCTAAATTGATGTTCAATGGTTGCCTTTGGTGTCCTCAGACTGATTTGGTGGTTGATTCATTGTGAAGCACCTCCATTTACCTGAATATGTGCTTCTTGGCTCTCCTAGGCTCCTAGGGAATCCATAATGCAATTCATCATGAATCTTGACAAGTAGGTAGGGAATAAGTGCAATAGCTCTCTCTTAGTATACTCGGTTGAGTGTACAATTCGACAGGGCTTCACTGCTCAAATATCCAATGCTCTCTCTAATCATATTTCGACAACGCTTCGCTATCAAAAAGCTCTATATAATTGCCCTAATTCTAAGGGGTACTTATAGGATGTCCCAAGGGCTAGGGGTGGCTTCATGGAGAATCCAAGATTAAGAAGGGTGGTTAGGACAGTTGGAATGGAAAATTCCATCCTCTAACCACATTCTTCTAGATCAAATGGTCATTAAAATTGATTTGACTCGAATGAAGGCCAACTGAACTTCAGTTAAGACCACAGGTCACAACTACGGTCTAGACTGTAAATTGTAGGTCTCAGCCACGGTTTAGCCTGTAAACCATAGGTTTGGGCTGCGGTTAAGACTGATTAGGCCAAGGAGCTAAAATTGAGTGGTTAGAACCACTATTCTATCTTGGATTCTATCCAATATCCTCCATATGGTCTTGTAGCATGTCCATATGAGTAGTCGCCCTCGACATGACATGTTTTAGGTGTCTAAAAATACCCCTTTTGAGATGCATTATGAGATCAAAAACACTGAGCAAAAATAGACCTCCTAAAATGATGTTGAAGGTTCTATGATGATCATTAGTCGGATCAACATTAGATACCCAGGTCCTACAAAAGGATGCACATCCTGGAATCATTGCTTCCAACTCTTTGGAGGCTTAAACTTGAAAAGTCTATACTCATCATCAGACATTCGAATAACATCAATGCCAAGTAGGATTTTGCGCTTGTCAATCCGAAAGGATGAGAGTTACAAAAAAATTATCATATTTTCTATTTTCCCCAAGCAAAGGGGTAAGCTTATGATAGATATTGACAATGATTTGCAAGGACGGATGCATTTTTGACAAGATCAAGGGATCTACGATTTCAGGGATCTTCTATTGATTTTTATTATGATTTGATATTATGACTACCCCTCGATGAGTCAATGGGGGTAATGACAATGATTAAAGTGATGATGTCACTTGACCACCATGGATGATCTGAACAAATTTATATTTGAGCATATTAATGCCTTGGCTAGGCCTAGTTCAACTTTTGATTCCAAATATTAATAGTGATTGCACATTCCTATCCCATGGAGCAGTCGAGATACAATAGCCGTCTTAGAGAATCGAAATGATAAAAATCCAATCATATCTGTGTTGAATCAAATTATCAATGATTTGTTGAAAGATGTCATAGAAGATATGACATGAAACACCTCATTCCTATGGAGAAGTCTAGTCGTGAAGGCCTTCTTAGGGATTGAAAAGAAGCATATCAGATCAACAATGACCATTTTGCCCCAAATGTCCTTATGGTAATTTACTCATCTTGTTGGATTGCATGGAGTGCAAGTAGCTACAACCACCAAGTGTATAGGGTAAATAACTGAATACGATGCGCATTTGGTATTTTTAATTATTCGATTTTTTTGTTAATTTTGATTTTTTTAGTTAATCCTGGTGTGTTGAACATCACCAAATTTGCAACATTGATTGCTCTTTTTGAAAATTTGATTAAATGGGAGTCATTAATTTACCTTTTTAGACCTTCACACGGTGGGATTTGACTAGATTTGCTACCAGTTACAAACCCCAACTAGGGTCTGCGATTCCCAATTTCAATTTTGGAAATCGTGGCTAGGGCCTGCGGTCCGCACGAAATAAGAAAAGCTTATAAAAGCTCAATTTTCAAATTTCTTTCATTATTCCTTGACAACGATTAGCAATTGGAGAGCTTGACAATGATAGCTGCAAACTAACCTGACCCATCAAACTCCACACTCACACATACACACCGTATGATGGTAGAGCGCGAGAAAACTTCTAGCAGTGGCGGTCGAGGCGAGGGCAAGGTAATTCAAAACCAAGACCTCGCATCCATTACCAGTAAAATTAACCTCACTAAGAAATGGACTAATTGAACCTAATTAAACTGCTGGTAACGAACCTCATGCTAGATTAGGCTAGTTTAGGCTTTATTTTTATTTTTTTTTTAGCCACGGTAAATGACCATGCAGGATCTCAGTCGGAGAATGTAGGTACTAGCTATGGTTTCCAATTGATCAATTGGGTACCGCTATTGCCAGCTACGATCCACATTTAAAATCCCAATGGTCAATTTTTGACCACATGTGAACCGCAAGGTTGACCCACGGTTCGCAAAGTTTAGGAAAAATTTATCAAATTTTTAATTTTTCTAAGGTTTAATAGACAAATAATGTCATTTAATGCATTTTTGCCCTGTCTAAGTGACATTTTTAATTTTTAGGATTGCCTGATGACATGTTTTTGTACTTCTATCAGTTTTTAGATGTTTTTGATGATTTTTAGGTCATTTTTAAATGCTTTTGCTTGTTTTTAGTTAACTTTTTCCTTATTCTATGCTTTGATTTCAAAGGTTGACCTCTAGAGCTCATGAGCCCGACATCCTTAAGAATCTTCATGGAGAGCTCACTTCTAGGGAGTGGAGATGGTTCAAAGTTGTCGACTTTGATTATGTCCTGGATCTACCCAAGATTAGGGTAGATCAAGCTTACTTGACTGCATTGGCCCGATGTTGGAATGCATGGACCAACACATTTCACCTATGACTATTATATTAGAGGATGTCTATAGGATCTTTAAGATCCCCATTGATGTCGAGGCCATTGTCTATTCTACTTATGGGGCTAAAGGTCCCATTTTTGATGTTATCTTCCATGATTGAATCCAGGAGGCTCAACGTAGTAGTGATCATAGAGGAGTCCATATCAGATACTGGAAGGGGAAGAATATCTTCTCTATGTGCGAGGCTATATTTATGCACCTGGTGGTGCAAATTGTTCTTCCAGATTCATCGGATGCAAGGATTTCTTGGAACTTCCTAGACACTATCCATAGAGTGGTTCAGAGCTCAATGACTCAACCACTGTGACTGACTTGGGGGAGAACCCTGCTCTGCCAGTTGTATAGAGAGTTGTATTAGATCACTAACCGGAGCCGTTGGGGCATCAACTGCAGCTTGCTTCTTCAGATTTGGGGTTGGTAGCACATCAAGATAGAGCATCATGGGGAGCTACCCCTACGCATCATAGAGATTGATGATGCTCACCAGTTCTATTTTTCCTGATGGCCTTGCAAGGAGGAGGGGTTTAGGATTAGGACCCATGTTGGTGACATCCAACATTATATCACACGGTTCGAATCACTCGGCCCAAATGACATTGAGTGGTGACCATACATTGATTTCCCAACATGGGCTGAGGCGGGTGAGTGGCTTTGATAGGCTTGTAGAGATAGGTGGCTACTCAAATGAAAGGCTGAGATTAGAGAGTATCAATTCTACTCTCACATCCTGTGTTATTTAGACCTAGTTCAAGACATCCAGGAGATCCCATTTACATATCGATGCATGGATTTAGAGCAGGATATTCCATGGATTTGACCTCTGAATCTAGGAGATGAGCTAGATGACTTCCAGGAGATTGGAGTTGACAGGGCTACTACCATCCTGACATATGACATATGGTGGTCCATGCTCCGATGACATGAATCGAGGTCTTTGGGTAGAGTGGTAGACCAAGCAGAGGTAGAGGCAGATCTTGACGGGTGTAGGGTGCACCAGTGAATAGAGGGTGGATGGGGCATAGAGGCCACCATCGAGGAGGATCCTGAGGTCAACCCTAACAATGAGGCTCCATAGGAGGGTGAGGTACCTCCTCATAGCGTAGAGGGGCTGCACCTGGCTCAGGTTGCTGGCTTGTAGAGTCAGCTTATCTGATATGTCATGCAATAGATGGAGTGAGACACCACTATTGCTAATATGTACGCACAACTATCTAAAAGATACCATATACTGATCGAGGTAGTGCAACATATCACTAGCCTGACTGCATGGGCTACAACAGTAGAGGGGAGGCTCCAGGAGTTCACTAGTGCATGCGATATGGTAGAGGCATGACTGGATACAACTATAACATAGAGGGAATTGGCCCTGGCTCAAAGGGGATATCCTTCATCTTCCCATGCTGTTATGGCACCACCTGCAACACCAGTGCTCCCTTGCAGCCACGATCCCATGTTAGAGATCCAATGCTTACAAGCCCTCGTGGAGGAGAATAATGATAGACATACTAGTAGGGTAGCCTGTATAAACTAGTTGGAGGGCTACATCAGGTTGATTTTTGGAACAATCCTAGAGGATTCTCATGATGCAGGGTCTCAGCGAACTAGGTCCAGGACTACGGGGCTGTCCATAACTAGCTCTAGCCAACGGACCCACATGATAGAGAGGATGCACATGTCCTCTAGCACACATGGCAAAAGCTCGCACAGGAGCCATAGGGAGACATGCGGGACCTCTAGCCATAGGACTTGCCACCTAGACATACCAGTCTCTCGTGTGCTAGGATTCCTTGGGCTAGGTGGTACATAGGGCCCTCAACAGGGTGCATAGTAGGGGCTAGATCTGACTGCAGAGTAGGCTCTAGGTCACAGGGCTGAGGGAGGTTGCGAGAGCTCCATCTTAGGGGGAGGCGGCCAGAGCTAGGGCTCAGATCACAACTACATTTTGCACATGTATCATTTTTGGTGTGAGGTTGAGGACCTACATAATTGTAGCCTACGGTCATTTTGTACTCATCTGATGTACTCTGATACACATATTTATATATATGATGATGATCATTTTGGCTCATTATGTGTACTTTATTTAAATGTTTAAGTTTCTATTTATGTTATGCACATGGATGCAATACTTATGTTAATTTGATGCTATATGATGTGATGTATGGATGACATGCACTAGATAGTTATTTTATTTATGATGATGATTATATGCAGTGATCTAGATGCTTAGATGTGCAATTTATGATGGATGCATATGGATGAAATGTTTTCTTTTAACGCACATTTAATATTGCTTTATTGTATATATTAATGTATGTAATGATTTATTTACACGATGGTAATCTAATGTAAATGAACCTGTATGCTTTAATCACTTAAAACATAAGGAATGAATGCAAATATGTTTATCAATCTAATGGATGATACCATAGAATGTATAAAAATCATGAATGTAATTGAAAATACTTAAGATAAGAATTTAATCAATTAATCACCCATATATGAAATGCAATGAATGCAGATGTTATGATGTGAATGATATAATGTGTCATTCTATTTTATTTTGCAAAATTTGAAAGATATGCATGATATAGTCAGTGGCCATCTAAATATTATTTCTAATATCCATTCGGTATCTATCCTATATTTTTATTGTGCTTCATATGATGATGTATCATGGATTCGATACTTTGCAATTTGATGATTTATATGGTTTGAGATATTTGATATTTTGTTGCTATGAGAGAAATTTTTGAGGTTTTCCATGAGACTCAAACACCCTAATAGACATCAAAAGTTGCATACTAACCACACTAGACTTATGAGATAAAAGGCTTTTGCTAGGATAGGCCCTAACTGTTCATTATCCCTATGTGTGCACATGATTATTTTAAGATAAGACACGAGCATTCCCCAATGTCAGGTGGGATTATTTTAACCCATTGCTAAGATAGGGGTTCCACAAATGTCTTATCCAATCCCAAGTTTAAATTTTAGTTGGACTAAACCACTAGGTAATGCAGGACACCTAAAGCTAGCTCTTCCACATTCAAACATTGGTCTACCCACAAGTGAGATGCAAGTGTATAAGACATATCGTCATGCGTAAGGTACAGTAGTGCTAATAATTCTAGGGATTCAGGCTCATTCCTTTCTATCCTTAAATTTTTGGGATACTTGCTCATATGTAGTAAAGCAAGGGAGTTGATTCCATATTCATTATGAATTGTCTTTGGATATTCATTTGATCTCTCTTCGAACTGGATTTTGGATCTTCATTTGATCTCCACCCGAACTTTTATTTATGCCTATTTTATGATCTTCATTCGATCTTAACTTTTTGACATTTACATTTGATAATTTTTTTTAGAAAATTTTCTTTGGGGGATTTACTTGGGAAAACTGTTTCTGGTATATCGATTGAGAATATTGATCTTATGATATCAATATGGGATATCAATCTGGGAAGTGAATCTATGCTATCGATCTAGGGTATCAATCATGAGGATTGATGTGGGATATCACTGTAGCACCCTAAAATTGGCGCAGTTAAACCCTTAGTAAAAGATAAAAGATAAAAATTTAAATTTTAACCCCAAAACGACCCCAAAACCGCTTGTTACCCGCTTCCCTTCTTTTTCGTGCCATTTTTAGGATTTGTTTTGACCGTTGGACGATATCGTCGCATATCAGACGAAATCGTCCCCGATCTGACGAATTCGTCTGGAACAGAGCGTCCAGACGATTTCGTCCTAAAACTAAATTTTCATAATTAGCTTCTATTTCAACAACCTCTCCAACTTGGGCAGAAGCACGTCTGCATAGTTGGAGATTCCCCCGTTGGAGATCTCCCAGATTGGGATGATCTCCAACCTCCTAGCCTCCCCCTAATCCTATATAAACTAGGATTTTTCTAGTTTATCCCCCTGAACCCCCTAGCTGATGGATTTCCCTACAGATTTAGTTCCTTATACACTAGAGCATCCTCGCACTACTGTCTGCATTTTGTATTTCATGTTTTCTTGCAGGAACTCTACTATTTTTTAGTCGAAGCTAGCTCGGATCATCGCAAGCGATCCCGGATGATTTCGGACGATCTTGTCGAGGAGCGCAGATGATCTCGTACGATTGGAGGTGATCTCGACTGTAGTCCAGATTGGGGGCAATCAGAGCCCGGAGTTTGCATTTTCTTAAACTATTTCTATATTTTCCCATTGTAATTCTGCATTATCTTAAGTTATTATGTTTATGCATCTTGGAGTTCACCTCATTTAGCATAAGCGCATGATAAAGTTAAAATCAAACATTAAATCTACTGCATTTCTCTTGTTTGTTATTTGAATCCATTATTTAGGCATGTTTACTATTATTGCTATCATTCTCCATTGCTTCTACAGTTGCATATTTGGTATTTTGTATCTGTTTTTGTGATTGCAGGTTTTTGACGAATTTGTCTGATGAATTCGTCAGATTTTAGATGATTTCGTCTGATCTCAGATGACCGACTGTGATCTGCGATGATTATGTGAAATATCAGATGATTACGTATGAGTTGAGATGATCTAGACTGCTACAAAACTCAGAATCTTCATCAGACATCCAGAATCAGGTATGTACTGTTCTAGTTAGCATATTCTCTGTGTTTAACATGCATTTTTTTTTTGTATTCATCTAAATCTGTATTGGCATATAGAATAGTTTAGATTCATCTTGGCCAAACCTAGGAATTGAATGATTAAAGTACAAAATAAACACATTAAACCCATTCCCAACCTAGGTGTGGAAACTGCCACTCAAAAGTTTCCTGGTGAACCCACCATCCGTCAAAAATTCACCTTTATACTCCTCCCCCGAGAGGCGGGACCTTCAAAGGGCCTCTCAGTCCGAGGTATTGTCCCATCCTTCTCGCATCCCCCTTCCGGGCGTGGATCCTATAGCCTGAGGGTAAGGATGCGAAAAATTTGGAGCGATACATTTTGGTGAACCCGACGTGAAAACTAAAAACCTTTTGAAAACAATCCAAAAAAAAAACAAAACATAAATGCATTTAGAATCAAAGATTGCATATCATATTTAGATGGTAGATTATAATAAAAGACGAGTTGTCACCATTAATGTTGAGAATCAATTAGCAACTATAGAGGTTACTTCTATGCTTAGAGTACCTCAAACAAATAGGGTTCAACCTTTGTGGGACGAACTTGATAGGAGATTGGGTATCATTGGATCTAGGGCAACAGAACTTAGGCAAATTAAGAGGTTTGTCCTAGATAGAATCCTGGATCTTGATCAAGTGACCTTATATCATGAACTTCAGAGAGCTTGCCATAGGTGGTTAGCGAGATAAAAGATCCCATGTGTCTTCGAGTTGTACACCTTTGAGGAATATCTTGAGAATGTAGTTGTAGTACATAAATTTCTATCTCATATAGAGGATCAAGAGGTTGTTTTTATGGATAGAAAAATATGGTATAGAGTTCCTAGAGCTGTGTTATATCGAGAGTATTGCCATGAAATCTATTTTTACAAATCAGAGTCAGAAGTAGATAACATCACTATAGCACATTTTATCAAGTTCTTGAAAAATCATTTCCAATTTGAAGAGGAGCATTTCATGACTCTTGATGAACTTGATCCTATCAATGACATCTATAAACTATTTATAGAAAACTAAGCCATTCATTTATTATTGTTATTTCTTGCATTCAGTGTGTTGTTTGTTGTCTTTGTAAACATAAAAACATATATATATATATATATATATATATATATATAAATAAATAAAAATAAAAACAAAACAAAATCATAACAAAAATCAAAACATTTTCTTTTAAGCATTATAGTAGGTATATAATTAAAATATATACCTCCCAAATTTGTTGCAAATATATTAATATATATTTGCTAAAATCTAAATTTAGACATAATGACTAAACTCAGGAATGGAAAACAAATTGAAGTAGAAGAAGATTGGTTAAGGAAAACAGAGAATAACCCAGATGTCCTTCCTGAAGACCCAATTCAGGAAGAAGGAACCTTCGACCAACAAGAAGAAGAATTTGTTGTAGGAAATGAACAAAAAGAAAATGATAGAGAGGAAGGATCCTCATCCCCTAAAATATCTCCAGAAGGAGCTGTTACTTTTGAGAACATGGAACATTTCTGGAAGTTCCTCCATAATAATATGGGCACCCTTAATAGAGCAATCCATATGGACAAAGATCAAATTAGTGACACTCAAGCAACCCTAGAAGAAATATACCACACACGCACTAATCCTTTATCCTTTGTTGATCAAGAAAGTGATCAAGCTGGACCATCCAATTTGGATATGGCCGCTATGATCCAGAACATGCAACAACAACAGGTTACCCAACCACCTAGAGTGCCTATTATCAAGCCTAGGGTTATTCCCACACAAAAGAAACCTTCATTCACTGCTCTATTTTGCCAAGCTATTGATCAATATACCTCAAATCAACAAAAGCCTAAAACAAAACCAAATACCAATTTCCAACAATCTGGGATACAACATAATGCTACAACAAATCTTCTTCATAATACTCTTCCTACCAACCATTTACATAACAACAATATAGCATCTAATCCTTATGTCCCGCCTTCCTACGCTCACAAATCCCATACTCATGTACCACCGAACCAATATGGTGGACAAACTGGTAATCTGGAAGCCATGGTGAAACAGTTAGTCTCCCGCATGGACCAAATAGATCCCTACCATCCCTCGTACAATTATCGAGAGATGTGTAGTCAACCTCTAGATCCTATAGTTGTAGCACAACCATATCCTAAACACTTTCCCATGCCTGTCCTACCTATATATAAAGGAACTGAAGATCCCATAGAGCATCTTCGTATGTTTAGGATAGCATGTCATGATATATCACATGATGACTTGTTATTACTAAAGATGTTCCCAAAAATTTTAGGAGGGATGGCATTGGAGTGGTATTATCAATTGCCCACTCATTCTTTGAGAAATTTCGAAGAGACCGTTGAGTCTTTTGTGCATCAATTTAGTGCCTATATTGAAAGGCATGTAACCATTAAATATTTGTACAACCTAAAACAAGACAAATATGAGTGTTTTGCTGACTTCTTAGCTCGATGGAGGTAGTTGATAGGAAAATTACACTTTGTGTTACCTTATCGAGAAATGTTGGATATTTTTATCAATAATTTACAAGAACAACTATCCTATGAATTATCAACTGCTACCTTGACCACCTTCGATCAAGCTATAGACTTAGCCCGAAGAGTGGAAGACGCTCTCATTAGAAGAGGTCACCTCAAAAGGAAAGATGATGAGAAAACATCCAAAAATCAATATAAAAATAAACAAGTTGTGGGTGATGGAGTCACTGATAGCAGAAACATTGCCAATGTTAATACTACGAAAACAACAGAGAAGTTCATATTGAAACCTCCTGATAAACCACCCCAAGAATTTACTAGGTTAAATCAACCTTTATCAACCATTCTCCCGCAATTACTAGCACGAGGATTGATCCAATTACCAACTATCCGAGAACCTGATCCAACTATACCCGGATATAGAGCTGATTTACATTGTGATTTCCATAGAGGACCTGGACATGCTACCAACTCTTGTAAAAGGTTAAAACATAAAATACAAGATTTAATTGATAACAATGAGATGGAGGTGCAAGCCTTTCAACCTAAACAAAATCCTCCTAATAATGCTCAAAAGAACATCCCTCAAAGTCAGAATCAGAATGCCAATCAATCATTGGACATATTTCAACATCCTTTACCAAAGCATGGTAAAGAGGTGGCTAATCAAATTGAACATCATAATGTTCCCCCTCCTACCCGATATGTAGGAGCCATTAGTGGGCATTTACCTATTCATGATTTAGAAATATTTGACACAACTTTATCCATGGTTACGACCAGACCTCTATATAATATTCGAACACCTGATCTTAGTGATGTAGAATATGATACTGAAAGTGACATGGAAATCACCTCAAATCAATCGAATAGTTCTGAAGATGAATCAGATCCTATTCAACCCATCACAAATTCTATGGTTTCGGAAGAACCATTTCCTAGAAGAGTTACTACTCGACCATCTTCTCATCAGTTACTTTCTAATGAACAAGCCATAAATGCTAGACCGAGACCAATTCATCATCCTCAAAATAATATTGTAGGTACCATCGGAGTCGTTACTCGACAACAGGCTCAAAACTCTCAACAGGATCAAACTCAGAATGATGGATCAGCTCCATTTGTTTTGAAAAATCCCAATAAAGGGAATCATGCGCCTAATGTTCAACCTAAGCCTCCTTATAATATTAATGAACAATTATCCAATACTACAGCTAGAATTTCCCTTTTGGACCTTTTAAGATCTTCTCCTACCCATAGGGATGAATTAATGCTCACATTAAGCCAAATGATGGTACCACAAAATATTCAACCTGAAGCCATGTCCAATACTATCATAACTCGAGAAGTCGATTGTATTGACTTTCGAGATAGAGATATACCACAACATAGTTTACATAAGGATAACCCCTTATATATTACTGCCCTAATTGGGGATGTAGCCATTAAACGAGTCTTGATTGATAATGGTTCATCTTTAAACATATGCACTTTTGACTTCTACCAAATATTTGGCTTTAGAAGTGACGAAATGAAAAGAAGCTGATATGATCATAAAAGCCTTTAATGACGAAACACAAGAAACGTGTGGAGTTATTACTATTCCATTGCAAGTTGGTCCTAGAACCTTAGACACGACCGTGTTTATTGTACATTGCCCTGCATCATACAATATACTTTTGGGTCGCCCTTGGATCAACGCAATGCGAGTTGTTCCCTCAACTTTACATCAGTGTGTTAAATTCGAATTTAAAAATCAGTTGGTTACCATTCATGGTGACCCTAGACCCTTTGATATGTGTGCTTTGGCAGAACCGGTTGGAGTTCAATTTTGCCCTGCTCTGTCATCCACACATCCTAATTCTCATCAACCGTCTAAACGTGTGAAACACTCACCCATAACATCATCTACTTTTCCCCCATCAACTACACCTCTACATATAGCTCAACCATCTTCCGAACAAACCACATTAGGACCTCAAACGGATCCTAAACCCACAACCAATGCTTCTTGTTTTACTCCTATAACTTCCATACCTTTAGATCCTTCCATCGACATCTCTACAACGTCTACGCCTATCAAAGACATGATTTTTGCATCCAAAAACATAGGAAATGATCCTTCTACCTCTTACGCTCTTACTGATGAGCTCTTACCCGATTTATCTAAAATTCTTATATCAAAAAAAACAAACACTGCCATGCAAGATGCCCTTATTTTAAATAAACTCCCACCCTCTCCTCGTACCTTGGGCCTCCCACGGCCTATGGGAAGTATTTACCAAGTCGGGAGTTGTGCTTTTATTTATAAGGGATATGATTAGGGAAGAATACCTAGAAACATCAAGACACATTGTGATGGATATGCTAGATGCTATTTTGCTAATGAGTATGTTAAAGCTAAACCTATAATGCTTAAATTGGGCTATAAAGGGAAAGGTTTGGGACCTTCCCAAAATGGCATGAAAGAACCTTTTGAGGTTGAACCATGGCCTGCCCGATGCGGTGTGGGCCTATTTCCTAGTAAAGGTCAACCCTTCCCATTTGAGGAGGATGACCATCTTACATGTTACCAAGATTATCTGGATAAACAAGATTCTTTGCATTCAAAGAATAATCCCTTTACCTGTAATATGCTATCCATCGCCTACCCTGAGATGATTGCCGAATCCGACGATGAGTTGGAAGGGGATATCTTTCATGATGTCTCCGTTGATGAATTGTTACATAACAAATTTTATTTTGATGGCTCTATACCTAGTATAGCCCAGCTTGAGGCCTCGACTCCTCAAGACGAATTATCCAAGCTAACCTTGGAAGAATTACAAGAATTGGGTGTTTCACCCGCCCCACCTAATTTTGAGAGAGATTTACATATGGAAGTTGAAAACGTTATAAAAATTAACATTGGAACCGAAGATAACCCTCACATAATCAATATTGGATCAGAATTAAGTCAAGAAAAACAAGATAAATACATTTCATTTCTTAAAGACTATGAAGATGTCTTTGCTTGGACATATGAAGACATGCCGAGGTTTGGACCCTTACGTAGTTATGCATCATCTAGTAGTCCATCCAGATGCTAAACCTGTTAAACAGAAACTTAGAAAAATGCATCCTAAAGTGGCCTTACTAGTCAAAGGGGAACTAGAAAAACTGTTGAAGGTTATTTTTATACAAGCCATTGATTATGTTGAATGGATCTCAAATGTAGTTCCAGTAACTAAGAAAGAAGCTACCAAAGTTAGGGTTTGTACTGACTTTAGAGATATTAATGTTGCATGCCCTAAAGATGATTTTCCTCTTCCCAACATGGATCAAATCATTGATTTTACTACTTGGGAGCGGAATGATATCCTTAATGGATGGATTCTCTGGTTATAATCAGATCAGGATAGCTCCTGAAGATCAGGCTAAGACAACATTTATTACCCCTTGGGGAACCTTTTGTTGGAAAGTGATGCCATTCGGTTTAAAGAATGCGGGTGCAACATATCAACGAGCCATGACTTATATCTTTCATGATATGATGCATGATATTCTACATGATTATGTAGATGATATTATAGCTCGTTCCATCAAAGAAGATGATCATTTAAATGACTTGAGAAAAGTATTTGATCGGTTAAGGGAGTATCTTATCCGATTGAATCCAGCCAAATGTATATTCGGAGTTAAGTCCGATAAATTATTGGGGGTTATCGTTTCTTTACGTGGCATTGAAATTGACCCTCTCAAGATCATGGCTATCACTGATATGCCCGCACCCACAAATATATCTGAATTACGAAGTTTACAAGGTAAGCTTCAAGCTATTCGTCGACTTTATTGATAAGTTGGCAGACAAAACCGGACCCTTTCTTAAGCTTCTTAAGAAAGATGTCTCTTTTCATTGGGACGATGAATGCCAGGAAGCATTTGACCTCCTTAAACAATATCTCCTTAAACCACCAGTACTTTCACCACCTAGATCTGATCATCCATTTATTTTGTACATTTCTGCTTTCGATTTTGCCTTAGGAGCTATGTTAGCTCAACTTGACGATGAGAAGAAAGAACGTGCTAATTATTACATCAGCAGAACCTTAATCAGTTATGAAACTTGCTATACCATATTAGAGAAGTTATGTCTAGCCATCGTATTTTCTACATAGAAACTACGACATTATATGCTCGATCAGAAAACGTATGTTATTGCCAAATTCGACCCTTTGCGATATCTCATGAGTCGACCGTACTTATCTGGTCGCACAGCCAAGTGGGTTCTTGCGCTAAGCGAGTTTGAACTCACGTTTATAGGACAAAAGTATGTTAAGGGTCAAATCATAGCAGATCAATTAGATTCTGCACCCTTAGAGTCTACCCATCCCCTCATCATTGAGTTTCTCGATGAATGCCTTAAATTAGAGGCAGACCATCCTAAACAATGGTCCCTATACTTTGACGGAGCCCGATGCATGAGTGGGGCTGGTGCGGGTATTATTTTAATATCTCTGCAAAAACATCTTATACCTCTGTCCTTTAAATTAACGTTTGCTTGCACCAATAATACTGCTGAATATGAGGCTCTAATCCTTGGATTACGAGCTGCTTTGGCCCTAAAAATTAAAAATTTATTAGTTTTCGGTGATTCTCAACTTGTCATAAATCAAATCAATGATGTTTATCAGACCAGAGATGATAAATTACGCCCATATAAAACATATGTTTTGCAATTATTATCTTTATTTGATCAAGTTACTTTGGAAGCTATTCCTCGAACTAGCAATCGTGCGGCTGACGCTATGGCTACAGCTGCATCTCTTTTGCCCTTGGAGTTAGATGATGAATATGCTACCATCATTATTCGTCGACTCCAGGAGCCCGCTTCAAGCAAATCATGCTTAGAACCTTTGGATGTGTTTCTAATCAATGAAACTACTCCTGAACCATGGTACACTGATATATTTAATTTTTTGCAAAAAGGAACCTTCCCTGAAGGTTGTCATAGTAACCAGCATAGGTTATTACGTAGACGAGCAAGTCGCTTCGTGATTATTGGTAATACCTTGTATAGGAGATATTTTGAAGGCATATTATTGAGATGTTTGAATCTAGACGAATCTAGATCAGCTTTGAGTGAAGCCCACGATGGATCTTGTGGAGGACATTTTAGTGGTAGCGCCATTGCTAAAAAACTCCTTCGGATAGGATATTTTTGGCCTACCATGGAGAATGATGCACATGATTATGTGCACCATTGCGATAAGTGCCAAAAACATGCTGACCTTGTCCATGCGCCTGCACAAGAACTACAGGCTATTTCATCTCCTTGGCCCTTTTCAAAATGGGGCTTAGATATCATTGGAAAAATCAACCCTGTGTCGTCTGATGGACACAAATTCATCATAACCTCTATCGAGTATTTTACAAAATGGGTTGAAGCTATGCCTTTAGCTTCTTGTACTAGAACCCAAGTTTCCAAGTTTATCTTTAATCAAATTATTTGTAGGTTCGGAATTCCTGCAAATCTCATCTCAGATAATGGAACTTGTTTCAAAAATAAAGATGTCAAAAAATTATGTCAAAAATATAAAATTCAACATCGTTGGTCCACTCCCTATTATCCTCAGGGTAATGGCCAAGCAGAAGCATCTAATAAAACATTAATCAAAATTCTCAAAATACTGGTCAATCAATCTGGTCGAGATTGGCACATCCAATTATATCCTGCTTTGTGGGCCTATCGAACTAGTGTTCGCACCCCCATTGGAACTTCACCTTTCGTTTTGGTTTATGGCATTGAAGTTGTTTTTCCCTTTGAATTAGAAGTTCCTTCTTTGGCTCTACTACTTCAAGATACGGAAGTAGGGGATGAATATCGTGCTGGCGATTTAGTCAGTGGAACTCTTAGATGAAAAGCGCATCAATGCTTTGGAGCATCTTCGTGCCTACCAAAACAAGCTTAAGAGAGCATATCTCAAGAAAGTTCATCATCGATCCTTTGAGACCGACGACCTTGTTTTAAAAGAAAATAAAAAAAATACTAATGCAACTAAAGACCTTAAAGGTAAATTCGAGCCCAACTGGCTTGGACCGTATATTATTATTGCTAAATTTGGATCGGGAGCATACAAATTATCTACCTTAGATGGTAAAGAACTTAAAGAACCTATGAACATTATGCATCTCAAACGCTACTATGCATAAAATTTGGTCATTTCATCATTGTATATATTTGTTTTGCATATTATTTCCTTTTAGTCACTTATATAAAAAGTTTCAAAAACAATCACATTGTATTTCTTTCAATTCATAACTTAAAATCAAAATACAAAAACATCAAAATCATCAAAATCTTCAAAAACATATTTTATTTTCATACCTGTCAATTCTTGAAGTGTTGCAGTTATATTTTCAATTATTGTGGATAAATTAGCATTTATTTGGAATCCCGCACTTTCACACTCACATGAATAAATATCTTGATTTTATGATTATTAATCTCTCTTATATCAAAGTCCACATTGGCATTAAATAAAGTTTTGAGCATAGAGAACTGATCTTGTTATTTACTTGAACCAAGTATATCTTTTCACATTAAAATGATTTCATTGCGAATTCGATATGATGCTACATAGTAGAAGTGGTTTCTTGAGCGAAAAGTTTCCCCTGCTATCCTATCATGCACATGGTCTAGAATCTTTGAGAATTGACAAAAGGACAAGCTCACCCCTACCCAGAATAAAAATCCCTTGCTCTACAGACCAATCCGAGCAAGTATCCCTAGCATAGGAAGAAAAAGAAAAGTCAAAGAAAATGAGAAAAAGAAAAATATTATTTTGTACCATCGCAACAATATTTCAGCATTATCTCAGTTCCAAGCAAAAATACAAAAAAAAAAAAAGAGAAAGAAAAGCAAAAGTGAAAAGAAAAAGCAAAAAGCAATAAAATCCCTTTCCCTACCCCTTGAAAATAAAAGAAGGGTGAATGAGCTTGAATCCCTGGAATTCTCAATTATTCGAAAACTGTGAGGTAAGCCCCATAACAGGTGGTTTGTGCCCAACCCGCTTGGCCTTGGGTAATTCCTAGCGTGGTGATATGTCTGTCACATTAGCGACCTTCTTTTGTATAGACCTATGTCAGCTTATGGATTAGCTAGCTCTTGATAACCCGACTTACATAGTAGTCTGGTACGGTTACATGCATATAAATCATGGTTAAGGAACACTCATTTGGTTAAGGCAAATTACTTGTATCAAATTATCTTGCTCAAAATTGGTGAATGAACAATACAATCGCACACACATTTGTATTTGAGAGATTTTGTATCATTATGATAAATCAAGATCGGTAATGAACTCACATTTGCACATGAGGATCCCTTATAAACCTACATTTGTCTTTGAGATAATTTAAAATATTTATGTAATTCTTTTCGGAATAGTTTTATCCTCTTATTTCAGAATTTTTGTTTTGTATAAAAACAATTATATACATTGTTTCACAAAATCACAAAATGATTTCAAACAACATATTATTATTTTTTTGTTTATCAAAAGTCAAAAATTAATCTTGCAATAAAACTAAAATATCCATTTCTTCTTTGGATTTCGCGATGATGGTATAAGTCTATACCTATAAGTCTATGCCTAGCGCAAACCATTGTTCTAATTTTATTTTCCCATTCATTTTAATAAAAACACATATGGCTTACATCATTATGTTACATAACTAAGCTTTAAAATGAATGCACACTTATCTTATTTCAGGTCATTATGTCAACATTCAATTTTGCAATGATGGTATAGTTCCTAGGAACTTATGCAAAATTTTTTATCACACTTAGGAATTTATGCCTAGCAAAAATCATATTTCTTTTATATGTCATGCATAATATTTTTATGAAAATCTGAAAACAAATCATCACCATCATCATTTTCATCATCACAACACAAAGTCTTAAGACAGTCTCTTAAGCACTCTTTTACTTTTAACAATATTTCTATCCTGGGATTAGCTTGACGACCTAGTGAGCGGCGACTCCATGAAATGGTCTATAACAACGACAATGTCCTTTGAAATTATTGTTAGAAGTCCTTTTTATTTTTTCAAATTACACCAAAACAACCAATTTATTTACATCAGATTATTTCATTTACAATTTTATGCCATGATATCAAAATATAATATTTCAAAACGACATAATTACATGAATATTCAATCACAAATTAAAGCATCATACAACATATACACAAGTCATATCATCAAAAACAAGACCATATATATATATATATATTCAAATTATGTACATCATATCAAAACTGGATTGGTATGCCACAATCTATACCTTGGCATACTCAATCCTCTCAAAAATCTATACAATCTCTGTGCAGTCTATAGCCAGCTAGTCTCGAGAAGCCCTCGAGCTCTCAGCCTCATCTCCTCCCCCGCCCTGATGTGGAGGAGGTGGTCCCATAGTAGTCCATGCTGTGTCTCGGGTCCTCACTGTCGATCGTGAGGATGTCCTCGTCGATCCCATCCGGATTGGTTCCGCAATGTTGGCTAGCAGCGGTACCCTCTGACCCTCTAGAGCCAGCTAAAAGTATACTCCCTGGTAGAAAGTGGTCTGCATCATAGACCGCACTAGCTCATCCTTGCTCGCCCCTCCGCTCCGTGCCCTGAGCTAAGTAGCCTCGTCCTACAGTGACTACACCTGAGCTCGAAGGTGGGCAACCTCAGCCCGAAGAGCCGCCGTCTCGTTGCTCTCCCCTACCTCGACACCCTTGCCCTTATCAGGTGATGGTGGTCTCTCCCCCTGCTACGAAGGGAGTCTCTCCTCCCTCCGCCCTGTCTCCCATGGCCTCTATGGAGCCTGACCCATCTACTGGTGTCTCTCCTATGGGGACCATCGCTGCTCTCTCCCACCGCGACCCCGCGCTACCTCAATGGTAGCCTGGCGTCGCCTCCCCATCTATCGCACAACCATGTGCATCGGACCCTGTGCCCTCATCATATGAGGAGGGCGTATGCCTGCATACTAGGCATCATAGCCATCTGCAACCCCTACGTCATTGATGGCCTAAAAACGGCCGTGATGCCCCAAATAGTCAAAATTTAAAACAAAAAAATTGCACAAAGTACAATCAAACCTAATCTACTAGGATTAGATCCTTACCCGTAGCTCGCACCGAACCTCTGTCGCTCTGTGCGCTGTCTCCACCATTGTTTCTCTCTGCAGAGCTCTGGAATAGTAAAAATGAATAGTAAAAAAAATGAATTAGGGTTTTCCCTATTTTTCTTAATTTTATTCACAACCAACAACATTTTAATTTTTGCTTTTCTGCGTTCTTACCTCAAACGTTTTATTTGAGTAAAAACACAGAGGGGCCACCATAGTAAGCAGTTGTATGATTTTACCAAGAATCATCGTCTAAAAAATTGAGTACATTTTTGCTTTCTCGTAAAACGAGAAAAACTCGTCTTTAACGCATTTTCTTCGAAAAATTTGCTAAAGATGGGGCAAAATGTAGCACCCTAAAATTGGCGCAGTTAAACCCTTAGTAAAATATAAAAGATAAAAATTTAAATTTTAACCCCAAAATCGCCCCAAAACCGCTTGTTACCCGCTTCCCTTCTTTTTTGCGCCATTTTTAGGATTTGTTTTGACCGTTGGACGATATCGTCGCATATCAGATGAAATCGTCCCCGATCTGACGAATTCGTCTGGAATAGAGAGTCCAGATGATTTCATCCTAAAACTAAATTTTCATAATTAGCTTCTGTTTCAACAACCTCTCCAACTTGGGCAGAAGCGTGTCTGCACAGTTAGAGATTCCCCCGTTGGAGATCTCCCAGATTGGGATGATCTCCAACCTCCTAGCCTCCCCCTAATCCTATATAAACTAGGATTTTTCTAGTTTATCCCCCTAAACCCCTAGCTGATGGATTTCCCTACAGATTTAGTTCCTTATACACTAGAGCATCCTCGCACTACTGTCTGCATTCTGTATTTCGTGTTTTCTTGTAGGAACTCTACTATTTTTTAGTCGAAGCTAGCTCGGATCGTCGTAAGCGATCCCGAACGATTTTGGACGATCTTGTCGAGGAGCACAGACGATCTCGTACGATTGGAGGTGATCCCGACTGTAGTCCAGATTGGGGGCAATCAGAGCCCAAAGTTTGCATTTTCTTAAATTGTTTTTGTATTTTCCCATTGTAATTCTGCATTATCTTAAGTTATTATGTTTATGCATCTTGGAGTTCACCTCATTTAGCATAAGTGCATGATAAAGTTAAAATCAAACATTAAATCTACTACATTTCTCTTGTTTGTTATTTGAATCCATTATTTAGGCACGTTTACTATTATTGCTATCATTCTCCGTTGCTTCTGCAGCTGCATATTTGGTATTTTGTATCTGTTTTTGTGATTGCAGGTTTTTGAAGAATTTGTTAGATTTCAGACGATTCCATCTGATCTCAGACGACCGACTGTAATCTGCGATGATTATGTGAAATATCAGATGATTACGTACGAGTTGAGATGATCTGGACTGCTACAAAACTCAAAATCTTCATCAGACATCCGAAATCAGGTATGTACTATTCTAGTTAGCATATTCTCTGTGTTTAACATGCATTTCTATTTTTTGTATTCATCTAAATCTATATTGGCATATAGAATAGTTTAGATTCATCTTGGCCAAACCTAGGAATTGAATGATTAAAGTACAAAATAAACACATTAAACCCATTCCCAACCTAGGTGTGGAAACTGCCACTTAAAAGTTTCCTGGTGAACCCACCATCCATCGAAAATTCACCTTTATACTCCTCCCCCGAGAGGCGAGACCTTCAAAGGGCCTCTCAGTCCGAGGTATTATCCCATCCTTCTCGCATCCCCCTTCCGGGCATGGATCCTATAGCTTGAGGGTAAGGATGCGAAAAATTTGGAGCGATACAATCACTTTGGGATATTGCTCATTTTATTGTAAGCAAGGGATTTTGAATAGGGAACTAACCTGTCCTTTTGCCAACTGCCACCATTTCCCATACCATACGTATAGAGGGATAAGCAAGAATAACTCTTTTCGCTTTAGGATACCTGGTCTTGCTTTATGGCTTTAATATTCCTCTAGTCCTTGTTAGGATTGTTTCATTTGTTGATTAGTGATAGGCTTCTGATATGCTAAGGGCTATACTAACTGAACCTTAGCTATAAAAGCAAAGTTTGCTTTCTACCAACTCTTGATAAGACCACTAGGTATGGTTGAGTGACCGAAAAATCTTAGTATATCTCCATAGCAACATTATAGGTTGTGTTGAAAAACACAACTACTCACATGAATGATGGATCATGATAAATGTAGAGATGCATGATTTAAACACAAGCATGGTGTCTTTTGTATGACTAACAAACATAATCCCTCATACTATGGAATACAATGAATGACGAATGCCTATATGCAATGCAGTAATTCAGCGAATGCATGTGTTAATGCAAAATGAAAATGCAATATTCAAATGCAAATGTTTTTGGGTTTTATGCTTTATCTATTTTTTGGATTTTATTATTTTTATGAGTTTTGAGCCTCATATCTGACCAAACGATGAGTACATGCCTCTGGAGCCTTTAGATTGACCAAGCAATTTTTTTGAAAAATCCTTGGAGATTTTTAGGATGACCGAGCGGTTTTAAGCAAATCCTCGGAGCTTTTGGGGTTTGACCAAAGGGTTTGTGAGCACCTTTGGGACTTTTTGGGATGACCAAGTGATATTTTAAGAATCCTTGGAGCTTTTGGGTTGACAAGCAGTTTTTCATAATCTTTGGGTACCTTTTGATTTTCCAAACTACTTATAGGTGAGCTTGGAGCCTTTTAGGATGACCGAGTGATTATAAGCAAATCCTTAGGGTCTTTGAATAACATGAACAAGTGGTTTTAGAAACCCTTGGAGCCTTTTGGGAAGGGCACACTGCTCTATATTTCCCCAGTGAGTGTGCCATTCGACGACGATGAGGGAGGTGCAATACCTCTAGATTCCTCATTTTTCCTTATAAAATTTGGTGTGGCTGGTGAGAAAGGTATGATACCTTGAAGACCCCCAACATGCATGCTATTTACTAAAAAGTAATCAGCTTGTTTAGGAAGAGTGGTAGGACTCAATTCCACTAGGTGAAGATCAGACCTCAACGGTGTGCCTATGATTCAGCACAGGTGAACAAGAGAACCATCCTCATGGATCTTGTCTCGTTCTACTAGGTCTTCAATGACCATCTTAAATGACTGACAACTTCGAATTTCATGTCCATACGCTCGATCATACACACAAAAGGGGCCCCTATCAGGTGACCCAATCTCGGATGTCCTACGCTTATCTTCGAGCAATATGAATTCCTGTGCCTCATGTAATTTTTGAAATAAAGTTATAGTCATTTTAAATGAAACTACTCATTGCATTTTCTTATTGGGCCTACGAGGAGACTGATGACTCTGAGGTCACTCTCGAGGAGGTGTGATCTCCAATTAATCATGTTGGGGCACTCTAAGAGAACCATCTACATGGTAAGCCTCCTTATCTATCAAATTTTGCACCACACTCTTAAATTCACAACAATATCGAATGCCATGACCCTCTATTCGATGGTAGAGACAGTAGTGGTGCTCCCTGTAACTCATAGGTTTAAATATATTTGGGTTTAGAGGGATGACATTAGGTAAGGTGATGACCTTAACCTCTTATAGCTTTTGAAATATATCAGACATAGACTCTTGTAACGGAGTCCCACTATGTTGTGCCTGTTTTTGGCTCTTGCCCTACATTGGTTTGCTTTGAGAATCCAATGGTTGGGTTGGCCGCATGGGCTTTTGCTTTCGCTGAGGCTTTTATAGTACTTGCACAAGAAGTGATATGACCTCATATAAGGGTTACCTTTGTAATTCTATATTTTCAATCCAGTTCTTGATAAAATGCAATGCCTTATCTTGCTCATCCATTCGGTGCTCCATCCATTCTAGATGGCTTAAAATGGATCGCAAGACTGACAAAGAATTCATATGTATTTCCAATGACTAATTCAAAATAACTTTGTTATTTGAAGGAAATAAAAAATTTGATGCTATGGATCCATTAGATAATTACAAATCCCCTATTTCCTTCACTTGAGTTGATGTGGATGCTTCTTGATGACACACTTCATCAGTGTTGTCCACATGCTCCTGCATACGACTCAGCTCAAGCTATTTTTTCACTTTATTATGTTGAACTGTGTTAGTTGTAGTACCCCAAATATGATGTGAGACACCTACTTGTTCATGCTATTGAGGTGGTGCCATGAGAAATGAGTCAGGAGTGACTAATTTCAAGGATTCTGGCCCTGGCAATGTGGGAACACCACTGGATTACCCCATATCTGGCTCTATGTGATTAGGAATCACTTGATCATCTGGCCTAATGTTGACCATTCCCAAAAAATCATGAGAAAAGTCCACAACTACCTGTGTTGTAGGTAATTCGTCAACGCACTACAGTTGTTCTATTTCAGTTATGATAACTGAACCTTCTTCATATTCATACGATGTCTCCAGGATAAGATCCATAGGTAGAGACTCGATGAAAAGTTGATCTAGATACTCAATGGACTCTATGGTGGGCAACATCATAATGCTAGCCTCTATAAGCTCTTCATATTCACCATCATCCTCATGAGAACTATCTGGTGACATGATGGATGAAGACGACGTGATACACTCAAGTGCATCCCTGACCATGCTAGGTTCTTCCTCCTTGATAAGAGTGTGAAGATCTTCTAATGATACCTTAGAAGCGACTGTGAGCAACTCCATAAGGGCATTCATCAATCCTTCCCTGCTAAGCAGTGTCGAGAGTGTAGGGGTCGTAGGTGATTCCATAGGTGATAGCGATGGGGATGGTAACTCCACCACCGTCTGTGAGGCTGCATCCAAACTTTGGATAGACTCATCCAATTTAACTTTCAAATGCATAGGTGCCTCATCAGGTTCCTGTGAATGATCCTCAGGCTTATAATACTTGAAGAGATCTGGGTTCACCTCAACTACATGAACTTCACCTCCATGAGTGTACTTAATACATCGATGCAATATTGATGGCACACACTCCATGGCTCTTATCCATAGTCTTCCAAGCAGCAGATTATACTGTCTTGATCCCTCTAAAATGTAGCACAATGTAGGAATAATATTTTGTCCCACCTCGATGGGGAGGACTATTGTGTCTACTATAGGGGATTCCACACCGTTAAAGGCTTGCAATATGAAATTTATTTCCTTGATGTGGGATTATGGAATTTTGAGATGTTTGAACGCTGAGGTGGTGATGATATTAATCAAAGATCCTGTATCCACCAACAGTCACTTATATACAATCTATTGTATCATCACTATGATATGTAATAGAGGATCAGATTCCCTGACATGGACAGGTTTGAATTTATATTTATGGAAATTAATCACAGGCTCCTTATATGGTGGAATATATTGTATATGCCCCAAGGACTGTGATGAATTTCGAGCGTTGAAACTGCTCACCTGTCGAAATTGACTACTCTCTACCTCACGCTTATGCATGGGATCCTTCGATGTCTCTTTCTGATGCTCTTCAATAACCCTAAGCATGTCTATATGTCTATAAGAATGACTATTTACTTGCTTAGGTTGCAACTCTTGACAATGCATTGGGTGCGTCGCATTGACTTGCTGCCTAAGCACTCTAGGCATGAGTTTATTTTAGGGAATTACTTCACATGATTGTTCTTCACATGATTTTTTTTGGTAAATCCTCTCTTCATGCCATTGGAGTTCATCCAAACTTTGTTGATGCACTTTATTTCTCTCTGTGAACTCACGCTCTAGGCACTTACGTTGACGATGTGCTTCCTCCAATTGGTCTTGGAGTAGTCACCTCTCATGGGCTGCATGAGCCTCAAACTCCCTATAGGACTAACTCATGGAGTACGATCCATAACTATCTATCTCATTAGGCAAAGATCTAATGACTTGGGTTCTCACCATATGTGAAGAAATCCCATGATCTGTATGGGTGAACCCCATGCGTGATGAAGGGAGCTCATGATGACTATCAGAATGTCACGCTAGGAGGATTGGATCCTTCGATGCATGCTAATGTGATGCCTAGCAAGGAATGTACGAGGTTTTAAATATCCTCAGGAGAACATCAGGAGCATTCAGAACCTCTCCATGAACTCTTTGACTCATTAGCTCGTGATTGAGCTCTATCATGCCTAGTCATCATGATGAACCGACTAAACAAGACTTGAGAGGTTTCCTCTCTTATTGAAAATTGTGGCCTCAAGGAGGGCCTTATCTTGATGAATTAAGCAATAAAGAAGCATACAAAGTAAACAATGTGATTATCTCATTTACATTTTAAAATTTGAGCCCTAAATTGTTTGATGTGTTTCAATGATGTGTTGTATCAGTGTAGAAACTCTTATCATGTTTTTACAAAACTTGTTGGATTTTATTCTTAGTTTAATGGCTTTCACCTATACGCTTACAACTCGACAAATTGGCTATGAACTCTAAGTCATGTATTCCAACCTATAATGTGTGGTAATGAATCCCACACATGGTCAGGGAGCACAAGTCCTCCCAGATCCTCACCCATTTTCCCCCAGTCAGTGTTATACCCTCCGAAGATAATACATGCAAATTTTCTAGGGTACGAAAGGTTCTCGGATCCGGTATTGGTATAGTATCCAAAAGGTTCATGGGATTTGGGCCAATGGATGGAAGTTACACCCACCGTCGTTGAACCCTACTAGTGGTTGGATGTCAAGCCCAACTCACTAGCGTTTAAGTGCCAAGTGGTGTGTGTGGTTCGTTTCAATGTACATAAAAGAAATGCATCATATAGCATTCATGCTCATTTTCTAAATGCTATGCAAATGAAAGAACATTTCAAATTCAGAAAATGCAAACTATTCTAGATGCTCTTTGAGACCATGCATATTACAATGATAATTGACCACTAATTGGGCCTCACACATGCAAACCAATCACACAAATTCTATCAAGCATGCTGGATTCTAGGGCAGATTAAAATTAGAGATCCGCTGTTCCTAGGAGCACCTTTCTAACAACATGAAAGATAAATGTAAACTAAGACCTAATTCATTTCTTTTTCTTTCTTAGTTTCTTAATTGCATTCCAAATTTGACTTTTTGGAAAAAAATAGAGATAGAAAAAATTACAGAGAGTGAGAAGTAGGTCCTACCTCAGGTTCACATTCAAATGAACTTTATCCCTTTGCTATCTATTGTGTTTGTTGGAAACTGTAGGTCTGGGCTGCAGTTCTGACTGTGGCCTGCAGGTTGAATCTGTAGTTTAATTGTTGGCCCACAACTGGTAGCTGCAGTATGTACCTAGAAGTTACAAAAACCAAAAACACATAGTCAGATGCTAGAATTGTGGAGTTCCATCATGATCGCCTTTTGATCTAACCAAAAAGCATGCACCCATCTACTGTACTATATCGTATTCAATCATTCAAAGCATAAAATGACAAGATTGCATAGATTCAACAAAATAAATGTTTCTTGTATTAATAATTGCAAAGAATATTGATTATAATCATGCCCCTCTTAGGGTCACCCAAATGATGATACAATTAATACAATGCCAAAGCCCTCAATAGGGTAGGCGCACTAATGTTGCTTTTCAACAAGTCACAAATTGCTCTAGGATGGAGTTGCCCTCTTCTTCTCATTGAAGAAGGAAGTTGATGGTTGAATATCCTTTGAATATGTTCCCTGCGGTCAAGAAACAACATAAGAGTGTAAAAAATATAGGCAGCCTCTCATGATGAGGCCCTTTTAGGAAAGATGCATAAAGACACCATTAAGCATGTATAATCAAGAAAGCATGGAAAACACTTCTAAACTATGTTAATTGCATCAAGATTTATATAATTGCATAAATAAAGATAACAACTACACTATGCATGGACCAATTATGTGAAATAAAGCATGAAAGTGCATAAAGAATCCATTATTATCCTATTTTATGTTTAAGACAAAGAAACTATTCTAACCTAGTTCTACTGATCAAAAATCTGCTAAACTACAATTAAACCATGAAAGTAGCTAAACTAATCTAATTAAATGAATAAAAATGAAAAAGGTAAGGTGGTGATACCTCTGCTACAAACTGCAGCTATGATGAGCAGTCTCCATTGTAAACCACGGTTGAAAGCTGTAGTTAGCAATATGATAGATTTACCCTCAATTTCAAGGGCAATGGGCTTGACCTCCTTATCTAAATTGATGTTCAATAGTCGCCTTCAGTGTCCTCAGACTGATTTGGCAGTTGATTTGATGTGAAGGGCCTCTGTTTGCCCGAATATGCACTTCTTGGCTCTCCTAGGCTCCTAGGGCATCCATAATGCAATTCATCATGAATCTTGGCAAGTAGGTAGGGGATAAGTGCAATAAATATCTCTTAGTATACTCAATTGAGTGTACAATTCAATAGGGCTTCATTGCTCAAATCTCCAATGCTCTCTCTGATCATATTTCGACAGTGCTTCGCTATCAAAATGCTCTATATCATTGCCCTAATTTGAAAGGGTACTTATAGGATGTCCCAAGGGCTAGGGGTGGCTTCATGGAGAAGCCAATATCAAGAAGGGGTGGTTAGGATAGTTGGAATGGAAGCTTCCATCCTCTAACCACCTTATTCTAGATCAAATGGCTGTTTAAATCGATTTGGCTTGGATGAAGGCCAATTGAACTTAAGTTAAGAACGCAAGTCACAATTGTAGTCTAGACTGTAAATCATAGGTCTCAGCCATGATTTAGCCTGTAAATTGTAGGTCTGGGCTGTAGTTCATATTGATTAGGCCAAGGAGCCCAAATTGAGTCGTTAGAACCACTGCTCTATCTTGGAGTCTATCCTAGATCCTCCATATGGTCTTGTAGCATGTCCATATAAGTAGTCATCCTCGACATGATGTGTTTTAGGTGTCTACAAGGAGAATCAAACAAAATTAATTAGAAAGAACTACCACATCAAGCCTATGCCTCAGTGTGTGTGCTAAGGTGTTCTTTTATTACTTTCTTAGATCAAGTAGATTTTTCATCAATTTGAAAGGAGTTGGGCCTATTAATGATTTCACTCATTTAAATATTTTCACCTTGTCATTGCTTCAATACTAATCAAGCATTTATAACTTTGGTGGAGGTGACCTTGATCCCTTGGACCTGCTCTACTACTATAAATGCATCCATAGCCTCGGTAGAGGTTATCTAGATAGCCCCAAGCACTTGCTCATTTTGCATTATAGAGATTTTTCATTAATTGGGAAGAATTTTGATAAATTGCAAATTTGTTCAGAGTGTGCTTTCTAGGTTAAAGATCTACAAGGTTATAATATTGAATGTATTTGTATTTAGCTCAACTACATTACCAAAGTTTATTAGATTTATTGATTTTTAGAATTGCCTTTTGAGATTATGATATTATATGAGCTTTGGCTTGATGTGTCAGCATTCCTAGATTTTCTTACTGTATTCTAATCCTTACAATATGATCACTAAAACTCTACTTCCTGAGTTTTGTCGGTTCATCTAAATTCAATCTTAAATTCTCTTCATTCATTGAACTAAATATAACTCCCTCATAGACAAGCAAAAAAATAACCAGAGCACTTAACAAATTTCTAATAGACTGGAAACAATAAACAAATAAGCAAACAAACTTGGCTTAAAGAGAAACAATAGAAAACCATTTTTTAAATTTTATTCTTTTTGGGTTCCCCAGCAGGGGTAGTATAACTTCAATTATAGGTAATTTATTAGGATTTCCATGAGATATCCCTTCAATATTTGCAACCTATAAGTATTAGGGCCAAAAACCTGAATTATTTGATAAGGACCTACCCATCTAGGCTCAAGCTTACCCTTTTCTCCATGTTTATCATTCTTAGGATCCCAATATAAAATTAAGTATCCTTCAAATAATGGGGTTCCCTTAGCTTTTTTGTTAAAGAGTTGCATGGTTTTATAAGTCTGTTCAAATATCCTATCCAGTGCATTCCTTATTTATTCTTGTAACTATGTAATATGATCTAATCTTCTCTGTAAGGCATCAATAATTTCATGATATTGTAGTAATAAAGACATAACTATTCTTTTTGTATGAGGAGGTAACAAGGTTTTTTCTCCAAACACCATTTCATAAGGGGTCTTACCTGTGTTCCTCTTAACAGATAATATATCTACCCATAAGGAAAAATTTAACTCACTGTCCCATCCCTTTTTATTCTTTCCCAATGATCTTTTAATCCTGGTAATCATATTTTTGTTTGATGATTCGGTAAGATCATTTCCTTGAGGATAGTAGTTTGTTGAATGAGAAAGTTTGATTCCATACTTTGCACAAAATCCTATCATTTCAAAGAAACTATTTCCCATTGTCTATTACCAACTTCTTTGGGACACCAAATCTAGTCAAAATATTTTCCTCCAAGAAATTGATGACTACTTCAGTTGTTGAGTTTCTTAGAGGATTTGCTTCCACCCACTTGGTGAAGTAATCAGTTGCTGTGATGATCCATTTGTGTTAGCCCCTTACATATTTATGTACATATTTGAATAAAGAAGGCTAGTAATAACCCGCTCTCTTAATTTTATTTGCAGTCACCTTTTTTGTAAAGTGACCTCCACAAAAACCATTAGGAATTTCATGATCTTGTAGTAATAAAGACATCGCTATTATTTTTGTATGAGGAGGTAACAAGGTTTTTCTCCAAAAACCATTTCATAAGGGGTCTTACATGTGTTCCTCTTAACAGATAATATATCTACCCATAAGGAAAACTTTAACTCACTGTCCCATACTTTTTTATTCTTGCCCAATGATATTTTAATCCTGGTAATCATATTTTTTTTTGATGATTCAGTAAGACCATTTCCTTGAGGATAGTAGTTTGGTGAATGAGAAAGTTTGATTCCATACTTTGCACAAAATATTGTCATTTCAAATAAACTATTTCCCATTGTCTGTTACCAACTTCTTTGGGACACCAAATCTAGTCAAACTATTTTCCTCCAAGAAATTGATGACTACTTCAGTTGTTGAGTTTCTTAGAGGATTTGCTTCCACCCACTTGGTGAAGTAATCAGTTGCTGTGATGATCCATTTGTTTCAGCCCCTTACATATTTATGTACATATTTGAATAAAGAAGGCTAGTAATAACCCACTCTCTTAATTTTATTTGCAGTCACATTTTTTGTAAAGTGACCTCCACAAAAACCATCATGAAATTATTTAATAACCTCTAAAGTTTCTTTTTCAAATAAGTACAAAAACAAGAAACCATCTGGATGTCTCCAATTAATTTTACCTTCCTAAACATAGTATTTTTGAAATTGCTACTTTTTTGACCTCATTTTATTTGCAGTCATGCCCCTAGGAATGATAGAGTTTGGAGATATAACATAATATCATTGTACCATTTGCATTCAACATTGTCTGTTATTCTGATATCATGCATGTTATCAACTATGACAATGTTTTGCATGTACTCCCCTTATTTGTTAGCTAGATATTTAGCTAGACCTTACCCTCTGATTATTTTCATAGCTTTAAATTCTACATCGTACTATAGTAATTTAACCATACATCTAGCAGGGGTGCCTATTGGTTCAATTTGGGTAAAAATATCTTTAATAGCAATGAAAGGGATACAACATATAACTTTATTTGATCCAAAGATGCATTTAAAATGTTCTAGTGCTTGAATCACAACATATGCCTATTTTTCAATCATTTTGAATCTCATTTGAGCTCCTTTGAGTCCTGCACCCATGAAAGCTATGGGTATTTCATTATCTTCATCATCCTTCTGAGAAAGGACTACAACAATGGTATGTTCAGAAGTGAATGAATATATATTGAAACTCTTTGAGTAGTTAGGGCAATTCAAGACTGGGGTAGTGGTGATAGCATCTTTGATTTTTTGAAAAGCTTCCAAATTTTCTTTTGTCCATTTGATGTCAGCATCCTTTTTAATCATGTTATTAACAGGTTGAGCTATTTTAGAAAAAATTGGCATAAAAATTCTTACAAAATTAATCTTACTAAAGAATGATTTGACTCCTTTCAGATTCTTAGGAGGAGGAATCTTGGCAATAACTTCAATTATTGATGGATCAATACTAATCCCTTTTTTAGAAACTGTGTCCAAGGAGCTTTCCTTGTGTTACTCCAAATATACACTTCTTAGGATTCAAAGATATCCCAAATTCTCCACACCTAGCAAAAACTGTAGCTAAGTGTTCAAAATGATCTGCAGAGTTTTTTGATAACATTGTCATGTCATCCAAATAGACAACCACTATTTTAAACATCAAATATTTAAAAGCAAATTCCATGGCTCTTTGAAAGGTGGATCCTGCATTCATTAATCCAAATGGTATTCTCAAATATTCAAAGGTACCCCAGGGGGTGGTGAAAGCAGTTTTATATCTGTCTTTAGGATTTACTTGAATTTGATTATATCCTGAGAATCCATCTAGTAAAGACATCTTGGATGAGCCTACTACAGCTTGCAGTAGTTGTTCCATATTGGGCAAGGGATAATTATCCTTGAGAGAACTTTTATTCAAATTTTAAAAGTCAACACAAAGTCTAATCTCTCCATTTTTCTTCCTTACTGGTACCAAGTTTGCTATCCAAGAAGAAAATCTCACTTTTCTGACTATCTTGGCATCCAGTAGTTTTTGAACTTCTTTTTGCATGATTGGATGTAATGTGGGGTTGAATTTTCTTTGCTTCTGCCTGAAAGGCTTAGCATCTTCCTTCAGGGGAATGATGTGAGTCATGACCTCTATTTTAAATGTCCTCAGGTCTTCATAACCCCACGTAAAAGATTCTTTATTTTTCTTTAGAAAGCTTATGTACCGTTCTTTTTCCTCTTTTGGCAAAGCCTTATCAATTTTGATAAACTTGGGCTCCTCTTTTGTTCCAATATTTACATCATCAATTTTTGTTTATTTGAGGACTAGTTTGTAAGCTTTATCAAAATCATAAAATAATATTTCTAAGGAGACTAATCCTTTAGGGATCCTATTGGTTTTGAGTTGAATTACTTCAACTGGTTCTCCAATAATGTTCTTCAATTTTCTTCATCCTATTCTTTACATATAACATCAAAAAACATATTTTGGAGGGTCATGAAGTCTTTGATATCCACATCATCTTAGAATACTTGTAGATACACTACATTGTCAGACATAGAAGGTTTGTATACAGATATAGTTGGGAACCTATCCATGTACTCAATATCTATTTTTGGACAATCTGAACCTAAAGCATTAATAGCTAATAGATCTACAATGTGATTGTGTTCTCTAGGAATGTATGAGATGTTGAAGGCTAGGAACTTGTCAATTTCTATTAGAACTACAGATTTATATTATTTTAATCTGGGATGTTTTTTCTGATACTTACCTTTGATCTATTGTATAATCAGCTCAACATCTCCAGTAATAGTAAAAAAATTATCCCCAATTCTTTAGCTTTTCTCAGACCTAACAGTAAGGCTTCATACTTAGCTACATTATTGGTGCACAAAAATTCTAATATATAAGGTATCTCGAGATAGTTTCCCTTAATATCTGTTAAATCGACACTGGATCCTACCCCTGTTTGAGACTTAGCCCCATCAAAGGATCTGGTCCACATTTCCTAGGTAAGAATCCTGTTAGATTTTGCATCTACTAGTTCTCTTGTTTCAGGATCCATATCTTTTGCTTCAAGAACTTCGACTAGGAAGGGGTTATGCCAAAAAAAGTACACTCCTATTTCTTTTTATTCTATGGATATAACCAAATTAACCATGTTGTCATCTGGTATAACCAGTTCAATTGAGTACTTTTTGAATGGAATTCTTCTTAAGGTTACATTTTATTTTCCTAAAATAGGGATTGTGGCATAAGACCAATCTAATTGTATGGAGCCACCTAAATGCTCTACCCAATATCTACTCAAAAGTAATGAGAAGAAAGGGTCTACATAAACCACCGTAATGTCCATAACTATACCTTCTTAGGATGTTGATCTAGGTAGACTAACAAACCAGTGATAATACCTACACAAGGAATCTGCCTACTATCCATTACTGATACAGGGGGAGACTCTCTAGTGCAAATCAACCCTAGTTGGTCTACTATCTTTCTTGGGCATGATGTTATGGGATGCACCACTATCTAGCATGCAATTGTGAATGATGTACCTTTCTCCTTCATCTGAGTTATACCTGAGTGACACATAAAATGGTCTGATAGATGAAGGGGTTCTAGTTTCATGATTGGAAGGTTTGACAACATTACAAGACTGAGTTCCTTTTTGTTCAATTAAGCCAAAAGCCTTACAAACTTGTTCTCTATATTTCTGAATATTCATTAACTCACCAAATATAATGTTGAATTTATGTTTACTCAACTCTGATCCAACATCAAATTCCATTTTTTTAACATCTAAAGTCTTGGAGCATTCATCATGAGGTGGTGGTTCATTTATTCCTACATTTTCAAGAACCTTTTTGTTTTGATATTTCTCAATGGGTTGTTCTCTAATATCTTTGTTTAAATTCTTATCAATTTTGTTAGGAACAGTCCTATTTCTCAAATTCAGGGTATTTGCTTCTAGCTCTTCCACCTCTTGTGCTATTGGAACTAGTTTTCCCTATTTCATTTTATCATACCTAGTTTCTTGTCCTCTTTGTAGGATTTTTGTGTTTTTTGCAACTAGGATTTTTGGGTGGTGATTCAAAGCATATAAATCCATGTCTTCTTTGAATAACCTTTCTCTAGATTCATCCTCAAGGGTCCAACAAGAATTAATTCTGATATCCTCTTTGGATTCTACTTCTAAGTCTATAGGATGGTGGATACCTAGGTAAATACCACAACAATCTGGATTATGGGGAGCATCACAAGTCAATCAGTAATAAGGAAATTCTCTACCAAGTTTACAGTAGGAATAGGATTCAGGACCAGGTCTAGATCTTTCTCTATTTCTCCCTTTTTCCAATTATTTCCATTATTCCTATCAGGATTATTGTTATTCCAATTTCTATTAAAATTTCTCTTGAAAGGTGGTCTATTGTCAACTTGTTGTCTATCAACCTGAGGGTGAGAAGTTTCCCCATTGCTCTCTTTATTTATTTCCATTATGGCCAACCTATTTTTAATTGTGTTGAATATTTTCGTTACTTGATTGGTTAGATTTTCCATTGGGATGATGTTCAACTCTTTTCTTTAGGTTAAATCCTACTTTCTTAGGCTTCCTATTGGGATGATTATCTTCTAGAGAGTATGGTTTTATTTTCCCACTATCTAACATATTCCTTTCAATATCTATGGCTTTTTCCATGCACTCATCTATTGTGTTAACCTGTTCTTGTCTTAATTCATAGTTAAATTCTCCAGGGAAAGCATTTTTATAAAAATAGATGGACTGGATATCATTTGGCCTTAGAGCAGTGGGAATATTATTTCTGGCTTTAGAAAACCTTCTATTGAAATCACTTACTGATTCATTTTCTTTCTTTTTCATAGTTTCCAGATCTATTAGTAATGACTGTTCGTTCTTCCTTTCACTAAGTTTCTTTAAAAAGATAGTTTCCATTTTGGCAAAATTAGCAATGTCATTATTAGGAAGAGTATTAAACCATTCTCTAGCATATTTCTCTAGATTATGTAAAAACAATATTAACACCACATCTTCATGTTCTACCTCTAAATTGTCTAAAGCATATAAGAAACTTTTGATATGATCCTCCCCAATAACTGCATTGTTTCCTTGAAACTTAGGTAAATACTTGTGAGCTTTACTAGGGAGATCATGCAAAGGTGTAGGTAACTAAAAAGGTCTATACCTATTAGTCCTCCATAACTGAACTGGTGGTGGGTTAGCCATGTTAACTAATGGAGGTGCTTGAATTACAGTAGGAGGTGTGTTAGTAATTCCACTGGGAATAGTGGGAGGTGTTTCAAATAAACTTCCTAATGTAACAATATCTACGTCAGAAAATTTTGGAGATGAATAAGAAGGATTAGTTCTAAAAAATACCTCTGGATTTGAGAGTTTAGGGTACAACTCCTGAGCGGTTCTTCTCGTTCATGCCAACACGTTCTTCTTATTCTTTTAATATTTTTGATATTTTTGGATTCGTATAATCAGTAGTCACCAACACAATGTGTGCAAAAGGAATAAACGTTTGGTCGAGATTGCTCCATTTATAGAACTCTCAATCACTCAGGATACAAATTTTTTCAAGAATCATTAAAATCAAGAAAATAATATAACTGATCATTCTTGAAAAAGGAAAATTGGAAACTATGAGCATAGAAGGGAAACAAATTTAAAAATATTTTAAGATAAACTGATATTCTGATTCCTTCTTTAAGCTAATTGTTGCTAATAAATATTTATCGTTAGGTTCCAAACTATAATGAAAATTATGCATTCGATCCCCGACAATGGTACCAAAAAACTATTGGGGATTTTTCCTGCATCCATAGGATGAGCTATCACGCTACAGGAAAACCTACTACCAATGAGCTATTACAGGCTTTGGTCGACCTGCCTCTTTAAATTGGGAATAGATTTCTTTAATATTTTCTAGATAGACCAAGTATGGTAAGGATACCCTTGAGGTGAGCTTAAATTCTTTAAGTTCATGCTCTTCTAGATTTATGGTGATGAATTAACAATTATAAATTTTGACCGAGCTAAAACAATAACAGTTCTATTATACCTTATGTATGATCGATGCTTTAATCCTTTGGGCTATTATAGCAAGATTTAATAACATTTCAATGAAAATAGAAAGAAGGAGAAATGAAAGAATTGATGCAATTACATTCATTCGAATATCGTAATAAACATAACAGTTGACCAACGAAAGAAGAGTTCATTATGCGTTCAAATAATGTAACCCATAACAAAGACACACACAAAGCTAAACACATAAAGATAACAGGAAAGAAGCCCAAAATTGTATTAATATTTGAATGAGATTACATGAAGAGTTGGCTTGGAATCGCCATTTAACTCTTAGAAATATTAATACAATAAAGATCCTCGTTCGAATATCGTAACAAGGACCTTTCACTCTTCCATTTGAATATCACAACAATCGAGTCTCTAGACCTCTAGCTCAATAATATAGAAATATTCTCAGCTTCTTGGGCACTTTCCTATCAAAAATATGCACAACAATGGGAGGAATGAGGAGATGAAAAAGGAGAAATAAAACAAAGGATATACAACAATAAAGAATGGGCACTCGAGTATACCTCTTAGAAAAAATATGCTATGTCAAAGCTCGATCTTTATTCTGGCTATAGACATCCTTCTTATAGTTGTAGTGGCCTTGTAACTGCCTGAACTGCTTGTATCTGAATCGTCCACCTATTACCATCTCCTGCCTTGTCATCGGTCGGGTGTTGTACAGTCTATTTTATCTAACTATCTCAAAAATGTTTTAGCAAAATTGGCTAAAGCCTTGCTTAGTTGTCACTAACCTTCTCTTTCCTCTTTTCTACCATCGTGGGCCCCATGCTACTTGCTGACTCAAATGCCTTTTGACTCTTTTTAATTACCTTTTGCTCATCCTAACTTGCACCAATGGAATCTGCTATAAGGATCCAGATTTCTTCATCGATCCCACTGATTGTGCAAATCCTATCTAATGCTCTGATTCCTTTGCTTTTGTCTTCCCTTATGAATGGCTGCCTACTCTAGAATAACTTGATGATATCAAGGGAGTACATGGTCAAAGAGATGAGTTGATCGGATTATTTTTCTTTGTCAACCTCCACAAGAATTTTTTTTGATATCTCAGATGATTATCTGATAGAAACCTTCTACACTAAGTAATTTTTGGGGATCAATATTAAGGCACTTTAACTAGATAACTATATATTTTTTAGCTTTTTCTAGCTCTTTAATCGAGTTGTTCCATCTGGGTCTTTTCACCTTGATACTTGCAACTTTTTCATACTCTCCTAGGCAACTATGAACCCTCCCATAAATGGTGGTCACTTGCATGGACCTAATATATTCATATTTGGCCTTGCACCTTTCATAGACTAGGGATATAGCATCTATATTCTCATCTACATTTACTAATAGGGATTTTATCTCCTTATTTATCTCCATCATCTTTCCAAAATTCTTGCAACAAGTCTCTATCATTTCTACTTCTTTCTTGATTATTTTGACCATCTTCTCCTTGAATCTAGCTGCAAGCTTTGGGACTTGTAATGAATATTTGTCAGAAGGCATTTGTTTTTGAGTTTTATTTATTTTAGCTTTTAGCTTCTCATTTTTTGATTGCAATGATTCTACTTTGGATCTCCAAGCTATTACTTCCTTCTCTATGGCTAGAGCAGTTTGTGCATGAACTTGCACTCTATGTTTTAGTAGTGAGACAGAGTCTCCTGCTATTATTGCATCACTTGTATTGGGATCTATTTAGAGTGATTGTATCCCATCAGTGGGAATGATGATGGTGGCCTTGGAAGTAGGTTCAAAAACTGATGAAGGAGAATTATGAATTCCACTTCTACTTCAAAATTCCATTGCCTTATCTTCCATTATAGCTTCAAGTTGTTCCTCTTCCTCAGCAGTGAATTGTATGAAGTCTTATTTTTTGATCAGGGTGATGCTCATAGACTCATTGGTGCTTGATTCAATCCTTGCTCTTTTGGGAGGAGGAGGTCCTGTAGTGTCGGGAATCACTACCTGGTAATTTCTAAAGATGTCGTTGAATCCTTCGGCTTTCTTTATTCTCTCCCATGCCATGGTAGAGATCTTAATTTCTTTATTGTTTGCCATGAAGGTTGTTGGTATTACCCATGGTGATCCTGTGGCTATCTATTATAGATGCTATGAGGCCATTAGAGTTAATGCCAAATTCTTGGCTGTGAAACTCCTTGGGGTAATAGAAATAGGCACAATCTATTTTCCTCTACTTGTGCTAGGGGACTGAGAGGTAGAAGAAGTACCAACATTTTATTTTATCATCTGATCCTATATATCAACTATGATTTAGATTCATTTAGGATTTATGCTCATAACCTCCATAATAGGATCAAGGAAATCCTTTGGTGGGATGGTGGTTATTTGAGGTGCCTTTTTATATAATGTATCTTTTCTTACCATCCTTAGGTCCATGAAGTATTCACCAACCATATCTGTGTGAGTATGTGCTCTTACTAGGTTTTTGTTATTCCATATTTCTTCGATATTGATGTCATTGTTTTATGCCCATAGAAGACTTTTCTCATATTCGTCCTCCTCATGCTCCATTGGATTAGATTCCAGAGTGATTTTCTTGTAATGACCCTCGGGATCGTATGGTCTCCAGGTGATTTCTATGAAATAGAAGGAGTCCATTACAGGTAGGGCTTTTATCATCGCTAGATATCCTCGGTATACATATTCACCTATCTTTCTTGGAGTTGTGATCCAAGGAACTCTGGTCTTCTTTTTCCTCCATCTTAGTTTGGCTTCTTCTATAGACTACCTTACTATCTCTAAGGTAGCAAATGATTTGGGGAATAAGTGGGTAAGGCTTTTGGTGGCAATTTGCCTCTGTATGTTCTAATAAAATTGGAATGTTCATCAAGAAAGTAATCTCCAGCTTCCATATCTTAGAGATATTTGACTATGTCTAGGCTCATTCTAGGTGGCTTTTTCTTGATGAGCACATGGTACATTGATGCTAAGAACGTTCCACAAAATTCTAAATATGGGAAAGTGCCATCATAGATGAAAGGTAATATATCTTGGATAATTTCCCTCAACACTCCTCCGAGTTGTTGGATAGCATCATCCTTGAGCTACCCAATGATCAGGTGCACAAGGAATGAATAATGCAAGAAATAGGGCATAAGATCCATATTTTTCTTTATGGCATCTTGTAATTCTTTGAATTATTTGTCTATGGTGTCACATATGATGTCTTGCCACCTATACATGGGTATATTCCAAGTCTTGTTGCACTGTACTATTAAATACATCACTTCGACGCTGACCCAATTGAGGTCCTCTACTCCCAATACTACATGAATCATGTCGACGTAGTCTCTTACCCATTTGTGGAACTAATTCTTATGAATTGGAAAGAATGTTGACACTGGTTTGTCATAGTCAAACAACTTCTCATAGAAGGTGGTGTCGATCATGTGTCGTACCTATCTTGAAATCACCTTTGCGTCGTAGCACTATTTGGTCGTTTCTAGCCCAAACACTTGTTTGACCTTTTCTGGTGTAATCCTGTAGATGGGCTTATTTCACCCATTAACGATGGCCCTAGTCCTTGGATCATATGAGATGGCTAGCCATATCAATAATTCAAGGGAGAAATGCACTCTTGGGCACAAGAGTTTTTCCAGGTTGGTTCTCCATTTGTTGCAATGGGGAGCTCTCTTATCTTTGTCTTCATATGCTTGGTTGAAGATGTTCTTCAACAAGTAGTGTGGGTGTCACCACTCTTATATGTTGGACTGCAAGTAGAACTCAACAAGTTCATATTCACCCCATACTTGTTCTCCCATCTTTCTAGAATTCAACTTCTTGAATGGTACCTTCTCATCCAATGCTTCAATTCTCATCTTGGGGGCTACCCTGTTGGAGGAGGCCATTGCTCTGATATCTAACACTGGTCTTCTTAGCTCGTAGTACAGTTCAAAAAATTTGTTAGCAATGTGAGTTGCTCACCACTATCTTCATGTATTTAAATTGGTTCATGCATAAGGTATTATTAACATCATACCAACCATCATTGTGTTGTTGCTATTTTTAGCTCACCACCTCAATCTTCCATAATGATCAGTTTATTTTGAATCACCACTATCTATTGATTTGCATAACTAGTTGCTGGATTTTATAGGTGTTAGTTTTTGGTCTGTTCAATCAGTACATGTGGTCTTAAAATTTGTGCAAGGGGAGATCTGAGGTTGAGGTCTATAGTTGAACTGTGTGCCTGTAATGCTTGAAGTGGTTTAGCCATGTCAATAGAATCATCATTAGTTTGAGCATTACATTGGCCTTTCTCAGGTGAGGGTACATGAATATGGATTTCACACTTCGACTATCATCGATGATGTATCGACTGCTCAATTGTTTAATTCGATCAAAGACATATAGTCTGTTGATTGGATGATTAGTTGATTATGTCTTTCCTTCTATCAGATTTTGATCAATGGATCACTTTGATTTTGCATGAATGGAGATTCTACTTCTGGATGCCATTATTCGGTTGATATGGCTTTGGGTACTTCTGCACATGCTGCATTTTAAAACTCGAGATAGCTTTTATCAAGGATGTCAGCTAATAATAATAATTTTTATGCATGCAAAATTAAATGGTGACATACCTTAATCAGTGTTGTTTTACCTTTGATTGGTTGGGTTGATCTCATTCGTTGATCTCGTTCAATTGATGATATTTTAACGGTGAGGATGCGCTCGATCGAGGATACTTAATGATTTTATTTCATCTATTGAAATATTTTAATAGTAGCTCTTTGACCAAATTGTCAATTGATCCTTACCATTGTTCGATCAATGAAGGATTTTCTTATATCAAATGAAAATTTTGCTTTTGTTGAGTGAACAAATCTGTTGGCAATTTTGGGTACTTTGGGTACATTGCCTTTGCTCAAGTGTATAAGTTGTCATTGATGTCAAGAAGCTCTTGAAGGAATTTGATTTGATGTCAAATAATTTGTTTTGATAAAGGTTACGACATGACGGTTTCAAAGGTCTTTTGTAAACCCCAAGTTGGGAGGTTTAAAGATTACAGGTGGATGCATTAGTTTAATGCATTTGGGTCCAGGAGGAAGTATTTATTTAAATAATTAAAAACCTTGTTAAGGTTCCCTTTAATTATTTTTAAATAAATATTAAATTATTGTTTGCAATGTGTTATCCTAACCCATGGCTCTATGTTTTAAGATTGTGGGCGCTAGCCAAGACCTTCATTGACGTGTTAAAATCCTCGCCGACGTCAAGAGATTATGGTAAAAATGCATATAAATCTCCCTCGATGAAAATCAAGAATCATCCCATCCACATTTTGAAAAGAGTTGCTCATTGTGATTTCGTGATCCGCTGTTCGGATTTCTTCTCTGATTGTGTCTTCGTCATTTTCGTAAACCCATCGTTCGATTGTGTCCTCATCATTTTTCGTAAATCCGTCGTAAGGTTTTCATCTTCGTGTTCGCGTCAAAAGAAAGGGAGGCACTATTGTTTTATTTAATCCCTGGCGTAGAAGGAACAAGGCTAACAGCATGAGGTTTAAACCTCACCGGGCGCCTTTGGCGCATCGGTAGCGGCTAGGCTGTTGGTGCGCTACCCAAACGGGAGGTTCCGTGTTTGAATAATACGAAAGGGTTTTTCATCATGAAGTGGACGCAGCGGGTGGTGTTAGAATTCATGCACAATTTCTCCATAGCGCGATTTTTGATGTTGGCCAAGGTATTTTCGAAATTAATTTTTGCTAAGTGTATTTTGCGAATGGAGGAAGTTTATTAGAGGGAAAAACATCTTAGGAGTTATAAGGAGTTTAAAAGCTTGTTTTATTTTGATAAAATATTCTTTTGAAGGTGTTGTTTGAAATATCTTATTGCATTCTTATGAGAGATAAATTTTATTTTTGATAAGACTATAAGGGAGAAATAAGGTGTATAAGGGATAAATTTTTCTTGTAATGTTGAGAGTGCTTTTGGTTGATTATGGAAATGAAAGCATGATGTTTTAAGGTTAAAATTGCTTCTTGTGTGAAGTTGTGAAACCTTAAGTGGGCAGCTTTGAGATTGACATTTGCTTTCATTAAATTGGTAATAATCAAGCTATTCTTTACTTGGTTAAAGTGTTGGGCTTACTCCTTTGTTGATGATTTGAAAAGTTGTTTTGTGCTATTGTGATTTTAGTTGGTGGATGCTTTTTGTTCAAACAATATTGGAGAGAAAAGGAGTTCTACTTGTTTCATTTTCTAATGTTGATTGTGAAATGCTTCAAGGTTGTGTTTTGAGCTGAATGGTGTTGATTGAACCTTGTTTGATGAGTATTGTTGTTGAAGCCCTAATTGATGGTGAAAAGAACATGAGTATCATTATTATGTGATTCTTTGCATAGTTGGTAATAGTTGGGGTTTCATGTTCTTGAAAGAAAGTCTATCCTATCCATTTCAGATATTGAGTTGAGTTTTCAGATTTGAGATTGAGTTTGAGCTGAGTTGATTTGAGTTGATTTTTGAGATTGGGAGTTGAGTATAGAACATATTGAGTCTCTAAAAATTCTCTTTATGCTTCTATGAGTTTGACAAATCACATTGGGTCTCTAACAATTCACCTTGTGATTTCCTACTAAGAAAGTTTTTTTCTTGGTGAGCTTGCTGAGTTTTGGATAGGTTCCAATGGGGACTTGTGAGTAGTTTTGGACAGGTTCCGATGGGGACTTGTGAGAAGATTTGGATAGGTCCTAGCAGAGGACTTGTGAGTTGAGTTTGATAGTTCTATCAGATAACTTGAGGACAGAGGTGCACTGGTTCTTTGAGAAGAACCTAAGGACAGATTTGGCAAGTCTTTGAGAAGGCTTGTGTGCAGAGGATTGATTTGTTCAAGCTTAAGCATTGGACAGATCTAACAGACAGAGGAAGAATTGTACTAGACCGACTGACTATGTTTGGTACAGGTTGTTGAGCTACTGTGGACATGATTATAGAAGGCAGAGGTCTCTTAGGCTAAGCATTGAGGATAGGAGGTCTTCGATGGAAAGGAGTTCCATGTGCTGGCAAGAGGTAGAGGCAGTTGATCTTATGAGGGATCATTTCCAGAGCAGAGGGGAAGGTATCTCCTTTGAGCATAGACTCATAAATTCTGATTAGGGGAAGGCATATCCTTTGGGCTGAGGCTCATAAATATTGTAATTGGGAAGGATTCCCAAAGAACTTTGGAGAAATTTTTAGAGAAAAGTTTTGTGGACGTAGCCCAACCATTTTGGGTGAACCACGTTAAAAATGGGTCTTCAATGTGTGATGCTTTCTGTCTTGATTAATGTTGTGTTGATGCCACTGCTATCTAAAGTTAAAATTATTAATTGGTTAAGTCTTATACTGTTCACCCCCCCTCTCAGTATAAGTCCATGTTATTCAAACTCTTATTTTTTGCCAGCCGAAGGAATATTCATTGACTCTTTGAATTTTTTATCATCTCTTTTCAACCGAAGGTATGTTTTATTGAGTGATTTGCTTTAAATTTAGTTGGTAGATATTTTTGCTGACTGTTTACTGTATTCGACCAAAAATTAATCACCTTTCATGATTGATCGATCGGTTGGTTGGCCATTGTTTACTTGGTGTTGACCAAAATACCTTTTACTTTCAGCTGTTACTTTCTTCTCATCAATCGCAAAAGAACTTTTTTAATGGACTGAACTTCACTCGATTGAATATCTTCAATAGTGATATCCTTTTTGTTGGTCATTTAAAATTTGCATGCTCTACTCGTTTTAGCTCTTCGATCTGAGTGGTCGGCCACAAGTTTCTATCTATCGGTCAAAAAATACTTGCTTGTAAAAAATGTTGACTTTTATTTTGATGGCATCGATTGAAAATACTTTCAACAATATTCAAATTAGGTCGGTCTCTCTTTTCTATCGATCGATTGCTTTTCAAAGTTGGCCGAAAAGTGTTTAGCTTTTGACAACTTCTATTTATCGACTAAAATTTTTTCTTGATTGGACGAAGGGTGAAATATTTATGAGGAAAAGGTGGGGAACCCCTTAAGTTTTTAATGAAAGGAAATTATTAGCTACTTAGGGTTTGGAGATGTTCTTGAACAAAGAAAATACTTTACTCAAACCTAAAATCTTCACAATAGTGTACCTTCTTAGGACCAAAAATTTTAAGTCATGGGTACATTCATGTTGTATCAATTTTTTCTACAATAAGTCCTTATGCAAATAAGTGTCCCAAACAACTAGAGTCAAGTAATAGAACTGAGGAGCAATTTCCATGTTACTGAATGATAATTTTTTTAATAGGAATGTTAAATTTTTAATTGATAGTGAAGCTACAAATAGTTTTATTTCCACTAGTATTAATTGGGATATGCCAAAAAGACCTGGTTTTTTGGTACAAGGGTGAAAATTTGAGTATGGTTTTGGAAATAATTACTAAATGGATCAATGTTTTCCTACTACCAAGATCACCTTAGCCAATTGATCCACTATTTGGCACTTATATGTAGCACCGCTACATGCCTTCAATGTTATCCTAGGAATGGATTGGTTAAGGGCTTATGGAGCCCTAATCAACTTCCAAGAAAAGTGGATGGACTATATTGATAAGGATAAGAAGAGAGTAAGGGTTCAAAGCAGGCAAGGGTATTTTCAACCATATTTAGATTTTGATGGAAGGTAGTACAACCACAAGATGTAGGATAACTAATATGAGATAACTATAAAACTAATGGTACCATAAGATGTAGGAAAATAAAGAGATGCTACAAATAACTCAAAAATATGCCATTAATGGGAATTATGAAAACAATACAATGCTACATAATGAAGGACATGAACACTCCATGGAAGTATATGAAAGAACTACATTTTACCATACTACACACACACACTATATCTACTACACACTATATATTTACTATATCACACACTCTCTCTCACTACTACACCTATGAGGCCTTTATATAGAAAGATAGATTTCTTGGCCTTTACTCTACCTAGGACTCATGTACATGTGGACTACATGCACATTTACAACTTGCACATTGAAACTTGTGCATTTATTATAATACTTGAAGCAACTAACTAAATTTACTCTGAAGTAAACTCCTACTCTAAAAATGTACCAAAGGTGGTACATTTACATGACCCAAATGATGTAATATACTCTAACACCCCCATGTATTATATTATTTGGGTATTGAAGACTTTAGTATTCAATATGGATCTTTGTCTTGGTCCTGAAATTTGAGCTCTTTTCTCTAGGTTCCTTCATTGTCTTCTTTGTTTGAATTTGAATGAGTATCTTTATTTTGTTTAGATTTTTATTTTCTAGATAGAAGATGGCCAAGTAACACATAGTGTAGTTGTTCGCTCATACTTTTAATTTGAACCTTCCATTTCTTCTTCTATTTTTATGATCTGTAGGTTCTTCATTCTCTTCAATTTGTTCCTAAAAAACTGCATTAATATTATTTTGAAACATAACAATATCTTGTAAAGTCTTGATAGAATCCAAAGCATATATATTTCTATAGATTAATCCAATAGCTTAAATATCATTTTTATGTATAATAAAACACATATTAACTCTATTTATGTATCTGAAGTCAACCACCCTTTTATTTTCTACTAACTTGGATACTAAAATGAGATTAGATGTTAATCCGAGAACATACATTACATTATGTAGCAAAAAATTTGGAAACAATTTGCTAGGTGATACACACCCATATCCATGTATATGATAGTTATTGCCATCTACAATTTTCAACTTGTAGCTATTAGTGACTTCAAGACAATCAAACCAATGTAGATTTCCTATCATGTGGTGACTTACCCCTGAATCAATATACCAGATGTCCTTTTCATTTTGACCTATGAAATCATTTGAAGTGATTTTGCATATATGATATGGTATATTGGATGGATTATGTTCTTGAGTCATTTTGTGGTGTGTATTATGATGAAATGTTTCTCTAGCTACTTTATTTATTGCAATGTATGATACTTCCAATACTTTAGATCTACCTTATGTCTCCCTAGTGTATGACTATATTTTGACAGATACCTTTCCAGACTTAGGTTTTGTAGGATTCCTTATGTCTACCTAGTAAGCTTAATAAAGTGCATAGTAAGTAATAGTTCAATTTTGAGCTTATTTTGTAATGTTTTGTAAATAACAATAATCAACTTCTATTTCACCTTATATTTCCTAATGAACTATGCAATTTATTTTGAAGTTCTCTATGGTTGGATTTTTTGTATCCCTTTAGTATGAATATGAGACAAGTGTAAGTATATAATTCCAAATCCTTTAAGTAAATGAAGAACTTCCTTTTATAACCCTAAATTTCCTAAAGTTTAATATCTTTAAATTCCAATAAACCATCTTGATGCAGTATACCTTATAACTTCCTAATTTGGAATATTAGAAAATAATAATATTTGCAATAATAGAGTTTTAATTTTCCAAGTAGAAACTCTTATATCTTATATGGTACTTAATTGTAAATATTTAAATATAAAAACCTTCTTTAAATTTGCTCTCAAATGTATGGTTGATTTTGCTATTATTTCCAAAGTAATTAATAGAAGAGTTTCAACCTTATACTATACTCCTTATAACTCAATGAAAGCAATTTTAATTAAGGTAAAAACCTTACATTTATAAAGTTCCAACTCCTTAATGTTGAATGTTGTCTTACTATGCACTGCTCTCCTTTTAATGACGAACATATGGCAGTGAGCCTTAAATACTGCTTTGACCTTCTTGGAAGTCTTGACTTCAACCTTTAATGATGTCCATTCCTCTTTCACTGAATATGGATACATATTCCTTTCTCGCTATGGATACACCTTCTCTCCTTTGGATGTTACTTGATTTTCTCAAGTTTTGTTATATGCTTCACTTGGAATTAAGTGCTTAAATGGCTATGAACTCCTCTTGAAGACTCCCATGTGGCATAAGCTTCTTGAGTAATGTTTGAGAGGAATATTAACGCTTCTTGAAGTGGTATCCAAGTGTCTTATGAGCTCCAACATGCATGGGGATGACACTTATGTTGCTTGAGATGTTGTAACACTTTATTTTTTATAGAGATGCTTTGTAACCCCTAAATAATTACTCTAACGCTCAAGAAGTGAGTGTTTCTTTGCTTGAGGAATATGAGCACTTTTTGTCTAATGTGATAAGTGGTAGATTACATGAAATCTTCCCTCCAACACATTCCTTAACCTATATACTACTCTTTCCAATGTAAATCCAACTAGTTTCATGCTCTCAACACTTCTTATAGCAAATGAAGGTTGGATTTTGGTTCGATGGAGATCCTAGGCACTTGATTGTGATTGCTAGCACTACCCTTAGCTGGCAGTTTCTTCATGATCCGACCTGGTATAGATCCTTCTTGATGGATGGTTCTCCAAGATAGGTCTTAGGTATTGCACTTGAACTCTATCTTGTGCTATGCTACCTTGTGTTGGGTTGTAGATGATAGCTTCTAGCTTGTGCTATGTAATGAATACTAACTCCTTGTGACTATTTTATGCTTCAGGTTTCTTGTTGTGACTACCTGAATTCGTGGCTGATGGAAGTGTCTTTGGACATCGTAATGATATTCTTGAAATATCTTCAACCTCTAGTGGCCACTTGTGATGGATGAGTCCTTAAGACACTCAAATTCTATCCTCTTTTCTATGTAGGACAAGATGTTATGGTGTAGAAGAATAATGTAAATAATTTTACAATAGTTAGAATAGAATATTTGGATTTGCACCTATTTTTGAGATCTTGCAATCTCCTTCTTGCAAGTTTTATTTCTATTTTTATGAGGCAGCTTTCTTCTACACTCTTAAAGGAATATTAACCTATAATATGGATTCTCTAAGACACAATGGATTGTAGGTTTTATGTACTGAATAGTACCTTTAGACACTTCACTTTTACCCAATTTTGTGCACTGTAACTTTCTTCTATGATAACTTTTAAATGCACTTTAAATATTAAGGGTAACTAGTATTAATGCACCAATAATATTTCCAATATTGATGCTCAAAATAATTGGAATAGAAATATCTCAAAATAATTGGAATAGTAATCTCTCCTTATTACTCCTATAATTGAGTTCTCAAAATAACTCGAAATATGCACTAAATTTTACTATAATCTAAAAGTACTTTTTTTTTATTGGTAATGGGGTTTTAAAAGGGTTCTCAAACCTTTTACAAATGGATCAGGAAGAGGATCTCACAGGGATATGGTATCCACATAGAAAAGGATATGATCCTAGGAGGACCATATCTAAACCATTCAAAGTGAGAACATCTTATACAACACCAAAATAGAACACCCAGCTTGTGAGAGCTCGAGACAAATGATCAAAAGAAAAAACCTGTCAAAAATAGAAATGGGAAAGCTAAACCTTAAGAAATATAAAAGCTTAAATGAATAACCCAACTTGTGGAGCCTGGGAATAAGCCTAAAAAATGAAACCCATCCATCAAAGGAATAAGAGATAAGTCACGAACAACATAAACTTTAAAAACAAAAATCTTGCCCAAGAGGGCCCAAGAAAGGAGGTCCTACTGGAAAATTTGAAACTGGGCATCTCGCCCAAAAAAAAGATTTATTTCCCACTCAAGAGAAATAGAAAACATGAAACCAAAGTCAATAAATCCACCTAGGAGCAATTGAAAAACTACTAAAGTGAAAAACCCATCTAATGGGAACCCGGGAAGTGTAGCTAAAAAAATATATATTTTTTGGAAAATTTTATGATCCCAAATACAACAAATAAAAATCCTATCTATGAAGGCACTGAAAACCCACATAATTTCCCATAAAAGATAATACCATCCAAGAAGGTACATGAAAACCAGAAACAAGACCAACATAGGTACGAGGAGATCAAAGTCTGGCCCAACAAAAAAGCAACATGTCCTGGAAGGCACAGGAAGATCCCAGGCTAAAACCATAAGGAGAAACATGGTCTGGAAGTCGATCAGTAGACATCAAATATTTTGGTAGGACATAAGATCTCCTTATGAAGAATACTGAATATGCCAACAAAAGTGAGGAGGTCCAGAGAAACTAACTGCCAGGAAGACCCATGACTTGAGTAAACCCAAACATAGGAGCTATCAACAGTGGTCCAACAACTATAGTAAATTATGAAGCATGAGGTCCCCTTACCCAGAACAAAAATATTATAGAGCCAAACTATTGAACAACCACCTATATCATAACTACACACAGTCCCACTAAAGTTTTCTTAGGGATGAAACCATGGAAGCAAATGCCACAACTGCACAAAGAAGCATAGGGTCCCCCTCAAAGACCAAAATATAGACTACAACGAGAGGCTCCATCAAAAAATCCATAAGTGGATAAAAATTGGATCTGTAAGAAGATCCAGAGGCCACCATAATAGAATCAAAAATGGAAGTTCATCTACAAATGATACGAATGAGGCCACCATAAAGCCTAGAAAATGTAGATAAGGATCCCGAGCTACTAGAGTGGGAACACAAATGCCAAAACCTCTTTTGGATACCACCGTCCCCCAATAGGGTAAGACAAAAGACAACCAAACCAAGGTCATCTAGGGCAAAAAACTTTGGTATGGTCCACACAGATGCAAAAATTTAGATAAGCATGGGACATCCAACCTAGAAAGATTTAGGTGGATCCCGTGATCTTAGAAGAGACAGAGGCCAGGGGTAATCTAAAAGTAATTAGTGCATCTAAAGAAAAACTAGTATATTAATATCACCTTATTACTCCTTAAATATACACTTAGTAATTGCTCCTTGTAGAAAACTTTAATCTCTTAATGTAGTCTTTGTTTATTGTAACTAGATAATAGGAAAATGATATTTTCTTTCTGTCAAAATATATCCAGCTCCCATTTAATGTGCACTTATTTTAAATACTATAATGCAACCTTCTATTTTTACAACTTCTAAATAATTAAAATGGTGCTTAATAAAACTAGATAATAACAAAAATTAAAGTTCAATTAATGAACCTATTTGCACCCAATTTGCTTACCTTAATGATCTCTATAGATGAAGGATTTTTAGGTTATTAGATTCATCTTATTGCTGCCTTTAATTGGATGAACCAACAACTATTATTGGTTGTCCTAAAAAACTCCTTAACTCACCAATTCAAAACTTAGTAACTCCTCTATATTGCTTCCCTTTAATCTGTAGTAGGTGACTTCTACTAGTCTTCAAGATGAACTCTGTAACTCCTAAAATTTTGCAACTAGTAATGTTGTCTTAATTGCTACCCTTTTACAATTAATTTTCGTACTGAAATGCTCTTCTTGAAACTCATAAATTTGGTAGGGAATTCCCCCAAATCGTACCTCAGATTTCCTTCATAGACCCTTTTAGTATTTTGCTATAGATTCAGCAAACCCCTATCTCCAGATGAGCCTTCTAGCCTCCAAAGGTAATATTCAAACCTTTCAGGTTTGGTAGTAGGGTTAGGCTCCTTTCTCCTTGTTGAATTCTAACTTTGATCTTGGTATATTTCTCAAGAACCTAAATGTCTTGAGGTCTTCAATTTTCTTCTTCAAGATTTGGAACTCCTTACCAAATTCTTCTTCTTTTGGGCTTGTTGTCAGATGGTGATAATTGTCCCAAATTCTACTTTGTTAGTAAATCCTTTCTGGTATATTTCTCCAATGAGTTCTCCTAGAAACTCCTTTAATGGCCTTATTCGAATTCTAAAATAAGGCTTCCAAGACTTCTCCTTGTTTATCCTTGAGACCTCACCAAGATATTCAATCTCATAGCTTCTCTGGTCTTCCAAATGAGACATATCCTTCAAAATTCTACTAAGTGTTGGTAATGATATCTTCTTCTCGGATCTCTAAAAATTATTGATGTTGGAATTTAGAACAGGACCTTTGCTGGTCCTTCTTTACTTCTACAATCTATAGGATTTAATAGAGATCACCAACCTCCAATCTTCCAAAACTAGAAGTTTTATAACTGGACATTATAAGGTTCTCTTAATCTTCTTCTGGTTGATTTCTTCAATCTGTTGTCTAAAATATTTAATGGACATCACCAACTACCAATATTCTTCTTGAATATTCTCTAGAGTCTCTTGAATCAATAGTAAGGCTAATATGGCCTTTTCTTCTTCTACACTATCTAGTAATGAGACCTCTCCTTAGATATCTAAAATATTCAATCTTCTACTTGTTGTTGTAAGTGTTGGAATTATTCTTATGAAGATACTCTTCCTAGATTTATGTAGGAAGCTTTCCAGCTTTTTTGAATTTCATTTTCCTGTAACAAGATGTTAGAAACTGAAATGGTGGAAACTATAAATCTAGATATGATGAATCTTCACTAGTTGATTTGTTAATCTAGTGGAATCCATGTTGAGTCCTAGTCTTCATGAGTTTTTTTATAACCCTGTGAAAAGAATCTAACCAAATATAATCTCAATTTTTTTGTAAATGATATTTTTGGATTTCTTTTATTCTCACTTGTGGCTCTCCCAATTTCCTATCTGATCTACCATGTGCTATGATACCACTGTTAGATTTTTATGGGAGGTAGTACAACCACAAGATGTAATATAACCAATTTGAGATAACTATAAAACTAATGGCACAATAATATTCAAGAAAATAAAGAGATGGACATCTGTAAATAATTCAAAAATATGCCATTAATGGGAATGATTAAAATAGTACAATACTATATAATGGAGGACATGAACACTCCATGAAAGTATATGAAAGAACTACATTGTACCATACTACACACACACTATATCTACTACACACTATATATTTACTATATCACTCTCTCTCTCACACTACTACACCTATGAGGCCTTTATATAGAAAGATAGATTGTTTGGCCTTTACTCTACCTAGGACTCATGTACATGTGGACTACATGCACATTTACAACTTGCACATTGACACTTGTGCATTTATTATAATACTTGAAGCAACTAACTAAATTTAATTTGAATCAAACTCCTACTCTAGATATGTGCCAAAGGTGGTACATTTACATGATCCAAATGATGTAATTTATGCTAATAATTTATTGTTAGTTATGCAACTAAAGAAGGCAGTCAAAAGAGGTGGTATGTTGTATGTAGTAAAGATAAATGGTAAGATAAACAATAATGGGGATGATAAAATATTTAAGAGACACCCAATTCTATATGAATTTAGGGATGTATTCCCAAAAGATCTCCTAGGTCTACCATCTTGATGTGAATTTGACTTGACCATAGAATTAATGCGAGGAGCTGAACCTGTTGTAAGGGCACCTTACAAAATAACTCCTATCAAGTTGCAAGAGTTAAAGGTGCAACTCCAAGATTTTTTGGAGAAGGTTTTGATAAAATCTAGTGTGTCACCTTGGGGTGCTTTGATATTATTTATGAAAAAGGATGGTTCCCTTGTAACAATCCTCCTTGGAAGTACTCATTCTTGACATTTTATTTATGTATTGATGTGTGGATATCTAATGCATTATTTCATTTAATGTTACAAATATGTTCTAGTAGTTGCACTTTATGCTTGGAAATACTATTTTAGAATATGGTACTACTAATGGAATTTATGGTTGCAGGACTAAGTACTCTCATGGGTGGATTGGTATGGGAAAACTACCAGAGTTGAGAGAAAATGGGAAATGATGGATGACATTCTCATCAAAAACTCAAGGGTAAAAAGAAAACCCTTCATATAGGTGCATTGCATATGTGTGGTTGTTTGAATGTACCCTTTTGGCAAGGATATTGCTTAAGCAAAAGAGACATCCTTAGTAGGTGGGTAATAGCATTACAATAATCTTAAAAACTCTTACTCAAGGAAGAACTTGGTGTGTTATTTTTACCTTAATTAGGCAATAATGGCTTAGCAAGAGGCCATGTGTGGAATTGCTTGATATCGATGTTAATGGTTAATATTAACATTCAATAATAACTAATTAGGTGAATAATTGATTTAAATATTATTTTTCTAATGAGAGAAACCTTGGGAAGGAACAAGTTAATGTTAAGAGCACAATTAGAACACTAATTAAAGTAGTGCAAATAAACCTTGAGTGCAAAGGTTATAATTTTAATGTTGTGCTTTGAGAAAGTTGGCAAGTGGCAATATTTAATAGCAATGTAATCTTGAGAAAAATATCTCTCTTTGAGTAACATAGATGCATAAAGGCCATGCTCAAACTTTTGATCTTCTCATAATTTTGGGGAAAACCTATTTGAAATCCATACCTCAAAGGAATATGGCAGAGGTGGTGAAAGAAGACTGCGAGGAGACTAAGCAAGGAAGGACAGAGAATTGATCGATTTGAGGTAATTCTTAGCTAGTTACATTAAAATGGCAAACTTAGATTACTTGTTGCTGCATTATTTATTTTGTGGTTTATAGTTGCTATTTTATTGCTGCATTGAAAGTCAATTTGGTTTAGTTTCTATTAGTGCCTTCTATTGTTGTGATACCTTATTGTAAGGCTAGTGGGTAGGTTGAATCTTTTCTTTTGTATAACTTAGCCTTTGTGTTGAGAGGAGCTTTTGCCTCTATTTTTTTTCACCTTCTTGGTTGTTATGTTTGGATATGCTATTGTCCAAGCTTTGGGGTATCCTGAGTGTTGAACGTTGAGCTTATATTCTATTTTGTTCCTTTTTGTATTAGAAAGCCAAATGTTTTTTTTGACCTTTAGTTGGATGTCATTGCTCAAGTGGGTTTGTTGATCATTTTTTGAAATCTCCTTCTCTTTTGCTTCTTGTAGTATGTTCATGTGTAGACCACTATGGTCACGTAGTTGTGCTAATATCAATTATGGACCCATGCTCTCTAGTGGATACTTTGGAGGCCATGTTGCTCATAGGCATCTTTGTGTTGTTTGTAGGCTTCTGTAGCTTTTGGGTATGTAGACAATGGTGTGTTGGAAGGTGGCGATGGTCAACTTCTTAAGTTTTATTTATTATTATTTTTTTGGCTAGTTAATAAGGGGTTGTACTCAGGTCCCCTCCTTGAAAAATTACATCTCTCTTATTTAGAGCTTTATATTTTATTGATAATTACACTTCTCATCTCGATTGAGAGCTATGTCTGAATTCTTGTTTTTCATTTTTTGTATGAATACCAATATTCCAAAATTTAGCATCCTTCTTGAAAATTTTCTATGGTAGTCTTCACAATGACAAAAATTCACTACTATCTATGCCTTGCATCTTAGTAGAGTATTATCTCCAAAATATCACTCTCACAGTCCACTTTACCAAATCTAGATTGCTAGTTTCCTTCCTAAAACACAAGTGCAACCACAAAAATTATAATAAATAGTTTATATGAAAACATATTATTGTTACAAAATAAAGCATATATTACCAATGGAAAAAATTAAAGTAAATCTTAATCATTAATTGATTCAGGCAATCAACATTTTCTTGTTAACTTGAACTAAACTTGCTTCCTATAGACACCAAATCCTAGCCATTTGTTATATATATATATATAGCATTTCCAAATGGTAAGCTAGGGTTAGGGTTTTGGCTAGCAGCTAGGACATAATATATATATATATATATATATATATATATATATATATATATATATATATATTTTATTTATGTCCTAGTCGCTAGCCAAAACCCTAACCCTAGCTTACCATTTGGCAATGCTAGCTCACCACTTCCAAACCCTAACCCTAACCTTCCAAAAGGTTATAAAACCTTATTCACTTTTGTGAATGAGCCCAAAAAATAAGAGAGCTAAAATCCATAATGACACTTTAATAAAATTGTGAGAGTAATCCTAACCGAAGTTTGAAGATCGAGATATCAAGGTCTTGAATCGATTCCCATCAATTTTGCAACTCAAATATAGATGTGGTAGGGTACCTACACAGCCCCAGATGTGGCTCTACATCTACAAAGATGCATGAATACTTTTAGCTAGTCCCCAGATGTGACCTCGCATCTACTCAAAAATATTTTTAGTCTTGGAAGACAGATTAAATCAGGTAACAACAAGTTAGATTTGATTTCATTGTTTATGTTGCTTGTATTTTATTTTATAGTTTACCAACATCATGGTTTCTATTTTGGTAGCTTTATTTCATTTGTATCAATAGGTGCTATTGACCCTGTGTGTTTGTAAATTCATGTGTGTAGGTTATAGGTCATTGGATGCTGCTAAAGCAATGGATAGTCTACAAGGATAGCTGAAGCCTATCCATAAATTGATTGGAGTAAAATATTTGAGATACCTATTTCCAGTTTGAGCTACCCAAGAGGATTTCCACTATTCTTTGGGCCTATTGTAATTTGAAACAAGCATTATTTTGTAACCCCTACAAATATGGGGTAAAAATTGTAAAAAGAGGATATCAAGTCTCCAAAATTTATTAGAAAGTTTATGTTGTTTATTGCAAACACTTGTTTCAACATTTTATTGTTTGGGTGCTTGATGGTCCACAAGGATAGCTGAAGCCCATCCACGAATTGATTGGACCAAAATATTCAAGACACCCATTTCTAGTTTGAGCTGCCCAAGAGGATTTCCACCATTCTTTGGGCCTATTGTAATTTGAAACAAGCATTCTTTTGTAACCCCTACAAATACAAGGTAAATATTATAAAAAGAGGAGATCAAGGCTCCCAAATTTAATACAAATTTATATTGTTCATTGCAAACACTTGTTTTAGCATTTTATTGTTTGGGTGCATTTCTTTTGCTTACAAAATGGTAATCATGGTGGGACCCCCAAAGGGTTATATTTTTGGATCTACCTTGCTATATGTGATTTACTAATTTGTGCTTGTGTTATTGCAAGTTTTGGAGCCCCATCACACAAAAATTTGGAAATTCGATTCAAGAGTTCTAGAGCTTGTTTGGGTGTGTTTTGACCCGAGTAGACGTAGAACTACGTTTGGGAGATTTGAGTAGATTCCACTCTGCATCTGTGGTCTTGCGTAGATGCATATTTGCATCTAGGATCCTGAGCATATGTGGTTCCACTTTTGGAGAGCTAGAGGAAGAAAGCGAAAGGCTTTAGGTAAGCCATTTTTGAAACCCTAGCTCTATTTTTTTACTTTTGAAAGAAAAATAAAAATAAATATCTACTTTTCTATCTCTATTTTTAGTGTAGGTAGTAGATCAAGCATTTTGTAAGCATTTTAGGGTTTTTAGGTATTTTAAGTGTTTTTGCAAAAATTCAAAATAAGATGGCATTTTAGGGCATTTCTTTGTCTTTTTAGGTTGCAAAAATCATACTAGTTGCATCTAGGGGTAAATTTGCATTCTAGAGATCATCTCAGGTCACATTAGGGTTCCAGATCTATCCTATATTATTTTTGATATAGATAGAGATGCATATGTACATTTGATCAACTCCAAATGTGGCCCTGCGTTTGAGTAGACCTAGCTCTACATTTGCTCAATCCTAGATGCACCTCTACATTTGGATTTGTGTTTTAGAAGCATCCTAGGGCCTATTTGGGGGCTTTTTATTGTAATTTAATTTAGGTTTTTATCTGTTTTACCTTTTTGTCTACTTATGTATGTTTCTTGATTGCATTTGTAGGTAATAAATTTGAATTGCATGGTAGATTTGCATCTTAGGGTAATTTTGTACTTTGTTTTACAAAACCCTAGAAAATAAAAATAAAATCTCACACACACTTGCATGAATCACCATTCTTCACCATTGCATGACAAGTGCGAGGAAAACCTCCTGAATGAGTTGGATTTCATCACCAACCATCAAAGAGCCCTAGAATAAGCCATAGCTAGTATAATAGTTTCTTGGACTTCATCACCAAGAAACTAGTTATTCTTGAGGTTAGCTTAGGGTAATCAAGGTTAGATGCCCTTCAATTCCCAAGGCTTAATAATTTGTGGAATTACAGCTATTGTTTATGCCCAAGCTCACACGAGGGTGAATCAAAAGCCCAGATGGGCCGATAGCAAGGTACTAGATAGTGTGGCCTCTTCTAGAGGTATTTTTTTCCCCTAGGTTACACCCATTGCCAAGCCTCATCTAGGAAGCTCTTTTAGTCATTCATGATTCATCCTTCATCAGAGGGGTGGATGCAAACACACATTTTTAGATTCATTCCACCACCCACCTTGCATAGTTTTTAGGCCTAGGGTTTACATAAAACACACAAACAAAAAAAATTAAAAAAAGTAAAATTCAAATTAGAACATTGAAAAATTTGAAAAATCTTTTTTGTTTGGTGAGATAGATTGCTTGATTCATATGTAAATTTCACATATTCACACACACATACCTTGAACACTCATTATTTCTCTAGCTTATGGTATTGACCCAAAGTCAAGCCAACACTATGAGCTAATTACCTATAAGCTAACCACCTTCTTCCATGGAACATTATGCTCAGGTTTCCCATGCCCCAGTTGCTTTTGCAATTGATCCAACAAGTTTGTCATGAACCATGTACCTAGACTTATACATTGGCCCTTCCAATACCACACCCACTTTAGGCATGAATATGATGCAAAGAGCTATTCAAACCTCCATCTTGGATACCCCCCACATTGAACCATATACACATTTTGATCATCACATAACCTACATAGGTTTTGATGCCTTCAAAGCCTATCTAAGCTCAACCTTCCCATATTTGTTATCCCTTACCATTCCACCTTGACCTATTCCTACCTTTCAGTAGGAACCCACCCATTCACACCCTAACAACACTAGCCATCTCTTCATTAACCCCCTCTTCGAACCCACATCCTTGAACCAAAATCCACCATCGTCATCCAACCCATACATCTCAATTCCATCCACCCACACCACCATCTATTCTAACCCACTCTTTGAGGCACAAACCAGTGGTGCTTTGCAAGTATAAACCTCCATTCCACCTACATCATTCCCACCTATTAACCCCATCCAACATACCATTCCTCATTTGGTTGTGATACCCTTCGCAACTTACCCCCCACCTACATCAACCCATGTTTCTACCACACATCATGTGCAAACATTTGCCCCTCATGTGACCATGCAACCTACATCAATTATTTCCATACAATAAGCTTTACAATATTTGTAGCAATTGCTTATGAATAATACTAATCAAAGTGGTCATCCCACTTCACAACAACAATCACAGGTGGTATATTTTAACCATACACACATAGCCAATCAAAACACATTCTTCACCCAAGATCCATCCTGGGGGTCATGACCACCCACAATAATCATACCCACTCATCCACTTCATAACACCTATGCCACTTCATCAACTCAACACACCATCATCCCCTCATCTCCACATTAGCCATCTCCACATCATCAACAACAATTTCATAATCATAACCAACATAACATCCATCAACATCAAATCCCAACCAACACTAATCCATTAGCCAATCAAAACTTCATTCCATAAAACCACTTCACCACACATCAAACTCACCCAACCTACACACAACAAGCAAATCAGGGCTTTCAACCACCCTTGGAAGACCCTAAGTTTCAATTTTTGCAAAACCAGATTGATAGCTTGGCCATGCAGATGCCTAGAATGTTATATTAGAAACCCACTCTATGATAGTTGGTCAATCAACCAATTCATCCTTCGGTACCATCACCACCTTACCCTGCATATTTCACACTATCAAAGTTTGACAAATTCAAAGGGGATGAGGACCCCTGAGAGCATGTAGGTGCATTCATCCATGCGTGCTTCAAAATACAAGAGAATGACCCTTTGATGCTCCAAACATTCCCTCAAACATTTGGAGGAGATGCCCTAGAATGGTACAACCATTTTCCACACCATAGTGTTTACACATTTGAACAATTAGTAGATCAATTTCTAGAGCGGTTCTCTCTAAATATTAGAAATAAAACCACATTGACCGACCTATTCAACTTACATCAATTCGAAGATGAGTTGGTCTATGATTATGGAAACCGTTGGAGGGCAGTTATCACCAAGTTTCCATTCTCCCTCCCTATGGAAGAACTCACAAGAATGTTTACAAGAAGTTGTTCTAAACCCATCTCCTTGTTACTACAATTGCAACAATATAGAACATTCGAAGAAGCTCTCGCCCAAGCCTAAGTCATAGAAGAAATTAAGATACAAGAGGGTGAGATAAAGTTGAAAAAGAAAGAATGGCAAAATAAGAATCAAAGGGGAAACCATTAGAACCAACCAAAATTTGGTCAAGTGAATCAAGTGGTCTTGAGTCAACCTCAACAACAAACACAACAATCTCAAGTCCAACTTCAACAACCCCCACAACAACAACAATTACAACAACCGATATATCAAGTGGTTCCACCCCAACAACAACTACAAAATCAAGCTCCACCTATAAACAATCATCAACATCGACAATATACTCGACCAACTTGCAACTACACCCCATTACATGAGCCACTCTCCAATATTTTCCAATGGTTGTATGAGGCACAAATGATTACACTACCACAAATTAAACCTAAAGACCCTACCAAACATGGTAGAAAATTTAAGGAGTACCAATATTGCACCTTTCATCATCAGAAAGGTCATGATATTAGTAGTTGTTATTCATTCAAAGATATAGTCCAAGATATGATAGACAAAGGGACTATTAATATTGATAACCCTTTGGCACAACAAAACCAGAACCTTGGTATTTACCAAACACCTCTTCCTCATCATGAGGAAACACAACAAACAATAGGGCATCAACTTCTACAGTTACCCCTAACCAAGTCAACCATATATACAATGCACAACAATACCAAGGTTTTGTGGGTGCTATCCACATAGTCACCCGAGGTCAAAGGAATGCCAACCGAACACAAAAACCAAATGAACCAACACCAATGGTACTCCCTCCTATAGTTCCATCACCCATCATGCCTCTACAACCAAATCACACCCATCCACCACCTAAAATTCATCTCCAAAACCAACCACCAAGACCAACCATCACACTGAGGAGTCGGTTAACACATAGCCTAAAGTTGACCTCGGCCAAACTATCAATATATGAGCTCATACAATAGTCTCCCCCACATCGTGAAGCATTTATGGATATCCTAAAATCCATTTAAGTTCAGACACGATATCCTAATACTTCATAATTTTTTTAGGGAACATGCAGACATGCATGGAACCATCGATTACATTTTATGATTTTGAGATCAAAACCATACCAGGCGATATGCATGATCCTCCACTTCACATAATAGCTCATATTGATAAAAATCCCTTTAAATGAGTGCTAGTTGACACTGGCTCCTCTATCAACATCATCACTACCCCAACACTCCAACACCTTAACCTTCCACCTTCACACATTGCCAGCTCAACTTTCACCTTGCAAGGCTTTAATGATGCTTTATGCTCGATAGTTGGAACAATTGTCCTCCCCATCAAGGTGGGGGTCAAGATGATTCACACATTGTTCCACATCCTAGAGGGGGCCATGCAATATAACATACTCCTTGGGCACCCCTAGATTAGAGAAATGAAGAGTGTACCCTCGATATTACATCAATGCTTGAAATATGTACATGAGGGACAAATCCATTGTATACCCATAGATGAAGAACCATTCAAGTACTACAACCTCATCTCAAACCCATATGTGCCATATATACCATCCACCCATTTATCCATCACTCCCATCACCACTCCATCAGCCCCACACCAAAACACTTCATCCAAAGCACCCATCCTAGAGGCTCTTCCCATAGTTGATCATCCATCCACATCCCAAACCATCCACCCAAATCAAGCATCCACCTCAACCTCATATCATTTTCCAATTGCATCACATCATCCCATAAACCAACCCACACCTTCATCAAGCCAAATATCATCAACCACCCATCAACTATCACACAGGGGGTAAGCCTCCACATCACAAAGTCAACCACCAAATCCAAGTCAGTCAACACCCATCTTCACCCCACCTTGTCCTGAGCCTCAAATTTTTAGATCCGCCACTTAGCCAGATCCTCTTTTGGCATTACCATTTGAGCCTCATGTTTCTCTTGGAGTCTCCACATCAACACCTACCCAAGTTGCAGTCCATCTCACCAATCTGAGCATTGGTGAGTACATGGTTCAAAATGTAGCAATTACTCCACCTAGCATTCAAAATGTTAGAGACTATAGTCACCCACGTGACCCACCTTTAGCTATAGGTGTGGTATATAACATGTGTCCAACTCTAAACAAGATATATTTTGTATATGGGAGAGTATATTCTTCATTCGATCAACCTCCTACCAATGAACCCCAACAACAAGTTTGTGCTAATATTGAAAATCTATCCAATCGAGACTTCTTGATGTGATATTTTTAATGGATTAACTAGCAAGGATGTGGCTTAGGATAACACAAACAAGGTATTTAAGATATCATTGAACCTCACTATTGAGAGGTGCATGATCACTCTAGCTTAGGATACATGCCACTCTCCTCCACCACCTCCTTTGAGCAAGCATTTTAACAACTCACTATAGACTTTGAAGAGGATGGTGAGGATGAAGATATCAATGATAGTGAGGATGAATACAATACCCTAAGTTCATGCCTCTTTTATACGATACTTTTCCATAAATGCAACCTCAAGTTTCCATGATAGAATCTATTTTTGATGATGACTCCGAGGAAGAATTTGATGAGGAATATGAAGTACTTTCAATCACCTCTGGTAGCTTTGAAGAAGAGTCGATACCCATTGCACCCTTCACTAATGAAGATGAGTTCTACCTTCATCTATTTCCCATCCATCAACCCATATTTCATTTGTTTCTCCCATTAGAGTGACCCAAGCCACATATCGATCCACCGTTTCCAACTTGGCTACCTTAGTGGTATCAGGTTAATCTACCAATCCTATATTAGCTGCTCCCTCTAGAATGGGAACAAGAAAACCCACCCTCCACATTGTAGCCACCCATTTTCCACCAAGTTAACATGATTTTTGTTGACTTGATGACACCCCTACGCAATCCATTTGATTTGGCAAAACCAATTCCTATTGATATTAGCCTCATCAACATGGATCAGATCTCGTCACCCCCATCCATTTCCAAATTCATATTTTCAAAGGAATTTCTAATAACTTCTTCTACTTACATTCCTCCATAGCATTCATCTTCACCTTCAACCTCCGCTTCTTCTGTATTTCACATTGAAACATAAGAGACTGTGCTCGTATTCAACAATATTGTCGATGATATTTATTTAATCCTAATGCCCCATCAACTTGAAGAGGGTTCACACATAGCAATTGAAGATACTATAAACATGAATCGTAGACACCTAAAACATGTCATGTTTAGGAGACTACTCATATGGGCACCTTTGCAGACCATATGAATGACCTTGGACCCTCCCAAGGCTAAGAAGTGATTCTAATCACTCATTTTAGGCATCCTAGGCCTATTCAGCCTTATCTACTGATGACATCCATGGCTAAGATCTCATCCATGGTTGACAACCGTGGCTAGGGTCCTAGCCACACTGAGCAATAATGGCTAGCCTTGTAACAAACTCGGGCTATCAAAGCTGAGTAAAATCGGTTGTAATGGCCAAGTTGCAACTGATCTCAAGTGGTTTTGGATGAGGAAGCTTCTAGATGTTTCCTCCCAACTGCTCAAGCCAACAACTTCTTGATCTTGGCTTCCTTGAGAAGCCAATATTGGGATTTGAGGAGTCTATTTATAGACCCCTCAAAGAGGCAATTAGGATCTGAATTTCATTGTAGAGAAGCCCTACCAAACTGGAGAGCCAATTGCAACCTTTGAAGAGTATGGAGATGCTGCCCAATTCTAGTTTGACACCTACCTTTGCAACAATGGAGCTTCCAAAGGATTGAGAAGCAAACCTTACCATTCCACACCAATCCAATGTGAATTCGAGTGAAATCAACCACAAATATGTGTCCAGACATGAAGGTGACCCTTGACCATCAATCATACGAAGGATTTGAGCATTTTCAACCCTGGTTTTAAGAGAAAAGATACTTTTCCCATGGTCGTTGTTGTCAACAATGGCCCACAGGCTTAGCTATGGCTGTCAACCATGGCTAATAGAGCTGGCTGCTCTGAGCACCCATGGCTAGGGTTTGATGCCCTCATTTCTCTATTTTAGTTGTAGATTCACTTTTCTTAATATGCATTTAGGTTAATCTAGCATAGATTAGTCATATTGCAGATATTTCTATGGTTAATTAGCAGCATCATAGGTAGCTTTACCTTCATTTATGTCATACATGCTTTCTTTCATAAGATTTCATAGATTAGCTTCTTTTATGCTTAATACTTCAGATTACATGCAATATTAGCTTTCTATACATATTTCAAGCCATGCTTTGTGCTTATTTGTCAATATATTAAGCATATTTACATATATTCATGTTTTCTTTACATGTTTACTTCATTTCTTGCATTTCTTGGACAATAGCCTCATCATGAGAGGTTGCATATGCTTTTGATGTGTTTTGTTGTTTCTTGTACGTAGGTGACAGATCCTTCCAAGATTCAAAGCACTATTCAACATCATTCCTCTTGACAATGGAGAAGGAGGCATCCTAGTAAGCCCTCACGCAAAGTTGATGAAGACCTAAAGAGCATTTAGAGTATATCAACCCCGTTTAGGGGCATCAACACAATTGTATACATTGTATCAAACATTGGTATCCCTAAGAGGGATGGATATGTAACCGAGTTTCACCATTGATTAATACAAAGGAGGTATTCTTTATTGTAAATTTGGTTTCATACATGTTCTTTGCTTTCAATTTGATTACCATGTTGCAATTAGTGTAGATATACGCTCTTTAAGCCCTTCTACAGTGGCGATCATGATGGAACCCCCACATTTTTTATTGCTTCTGCTAATTTTCTCTGTTTTTTGTGTACAGGTACCAATCATGTTTGAAAGCAATGGTGCATAGTCTCAACCATGGTTAACAATAGCGGCTAGCATCCTAGATGTCGTTGAGCAACAATGACTAGCAGAAAACTGAGAAAAGTAGTAAGCAACCTGCTTCTACTTCGAATGAGGATTTCCAAGTAGGTGTCCTCTTCTGTGTTTCTTCATTTTTCTATGTTTTTCTCTGCATTCTAGGCTTTAATTAGGCCACATAGCAAAAATTTAAGGGAAAATACATGGAAATTTTTTATCTGCTACTAGCCACTGCTGATAACAACAACCAGCTCTATTAGCTACTATTGTCATCATCAACGGCTAAGATTCTTAGTTGCTTTTCTATCTAGCAGCCGAGACTATTGCCTACTTTACAGAACAATGACTATTGTTAAACTTGTGTGCTAGTGTTTTGCTTGCTTGGGACCTGTCCAAAGGCCATTTTTCATTCAATTTTGCATTGCATTCTCTGAAGCAAAAAAGCATTTAGCATTGCATCTTTTTGAAAGTAAAACATCTTTTTCTAGGCATGTAGGAAATGATCATGAGTGCTTTCTGATGCATCTTTCATTTATGCAAAATTAAAAAGAACCCACACACACCATGACTCACTTAAACATCAACGATGTTGGGCTCTCACATCCAACCCATTGATCGAGACCAATAGTGGATGTCATTACCACTCGGTTGGCTCATTTGACATTGTACTATCAAGACCCGATCGTGGCCAAGGCCGATTCAAGAACTATCCTATCCATGGAAAATAGCATGCACTCCTCTTTGGAGGGGTGTATCATTGACCACGGTGTGTTGGGTGAGAATCGGTAGTACCTATGCTCCTTGTCCGGTTATGGATTTCATCTCCATATCTCGGGGGAAAGACTGCCTGGATGTCATTACCGGGTTATGTCATTGTGAGTATATAGGTGAAAACCTTTAAACTATCTAAGAATATCATCAAAAAATTGCAAAACATGATGAGATTTAGATTATATACTCAACGAACCAAAACACACTAAACAATTTTAGGATACACAAAGAATTTTTAAACGAGATAAACATTTTTGTATACTTTGTATTCTCTAAAACTTACATACGAGATAAGTTCACAAATCATGGTTAACACACGGAGAGGCCACCCTCGACACACAATCGAGGCAAAAATTGAAGCTCCAAACCACACACAAAATAACGAGTTAGAACCTCCTACACAGAAAATTTCCGAACGTCATTCGACCAGCATCAAAGGTGACAACTCGACACATGGGGGTTCTCATCAGAATACCCCAATTAGAGGATGCAATACACACTCCTCTCATGATAGAACTGAGGGTGGCTCAAGGCCCCCATCATCACATGATAGGCATAGAGAAGATCCACCCAATCAGGGGTAAGAGGATAGGGCTGCATCAGAATGCAGACCCTTAAGGACTCCAAATCACAATGAACCTGGAAGGTTCACAATAGATCTCACCACTATTGGAGTCAATGGTATGCCTCCCAATGAACCTTGGAAGACTAGTCAACTCAATGGACTAGACCAAGTTTTAGGAAGACTAGGGTATAGGACCTCTACTGCTCACTCTCACTTTGAGAGCTCACGTAGTGAGGACATACAGAGGCATACCCATGAACAAGGAGAATGCTCAAAGTGCTCTCATAGTGCATGCACCCCATCTACACATGTGGACACTGAGCATAGACAACAACACAACACAAATATCATCTTCACAGATAAGGGAAAGAGTGTAGCAGACAAGTCTGTTGGGGCCCATACTAATAAGGCCCCTCGTACAGAGCTACAAAGTTAGAGGCCTTACACAACCGATCTTGTAGATCGATCACATAGGTTGGCTTCAAAGCAAAGATAATGCATATTCCAAGATCAGTTGGAAGATGTGCATGCAGAGCGTGAGCACCTCGAGCATGAGGACTCTCAACATCAAATGTTGCTTTGGCAATGTTTATACGAGCAATGCCTACGAGAACAATGCATCCTTGATCATAAGGAGTATAAAGAGAGAGAGGATAGACTAGCTCAAGCTAATCTACCTCCTCATAGTGAGTATAGGGAGCAGTACCACAGACGTGTTGCATCACAACCAAAACTATGCCCTAGACAAATTGAAAATTATACTCGACATACACCCCAACGTACTCCAAGGGATCAACAACGCCAAGTGCTAGAACAACCTAGGTGTAGTCAGTATGAAGAATTAGAGGAGGATGAGCAAGATCAATAATATCTTGAGCACTCCTCTGTAGATGTGGATGATGAGCACAATCATCCACCTCGGTCTAAAAGGAATCTACCTTCTCTAGCTCCATAGAGATCTCTTAGAGAAGAGGAAATCTTATCCTCTCAAGTATATAGATCCCTTGCTGAAAATGTTAAAGCTATTGAGAGACATGGGATGACTTATCAAAAGCCCACTCTGAACAAGGTCTACAATGAGCCTTTGTGTCCTTCGATCCCTTTCCTAGCATATCCTAATCATTTTGATATGCCTAAGCTAGAAAAATTCAAGGGCGATGATGATGCAAGAGCATGTGACTAGCTTCATGAATCTATGTTTCCAGATTCAAAATAATGATGCCTTATTACTGATAACTTTCATGATAACCCTTTTAGGCCCAAACCTGGAATGGTTTAATCAATTGAAGAGGCATAACATCACCAACTTTGAATAGTTGGTGAATGCATTTCTTGAATGCTTCTCTTTTGGCATCAAGAAGAAAACCAATTTGTCTGACTTGGCTGCTTTAAAGCAATTCGATGATGAGCCAGTCATGGACTTTGGTAATAGATGGAGGAAGCTAATGGCTAAACTTCCCTTCTCCATCCCAACCATAGAGTTGATGTGGATGTTTACCAAGAGCTGCATGAAACACATTTTGCTACTATTACAATTACAACAATACCAAATATTCGAAGAGGCTTTGGCACAAGCCAAGGTCATAGAGGATATCAAGTTACAAGAAGGTGACTTGAAACTTTGAACAGAAAAGGAGTGGAACAACAAGAACACAAAGAACTAGAATCACTAGGCTAAGCCTACGCATGTGAATCAGGTTGTGTTAAACCTTCAAAAGGGGGATAAGGGCCAACAACCACAAAACTATCAAGCTCAACCTCCCCCTGCGCAATATAATTAGCACAACAAAAAGTAGGGCAAGGACAAAGACCATATCTAAAGCTTTCACAACAATTAGCACAACAACAAGTAGGGTGCTAATGGACATATTAAGGTCTATTAAAGTAAAACCCCAAGATCTGAAAGCTTTCACCAACTTTGTGGGGTATGTGCAGTAGTTCCAAGAACCTGTGATCCAATTCTATGATCATGAAATCAAGATAGTTTCCACTGCTATAGTGGACCCATCGCTTCACATCATCACATGTGTAAACCACACTCCCTTCAAGTGGGTGTTGATTGATATAGGATCATCGATCAACATAATCACCATGAAGGCCTTGGGGCATCTAAAATTGCCTAAGTCACATATCGTGCCTTCTACTTTTACACTACGAGCTTTCAATGATGTGTTGTGCTTGACAGTCGGCACTATAGTCCTTCCTATTTATGTGGGGCTGAAAACCATCCCTGTGATGTGTCACATTTCTAGAGGGTGCTATGCAATATAATATTCTCCTAGGTTGGCCATGGATTAGGGATATGCAATGCATCCCCTCGATCTTGCACCAATGTATCAAATATGTGCATGAGGGACAAGTGCATGTGGTCCCTTCGGATGAAGAGCCATTTAAGTATGTTAATCAGGTTGACTTATCGAGAGACTTCATCCTCCCATCTACCCATCTGGATATTAGACCTACATCTCCTATCAGACATCCAGAGGGTAAGTCAAAGGCAGTGTGTGCCGGTCCTTCAACATCGGCACCACGACCAACCTCAAATACAATGACTACTTCTGAGAGGCCTATGACATCGACAAAGCTCAGGAATGATCAAAAGCTAAAGGTAGTGTTGGGTGAAAAGGAGTTCAAGAAAATCCCCAACATAGCAACTATCGAGATCCCAAATCCCATGGAGGAGGGAAACTCATAAAATATAGTCGAGGAGGTACCTCATCCTACCTCACCTGTGTCTTCAACTAGGTCATCTACACCGCAGGTGATGATTCACTTAGTCAACCTTGAGTTAGCTGAATACCTAGTGCAGAATGTAACTTTTATGCCAATCATAGAATCTACATAGGATATGGGTAGGCCTCAAGCCCATCGCTTTCCTATTGGGATGGTGGTACCACTGGGGGTGCCACCTAATCAGACTAACTTCATCTATGGAGGTTTAGATCAACTTGCAGATCATTCACCCATAGAAGAAGATGATGATGAACCATTCACTGTGAATATTCATTATCTATCTAACCTAGAGTATGCCCTTCATTATTTTGATCATTACCATTGGCATGGTTATGGATTGGGTTTATTTGAACAAGGGCATCGAACTCCGTATCAACCACATTATCAGCTACCATCTGATAGGTTCATATTGGGTTATGACGTAGGAGGTCAGGATGAGTTATTAGCTATATCTCTAGATCACCTAAACCTAAGCATGGGGATGGATGTTGATTGGAACCCATACCATCCTAACCCTTCACATTCTTGAAGGGGTAACTGGTCGGTGACCATGGTCGCCATAGAACCACCCTTGGTCTATCATGATAACATTTCATTGGAGGCTAGTTCAGATGATATTCTAAAAATTGATTGGCTTATCAGAAACCATGAATATGCCGATGACATTGGCATTGAACCCCAAAGTTCTGGTACAACAGTAGAAACTGAATCAGAAGCTACTTCTGAGGAAGGTGAGTCAGAATCCATCTCTGAGAGAGGTGGACCAGAATACAATTCTGAAGAAGATGATGGAGAATATTTCTTAGATGATGAGGAATATGAGGATGAAATAGAGATGGCTTATCTAGGGCCTCGACATCTCCATCATCTTAGGGAACCTATGGACATGGAACCAATTTATCATGCGGTATTCCTAGGTCCTCCCATCCAAAGAAGGCCAATGAATCTGGAAGAGATATATCATATGGATTTTCTTGGTCCTTCCAATTTAAGGTAATTGCTTCCCCCTGAGGATCCAATTGTTATGTATGTTCCTAGAGTAGACCCGGTAATCCCCATTCCACCTGAGCCACATCTAGAGCAGGGGAGAAATCTAGAGGTAGTGTGTTGCATCCACGTGGTCCTGGAGATTTCTTCCATTCCATCAACATGGTCTCCATCGATTTGACCACTCCACTTCATAATCCATCTGACCCTTCAAAACCTTTGTACCTCAATCCTGAGGCCATTGATTTTGATCGTGCCAATTCACCCTTAGAGCCTGAAGATTTCTTCCCCAATGAAGAAATGTTGCAACCATTTCATTTTGCACTAGGCTGTGCATATGATGTTTATCATGCTGAGGATAATCCCAATTTAGTGGAACCTTTAAACCCAACATATGACATCCATTTGATCCCTACACCTCACCAGCTTGAGGAGGGGTCACATATGTCAATAGAGGAAACCTTCGAAGTGGATATCAGTGATGATCCCACAAATCCAAGGAAGGTTAAATTTGGAGAGAGCTTATCTCTTGAGGAGCATGCCAACCTCATTCCTCTATTGAAAGAGAGACCTGATCTCTTTTCTTGGACCTACAAGGACATGTCAGGTCTAGATCTAAAATTGGTTACTCATAACCTTTCATTGGACCCTACCAAGAAACCGGTCAAGCAAAAACTTAGGAAGATGCATCCAACCATCGCTTTGATGGTTAAATATGAACTACAAAAATTGTTGGATGTAGAGTTCATAATTCCCATCGACTATCCAGAATGGGTATCAAACATGGTACCCATAGGAAAACTTGATGGAAGAATCTACATTTGTATGGATTTTAGAGACCTCAATAAGGCAACACCCAAGGATTCATTTTCGTTGCCTAATATCGATGCTCTTGTAGATGCAACTGTAGGTCACGAAATGCTTTCTCTCATGGATGGTTTTTTTGGTTACAACCATATTCGGATTAAACTAGAAGATCAGCATAAGACTACTTTCACCACTCCATGGGGAATATTTTGCTACAAAGTTATGCCATTTGGCCTTAAAAATGTTGGTGCCACATATCAGCGGGCTATGACATATATTTTTCATGACTATATGCATAAGATCTTAGAATATTATATCGATGACTTACTGGCCAAGTCATTGTTGTATGAAGAGCACATCGAGGTTCTAAGGAAAGTCTTCGATCGCCTGATAGAGCACAATGTCAGGTTGAACCCCAAGAAATGCATCTTTTGCGTAACCTTAGGTAAACTCTTGGGATTCATCATTTCTAAATGAGGGATCGAAGTTGACCTAGTGAAGGTCAAGGTTATATTAGAAATGTGTCCCCCACAAACATCAAGGAATTAAGAAGCCTACAAGGGAAGGTAGCATCCATAAAGTGCTTCATCACGTAATTATCGGATAAATATCAACCCATGAATCGACTACTACACAAGGGGGTCCCATTCAACTGGGATGAGGACTATCAGAAAGCCTTCATTGAGATCAAACAATATCTGGCATCACCACTAGTATTAGCTCCACCTAGACCAGATGTGCCATTCTTGCTATATATATCTACCATAAACTTTGCACTGGGAACCATGCTAGCCCAGAAGAACATGCAAAATAAAGAGCAGGTGATATATTATATCAGTCAAACCCTGGTCAGTTATGAGCTACGATATGCATATGTAGAAAAGTTGTGCTTAGTAGTGGTCTTTGCAATAAAGAAGTTGTACCACTATATGTTGAGCCATATGACATATGTAGTATCAAAACAAAATCCTTTGCAGTATATGATGAGCAAGACATATCATAATACACGTACTACAAAGTGGATCATGCTATTGATAGAATTCGACCTAGAATTCATTAGTCAAAATTCTATCAAGGGACAAGTCATAGTAGATCAACTGGTAGAGGCTCCTCTTCAGGATCATAGGCCTCTCATCATAGAGCTTCTCGATGATGCAGTCTTTGCATTATCAGAGTCACCTAAACTCGAAGAACCGGATAATCAAGCTGACATGTCTTTGTTCTTCGATGGTTCCAAATGCGAGCAAGGGGTGGTGCAAGGATTGTGTTTTTCATGCCACAAGGTGCTCCAATGCCCTTGTCATTTAAACTCAATTTCCCTTGCACCAACAACAATGTTGAATATGAGGCCCTAATCTTGGGTCTCCAAACAATGCTCACCATGAAGATTAGAAGGCTAAATATCTTTGGTGACTCCTTGCTCATTGTTAATCAAGTTAAGGGGATCTATCAGTGTAGATGTCCCATATTGAAAGTATATAAAGAACTTGTGGACACTTACCTAGCCCAACTAGAATGGTATGACATCGAGGCAATCCCTCGAACATCCAACAGATTTGTAGACACCATGGCATCTTTGGGATCCTTAATCCCTCAAAATCCATCTGCTGACTTCACTACCATCCAAGTGAAAATGCTATCACAATCCATGATACGATGTGAGGCACAAAACAATCAAGAATCAGTCCACATGATTCAGATAGAGCCAAACCATGAATGGTTCTATAGAGCTAGAGACTTTTTGAAGAAGGCACCTTGGGGATCTTTGCTTTCGTAGGGTCCTACAGAGAATGGTACCACTATTCTCCATAAGGTTATTTCCCAATCGACTTTTGTACAAGTTGAATTGCAATGGGAACATGTCATTCAATCAGTTGAAGTTGTTGCTTATCAAGATTGGTTATCACAATTACATAATTTCCTTAAACTTGGAGTAATCCCATAGGGATTATCGCATGCCACAAAAAGAGCATTTAAACAAAAAGTGACTAGATATGTCTTGCTAGGAGACATCTTGTATCATCATAGCTATGATGGAATTCTCCTTCATTGCCTTGAGCTCCAAGAATCATCTTGGGTAATTTCACAAGCTCATGATGGTACATGTGGTGGCCATTTCAATGGCATGGCCATTGTCAAGCGCATCCTTTGAATGGATTATTATTGGCCCACTATGGAGAAGGATTGCATAGTGTATGTTAGGAAGTGCATCAAATATCAGCATCATGCTAATCTTATGCACCTGCCATCATAGGCCTTACAACCCATCCAAGCGGCTTGGCCATTTGCTCAGTGGGGTTTTGATCTAATTGGTAAGATCTCTCCCCCATCTTTGGGCCGACATACATTTATCATAATGACCACTGAGTACTTTACTAAATGGGTGGAAGCAATCCCTTTAACAACAATGATAGGAGCATGTATTATGGAGTTCATACTCCATAATATAATATGTCATTTTGGGATCCCATCCAAGATAATATCAGATAATGGAACTTCATTCAAAAATAAAACTGTAAGGGCTTTAACGTCCAAGTATAATATTCAACACAGTTTTGCAACTCCATATTATCCACAAGAAAATGGGCAAGCAGAAGCCTCTAACAAGATAGTGGTAGCAATCTTAAAGAAGATTGTTCAAGAAAACCACAAAGATTGGCATATCCAGCTACCTCTTGCACTATGGGCTTATAGAACTAGTATACGGATGCCCATTGGGGCAACCCCATTTTCACTAGTATATGGCGCTAAGGCCATTATGCCCTTGGAATTGGAAATTCCAACCTTGCACATCACATTGAAAGAGTTCATCGATGATGACACTACACGGACAAGCTCACCTAGACCAATTGATGCTTCTTGATGAACATCACGTGAATGCCCTTGAGCATCTCCGAGTTTACCAAGAACACCTAAAATGAGCTTACAATAATAAAGTCCACTTGAGAGACTTTAAAGTTGGGGATCTTGTGCTAAAAGAAAACCAACAGAACTCAAACCTGTCACCGCACTTATGAGACAAATTTATGACCAATTGGTTAGGTCCATTTATCATCTCAGAGAAGATAGGACCTGGTACTTATCACCTAACATCGTTAGAAGGTGTTGAAGAGCCTGAACCTCTCAAAATTCTTCATCTAAAGGTATTTCATACATAAACATTCAAAATTCAAAAACAATTTAAAACATAAAAATCAAACAAATCAAAAAGCAATAAAATTCAAAAACATTGCAAAACATCAAAAATACAAAAACATTTACATTATGCATTTCATTTTGCATATGCATTCATTTAATTGCATTGCATTAGGCATGTTCATCCATTGCATTTGCATTAGGATAGGTTGTGTTTACAATCTTACAAATGACACCACATTTGTATCTTAATCATGCATCTATACATCATCATCATCCATCACCCTTGTGAGTAATTATGTTTTTCAACACAACCCTTCCTGTTGCTATAAGGAATATACTAGGGTTTTTTGGTCATTCAGCCATACCTAGTGATCTTCTCAGATTTTTTAGAAAGCTATATTTGCTTTTGGAGATGAGGTCTAGTTTTGATAGCACCTAGCATATGTCAAAATCCCATCACTAATTAAACATTAACAATCCTAGTTTGGACAAGGAAATATGAACACTACAAAGTGGTCCTAGTCACCTTAAGCGAAAGGTTTTTACTTGCTCATCTTGTGATGTGCATGGTCTAGAGTGTTGATCATTGAAAAAAGGACAAGCTCCCCCCTACCCAAAGAAATCCCTTGCTTTCATACAAAATAAGCAAAATCCCAAAATCAAAGCAAAATCCCTTGCTAAAAAAAATGCAAAATAAATAGTGATTTTCATCACTAAGCATGAGCAAGTATCCCAATAAATGTGAATAAAATAAGGGGGTGAAGAGCTTGAATCCCTGGAATGGTCAGTACTCGAAGCCATTGAGTGATCCCCAATACAACAATGGGTTGAATGAATCTCGCCTGGCATTGGGGTAGTTCTAAGCAATTTACAAATGAGCTAGCTTTAGGTGGCTTGTATTACCTAGTAGTCTAGTCCAACTACATCCAAACTTAGGATCATGATGAACATTTGGTGATCCTCATTACAACAATGGGCTGAATGAATCCTACCTAGAAATGAGGTAGTCTTATGTCTCATCTAATATATTCATTTGCACACACAGGGATAATGAATATCTTGGTCTTCATAACAAAATCTTTTATCTTTCAAGAGTCTTGTATAGTCATTATACAACTTTTGATTAATCAACTAGGGTGTTTGAGTCTCATGGAAAACCTCAAAAATCCCTTATAGCAACAAATCATCTCATCAATCATACACAATTTTCCTTGTGAACTTTTGTTTATTAAGGGGTGTTCATGAAATAGGATAGATACCAGATGGATATCAACAATGATATTTAGATGACCACTGACTATTTTGTGCATATCTTTTAATCTACATAAGCTTATAAGAGAAAACCATACATCTCACATCATCTCATCTCACATATGGATGTTTAAATGATTAATTCTTATGATAAGAGTTACCATTTACATTCATGATTTTTATACATTCTATGGTGTCATCCATTAGTTTGTAAAACACATATTACATTCATCCCTTATGTTTTAAGTGATTAAAGCATACAGGTTCATTTGCATTAGTTCATTCCTCATTTAATTAATGCATCACATCACATATCATCTATCATATCATATCACATAGATTAAATGCATAAACAATTGAAACAAATTAAACATGCATTTAACATTAAGTATTGCATCCATATATGCATCCATCATCATAATGCATCTATACATGTAGATCATAGCATCTAAGAATACATCTATCATCTAGCTAGTGCATGTCATCAGTACATCACATCCATATAGCATAATCAAAACATCATATAAGCATTGCATCCATGTGCATCACATAAACATAAAATAATAAAATGATACACATAATGAGCCATAATAAAATTAGAATATCATATATATGTGTGTGTGTGTCAATAAGTACATAGAGGTATCAAAAATACCCATAGGCTACAATAGTGTAGGTCCTCAGACCTTACACTCAAAAATGATATAATGACATCATATCATATCATGAATGGCCTACACCCCCTGAGTCACCTCCTCCCTCCGTACCCTCTCTATGAGGCTTCCTGGAGCTAGTACCTATTGATCGCTTTGATCGGGCCCCTGACCTATGACTGGGCTGCATTGATGACTACCTCGACTCACTCTACCTACTTCGATGGGAGCCCCCTACTAGATCACTCTCGAGGAGTGCCACCCAATATCCTAACCTAACCCTATAAGGATATAATATATCCAACATCTGTAGCCATCTAATTTATAGCCTCCTCTAAGAGTCTCCTCAATCATATGATCTCTACATCTGCATCTAACCCTACCTATCTCTAAGTGATTAGAGTAGATGGTGTAGCTTGTGAAGTAGAAGGAGACCCTATCATGACTTTGAGAGTGTCTCTCTCAATAGTCCTCAAATCTAGGTGTACCTATAGAAGATCCCTCTGTGCGGTGATCTTCTCTATCTGTGGTGGCTGTGTCAACCTATGCCTAGAGGGTAGTCCTCTCCTCCTCATAGCCCCACCACTATGTATATCCTACTATGAGTTGTGCTTGTACTACACTAAGTTGAGCCTGTAGCATAGCTAAAGAGGTGTCCCTCTCTAGAATCTATCATTGAGCTATCTATAGTTGTGTCTATAGACTATGCACTTAGGCCCATAGTTGTGACACCTCATCATCTAGCTCCTCCTCGCCCTCCTCCTCCTCTCATGGCTCCTCCTTCTGTGACCACCTGACCCCACTCACCCTCTGTCCTCTGGTGCACTCATTACCCATGAGGGTCATCAAATGTAGCCTCTATAGCCTCACCATCCCTAGATCTACCTAGAGGACTACCACCCTACCATAGCCTAGTGGTCCACCATGCATCATAGTCTAGTGTCATCCGATATCTAATGCCCCTATGTCCTCTATGGTATCATCCTCCTTAATCAAAGCCATGACCTGTGGCCATGCAAGTTGTATCTCCACCTTAAGGTAGTGGTAGAGGACTAGCTCCTCTGGGATATCCTACTGTATCCCAAATTATCTGGTGACCTAGGAGAAGTGGAAGAACTCCTGCACACTAGGCTTACACCCAATCACCCAATATCTAGCCCATATCGATCGACCTCCTCCCATGCTGGGAAGTCTAAGTATGGGTGCCAAATGATCTGTCCAGCCTGTAACCCTATCATCTGATCTATGTAATGTTGTAAATATCTTATGTGATATTTTCTCCTATAAGTTTCTAACTCCCATGTCCAGAAAGCCCCATAGAACTTAGTAGCAAGCACTAATGATGTGATCCTCAGGGGTAATCCTCTTGGGTGGTCTATGCTAATATGCTCCCAATCCCATATTTGAAGTAGCCGACTACATCCTACACCTGCTTGCCCTCACTGTGTGATGCGGTATAGCTCATCGTAGATTTGGGGTAGGAGAGCACTCCCCCTTTATAGGATGAGTGGCTCATCTATAGTGCTCCCAAGAAGATCCTAAACTATAGCCAAGAGGTTCCAAGGGAACCTTACTCCTGATGTGTCTAGAAGAAGAACATTGTAGATAATGTGCATCAGTACAACCTGGTGCCATGAAAATACATGCTCTGTACCAACACTCCACTGGCACCCCGCCATGCTCGATATCAGCTAGTGCCTCATAGAACCTATCTCTGAATATTATCTAAAAAATGGTAGTCTTCACTATGGTATTTGAAGAGATAATCGTTTATCCATTGATAGGGATCCTATATATTCGGTAGACATCCTCCAATGTCACTATCATTTTCCTAGTTGAAATATGGAATGTGATAGTCCTTGCATCCCAACGAAGGGCTAACACAGTCATGTAGGCTTAGTCTACCCTGATGGTGGGTAGTCTTAGGACGTATCTTAGGCCCACAACACCAAACCAATCTAGGTCATCATGGCTCAACATGGGCAGAAGCTCAAGCAACAAGTCAAGCACCTGTGCCCATGCAGTCAAAGTCTAGAGGGAAGATAACAAAAAATAAAAAAAATAAAAATAAAAAAAAATAAAAAAATAAAAAAAAAATAAAAAATCATAAAAATAAAAAAAAAAAAATTAATCAAAATGGGCTAAAGTTTCTTAGCCACTTTTGACAACAATAGTTGTCATCGTAGTCATGGTTGTCAACCATGGCTAGCACCAATGGTCAATTTTCTACCATTGGTGTTTGAACCTAGCTACGGTTGACAACCATGGCCCCCAATTGGCAAATTGGGAGCCATGACTACCAACCATAGCTATGGGAATGACCCCTTTCGAGGTCATTTCCCACCCCAAAATTACCCCCAAAAATTAAACCCACCCCCTAAGCTATCCTAGAACTAAATCTAACCTAGGGTGAGGTTCATTACCAATAGTTTAATGAGGTTCATTTAAAGCCATTAATTAATGAGGTTCCTTTTAAACATCCAAATCACAAGAGAGAGATAGAGATTCTACCTTAGGAGCTCTAGCTCCACCACTAGTAGAGGCCTCAGGTTGGTCTACCATGGTGGTAGGTAGTGGTTTTGGAAGCATTCCATATCAAAGTTTCTTTCTCTCACCTTAGAGCTCTCACTATCAATTTCTACCAACTAGAAATAATGAATAGTAAAAACCCTAATTTTACTTTTATATTTTTCACTTGAGCCTCAGCTATAGGTGCATATTAGGGCAACCCTAGCCATTGTTGTCAGACGTAGCTAAGAAAATTGCAAAAACTAGTTATGGTTGACAACCACGACTAGCAAGCAACAATAAATGCTCCAAAATTCTCACCGTGAGGAGCTTCAAAATGGATAATAAAAAATATTTACCAGTCCAAAATTCTCAAAAATTACAAAATTAACAAAAAAATCACATAAATCAAAATTCAAATGCACCTTGTATCCAGTTATTTATTCTATACACTTGGCGGTTGTAGATTGTATAATATTGGATTAGTTATTTATTCTATACACTTGGTGATTGGACTTGCACTCCATGCAATCTAGCAAGATGAGTAAATTACCATAAGGCCATTTGGGGTAAATTAGTCATCGTTGAATTGAAATATCTTCACTTCAATCCCGAAGAAGGCCATTGTGGCCAAACTACCCCATAGGAATGAGGCATTCATTTCATTTCTTCTATGACATTTTTAGCAGATCATCGAACATAGTGATTCACCATAAGCTTAAATGGAATTGCTATCATCTTGATTCCCTAAGAAGGCCATTGCGGCTGACTGCTCCATGGGATAGAGATGTACAATTACTATTAATGGTTGAAATCATAGCTGTAATAGGACTTGCCATATAACAACATGCAAAAGTCTTGAATCATCCAAATTATTCATCTTGGTCAAGTGACTCATCGCTTTAATCACTTGTCCTTTCCTCATCGACTCGTCGCTTGAGGGGGTAGTCATAATATCAACATTCATAATCAAAATCAACAAAGGATCACTCGATCATGTAAATTACGTTCGTCTTACGAATCATTGCTAACAACTATCATAAGCTTACCCTTTTGCTAGGGAAAAAGCAAATATGCTAGTTTAAAATCTTTTAGCGATCCATCTATCGGACCAATTGTAGCCCTAATGCTACTCGATTGTATCTGGACACATGAAAGCTTTGTAAAATTTAAGCCTTCCATCCCATTGGAAGCAATGATTCTAAGATGTGCATCCTTTGCAGGATTGGGGCATCTAATGTTGATCAGATCAATGATCATCAATCAACCTACAACATGGCTTTAGGTGATCTATTTTTTCTCAGCATCATGTTTTCCCACAATGCATCCCAAAAGGGGCATCTGTAGACACCTAAAACACGTCATGTTTAGGAGACTACTCATATGGGCACCTTTGCAGACCATATGAATGACCTTGGACCCTCCCAAGGCTAAGCAGTGATTCTAATCACTCATTTTAGGCATCCTAGGCCTATTCAACCTTAGCCACTGATGACATCAATAGCTAAGATCTCAGCCATGGTTGACAACCATGGCTAGGGTCCTAGCCACACTGAGCAACAATGGCTAGCCCTATAACAAACTTGAGCTACCAAAGCCAAGAAAAATTAGTTGTAACAACCAAGTTGCAACTGATCTCAAGCGGTTTTGGATGAGGAAGCTTCTGGATGTTTCCTCCCAACTGCCTAGGCCAACAACTTCTTGATCTTGGCTTCCTTGAGAAGCCAAGATTGGGATTTGAGGAGTCTATTTATAGACCCCTCAAAGAGGCAATTAGGATCCCAATTTCATTGTAGCGAAGCCCTACCAAACTGGAGAGCCAATTGCAACCTTTGAAGAGTATGGAGATGCTGCCCAATTCTAGTTTGACACCTACCTTTGCAACAATGGAGCTTCCAAAGGATTGAGAAGCAAACCTTACCATTCCACACCAATCCAACATGAATTCGAGTGAAATCAATCACAAATCTGTGTCCAGACATGAAGGCGACCCTTGACCATCAATCACATGGAGGATTTGAGCATTCTCAACCCTGGTTTTAAGAGAAAAGATACTTTGCCCATGGTCGCTATTGTCAACAGTGGCCCATAGGCTTAGCTATGGCTGTCAACCGTGGCTAACAGAGTCGACTGCTCTGAGCACCCACGACTAGGGTTTGATGCCCTCATTTCTCTATTTTAGCCATAGATTCACTTTTCTTAACATGTATTTAGGTTAATCTAGCATAGATTAGTCATATTGCAGGTATTTCTATGGTTAATTAGCAACATCATAGGTAGCTTTACCTTCATTTATGTCATACATGCTTTCTTTCATAAGCTTTCATAGATTAACTTCTTTTATGCTTAATACTTCAGATTACATGCAATATTAGCTTTCTATACATGTTTCAAGCCATGCTTTGTGCTGATTTGTCAATATCTTAAGCATATTTACATATATTCATGTTTTCTTTACATGTTTACTTCATTTCTTGCATTTCTTGGATAATAGCCTCATCATGAGAGGTTGCATATGCTTTTGATGTGTTTTGTTGTTTCTTGTACACAGGTGACAGATCCTTCCAAGATTCAAAGCACTATTCAACATCATTCCTCTTGACAATGGAGAAGGAGGCATCCTAGTAAGCCCTCATGCAAAGTTGGTGGAGACCTAAAGAGCCCTTAGAGTATATCACCCCCATTTAGGGGCTACAACACTTGTAAACATTGTATCAAATTTGGTATCCCTAAGAGGGATGGATATGTAACTGAGTTTCACCATTTATTAATACAAAGGAGGCACTCTTTCTTGTGAATTTGGTTTCATACATGTTCTTTCTTTCAAATTTGATTATCATGTTGCAATTAGTGTAGATAACCTACAAATTTTAAAACATGGAGTAAGTCTATCTATAGAAGAGAGAGTGACTCATAGACATACTCACAAGAAATAAGGGCATATAGAGAGAGTGACTCATAGACATACTCACAAGAAAGAAGGGCATATTTTGTATGGCAGTTGAGATAGCTTGGCTACGAGAGGAGATGACCCAGGAGAGGACCCAGAGGGAGGGCATGGTGGTTGAAAGGGATGGAATGCACCAAGTGAAGGATTGCTTAGAGGGTTTTTTCTATAAGGAGGGGAGGAAGGTACAATGACAACATGTGTAGTTGGTGATTCATGGTATTAGAGTCCTAGAATCATTAGAGTGAAGATTACGATCCCACCAAAGTAGGAGCAAACGGTTAGATAGATGATCGTAGGCGAGCGAGGTTGACCTAGATCAGAGCATCTAAGGTAGATCGAGGAGACTGGAGGAGCCTCCTATCCAAGAGAGGGGAGTGGAGAGACTTGTGATGAGGTGCAGAGATGAGATAGATTGCATTGTATTATTTTTGTATTTTATGTTTTCATGTGGTGAGAGTACCACTGATTTTGTATATATATATGATGATTTTGGTGTGATCATTTACTGTGTGTCTAATGTATGTAGTGTAATTGATATGAATGATGTGAATGATACCTGTGTAATTTGAAACACAACTAATTGCATATGTATGATGTGATTTGATATATGAAGAATGTTAGGTAAGATGAATCAAACTATTTATGAATATGCACAAATGAATATGTGCAAATGTAAGATATGGAATCGTGTGTACATGTGAAATGCAAAAATATGGTAAGATGGTTAGCAATCCGCATTGCGTTTAAAATATCTCACTTGGTATGATGAACCAAAAACAATGAATAGTTGCATGAACTAATGACCAAGATATGTGACAAGTAAACATGGACTGCATGGAATGACGAGCATGTACAGGATGTGTATGTATGAGATATAACTAAGAAGTATGTGCAAATGTGATGAAGAGACACTTATTATAGGTAGAGGTAGTGGTGATGTTGTTAACCCATGATTCTGAAGCATGATGGATTTTTAAAAGAATTCCTAGATACTCAAACAACATAGTTTGAACAATGAAACTCATCTAGTGGTCACACAATATCCTATAGATATCTTGACTATCCTAACTAAATCTAAGTCTATCATGGACCTGTGTGTGCACATGATGTTCATTTATCTATTTTGAGGGAGGTTAGATGAACCCATTGTAAATTTATCCAAAGTAGCTAGCTCATCCACAAGCACACAGTGATCGATATAAGAGAAGGTCACTAATGTGACAAATGTGTTACCACTTGTAAGACTATTCCACTGCTAGACAAGCTCTTGGAACCTATTACTGACGATGAAAATCATCCCATGATGTTATTTTGGACCTTAGGACCTCTGAGATTCAAGAATTTTGATAGTACTATTGGAGGCTTTTCCTTTTGTTTTCTACCACTCTTCCTTTTGATTCTCTTTTATGGTGCTCTTTTCTTTTATTTTTTGTGGCTATTGACTTTTGTTTTTTGCCCATTTTCTATGTACTTTTGCTTGTCCCTTTATTTATCCTTGGGTTTATTTTGATCATGCAAATGATACGATGAGCAAGGGAAATCATTCGCTAAATGGTAAGGCCTATGCAAGGTGTTGTTGTCCCTACACTCAAAATTTGCTTAAGATGTGAAATGTGTGAGTTGTCCATGAATGACCTCAATTCAATTAGGGGTAGCCTATAAATCTTGTAGAATTTGAAGATGTTTGATACAAGTTGATTAGACTAAATATGAGTGTTTAAGAAATATAAAAGATTCTCATTGGCATGAAACTAATAACATGACTGAACACCATGGTAGTCATGCCAACAAATGTGGTTTTAACTCCTCAAAGTGGTACTATATACAAGTGATGGATGGTCTATGTATAATAAATATGTGGATATGACTACGAACAACACAGATACTATGATATGTACAAGAGGACATGACCTAACACAATACCTAAAAATGTATGGTAGTATGCAACCAACGTATTTGTGAGAGACACAAAGCAAGTGAGATAGGTAAACACAAGGTAGTGTATCCCAATATGATGTCCAATGTACTGGACAGAAGCAAGCAGATGTGGATGAATGTACAAGTGAAGTGAAGGGAATGCCAATGTAAGGTAGTAGCAATTGTGAGTGATGCATGTGAATGTGTATGAAAGGGTAATATGATGATGAGTAGGTAAATAGGAAACATGGATAGGAGACCCTAATGATTAGGTAGGTGAAGGAAAGGAAAAGAGGAGAAGAAAGGAATGAAGGAAGGAGAAAGGAGGAAAGGTGGTGAAATAATAAAGGAGATATAAGATAATAAAATCAAACTAAGTCAAAAGTATTTAGTTGTTCGTAGCATGACCATACAACAGTGAAATAGAGTGATAAAAGGAGAAGGAAAGAGAAGGGGAGAAAATCGGACCAAATCTAAGGTATGTAGCCACTTGTAGAATTACCATACAACATGGACAAGGTTCTAGAGGAAAGGATAGAAAATATGAAAAGAAGAAAGAAGGAAAGAAGAAGAAGAAAGAGGAAGGAAGAGGAGAAATTTTTGAATCAGATCAGAGGTATGTAGCTGCTCGTAGCATGACCATACAACATTGACAAGATTCTAGAAGAAAGAAGGAAAGGAGAATAAGGAAGATGGAGAACATATTGGGGTCTAAATTGACATCAAGAAAATCTTGAACTGTGACTATGAATCTATAACATTCTAGAAGGTGCACACCCACTAATCATAGCTCAAACCCCAACATTTGATAGATCAAATATTTCTTCAATCCAACCTCCAGAGTAGGTTGGTATACCTTGTCAACTAATTGTATGTTGAATCAATTAAGCTCATTTTAAAATGTAAGGTTAAATATAGTGTATCATTCCAAATTTTTTGCATCCTTACCTTCAGGCTAAAGGATCCATGCCCGAAAGGGGGATGGGAAAAGGATGGGACAATACCTCGGACTGAGAGGCCCTTTGAAGGTCCCGCCTCTCGGGGGAGGGGTATTAAGGTGATTTTTCGACGGATGGTGGGGTTCACCAGGAAACGTTTAGTGGCAGTCTCCACGCCTAGGTTGGGAATGTGTTTTAATGTGTTCAGTTTTAGCTTTAAACATCCAAGTCCTAGGTTTGGCCAGATGAATCTAAGTTGTTCTATTATGAAAATGCAAATTAAATGAATACAGAAAATAGATTTAAACAGAAAACACAGAGAATAATTAAGTTAAGAAATCCATACCTGGTTCCGGATGTCTGATGGAGGTTCTGATTTTTGAAGCAGTCAAGATCGTCTGGAATTTGACAGGATCGTCTCCGATCTGACAAGATCATCTGAGATCTGACGAATTCGTTAGAGACCTACAATCAGAGAAATAGATACAAAATACAGAAAATGCAGCTATGCCAACAGAGGGCAATGATGTAGAATGACAATAATAATATTAAAATGATAATAATAAACAAAAACACAAGTGCATTACAATGATTTAATGACAATTTATGATTTTATTATGCATTAAGACTATATGGGTGAACTCCAAGATGCAAAATAATAATAAGTTTAACTAATGCAAAGCAAAACAGTAAAAAAATGGAGAAAGAATGCAAACTCGGGGCACTGATTGCCCCCAATGTTGACTGCAGATCGAAATCATCTCGGATTGGGATGGGATCGTCTCAAATTGGACGAGGATCGTCTGCGACGATCTGAGCTTGCTCCGACTGAAGAATAACGAAGTTCCTACAAGAAAACTTAGAAAAGATACGAAGGCAAACAATGGTCTAGGATATTCTAATGCATGTAGAACTCGAGGTGCAGGAAAATTCAGCCAGGGGGATGTCAAGGGGGGGTCCTAAGGTTTAAATAGGCTTAGGAGGGAGGTTAGGAGGTTGGAGATCATCCTAATTTGGAAGATCTCCAACGGGGGAGGTCTCTAACGGCGCAGACATGCTTCTGCCCAGATTAGAGACGCCGTTGAAACATAAGCTAATTATGAAAAATTAGTTTTGGGACGAAATCGGCTGGACGTTCTGCTCTAGACGAAATCGTCCGATCTAAGGCGATATCGTCTGATCGAAGACGATATCATCCAATGGACGAAACAAACTCTAAAAATGGTGCGAAAAATGAGGAAACGGGTAGCAGGCGGTTTGGGAGCGGTTTTGGGGTTAAAATTTGAATTTGAATTATTACTAAGGTAATTTTAATTATTTGCTAAGGTTTACTATGCCAATTTTAGGGTGCTACATTTTGCCCCCTCTTTAGCGAATTTTTCGAGGAAAATGCGTTAAAGATGAGTTCTTCTCGATCTACGAGAAAGCAAAAATTATTCCCATTTTTAGGCGACGATTCTTGGTCGAATCGTACGACAGCTTACTATGGTGCCCCCTCCGTGTTTTTACCCAAATCGAACGTTTGAGGTAAAAATGCGAAAAAGCAAAATTTTAAAATGTTGTTAATTGTTTTTGAATAAAATTAAGAAAAATAGGGAAAAACCCTAATTCATTGTTACTGTTCATTTTCATTTTCTGGTTTTTGGAGCTCTACAAACAAAATGGTCGAGACAGCGCACAGATCGACAGAGGTCCGACACGGGCTATGGGTAAGAGTCTAAACTTAGTTTAGAATGCTTGAATTTTGATTTTCTATGCTTTTTAGATTAATTTTAAATGATTTTTGAGCATCACGGCCATTTTTGGGCCGTCGACGTCGTCGAGACGAAATCGTCTCGATTTCATCGAAATTGTCTCGATTTCATCGAAATCGTCTCGATATCGCCGATTTCATCAAAATCGTCTCGATATCGCCGATTTCGTCCAGGGGCGAAATCGATGAAATGGGGACGATTTCATCAAATAAGGGACGATTTCGGCTTGCAAAATCGAAGACGAATTTGCTCAAATTAAACTTGTGTTACTTGCATTTTTAATCACTATTTTATTAATGATTTTTATTGTTTTGTTGTTTATGTTGCAGAGAGGATTACTAAAGAGCAGAGAATGGAAATACGACGGGCTGAGGGATGACTTGGCCGCTCTATCTCAGGCAGAGCGAGATCAGTTGGCTCAAGTCGGCTTGCAGCATGTGGCAGATATGCCACAGGTTTCTATAGATATGGGGCTATTGACAGCCCTAGCAGAGAGGTGGTATCCGGGTTCTTCCTGTTTTCGGTTATCGACAGGGGAGATGACTCCCACACTGGAGGATGTATGGAGGATTTTGAGGATCCCCATACAAGGACGGCTAATAACTCCCACGGCCAATCAGGGCCATGCGATGATGCGACTATGCGGAGATCCGAGCTTCGCCCTGGAGAAGGGCGGAGTGAACATCGAGTCGCTACGCCAGATGCCTGGGGCATCTAGACTGACACAGGTTTTGGCTGGGGTTGTAGGTGGTCTGCTGCTATGCCATCAGAGTGGATGCAGAGTACCATGGCTACTGACAGATGTGGTCTATGACATGAGAGACCATGGGTATAGGTTTTCTTGGGGGAGTTTTGTACTATGCCGATTGTATAGGATCCTACATGGGGTCGTATACAAGGGCGGCCGATGTCTGGTTATGACATCACTACTACAGGTTTGGTGCTGGGAGCACATCATGGTGCGAAGGCCGATAGGGCTCCCACTGATAGGGATTGATGGGGAGAGGCCCCGAGCTTTCTACTGGTGGCTCCAGAGAGGGTCACAGCGACGGATAGATCTGCCAATGTCCCGAAGACTACTTGATGACCTTGTCTCCGACCAGATCACCTGGAGGCCTTGGAGAGATCATCCAGGGTGGGCCGAGGATGGACAGGAGCTGGCTCACGTTAGGCAAACCTGTTGGCTGAGGATGGAGAGGGGAGAGGTGGAGCTCCACCGCTATGACCGAGTTTTGAGGCAGTTCGGTCTACAGCAGGGGATCCCATCTCTCAGAGACTACGAGTTTTCTCGGACCATCCGGGATAACACTATAGTTAGCGGGGCTCCAGATATGCAGCGCTTCTAGAGTCAGGACGTGGATGATGCCCCCATTCAACCAGTGGATGGGGATGACGCAGGGGTAGCCGATGGCTACGATGCCTGGTACATAGGCATCCGCCCTCCTCGGATGATGAGGGCTCAGGGTCCGATTCACGCAGTTGTGCATCGGATGGGGAGGCGGTGCTAGGCGGCCATTGAGGCGGCACAGGGTCACGACAGGAGAGAGCAGAGGAGGCCACAGGCTCAGCAGAGGCCATGATAGTGGGAGAGGAGGGAGGAGAGACCCCCTTCTCCATGGAGAGAGAGGCCACCATCGCCCGATAAGGGCAAGGGTGTGGACATAGGAGAGAGTAGTGAGATGGCTACTCTCCGAGCGAAGACTGTCCGTCTCCAGGCACAGGTGCAAACCTTACAGGATGAGGCTACATGCCATCGAGCGGAGGCTACACAGCTCAGAGATGAGGTTGCACGCCTCAGAGCATAGAGCGGAGGGGCGAGCACTCGGGACCTAGCACGGGCTATTGCCTAGATCACATTCTATCAGACGCTATACCACCATATGGTGCCAGAGGGGTAGAGGTTACCATTGTCGACCCATATTGCGGAGCCTGTCGTGATGAGGTCATCGAGGACATCATCACGATCGATGACTAGGACTCATAGCACCACACGGACTACGATGGGGCCACCTCGTCCACCTCAGGGCGGGGGAGGAGATGAGGCTGAGAGCTCGAGGGGTTCTCGAGGCTAGCGCTATAGATTGCACTACATATTGATACATAGTGCTTATTATTATTTGAGAGGGATTGAGTATGCCGAGGTGTAGATTGTGGCATACCGATCCAGTTTTGATATGATGTATATATTGTTGATATATATATAGATGAGATATTTTTGATCATATGACTTGTCTTATGTGTTTGTATGATGCTTTAATGTTTTGGTGTGATTGATTTGATGATTCATGTAATTATGTCGTTTGGAAATATTATGGTTTGAATGTCATGCTTTTAAAATTTAAATGAAATAATCTGATGTAAACAAATTGGTTGTTTGTGATGTGATAATTTGATAAAAATAAAAGGGGACTTTTAACAATAATTTCAAAGGACATTGTCGCTATTATAGACCATTTCATGGAGTCACCGCTCACTCGGTCGTCAAGCTAATCCCAGTATAGAAATATTGTTAAAAGTAAAAGAGTGCTTAAGAGACTGTCTTAAGACTTTGTTGTGATGATGCAAATGATGATGATGATGATTTGTTTTCAGATTTCCATGAAAATATTATGCATGAAATATTTTAAAATGATTTTTGCTAGGCATAAATTCCTAAGTGTGATAAAATTTTTGAATAATTCCCTAGGAATTATACCATCATTGCAAAATTGAAGTTTGACATAATGACATGAAATAGAATAAGTGTTTGTTTGTTTTAAAGCATAATTGTGTAACATAATGATTTAAGTCATATGTTTTGATGATTTTAAATAAATGGAAAATAAAATTGGTACAATGGTTTGCGCTAGGCATAGAATATTTAGGTATAGACTTATACCATCATCGCGAAATCCAAAGAAGAAAATAATATAATAGTTTTATTGCATGGTTGATTTTTAATTTTTGAAAATAGTCAAAAAATATGAAGATGAGGACTTGCGCTAGGCATAAAATTCCAATTTTGGTTTTGGAACTATACCATCGTCGCGAAAGTCAAAAGTTATATATAAATGTAACTTTATTGCATGTTTTTGAAAATGATTTTGATTTTTGATAATGCATGTAGTTGTCTTTATACTAAACAACTGTTCTTCAAAGAAGAAAATGAATTTATTCCAAACAATTTGCAAAAATATTTCAAAGTATCTTAAAGACAAAAGTTAGATTTATAAGGAATCCCATGTGCGTATGTGAGTTCATTACCAATCTTGATTTATCATAATGATACACAAAATCTCTCAAATACAAATGTGTGTGCAATTGCATTGTTCATTTACCAGTTTTGAGCAAGATAATTTGATACAAGTGATTTGAATGAACCAAATAAGTGTTCATTAACCATGATTTAGATGCATATAACCATACCAGACTACTATGTAGGTCGGGTTATCAAGAGCTAGCTAATCCATAAGCAGACATAGGTCTATACAAAAGAAGGTCGCTAATGTGACAGACATATCACCACGCTAGGAGTTACCCAAGGCCAAGCGGGTTGGGCACAAACCACCTGTTATGGGGCTTACCTCACAGTTTTTGAATAATTGAGAATTCCAAGGATTCAAGCTCATCAACCCTTCTTTTCTTTTCAATGGGTAGGGAAAGGGATTTTATTGCTTTTGCTTTTGCTTTTCTCTTCTTCTTTTTTTTTTTTTTTTGTACTTTTGTATTTTGGCTTGATATTTGAGATAATGCTGAAATAACTTTTTTCTTTTTCTCTTTTTCTTGAACTTTTCTTTTCTTCCTATGCTAGGGATACTTGCTCGGATTAGCTATAGAGCAAGGGATTTTTATTTCGGGTAGGGGTGAGCTTGTCCTTTTGCCAATTCTCAAAGATTCTAGACCATGTGCATGATAGGATAGCAAGGGAAACTTTTCGCTCAAGAAACCACTTCTACTATGTAGCATAGCATGGACATTACAAATATAATCATTTTATTGTGAAAGGATATGCTTGGTTTAAGTAAATAACAAGATCAATTCTCTATGCTCAAACTTTATTTAATTAAATTTTGTGGACTTTGATATAAGAGAGATTAGTAATCATGCCAGATAAAATCAAGATATTTATTTTTGTGTTTGTGATAGTGAGGGATTCCAAATAAATGCTAATTTATCCAAAATAATTTGAAAATATAACTGCAATACTTTAAGAAGAAATATATACAACAAATATTTTTGAGGAGTTTGATAATTTTGACTCTCTCTTTCTTCTTTATTTTATTGAGGAATTGAAAGATAATAACATTGTGATTTTTTTTTTTTTGTTTGTTTTTGTTTAAATAGTTATATATATATTTTTAAAATGAGACAACATGCAAAATATGTACAAATGATGGAATGACCAAATTTTATGCGTAATATCGCTTAAGATGCATAATATTCATAGGTTCTTTTAAATATTTACCATCTAAGGTAGCTAATTTGTATGCTCCCGATTCAAATTTAGCAGTGATAATATATGGTCCAAGCCAGTTGGGCTCAAATTTACCTTTAAGGTCTTTAGTTGCATTAGTATTTTTTTATTTTCCTTTAAAACAAGGTCGCCGATCTCAAAGGATCGATGACGAACTTTCTTGGCATATGATCTTTTAAGCTTGTTTTGGTAGGCACGAAGATGCTCCAAAGCATTGATGCACTTTTCATCTAGGAGTTCCAGCTGACTGAGTCTGCCAGCTCGATATTCATCTCCTACTTCGGTATCTTGAAGTAGTAGAGCCAAAGAAGGAACTTCTAATTCAAAGGGAAAAACAGCTTCAATGCCATAAACCAAGACAAAAGGTGAAGTTCTAGTGGGAGTTCGAACACTAGTTCGATATGCCCACAAAGCTGGATATAATTGAATGTGCTAGTCATGGCCAGATTTATTGACCAATATTTTAAGAATTTTGATTAAGGTTTTGTTAGATGCTTCTGCTTGACCATTACCTTGAGGATAATAGGGAGTGGACCATCGATGTTGAATCTTATATTTTTGGCATAATTTCTTAACATCTTATTTTTGAAACAAGTTCCATTGTATGAGATGAGATTTGCAGGAATTTCGAACCTACAAATGATTTGATTAAAAATAAATTTAGAGACTTGTGTTCCAGTGCAGGAAGCTAAAGGCATAGCTTCAACCCACTTCGTGAAATACTCAGTGGTTGTTATGATGAATTTGTGTCCATAAAATGACAGGATATTAAATAGTTTAAGCAATTTTAAAAGGATATTAATGGATAGCAAGTTTGATTTTCGAGGACCTATCATGCTGTTTCGCAGTTTTGGTGCAAGCAAATGTTAATTTAAAGGACTAAGGTATATATGTTTTTGTGGGATATTAAAATAATCATGCCCCACTCATGCATCGGGCTCCATCAAAGTATAAGGACCATTGTTCAATATGGTCTGCCTCTAATTGAAGGCATTCATCAGGAAACTCAATGATGAGGGGATGGGTAGACTCTAAGGGTGTAGCAACTAATTGATCTGCTATGATTTGACCCTTAACATACTTTTGTCCTATGAACGTGAGTTCAAACTTGCTTAGAGCAAGAACCCACTTGGTTGTGCGACCCGATAAATAAGGTCGACTCATGAGATATCACAAGGGATCATATTTAGCAATGACATATGTTTTTTGACTGAGCATATAATGGCGTAATTTCTGCATAGAAAATACGATTGCTAGACATAGTTTTTCTAATGTTGTGTAACGGGTTTCATAACTGATGAGGGTTCTGCTAATGTAATAATTAGCACGTTCTCTCTTCTCATCATCAAGCTGAGCTAACATAGCTCCTAAGGCAGAATCTAAAGCTGAAATATACAGGAGAAACGGGCGATCAGGTCTAGGCGGTGAAAGCACAGGTGGGTTAAGGAGGTATTGTTTGAGAAGTTCAAAAGCTTCCTTACATTCATCGTCCCAATTAAAAGGGACATCCTTCTTAAGGAGCTTAAGAAAGGGACCGGTTTTGTCCGCCAACTTATCGATGAAGCGACGGATGGCTTGAAGCTTACCTTGTAAACTTCGTAACTCAGATATATTGGTAGGTGCGGGCATATCAGTGATAGCCGCAATCTTGAGAGGGTCGATTTCGATACCACGTAAAGAAACTAAAACCCCTAATAGTTTATCGGACTTGACTCCGAATATGCATTTGGCTGGATTTAATCGAATAAGGTATTCTCTTAACCGATTAAATACTTTTCTCAAATCATCTAAATGATCATCTTCTTTAATAGAGCGAGCTATAATATCATCTACATAATCATGTAGGATATCATGCATCATATCATGAAAGATATAAGTCATAGCTCGTTGATATGTTGCACCTGCATTCTTTAAACCAAATGGCATCACTTTCCAACAAAAGGTACCCCAAGGGGTAATAAAGGCTGTTTTAGCCTGATCTTCAGGAGCTATCCTGATCTGATTATAGCCAGAAAATCCATCCATTAGGGACATCATTCCACTCCCGGCAGTAAAGTCAATGATTTGATCCATGTTTGGAAGAGGAAAATCATCTTTAGGGCATGCAGCGTTAATATCTCTAAAGTCTGTGCAAACCCTAACTTTGGTAGCTTCTTTCTTGGTGACTGGAACTACATTTGAGATCCATTCAAGCATAATCAATAGCTTGTATAAAAACAACATTCAGGAGTTTTTCTAACTCCCCTTTGACTAGCAAGGCCACTTTGGGATGCATTTTTCTAAGTTTCTGTTTAACAGGTTTAGCATCCGGATGGACTACTAGATGATGCATGACTACAGAAGGGTCCAGACCTGGCATATCTTCATATGTCCAAGCGAAGACATCTTCATATTCTTTAAGAAATGCAATGTATTCATTTTGTTTTTCTTGACTTAATTCTGATCCAATATTGATTATGTGAGGATTATCCTCAGTTCCAATGTTAACTTTAATGACGTTTTCTACTTCCATGTGTAGATCTCTTTCAAAATTAGGTGGGGCGGGTGAAACGCCCAATTCTTGTAATTCTTTTAAGGTTAACTTGGAGAATTCATCTTGAGGAGTCGTGGCCTCAAGTTGGGCTATAGTAGGTATAGAACCATCAAAATAAAAACCATTGTGTAACAACTCTTCAACGGAGACATCATGGAAAATATCTCCTTCCAACTCATCATCGGATTCAACAATCAATTCAGGGTAAGCTATGGATAGCATATTGCATGTAAAGGGATTATTCTTTGGACACAAAGAATCTTGTTTATCTAGATAATCTTGATAACATATGAGTTGATCATCACCTTCAAAAGGGAAGGGTTGACCCTTACTAGGAAACAGGCCCACACCACATCGGGCGGGCCATGGTTCTACCTCAATAGGTTCTTTCATACCATTTTGGAAAGGTCCCAAGCCTTTCCCTTTATATCCCATTTTAAGCATTATAGGTTTAGCTTTAATATATTCATTAGCAAAATAGCATCGAGCATATCCATCACAATGCGTCTTGATGTTTCGGGGTATTCTTCCCCAATCATATCCTTTATAAATAAAAGCACAACTCCCGACTTGGTAAGTACTTCCCATAGGTTGTGGGAGGCCCAAAGTACGAGGAGATGGTGGCAAGTTATTTAAAAGAATTGAATCTTGCATAAAAGCATTTGTTTTTTTTGATATTAAGAATTTTAGATAAATCAGGTAAAAGTTCATCAAAAAGAGCATAAGATGTAGAAGGATCATTCCCTATATCTTTAGATGTGGAAGGTATGATAGATGTAGATAATGTGGAGGTGTTAATAAATGGGTCTATAGGTTTTGAAATTATAGGGATGGAACATGAAGGATTGGTTGTGGATTTAAGATCTTTTTGAGGTTCTAGTGTGGTTTGTTCAGAAGATGGTTGAGTTAAATGTATAGGTGTAGTTGATGGGGTAGATGATGTTATGGGTGTGTGTTTCACACGTTTAGATGAAAAATAAGAATTAGGATGTGTGGATGATAGAGCGGGGAAAAATTGCACTCCAACAGGTTCTGCCAAAGCACACATATCAAAGGGTCTAGGGTCACCATGGATAGTGACCAACTGATTTTTAAATTCAAATTTAACACACTGATGTAAAGTGGAGGGAACAGCTCGCATCGCATTGATCCAAGGGCGACCCAAAAGTATATTGTACGATGCTGGGCAATGTACAATAAACACGGTTGTATCTAGGGTTCTAGGACCAACTTGCAAGGGTATAGTAATGACTCCACACGTTTCTTGTGTCTCGTCATTGAAAGCTTTGATAATCATATCCATTTTTTTCATTTCATCACTTCTAAAGCCAAATATTTGGTAGAAGTCAAAAGTGCATATGTTTAAAGATGAACCATTATCAATCAAGACTCTTTTAATAGCTACATCTCCAATTAGGGCAGTAATATATAAGGGGTTATCCTTATGTAAACTATGTTGTGGGATATCTTTATCTCGGAAGTCAATACAATCGACTTCTCGAGTGATGATAGTATTGGACATGGCTTCGGGTTGAATATTTTGTGGCACCATCATTTGGCTTAATGTGAGCATTAATTCATCCCTATGGGTAGGAGAAGATCTTAACAAGTCCAAAAGGGAAATTTTGGCTGTAGTATTGGATAATTGTTCATTAATATTGTAAGGAGGCTTAGGTTGAACATTAGACATATGATTCCCTTTATTGGGATTTTTCAAAATAAATGGAGCTGATCCATCATTCTGAGTTTGATCCTGTTGAGAGTTTTGAGCCTGTTGTCTGGTAACGACTCCGATGGTACCTACAATGTTATATTGAAGACGTTGAACTGGTCTCGGTTGAGCGTTTATGGCTTGTTCATTAGGAAGGAACTGATTAGAAGAGGGTCGAGTAGTAACTCTTCTAGGAAATGGTTCTTCTGGAACCATAGCATCTGTGATAGGTTGAATAGGATCTGATTCATTTTCAGAACTATTCGATTGGTTTGAGGTGATGTCTACTTCACTTTCAATATCCGATTCTACATCACTAGGATCCGGAGTTTGAATATTATGTAGGGGCCTGGTCGTGACTATGGATAAAGTTGTGCCAAATATTTGAGGATCCTGAATAGGTAATTGTCCGCTAATAGTCCCTACATATCGGGTAGGAGGGGGAACATTATGATGTTCGATTTGATTGGCCACTTCTTTACCATGGTTTGGTAAAGGATGTTGAAATATATCTAATGATTGATTAGCATTTTGATTTTGATTTTGGGGAATGGTCTTTTGAGCGTTATTAGGAGCATTTTGTTTAGGTTGGAAGGCTTGCACCTCCATTTCATTATTATCAATCAGATCTTGTATTTTATGTTTCAATATTTTGCAAGAGTTTGTAGCATGTCCAGGTCCTCTATGAAAATCACAATGTAAATCAGCTCTGTATCCGGGTATAGTTGGATCAGGTTCCTGGATAGTTGGTAATTGAATCAAGCCTCTTGCTAGTAATTGAGGTAGAATGGTTGATAAAGGTTGATTCAATCTAGTAAATTCTCGAGGAGGTTTATCAGGAGGTTTTAATATAAATTTTTTTGTTGTCTTCGTTGTATTGATATTAGCAACGTTTCTACTATCAGTGACTCCGTCACCTACAACTTGTTTGTTTTTATACTGATTTTTGGATGTTTTCTCATCATCTTTCTTTTTGAGCTGACCTCTCCTAATGAGAGCATCTTCCACCCTTCGAGCTAAGTCTATAGCTTGATCGAAGGTGGTTAAGGTAGCAGTTGATAACTCATAAGATATTTGTTCTTGCAAATTATTGATAAAAATATCCAACATTTCCCTATAAGGTAGCACAAAGTGCGGTTTTCCTATCAACTGCCTCCATCTAGCTAAGAAATCAGCAAAACATTCATCTTTGTCTTGTTTTAAGTTGTATAAATCTTTAATGGTGACATGCCTCTCGATGTAGGCACTAAATTGATGGACAAAAGATTCAGTTGTTTCTTCAAAATTTCTCAAAGAATGAGTGGGCAATTGATAGTACCACTCTAATGCCATTCCTCCTAAACTTTTCGGGAACATTTTTAGTAATAGCAAGTCATCATGTGATATATCATGACATGCTATCCTAAACATGCGAAGATGCTCTATGGGATCTTCGGTTCCTTTATATATAGGCAGGACGGGCATGGGAAAGTGTTTAGGGTATGGTTGTGCTACAACTATGGGATCCAAAGGTTGACTACACATCTCTCGATAATTGTACGAGGGACGGTAGGGATCTATCTGGTCCATACGCGAAGCTAACTATTTCACCATGGCTTCCAGATTACTGGTTTGCCCACCATATTGGTTCGGTAGGGCATTAATATGGGATTTGTGAGCATATGATGGAGGGACATGAAGATTAGATGCTATATTGCTATTGTGTAAATTGTTGGTAGGAAGGGTGTTATGAAGAAGTTTTGAAGTTGTATTATGTTGTATCCCAGATTGTTGAAAATTGGTGTTTGGCTTCATTTTAGGTTTTTGTCGATTTGAAGCATATTGATCAATAGTTTGGCGAAATAAAGCGGTGAATGAAGGTTTCTTTTGTGTGGGAATGATTTTAGGCTCAATAACGGGTTCCTTAGGGGGTTGGGTAACCTGTTGTTTTTGCATGTTCTGAATCATAGTGACCATATCTCTATTGGATGGTCCAGCCTTATCACTTTCTTGATCAACAAAGGACAAGGGATTAGTGTGTATGTTAAACATATCTTCCATGGCTGCTTGAGTGTCACTAATTTGTCCTCTATCAATACGAACTGCCATATTAAGAGCACCAATGTTATTATTGAAAAATTTCCAGAAATGATCTAAGTTATCAAAAGCAATAGTTCCATCTGGAGCTATTCTAGGGGATGAGGATCCTTCCTCTTTAAGATTTTCTTGTTGTTCATTTTCTTTAGCCAGCTCATCTTCTAGCTGTTCTAGAGTTTCTCCTTCCGGAATTGAATCCTCAGGAAGGACATTTGGGTTTTTTGTTTTGTCTCCTAACCAATCTTCTTCTTCTTCTTCAGTTTGTTTACCATTCCTAAGTCTAGGCATTGTGCTTAAATTTAGATTTCAGCAAATATATATATACTTGTATATATATATGCAACAAGCTTAAGAGGTATATATTTTAATTATATACCTACTATAGTATTTAAAATAAAATGTTTTGGTTTTGTTATGTTTTTGGTTTTTCTTGTTTTTTTTGTTTTTTGTTTTTGTAACAATATTATAAAGATAACAAACAACACACTAAATGCAAGAAATAATAATAATGAAAGCAATGATCTAGTTTTCTATAAACAATTTATAAATATCATTAATGGGCTCGAGTTCTTCGAGAGTCATGAAGTGTTCTTCTTCAAATTGAAAATTTTCTTTCAAGAATTTGACAAAAAGTGCTATAGTGATATTATCTGTCTCAGATTCTGGTTGGTAGAAATAAAGTTTGTGGCAATACTCTCGATATAACACAGCTCTAGGAACTCTATTCCATCTTTCCCTATCCGTAAGAACGACCTCTTGATCTTCTACATGACCTAGGAATTGGTGTATAACAGCTACGTTCTCGAGGTATTCCTCGAAGGTGAACAATTTTGAAGACACAAGAGCTCTCCTATAAGCTAACCACCTATGGCAGGCTCTCTGAAGTTCATGATAAAAAATGAGTTGATGAGGATCCAGGATCCTATCTAGGGCAAACCTCTTGATTTGTCTAAGTTCGGTTGATCTAGATGAAATGATACCTAGTCTCCTATCAAGTTCTTTCCACAAAAGTTGGTTTCTATCTGTTTCAAGCACACTAAGCACAAAATTAACTTCTATGGCTGCTAATTGGTTTTCAACATTTATAGTGACAACTAGTCTTTTCTTAGGAGCTACCATCTAGACATGATATGCAACTTAGTAGTTTTCTAATGATTTTAAATGCATCTATGTTTTTGTTTTTTTTTTTGTTTTCAAAAGGTTTTAGTTTCACGTCGGGTTCACCAAAATGTATCGCTCCAAATTTTTTGCATCCTTACCTTCAGGCTAAAGGATCCATGCCCGGAAGGAGGATGGGAAAAGGATGGGACAATACCTCGGATTGAGAGGCCCTTTGAAGGTCCCGCCTCTCGGGGGAGGGGTATTAAGGTGATTTTTTGATGGATGGTGGGGTTCACCAGGAAACGTTTAGTGGTAGTTTCCACGCCTAGGTTGGGAATGAGTTTAATGTGTTCAATTTTAGCTTTAAACATCCAAGTCCTAGGTTTGGCCAGATGAATCTAAGTTGTTCTATTATGAAAATGCAAATTAAATGAATACAGAAAATAGATTTAAACATAAAACATAGAGAATATGCTAAATGAAGAAATCCATACCTGGTTTCGGATGTCTGATGGAGGTTCTGATTTTTGAAGCAGTCAAGATCATCTAGAATTTGACAGGATCGTCTCCGATCTGACAGGATCATCTGAGATCTGACGAATTCATCAAACGAATTCGTCAGAGACCTACAATCAGAGAAATGGACACAAAATACAGAAAATGCAGCTATGCTGATAGAGGGAAATGATGTGAAATGACAAAATGATGTTAATAAGATAATCCCAAACAAAAATGCGAGTAGATTACCATGATTTAATAGCTAATCATGACTTTATTATGTACTTAAGCTATATGGGTGAACTCCAAGATGCAGAATAGCAAAAAATAATAATAAACTGACTAGATGCAGAATAAAACAGTAGACAAGAAGAGAAAAATGCAAACTCTGGGCAGTAATTGCCCCCAATGTTGACTACAGTCGAAATCATCTCGAATTGGGACGGGATCATCCAAGATTGTACAGGATCGTCTACGACGATCTGAGCTTGCTCCGACTAAAAAACAATGAAGTTCCTGCAAATAAACTTAGAAAAATACAAAAGCAAATGGTGATCTAGGATATTCTCATGCATGTAGAACTCAGAGTTACAAGAAATTTCAGCCAGGGGGATGTCAAGGGGGGGTCCTAAGGTTTAAATAGGCTTAGGAGGGAGGTTAGGAGGTTGGAGATCATCCCAATCTGGAAGATCTCCAATGGGGAGGTCTCTAACGACGCAGACATGCTTCTGTCCCGATTAGAGACGTCGTTGAAACATAAGCTAATTATGAAAAATTAGTTTTGGGACGAAATCGCCTGGACGTTCTGCTCCAGACGAAATCGTCCGATCCGAGGCGATATCGTCTGATCGGAGACGATATCGTCCAACGGATGAAACAAACTCTAAAAATGGCACGAAAAATGAGGAAACGGGTAGCAAGCGGTTTGGGAGCGGTTTTGGGGTTAAAATTTGAATTTGAATTATTACTAAGGTAATTTTAATTATTTGCTAAGGTTTACTGCGCCAATTTTAGGGTGCTACATTTTGCCCCCTCTTTAGTGAATTTTCCGAAGAAAATGCGTTAAAGATGAGTTCTTCTCAATTTACGAGAAAGCAAAAATTATTCCCATTTTTAGGCGACGATTCTAGGTCGAATCGTACGACAACTTACTATGGTGCCCCCTCCGTGTTTTTACCCAAATCGAACGTTTGAGGTAAAAACGCGAAAAAGCAAAATTTTAAAATGTTTTTAATTGTTTTTGAATAAAATTAAGAAAAATAGGGAAAAACCGTAATTCATTGTTACTGTTCATTTTCATTTTCTGGTTTCTGGAGCTCTACAAAAAAATGGTCGAGACAGCGCACGGTATCGACTAGAGGTCCGACGCGGGCTACGGGTAAGGGTCTAAACTTAGTTTAGAATGCTTTAATTTTGATTTTCTATGCTTTTTAGATTAATTTTAAATGATTTTTGAGCATCGCGGCCATTTTTGGGCCATCGACGTCATCGGGACGAAATCGTCTCGATTTCGTCGAAATCGTCTCGATAATTCCGATTTCGTCCAGGGGCAAAATCAGCGAAATGGGGACGATTTCATCAAATAAGGGATGATTTCGGCTTATTAAATTGAAGACGAATTTGCTCAAATTAAACTTGTGTTACTTGCATTTTTAATCACTATTTTATTAATGATTTTTATTGTTTTGTTGTTTATGTTGCAGAGAGGATTATTAAAGAGCAGAGAATGGAAATACGGCGGGCTGAGGGATGACTTGGCTGCTCTATCTCAGGCAGAGCGAGATCGGTTGGCTCAAGTCGGCTTGCAGCATGTGGCAGATATGCCATAGGTTTCTATAGATATGGGGCTATTGACAACCCTAGCAGAGAGGTGGTATCCGGGTTCTTCCTGTTTTTGATTACCGACAGGGGAGATGACTCCCACATTGGAGGATGTATGGAGGATTTTGAGGATCCCCATACAAGGACGACTAATAACTCCCACGGCCAATCAGGGCCACGTGATGATGCGACTGTGCAGAGATCCGAGCTTCACCCTGGAGAAGGGTGGAGTGAACATCGAGTCGCTACGCTAGATGCCTAGGGCATCTAGACTGACACAGGTTTTGGTTGGGGTGGTAGGTGGTTTGTTGCTATGCCATCAGAGTGGATGTAGAGTACCATGGCTACTGACAGATGTGGTCTGCAACATGAGAGACCACAGGTATAGGTTTTCTTAGGGGAGTTTTGTACTATGTCAATTGTATAGGATCCTGCATGGGGTCGTATACAAGGGCAACCGATGTCTGGTTATGACATCACTACTATAGGTTTGGTGCTGGGAGCACATGATGGTGCGAATGCCGATAGGGCTCCCACTGATAGGGATTAATGGGGAGAGGCCTCGAGCTTTCTACTGGTGGCTCCGAAGAGGGTCACAATGATGGATAGATCTACCAATGTCCTAGAGACTACTTGATGACCTTGTCTCCGACCAAATCACCTGGAGGCCTTGGAGAGATCATCCAGGGTGGGCCGAGGATGGACAGGAGCTGAATCGTGTTAGGCGAACCTGCTAGCTGAGGATGGAGAGAGGAGAGGTGGAGCTCCACCGCTATGACCAATTTTTGAGGTAGTTCGGTCTACAACAGGGGATCCCATCTCTCAGAGACTACAAGTTTTCTCAGACCGTCTGGGATAACACTACAATTAGCGGGGCTCTAGATATGTAGCACTTTTGGAGTCAGGATGCGGACGATGCCCCCATTCAGCCAATGGATGTGGACAACGTAGGGGTTGTCGATGGCTATGATGCCTGGTACACAGGCATCCGCCCTCCTTGGATGACGAGGGCTCAGGGAGGCGGTGCCCCCATTAGTTATGATGAATTTGTGTCCATCAGATGACATAGGATATTAAATAGCTTCTATGGTAACTTTATCAAATAGAGATATTAATTGTAAAACATATGCTTTATATGGGCACAATTTATCATCTCTGGTCTGATAAACTTCATTTATTTGGTTTATAACAAGTTGAGAATCACCAAAAACTAGCAGATGTTTGATTTTTAGCGCCAAGGCAGCTCGTAATCCAAGGATAAGAGCTTCATATTCAGCAGTATTATTGGTGCAAGCAAATGTTAATTTAAAGGACAAAGGTATAAGATTTTTTTGCGAGGATATTAAAATAATACCCGCACCAGCCCCACTCATGCATCGAGCTCCATCAAAGTATAAGGACCATTGTTCAATATGGTCTGCCTCTACTTGAAGGCATTCATCAAGAAACTCAATGATGAGGGGATGGGTAGACTCTAAGGGTGCAGTAGCTAATTGATTTGCTATGATTTGACCCTTAACAAACTTCTGTCCTATGAACGTGAGTTCAAACTCGTTTAGAGAAAGAACCCACTTGGTTGTGCGACCAGATAAATAAGGTCGACTCATGAGATACCGCAAGGGATCATATTTGGCAATGACATAGGTTTTTTGATTGAGCCTATAATGGTGTAATTTCTGCATAGAAAATATGACTCCTAGACATAATTTCTCTAATGAGGTATAACGATTTTCATAACTGATGAGGGTTCTACTAATGTAATAATTAGCACGTTCTCTTTTCTCATCATCAAGCTGAGCTAACATAGCTCCTAAGGCAAAATATGAAGCTGAAATATACAGGAGAAACGGGCGATCAGGTCTAGGCGATGAAAGCACAGGTGGGTTAAGGAGGTATTATTTGAGAAGTTCAAAAGCTTCCTTACATTTGTCATCCCAATTAAAAGGGACATACTTCTTAAGAAGCTTAAGAAAGGGACCGATTTTGTTCACCAGCTTATCGATGAAGCGACAGATGGCTTGAAGCTTACCTTGTAAACTTTGTAACTCAGGTATATTGGTAGGTGCGGGCATATCAGTGATAGTCGCAATCTTGAGAGGATCGATTTCGATACCACGTAAAGAAACTAAAACCCCTAATAGTTTACCGGACTTAACTCCAAATATGCATTTGGCTGGATTTAATCGAATAAGGTATTCTCTTAACCGATTAAATACTTTTCATAAATCATCTAAATGATCATATTATTTAATAGAACGAGCTATAATATCATCTACATAATCATGTAGGATATCATGCATCATATCATGAAATATATAAGTCATAGCTCGTTGATATGTTGCACCTGCATTCTTTAAACCAAATGGCATCACTTTCCAAAAAAAGGTACCCCAAGGGGTAATAAAGGTTGTTTTAGCCTGATCTTCAGGAGCTATCCCGATCCGATTATAGCCAGAAAATCCATCCATTAGGGACATCATTCCACTCCTGGCAGTAAATTCAATGATTTGATCCATGTTTGGAAGAGGAAAATCATCTTTAGGGCATGCGACGTTAATATCTCTAAAGTCTATGCAAACCCTAACTTTGGTAGATTCTTTCTTGGTGACTGGAACTACATTTGATATCCATTCAGAATAATCAATAGCTTGTATAAAAACAACATTCAAGAGTTTTTCTAACTCCCCTTTGACTAGCAAGGCCACTTTGGGATGCATTTTTCTAAGTTTTTGTTTAACAGGTTTAGCATCCGAATGGACTACTAGATGATGCATGACTATAGAAGGGTCTAGACCTGGCATGTCTTCATATGTCCAAGCAAAGACATCTTCATAATCTTTAAGAAATGCAATGTATTCATTTTTTTTTCTTGACTTAATTCTCATCCAATATTGATTATGTGAGGATTATCCTCAGTTCCAATGTTAACTTTAATGATGTTTTCTACTTCCATGTGTAGATCTCTTTCAAAATTAGGTGGGGCAGGTGAAACACCCAATTCTTGTAATTATTTTAAGGTTAACTTGGAGAATTCATCTTGAGGAGTCGTGGCCTCAAGTTGGGCTATAGTAGGTATAGAACCATCAAAATAAAAACCATTGTGTAACAACTCTTCAACGGAGACATCATGGAAAATATATCCTTCCAACTCATCATCGAATTCAACAATCAATTCAGGGTAATCTATGGATAGCATATTGCATGTACAGGGATTATTCTTTGGACACAAAGAATCTTGTTTATCTAGATAATCTTGATAACATATGAGTTGATCATCATCTTCAAAATGGAAGGGTTGACCCTTACTAGGAAACAAGCCCACACCACATCAAGCGGGCCATGGTTCTACCTCAATAGGTTCTTTCATACCATTTTGGAAAGGTCCCAAGCCTTTCCCTTTATATCCCATTTTAAGCATTATAGGTTTAGCTTTAATATATTCATTAGCAAAATAGCATCGAGCATATCCATCACAATGCGTCTTGATGTTTCGGGGTATTCTTCCCCAATCATATCCTTTATAAATAAAAGCACAACTCCCAACTTGGTAAGTACTTCCCATAGGTTGTGGGAGGCCCAAAGTATGAGGAGATGGTGGCAAGTTATTTAAAAGAATTGAATCTTGCATAAAAGCATTTGTTTTTTCTGATATAAGAATTTTAGATAAATCCGGTAAAAGTTCATCAAAAAGAGCATAAGATGTAAAAGGATCATTCCCTATATCTTTAGATGTGGAAGGTATGATAGATGTAGATAATTTTGAGGTGTTAATAAATGGGTCTATAGGTTTTGAAATTATAGGGATGGAACATGAAGGATTGGTTGTGGATTTAAGATCCTTTTGAGGTTCTAGTGTGGTTTGTTCAGAATATGGTTGAGTTAAATGTATAGGTGTAGTTGATGGGGTAGATGATGTTATGGGTGTGTTTTTCACACGTTTAGATGAAAAATAATAATTAGGATGTGTGGATGACAGAGCGAGGAAAAATTGCACTCCAACAGGTTCTACAAAAGCACACATATCAAAGGGTCTAGGGTCACCATGGATAGTGACCAACTGATTTTTAAATTCAAATTTAACACACTGATGTAAAGTTGATGGGACAGCCCGCATCGCATTGATCCAAGGGCAACCCAAAAGTATATTGTACAATGCTGGGCAATGTACAATAAACACGGTTGTATCTAGGGTTCGAGGACCAACTTGCAAGGGTATAGTAATGACTCCACACGTTTCTTGTGTCTCGTCATTGAAAGCTTTGATAATCATATCCGTTTTTTTCATTTCATCATTTCTAAAGCCAAATCTTTGGTAGAAGTCAAAAGTGCATATGTTTAAAGATGAACCATTATCAATCAAGACTCTTTTAACGACTACATCTCCAATTAGGGCAGTAATATATAAGGGGTTATCCTTATGTAAACTATGTTGTGGGATATCTTTATCCCGAAATTCAATACAATCGACCTCTCGAGTGATGATAGTATTGGACATGGCTTCGGGTTGAATATTTTGTGGCACCATCATTTGGCTTAATGTGAGCATTAATTCATCCCTATGGATAGGAGAAGATCTTAACAAGTGCAGAAGGGAAATTTTGGTTGTAGTATTGGATAATTGTTCATTAATATTGTAAGGAGGCTTAGGTTGAACCTTAGACATATGATTCCATTTATTGGGATTTTTCAAAATAAATGGAGCTGATCCATCATTCTGAGTTTGATCCTGTTGAGAGGTTTGAGCCTGTTGTCTGGTAACGACCCTGATGGTACCTACAATGTTATATTGAAGATGTTGAACTGGTCTCGTTTGAGCATTTATGGCTTGTTCATTAGAAAGGAACTGATTAGAAGAGGGTCGAGTAGTAACTATTCTAGGAAATGGTTCTTTCAAAACCATAGCATCTATAATAGGTTGAATAGGATCTGATTCATTTTTATAACTATTCGATTGATTTGAGGTGATGTCTACTTCACTTTCATTTTTTGATTCTACATCACTAGGATCTGGAGTTTGAATATTATGTAGGGGCCTGGTCATGACTATGGATAAAGTTGTGCCAAATATTTGAGGATCCTGAACAGGTAATTGTCCACTAATAGTCCATACATATCGGGTAGGAGGGGGAACATTATGATGTTCGATTTGATTGGCCACTTCTTTACCATGGTTTGGTAAAGGATGTTGAAATATGTCCAATGATTGATTGGCATTCTGATTCTGATTTTGAGGAATGGTCTTTTGGGCATTATTAGGAGCATTTTGTTTAGGTTGGAAAGCTTGCACCTCCATTTCATTATTATCAATCAGATCTTGTATTTTATGTTTCAATATTTTACAAGAGTTTGTAGAGTGTCTAGGTCCTCTATGAAAATCATAATGTAAATCAACTCTGTATCCGGGTATAGTTGGATCAGGTTCTCGGATAGCTGGTAATTGAATCAAACCTCTTTCGAGTAATTGGGGTAGAATAGTTGATAATGGTTGATTGAGTCTAGTAAATTCTCGAGGAGGTTTATTAGGAGGTTTCAATATAAATTTTTTTGTTGTCTTTATTCCGGGTAGGGGTGAGCTTGTCCTTTTTCCAATTCTCAAAGATTCTAGACCATGTGCATGATAGGATAGCAGGGGAAAATTTTCGCTTAGGAAACCACTTCTACTATGTACCACAAATATAATCATTTTATTATGGAAGGATATGCTTGGTTTAAGTAAATAACAAGATCAATTCTCAATGCTCAAACTTTATTTAATTAAATTTTGTAGAATTTGATATAAGAGAGATTAGTAATCATGCCAGATAAAATCAAGATATTTATTTTTGTGTTTGTGATAGTGAGGGATTCCAAATAAATGCTAATTTATCCAAAATAACTTAAAAATATAACTACAATACTTGAAGAAGAAATATATACAACAAATATTTTTGAGGAGTTTGATGATCTTGACTCTCTCTTTCTTCTTTATTTTTTTTGGTTTCAAAAGAGTCAATAATATTGTTGTTTTTACTTTTTATTTTTTTGTTTGTTTTTGTTTAAACAGTTTTATATATATTTTTAAAATGAGACAACATGTAAAATATGTACAGATGATGAAATGACCAAATTTTATCCGTAATATCGCTTAAGATGCATAATATTCATAGGTTATTTTAAATATTTACCATCTAAGGTAGCTAATTTGTATGCTTCCAATTCAAACTTAGCAATGATAATATATGGTCAAAGCCAATTGGGCTCAAATTTACCTTTAAGGTCTTTAGTTGCATTATTATTATTTTTATTTTCCTTTAAAATAAGGTCGTCGATCTCAAAGGATCGATGACGAACTTTCTTGGCATATGATTTTTTAAGCTTGTTTTGGTAGGCACGAAGATGCTCCAAAGCATTGATGCACTTTTCATCTAGGAGTTCCAGCTGACTGAGTCTACCAGCTTGATATTCATCTCCTACTTCGGTATCTTGAAGTAGTAGAGCCAAAGAAGGAACTTCTAAGTCAAAGGGAAAAATAGCTTCAGCGCCATAAACCAAGACAAAATGTGAAGTACCTGTGGGAGTACACACACTAGTGCGATATGCCCACAAAGCTGGATATAATTGAATGTTCCAGTCGCAACCAGATTTATTGACCAATATTTTAAGAATTTTGATTAGGGTTTTGTTAGATACTTTTGCTTGACCATTACCCTGAGGATAATAGGGAGTGGACCAGCGATATTGAATCTTATATTTTTGGCATAACTTTTTAACATATTTATTTTTGAAACAAGTTCCATTGTCTGAGATGAGATTTGCAGGAATTTTGAACCTACAAATAATTTGATTAAAAATAAATTTAGAGACTTGTGTTCCAGTGCAGGAATATAAAGGCATAGCTTCAACCCACTTCGTGAAATACTCAGTGGTAGTTATGATGAATTTGTGTCTATCAGATGACATAGGATTAATTTTTCCAATAATGTCTAAGCCCCATTTTGAAAAGGGCCAAGGAGATGAAATAGCCTGCAACTCTTGTGCAGGTGCATGTACAAGGTCAGCATGTTTTTGGAACTTGTCGCAATGGTGCACATAATCATGTGCATCATTTTCCATGGTAGGCCAAAAGTATCCTATCCTAAGGAGCTTTTTAGCAATGACACTACCACTGAAGTGTCCTCCACAAGATCCATCGTGGGCTTCACTTAAAGCTGATTTGGATTCTTCTAGATTCAAACATTTTAATAGGATACCTTCAAAATATCTCCTATATAAAGTATTTCCAATTATTACAAATTGACTTGCTCGTCTACATAATAACCAACGCTGGTTTCTATTATAATTGGCAGGGAAAGTCCCATTTTGAAGAAAATCAAATATATCTGTATACCAAGGTTCAGGAGTAGTTTCATTGATTAGAAACACATCCAAAGGTTATAAGCATGACTTATTTGAAGCGGGTTCTTGGAGTCGACGAATAATGATGGTGGCATATTCGTCATCTAACTCCAAGGGCAGAAGAGATGCAGCTGCGGCCATAGCATTAGCTGCACAGTTGCTAGTTCGTGGAATAGCTTCTAAGGTGACTTTATCAAATAGAGATATTAATTGTAAAACATATGCTTTATATAGGTGCAATTTATCATCTCTGGTCTAATAAAATTCATTAAATTGGTTTATAACAAGTTGAGAATCTCAAAAAACTAGCAGATGTTTGATTTTTAGTGCCAAGGCAGCTCGTAATCCAGGGATAAGAGCTTCGTATTCAGTAGTATTATTGGTGCAAGCAAATGTTAATTTAAAGGACAAAGGTATAAGATGTTTTTACGGGGATATTAAAATAATACCCGCACCAGCCCCACTCATGCATCGGGCTCCATCAAAGTATAAGGACCATTGTTCAATATGGTCTTCCTCTACTTGAAGGCATTCATCAGGAAACTCAATGATGAGGGGATGGGTAGACTCTAAGGGTGTAGCAGCTAACTGATCTGCTATGATTTGACCCTTAATAGACTTATGTCCTATGAACGGGAGTTCAAACTCTCTTAGAGAAATAACCCACTTGGTTGTGCGACCCGATAAATAAGGTCGACTCATGAGATATCGCAAGGGATCATATTTGGCAATGACATAGGTTTTTTGACTGAGCATATAATGGCGTAATTTTTGCATAGAAAATACGACTGCTAGACATAATTTCTCTAATGAGGTATAACGAGTTTCATAACTGATGAGGGTTCTGCTAATGTAATAATTAGCACGTTCTCTTTTCTCATCATCAAGCTGAGCTAACATAGCTCCTAAGGCAGAATCTAAAGCTGAAATATACAGGAGAAATGGGTGATCAGGTCTAGGCGATGAAAGCATAGGTGGGTTAAGGAGGTATTGTTTGAGAAGTTAAAAAGCTTCCTTACATTCGTCGTCCCAATTAAATGGGACATCCTTCTTAAGAAGCTTAAGAAAGGGACCGGTTTTGTCCGCAAGCTTATCGATGAAGCGACGGATGGCTTGAAGCTTACCTTGTAAACTTCGTAACTCAGGTATATTGGTAGGTGCGGGCATATCAGTGATAGCCGCAATCTTGAGAGGGTCGATTTCGATACCACGTAAAGAAACTAAAACCCCTAATAGTTTAATGGACTTAACTCCAAATATGCATTTGGATAGATTTAATCGAATAAGGTATTCTCTTAACCGATTAAATACTTTTCTCAAATCATCTAAATGATCATCTTCTTTAATAGAGCGAGCTATAATATCATCTACATAATCATGTAGGATATCATGCATCATATCATGAAAGATATAAGTCATAGCTCGTTGATATGTTGCACCTGCATTCTTTAAACCAAATGGCATCACTTTCCAACAAAAGGTACCCCAAGGGGTAATAAAGGCTATTTTAGCCTGATCTTCAGGAGCTATCCTGATCTGATTATAGCCAAAAAATCCATCCATTAGGGACATCATTCCACTCCTGGCAGTAAATTCAATAATTTGATCCATGTTTGGAAGAGGAAAATCATCTTTAGGGCATGCGACGTTAATATCTCTAAAGTCTATGCAAACCCTAACTTTGGTAGCTTCTTTCTTGGTGACTGGAACTACATTTGAGATCCATTCAACATAATCAATAGCTTGTATAAAAATAACATTCAGGAGTTTTTCTAACTCCCCTTTGACTAGCAAGGCCACTTTGGGATGCATTTTTCTAAGTTTTTGTTTAACAGGTTTAGCATCCGGATGGACTACTAGATGATGCATGACTACGGAAGGGTCCAGACCTGGCATGTCTTCATATGTCCAAGCAAAGACATCTTCATAATCTTTAAGAAATGCAATGTATTCATTTTGTTTTTCTTGACTTAATTCTGATCCAATATTGATTATGTGAGGATTATCCTCAGTTCCAATGTTAACTTTAATGACGTTTTCTACTTCCATGTGTAGATCTCTTTCAAAATTAGGTGGGGTGGGTGAAACGCCCAATTCTTGTAATTCTTTTAAGGTTAACTTGGAGAATTCATCTTGAGGAGTCGTGGCCTCAAGTTGGGCTATAGTAGGTATAGAACCATCAAAATAAAAACCATTGTGTAACAACTCTTCAACGGAGACATCATGGAAAATATCTCCTTCCAACTCATCATCGGATTCAACAATCAATTCGGGGTAAGCTATGGATAGCATATTGCATGTAAAGGGATTATTCTTTGGACACAAAGAATCTTGTTTATCTAGATAATCTTGATAACATATGAGTTGATCATCACCTTCAAAAGGGAAGGGTTGACCCTTACTAGGAAACAGGCCCACACCACATCGGGCGGGCCATGGTTCTACCTCAATAGGTTCTTTCATACCATTTTGGAAAGGTCCCAAGCCTTTCCCTTTATATCCCATTTTAAGCATTATAGGTTTAGCTTTAATATATTCATTAGCAAAATAGCATCGAGCATATCCATCACAATGCGTCTTGATGTTTCGGGGTATTCTTCCCCAATCATATCCTTTATAAATAAAAGCACAACTCCCGACTTGGTAAGTACTTCCCATAGGTTGTGGGAGGCCCAAAGTACGAGGAGATGGCGGCAAGTTATTTAAAAGAATTGAATCTTGCATAAAAGCATTTGTTTTTTCTGATATTAAGATTTTAGATAAATCCGATAAAAGTTCATCAAAAAGAGCATAAGATGTAGAAGGATCATTCCCTATATCTTTAGATGTGGAAGGTATGATAGATGTAGATAATGTGGAGGTGTTAATAAATGGGTCTATAGGTTTTGAAATTATAGGGATGGAACATGAAGGATTGGTTGTGGATTTAAGATCCTTTTGAGGTTCTAGTGTGGTTTGTTCAGAAGATGGTTGAGTTAAATGTATAGGTGTAGTTGATGGGGTAGATGATGTTATGGGTGTGTGTTTCACACGTTTAGATGAAAAATAAGAATTAGGATGTGTGGATGATAGAGCGGGGCAAAATTGCACTCCAACGAGTTTTGCCAAAGCACACATATCAAAGGGTCTAGGGTCACCATGGATAGTGACCAACTGATTTTTAAATTCAAATTTAACACACCGATGTAAAGTGGAGGGAACAGCTCGCATCGCATTGATCCAAGGGCGACCCAAAAGTATATTGTACGATGTTGGGCAATGTACAATAAACACGGTTGTATCTAGGGTTCGAGGACCAACTTGCAAGGGTATAGTAATGACTCCACACGTTTCTTGTGTCTCGTCATTGAAAGCTTTGATAATCATATCCATTTTTTTCATTTCATCACTTCTAAAGCCAAATCTTTGGTAGAAGTCAAAAGTGCATATGTTTAAAGATGAACCATTATCAATCAGGACTCTTTTAATAGCTACATCTCCAATTAGGGCAGTAATATATAAGGGGTTATCCTTATGTAAACTATGTTGTGGGATATCTTTATCCCGGAAGTCAATACAATCGACCTCTCGAGTGATGATAGTATTGGACATGGCTTCGGGTTGAATATTTTGTGGCACCATCATTTGGCTTAATGTGAGCATTAATTCATCCCTATGGATAGGAGAAGATCTTAACAAGTCCAAAAGGGAAATTCTGGTTGTAGTATTGGATAATTGTTCATTAATATTGTAAGGAGGCTTAGGTTGAACATTAGACATATGATTCCCTTTATTGGGATTTTTCAAAATAAATGGAGCTGATCCATCATTCTGAGTTTGATCCTGTTGAGAGGTTTGAGCCTGTTGTCTGGTAACGACTCCGATGGTACCTACAATGTTATATTGAAGACGTTGAACTGGTCTCGGTTGAGCGTTTATGGCTTGTTCATTAGAAAGGAACTGATTAGAAGAGGGTCGAGTAGTAACTCTTCTAGGAAATGGTTCTTCCGGAACCATAGCATCTGTAATAGGTTGAATAGGATCTGATTCATTTTTAGAACTATTCGATTGATTTGAGGTGATGTCTACTTCACTTTCAGTATTCGATTCTACATCACTAGGATCTGGAGTTTGAATATTATGTAGGGGCCTGGTCGTGACTATGGATAAAGTTGTGCCAAATATTTGAGGATCCTGAATAGGTAATTGTCCGCTAATAGTCCCTACATATCGGGTAGGAGGGGGAACATTATGATGTTCGATTTGATTGGCCACTTCTTTACCATGGTTTGGTAAAGGATGTTGAAATATATCTAATGATTGATTAGCATTTTGATTCTGATTTTGGGGAATGGTCTTTTGGGCGTTATTAGGAGCATTTTGTTTAGGTTGGAAAGCTTGCACCTCCATTTCATTATTATCAATCAGATCTTGTATTTTATGTTTCAATATTTTACAAGAGTTTGTAGAGTGTCCAGGTCCTCTATGAAAATCACAATGTAAATCAGCTCTGTATCCGGGTATAGTTGGATCAGGTTCCCGGATAGCTGGTAATTGAATCAAACCTCTTTCGAGTAATTGGGGTAGAATAGTTGATAATGGTTGATTGAGTCTAGTAAATTCTCGAGGAGGTTTATCAGGAGGTTTCAATATAAATTTTTCTGTTGTCTTCATTGTATTGATATTAGCAACATTTCTGTTGTCAGTGACTCCGTCACCTACAACTTGTTTATTTTTATACTGATTTCTGGATGTTTTCTCATCATCTTTCTTCCTAAGCTGGCCTCTCCTAATGAGAGCATCTTCCACTCTTCGAGCTAAGTCTATAGCTTGATCGAAGGTGGTCAAGGTAGCGATTGATAACTCATAAGATATTTGTTCTTGCAAATTATTGATAAAAATATCCAACATTTCCCTATAAGGTAGCACAAAGTGCAGTTTTCCTATCAACTGCCTCCATCTAGCTAAGAAATCAGCAAAACATTCATCTTTGTCTTGTTTTAAGTTGTACAAATCTTTAATGGTGACGTGCCTCTCGATGTAGGCACTAAATTGATGGACAAAAGATTCAACTGTTTCTTCAAAATTTCTCAAAGAATGAGTGGGCAATTGATAGTACCACTCCAATGCCATTCCTCCTAAACTTTTTAGGAACATTTTTAGTAATAGCAAGTCATCATGTGATATATCATGACATGCTATCCTAAACATGCGAAGATGCTCTATGGGATCTTCAGTTCCTTTATATATAGGCAGGACGGGCATGGGAAAGTGTTTAGGGTATGGTTGTGCTACAACTATGGGATCCAAAGGTTGACTACACATCTCTCGATAATTGTACGAGGGATGGTAGGGATCTATCTGGTCCATACGCGAAGCTAACTATTTCACCATGGCTTCCAGATTACTGGTTTGCCCACCATATTGGTTTGGTAGGGCATTAATATGGGATTTGTGAGCATATGATGGAGGGACATGAAGATTAGATGCTATATTGCTATTGTGTAAATTTTTGGTAGGAAGGGTGTTATGAAGAAGTTTTGAAGTTGTATTATGTTGTATCCCCGATTGTTGAAAATTGGTGTTTGGCTTCATTTTAGGTTTTTGTCGATTTGAAGCATATTGATCAATAGTTTGGCGAAATAAAGCAGTGAATGAAGGTTTCTTTTGTGTGGGAATGATTTTAGGCTCAATAACAGGTTCCTTAGGGGGTTGGGTAACCTGTTGTTTTTGCATGTTCTGAATCATAGTGACCATATCTCTATTGGATGGTCCAGCCTTATCACTTTCTTGATCAACAAAGGACAAGGGATTAGTGTGTATGTTAAACATATCTTCCATGGCTGCTTGAGTGTCACTAATTTGTCCTCTATCAATACAAACTGCCATATTAAGAGCACCAATGTTATTATTGAAAAATTTCCAAAAATGATCTAAGTTATCAAAAGCAATAGTTCCATCTGGAGCCATTCTAGGGGATGAGGATCCTTCCTCTTTAAGATTTTCTTGTTGTTCATTTTCTTTAGCCAACTCATCTTCTGGTTGTTCTAGAGTTTCTCCTTCCGGAATTGAATCCTCAGGAAGGACATTTGGGTTTTTTGTTTTGTCTCCTAACCAATCTTCTTCTTCTTCTTCAGTTTGTTTACCATTCCTAAGTCTAGGCATTGTGTTTAAATTTAGATTTCAGCAAATATATATATACTTGTATATATATATATATGCAACAAGCTTAAGAGGTATATATTTTAATTATATACCTACTATAGTAAAAAAATAAAATGTTTTGGTTTTGTTATGTTTTTGGTTTTTCTTGTTTTTTCTATTTTTTGTTTTTGTAACAATATTATAAAGATAACAAACAACACACTAAATGCAAGAAATAATAATAAAGAAAGCAATGATCTAGTTTTCTATAAACAATTTATAAATATCATTAATGGGCTCGAGTTCTTCAGGAGTCATGAAGTGTTCTTCTTCAAATTGAAAATTTTCTTTCAAGAATTTGACAAAAAGTGCTATAGTGATATTATCTGTCTCAGATTCTGGTTGGTAGAAATAAAGTTCGTGGCAATACTCTCGATATAACACAGCTCTAGGAACTCTATTCCATATTTCCCTATCCATAAGAATGACCTCTTGATCTTCTACATGACCTAGGAATTGGTGTATAACAACTGCGTTCTCGAGGTATTCCTCGAAGGTGAACAATTCTGAAGACACAAGAGCTCTCCTATAAGCTAACCACCTATGGTAGGCTCTCTGAAGTTCATGATAAAAAATGAGTTGATGAGGATCCAGGATCCTATCTAGGGCAAACCTCTTGATTTGTCTAAGTTCGGTTGATCTAGATGAAATGATACCTAGTCTCCTATCAAGTTCTTTCCACAAAAGTTGGTTTCTATCTGTTTCAGGCACACTAAGCACAAAATTAACTTCTATGGCTGCTAATTGGTTTTCAACATTTATAGTGACAACTAGTCTTTTCTTAGGAGCTACCATCTAGACATGATATGCAACTTAGTAGTTTTCTAATGATTTTAAATGCATCTATGTTTTTGTTTTTTTTTTTTTCAAAAGGTTTTAGTTTCACGTCGGGTTCACCAAAATGTATCGTTCCAAATTTTTCGCACCCTTACCTTCAGGCTAAAGGATCCGCGCCCGAAAGGGGGATGCGGGAAGGATGGGACAATACCTCGGACTGAGAGGCCCTTTGAAGGTCCCGCCTCTCGGGGGAGGGGTATTAAGGTGATTTTTCGACGGATGGTGGGGTTCACCAGGAAACGTTTAGTGGCAGTCTCCACGCCTAGGGTGGGAATGTGTTTTAATGTGTTCAATTTTAGCTTTAAACATCCAAGTCCTAGGTTTGGCCAGATGAATCTAAGTTGTTCTATTATGAAAATGCAAATTAAATGAAGACAAAAAATAGATTTAAACATAAAACACAGAGAATATGCTAAATGAGAAATCCATACCTGGTTTCGGATGTCTGATGGAGGTTCTAATTTTTGAAGCAGTCAAGATCGTCTTGAATTTGACAGGATCATCTCCGATCTGACAGGATCATCTGAGATCTGACGAATTCATCAAACGAATTCATCAGAGACCTACAATCAGAGAAATGGACACAGAATACAGAAAATGCAGCTATGCTGATAAAGGAAAATGATGTGAAATGACAAAATGATGTTAATAAGATAATCCCAAATAAAAATGCAAATATATTATCATGCTTTAATAGCTAATCATGACTTTATTATGTACTTAAGCTATATGGGTGAACTCCAAGATGCAGAATAGCAGAAAATAATAATAAACTGACTAGATGCAGAATAAAATAGCAGACGAGAAGAGAAAAATGCAAACTCTGGGCAGTAATTGCCCCCAATGCAGACTACAGTCAAAATCATCTCGAATTGGGACGAGATCATCCAAGATTGTACAGGATCGTCTGCGACGATCTGAGCTTGCTCCGACTGAAAAACAATGAAGTTCCTACAAACAAACTTAGAAAAATACGAAAGCAAATGGTGATTTAAGATGGTCTAATGCATGTAGAACTCGTGTTACAGGAAATTTCAGCCAGGGGGATGTCAAGGGGGGTCCTAAGGTTTAAATAGGCTTAGGAGGGAGGTTAGGAGGTTGGAGATCATCCTAATCTGGAAGATCTCCAATGGGGGAGGTCTCTAACGGCGCAGACACGCTTCTGCCCAGATTAGAGACGTCGTTGAAACAAAAGCTAATTATGAAAAATCAGTTTTGGGACGAAATCGGCTGGACGTTCTGCTCCAGACGAAATCGTCCGATCTGAGGCGATATCATCTGATCGGAGACGATATCGTCCAACGGATGAAACAAACTCTAAAAATGGCATGAAAAATGAGGAAATGGGTAGCAGGCGGTTTGGGAGCGGTTTTGGGGTTAAAATTTGAATTTGAATTATTACTAAGGTAATTTTAATTATTTTCTAAGGTTTACTATGCCAATTTTAGGGTGCTACATTTTGCCCCCTCTTTAGCGAATTTTTTGAAGAAAATGCGTTAAATATGAGTTCTTCTTGATTTACGAGAAAACAAAAATTATTCCCATTTTTAGGCGACGATTCTTGGTCGAATCGTATGACAACTTACTATGGTGCCCCCTCCGTGTTTTTACCCAAATCGAATGTTTGAGGTAAAAACGCAAAAAAGCAAAATTTTAAAATGTTGTTAATTGTTTTTGAATAAAATTAAGAAAAATAGGGAAAAACCCTAATTCATTGTTACTGTTCATTTTCATTTTCTGGTTTCTGGAGCTCTACAAACAAAATGGTCGAGACAACGCACAGATCGATAGAGGTCCAGCGCGGGCTACGGGTAAGAGTCTAACTTAGTTTAGAATGCTTTAATTTTGATTTTCTATGCCTTTTAGATTAATTTTAAATGATTTTTGAGCATCACGATCGTTTTTGGGCCATCGACATCATCGGGATGAAATCATCTCGATTTTGTCGAAATCGTCTCGATTTTGTCGAAATCGTCTCGATTTTGTCGAAATCGTCTCGATATCGCCGATTTCTTTCAGGGGCAAAATCAGCGAAATGCGAACGATTTTGTCAAATAAAGGACAATTTCGGCTTACAAAATCGAAGACAAATTTGCTCAAATTAAACTTGTGTTACTTGCATTTTTAATCACTGTTTTATTAATGATTTTTATTGTTTTGTTGTTTATGTTGCAAAGAGGATTATTAAAGAGTAAAGAATGGAAATATGACGGGCTGAGGGATGACTTGGCTGCTCTATCTCAGGCAGAGCGAGATCGTTTGGCTCAAGTCGTCTTGTAGCATGTGGCAGATATGCCATAGGTTTCTACAGATATGGGGCTATTGATAGCCCTAGCAGAGAGGTGGTATCTAGGTTCTTCTTATTTTCAATTATCGATAGGGGAGATGACTCCCACACTGGAGGATGTATGGAGGATTTTGAGGATCCCCATACAAGGACGGCTAATAACTCCCATGACCAATCAGGGCCACACGATGATGCGACTGTGTAGAGATTCGAGCTTCACCCTGGAGAAGGGCGAAGTGAATATCAAGTTGCTATGCCAGATGCCTGGGGCATCTAGACTGACACAGGTTTTGGCTGGGGTTGTAGGTGGTCTACTGCTATGCCATCAGAGTGGATGCAGAGTACCATGGCTACTGACATATGTGGTCTGCGACATGAGAGACCACAGGTATAGGTTTACTTGGGGGAGTTTTGTACTATGCCGATTGTATAGTATCCTGCATGGGGTCGTATACAAGGGCGGTCGATGTCTAGTTATGACATCACTACTATAGGTTTGGTGCTTGGAGCACATCATGGTGTGAAGGCTGGTAGGGCTCCCACTGATAGGTATTGATGGGGAGAGGTCCCGAGCTTTCTACTGGTGGCTCTAGAGAGGGTCATAGTGGCGGATAGATCTGCCAATGTCTCGGAGACTACTTGATGACCTTGTCTTTGACCAGATCACCTGGAGGCCTTGGAGAGATCATCCAGGGTGGGCCGAGGATGGATAGGATCTGGCTCACATTATGTGAACCTGTTGGCTAAGGATAGAGAGAGGAGAGGTGGAGCTCCACGTTGGGTTCACCAAAATGTATCGTTCCAAATTTTTTGCACCCTTACCTTCATGCTAAAGGATTCGCGCCCGAAAGGGGGATGCAGGAAGGATGGGATGGTACCTCGGACTGAGAGGCCATTTGAAGGTCCCGCCTCTCGAGGGATGGGTATTAGGGTGATTTTTTGATGGATGGTGGGGTTCACCAAGAAACGTTTAGTGGTAGTCTCCATGCCTAGGGTGGGAATGTGTTTTAATGTGTTCAGTTTTAGCTTTAAACATCCAAGTCCTAGGTTTGGCCAGATGAATCTAAGTTGTTCTATTATGAAAATGCAAATTAAATGAATACAAAAAATAGAATTAAACATAAAACATAGAGAATATTCTAAATGAGAAATCCATACCTGGTTTCGAATGTCTGATGGAGGTTCTAATTTTTGAAGCAGTCAAGATCATCTTGAATTTGATAGGATCGTCTCCGATCTGACAAGATCGTCTGAGATCTGACGAATTCATCAAACTAATTCTTCAGAGACCTGCAATCAGAGAAATAGACACAGAATACAGAAAATGCAGCTATGATGACAGAGGGAAATGGTGTAAAATGGTGATAAAGATGTTAAGATGATAATTGCAAATAGAAATGCAAGTAAATTATCATGCTTTAATAGCTAATCATGATTTTATTATGTATTTAAGCTACATGGGTGAACTCCAAGATGCAGAATAGCAAAAATAATAATAAACTAACTAGATGCAAAATAAAACAACAGACGAGAAGAGAAAAATGCAAACTCTGGGCAATAATTGCCCCCAACGCAGACTATAGTCGAAATCGTCTCGAATTGGGATGAGATCGTCCAAGATTGTACAGGATCGTCTGCGACGATCTGAGCTTGCTCCGGCTGAAAAACAATGAAGTTCCTACAAAAAAACTTAGAAAAATACGAAAGCAAATGGTGATTTAAGATTGTCTAATGCATGTAGAACTCATGTTATAGGAAATTTTGCTTGCATTTTTAATCTATCAGAGGGTTATTTATAGTTATCAACATTGTTAGATTTATGTTTGACCATGTTGATTGTAAAATTTTGCTTTGTGCCATGGGTGCGTGGAAAACAACATAGGACCTCATTCAGTGGAGAGCAAAACTTTCCCTCGAGTTATCTCCTTTTGGAAAATTTTCTCCTCCAATTTTTGTTGTGCTAGCTTTGACCGGTTTGACTGCAGATTTTAATATTATGTGTTACCCAAGAAGATTTTATAACTACCACTTCATCTAGGAGACTTTGCCTTGTCTTCTGTAGTGTTTTGTCCCAATCTATCCTCCAATTTTTGCTAAGGCCCATTTGACTATGTTGACTGTAGAATTATGACATTGCACTGGGTCTCGATGGATTTTAACATTGCATTATCTTTCTTCATTCAAAATCCGCTCCTCCAATTTTTACTATGGCTTTTTTGACCAGTTTGATCATAGATATTTTCACTTCGATAGAATTTAACACCGCGAACTCTCATGTATGGAAATTAACATCAACTTGGAGTTATCTTAGCCTTCATCCCTTTAAAATTTGCTCCTCCAAATTCTACTAAGTGTTGTTTGACCAGTTTGACTATGGAATTTTGCACCAAACATGTCCTCTAGTGGATATTAACACTATCTTCAAGGTTATTTCAACACTTAGACAAATTTTACAAAACTTTGCTAAGTATGTGGCCTTTTTGGGCCTACATTTCGATGCCTCTCAGGGAGTATTTCTAGCAAGGCTTATGAACTTAGATCCTTATCCTTTAGGTACCGAAGTCAAAAATGAATCAATGAGATTACATGATAGCCAAAAAATGGATGAATGGAGTGAAATTGACCTTAGCAATCCTCCTGCTTACACTTCATTGAATAATTTTCTTAAGACAGTCATACTCTTAGACCTTTGTAAAGGGGCTTAGAGCATAAATTTTCACAAGGGACCATGCAAGAGGTAAAATTTAGAAATGTATGCAAGGGGCTATTCCTTTCATTAGACCAGTATTGTAGTATTGATACAATGGACGACCTCTTTCATGAAGGATAGTGTGATCCACTTCAACTGGTTGCAAAGGTTACCTTAAAGAATAACTTCCCTATGAACCTGACTCTTTTAAGCCTTTATGAAGGTTCTCAAAGATTAACAGTTCATATAGAGTTCATGCTAGAGGTAGTTGTTGATATTCTCTAGAAGTGCATAAAGATATGCTCCTTTATAGACTTAGCCAAAAATATGCTCTTCTTCAGCATTCTATTTCACAACTTTTACATGCCCTGGTAGGCTCATGCTTCTTATACTACCTTTTGACACTGTCAAACTCAAAAATACTTACAAAAATTCCACTAGGGCTATTCCACCAGTTATAGTATTCAAAATTTTAGCTACTTTACAACAAAATTTTGGCACTCTCATGCCTTCACTGCTGGTCCATATCTTGGATGTCTTGGATATTTGTAGTGTCCTTTGCCTTCTCTTCATTTGTAGCCTCTTACACACCATTATATTCTTGATGTATCTCCTCCTTGAATTCCACTTTGTTTTCAGTCCCATATCTGTCTTCAACCTCCTCTTCTTGTTCTTTCTCTTGAGCCTCTTCATCTACATCTTCTTTTTCATATTCATGTTATTCATATTCCTCAACTTCATTTTCTTATAAATATTCTTTTAGGATTTGGGTGACATGGTCCAAAGTGCTCATGGATTTGTTCTAGGATGCTTGAGAATGGTTCCTTATCTCAAATAATTGTTGATGGACATAACATAATTCAGCTATTTTTTAATAGGAGATTCAAGCTTCCCAGTATGCTAGATCTCCCATAAAATTTTTAGTCTGGTTAACTATTTAATCAACTGAGTCACTTTATCTTGGTCAAATGGTTCTTGCCATGCATATACCTCTAACTCATGCTACTCTGGATATCTTCCTCTGATAGCATTAGATGATTCTCATCCCAGAATCCTTTGAAACCATATTGCATCATTTCCTCATTGGTATCCATAATTTTTTGGAGCTTGTCATCAATCTTGTTGATCAATAGCCATCCTTTCTAGAGTAGTCCACTCTTCTTGAGGATAATCCTAGCCATCATTTTGGAGTTGTGCTATTCTTTGTTGTTAATAGGCTTGGCTAGCTCATTAAACATAGCCTTAGATAGATTAAGAAGTGTACTACCTTGAGGGGGTATCGATTGTATCTGCTTGGTGATCTTCTCCACATCTCCCTGGCCATTTGCAAAACATGGTTGGCCTCCTTCATGAAATTGAGGATGGATTGTATCTTAGAGCATTTCTTCTAGATTTAAAATAGGATATCCTTCCTGATTAGCTTTTCTTTGTTCTTGGAGAATCCTACAACCTTTGTCTTTATAGTTAGGATATCTGCTTTACGTATTCTTGGTTTTGCTCCTACAACTGTTGAACTTGCTCTTTGTAGTTGACCATATTTTCAAATCTATTTTACCACTTTTTAGCCTCATTTTCCAATGCTTTTCATTCTTTCTTTTGATATTTTATTGTGGCTTCTGGTCTAGAAACCTTCTCTATTTTTGCATATCACTCCCTATAGAAGTTAGTCTGGATAAACATGGTTTCCAAATCAGCCTTGGCTATGATAAATTCATCTTCTACTACCAATTGAGAGATGTTTTTTGTTTTCTCCTTCAGTTGATAATCTTTAACTATTATATCCTCCTCTGATTTGTTCACTAAGGGGATCATATTGAATTTTTTCCTTTATCTGGACATAGGGTCAATCATTACTAATTTTCTCATCAAAGAAACTCCTTTAGATGATTTAGCCAACATCTTGCTCCAGTAGATTTACACACTTAGCGAAGTACTCTTGATATTTTAGAAGGATGCTACTGTAGGATGATAAATTGGGGTGGATGGTGTGATATTTACATGGAAGTATGGGATCATCATGGATGAGAGTGAAGTAGTGGTGGTAATAAAACACTTTTTATTTATGGCAGAGGTGGTAATCGCAACAGAACTAGTAGTTTCCAATGATGGTGGAGTGGATAAAAGTGATATTCCAACTGCTAATATAGGTATTGACGATGTGGAGGGTGAATGAATGAAATTTAGAGGTGACGATGATATTAGGGATTATGATGAATGAGGGAGAGATGATTATTTAGGGCTTTCCACTATATGAGATGGGGATGAATATTGGTGAGGAGATGGAGGTGGATGAGGTGGAGATGGCTATGGAGAACCATGCATAGGAGATGATATTTTTAATGTCTTTTAAAATTTAGAATGGGAAGGGGATTTCTTTGGGGAATAAGAAGGAGAAGAAAGAGGAGAGGGATTAGAAAACATACCTGATCCTACTAAAGTAGACTGTTTGAATTTCATCAGCACTTTATTGTTTTCCTTGCTGAATCTTCTACTCCCCTGTTGTAATAGGAGCTTGTGTCACTACCTCCACTTCATTCACCTTTTGTTTCTTTGAAACTACCTTGTCTATTTTCCACACCGCACCCTCTACCTTCCTCTTGAATATAATGGTTTCTTCTTATTGTTATTGAGGAAGTGATACTATAACTTTTGTAACAAGCACCTCTACATCTTCAGTAGAGGTCATGTCTACAATTTTATCTTCTTTTCTCTTTACAACATTTGAAGTTTTCTTTGCTTATGCAACTTTATGTTCAGAACTTCTTCTCTTTGGGATGACCTCTATGGTACCAATTTCTTTCAAAGTTGATGCAATTATTTCAATGTTCCTCTTCCACTGAGGAGATGTAGGTTCAAAGTTTGGGGATATTGATCCTTGTTGCTTCTTGGAGGCTTTAGATTTCTTACTTTTAGCTTTACCTTTTCTAGCCTTGCTTGTCTCTACTTTTTCCAAGCTCAATGCTTAGCTCTTTTTCCCCTTAGCCTTCCAATTTTCAGAGTATTTGTCATACCTTTCCTCAAACTCAGTATTGATTGGCTTGGGATATTTGGCTTTCATTGAATTCATTTCTACCCTCATCTTCCACCATTACAAGATTTTCCCTATGACCATTTATAAGTCTCTTCCATCTCTTTGACTTTGACATCATCCAGCTGATGAGACTTTCTAGTTGGGTCATAATCTTGCACATGCTCATAAAAATATCTCCATGGTGGAAGAGTTTCCATGGTGTTTACATTTCATTAGATGAGGGAATATTCTCTATTGTTTATATGCTTCTCTATCTATGGGCGATTTGAATTTATGAATTTATCACTTTATATCCATGTAGCTCCTTAATCCTTTCTACAATTAAGTCATATGGATCATAGCCCCATATTTAAGAAAGTTGACAAAGACCTAACCTTTCAAAGGTTGTATTAACTTGCTCATATTGTCCCCTCCTCCATACAATGATGTCACCTTCCTTAAAAGCTTAAGTAATTGTCACCTTTATTTTATACCTAGAGCCAAATTTACAATTTATATAGTCCACCTACCTACAATATTCTAGTGCAAATAAGCGGTGGGTGACATAGTGGGGTAACAAAAATGGCTTCTTAGTGAAACCTGTAGACACCAAAATCTAGCCACTTGTACATCTAGGTCTTCCTACAATATTTACCCCTTTATTTATGTATATCTAGGCATATTTGTTAAATATATGTTTAATATTAATATTTTAATATTATATTATATATATATATATATATTAATAAATATAAATATTATATATAAATAAATCCCAACCATTCAATTTAACTTAATCCTAGCCATCCATCCACATCAATCCATGCCACACACTCAAAATTAATATCCATACTTTGATGTGTTTTAATATAAGCCACATAATTCATATCACCCAAACCCTAACATACCCTAGTGTGGATTATTAATGGGAGCCATTTTGATGTCTCAACCCCTAAGTGTTTTTTGAATTCTTTGGCCCCTAAGAATTTGATGGATATCCAAGCACTCTCATAATCCATCCTCGCTCGTCCAATCCTTTGCATCCATTGCCACCCATTTCGCTCAGCCATATCTATTTCTACATATTTCTACCTTAGCTCTCAAATGCCTCTAGGTGCTCCCTACAGCCATAGATTTCCTCTGAGTACTTTACCTTCACCACCAAGCACCTCTGGGCTCTTTCTACCACTCCCAAGCACCCACATGTATTTTTTCTACTATAAAGCACCTGCGAGCATTTTAGACCAGAGCTTTGCAACCCTACCAGCCCTCAAGGAATTCTAGGTCATCGCTACACCAACTTCCTGCAACAACCATCACATATCAAAAAATGGCAAGTTCAACAAGGTAAATATTTTTATTGTTATATTATTTTCATTATTTCCATATTTTGTATATAGTTTATTACTTGGCATTTAGGTTTTTTATTTATTACTAAGGGTCTCACACGAAGCCCACTCACCCTTGTTGGGATCAGAAGTGAGATTGAAGACACCACCAACACTGTTCACTAGGGTTTTGGAGAACCCTAGTTATTATAAACATTTTTATGAAAGAAATCAATTCTTTCATTGTAACATTGGAGATATGAGGCTTCCCCATATTAATAAAAAGGTTCTCTTTTTGTGCAATATTGAGCCATGATTTCAATTTATCTTGTTATATTTTGGTGTTTCACTTTTGCATCTACAAATGGTGATCATGGTGGGACCCCCTAAGGGTTTCTCATTCTAATTTACCTTGTTTTCTAATTTGCTATTTTTTGTCTCATCTTGCAGGATTTTTAGTGTAGACACCTAAAACATGTCATGTTTAGGAAACCACTCATATGAGCACATCTGAAGACCATATGTCCAATTTTGGACCTTTACAAGAGCAATCAGTGGTCCTAACCACTCAAAATGGTAGTTTTAACCCATCCAAGCTTAGCCACTATAAACTAGAGTGGTTGGATCCTGGCCGCTCAAGCTGAGAGCGGCCAGACCTTAGCCACTGTAGATGACAGTGGCCAAATCTTAGTCACTGCATACGACAATGGCTAAGTCATAAAAAGCATTTTGCCGACAAACAAGCCTAATTAGGGGTGGAAGTGTTAGTTTACATACAATAAAGTGAGCGGGGACAACTTTGCATTCCCCCTCACAACCAGTTTACATGGGAGACTCAAGTCCAAAGTTAGACTTCAGTTAACTGGCCTTCAAACATAGACAAAGGACAAAATCTTCTCATGCTAACAACTAGTTTGCATAGGAGACTCAAGTGGGTAGTTAGACTTCAGTTAACTGGCCTCCAAACATAGACAAATGACAAAATCTTCTCATGCTAACAACCAATTTGCATAGGAGACTCAAGTGGGTAGTTAGACTTTAGTTAATTGGCCTCCAAACATAGACAAATGACAAAATCTTCTCATGCTAACAACCAGTTTGCATAGGAGACTCAAGTGGGTAGTTAGACTTTAGTTAACTGGCCTCCAAACATAGACAAAGGACAAAAGCTTCTCATGCTAACAAATAGTTTATAAAAAAAAAAAAGGAGATCAAGGGAGTTAGACTTTAGTTAACTGGCCTCCAAACATAGACAAAGGACAAAATCTTCTCATGCTAACAACCAGTTTGCATAGGGGACTCAAGTTGGTAGTTATATTTTAGTTAACTAGCCTCCAAACATAGACAAAAGACAAAAATCTTCTCATGCTAACTCTCACTACGCATGAGAAATTCATTCCTAGGGCTTGGACATAGACCTAGGGTTTCACACTATAAAAGGTGCAAGCCTGAGAGCACCAAGAGATAGAAGAGGATCATATATCAATTTTGAGACCAAGGATGATCTTTTAGCAAACTTCTTTGAGAGAGACTTTTTTTGAGGAGATACTATATGAGACTTGAAAAGTTCTCTTTGAGATCAAATGTACAACGAAGCTAATGATGTAATTGAAGAGGATAATCACATACATATTTTAACATTAATAGCAAGCTTAAGATCCATAGCCTTGGAGCAAGAGAACAAGTTTCATTCTAGCGGCCGTTGTCTTGGATAGTGGCCCGTAGGCCTAGTCTAGGGTTTTGGTATTAGCTTCTTTCATTCTATTTTCTTTATGTTTTCATGTCATTAGCATAAGATCTATTTTAGCATTAGTTTCATTACATTGAGCATATTTCCTTTCATTATCAGATTTATTGCTAACAACCTCATCTAGGGAGGCAATCTCGGACAACTAAATGTGTATTGTTGTTTCAATTGCATATAGGGCCATAGGTTCATGAGACATAATCCATGACATACGAGAGCAAGAGGATCCATCTAGGAGATATACTTGGAGAAGGAGGCATCTGTAAGCCCTCATACATTTCCGTGTGTAGAACCGGGAAGCATTTTAGAGCGCACCACCCCTTTGCAAAGGGGACATCTCTTCACCACTTGTAAATCATTGTATCAAGATGGGTATCCCTAAGAGGGACCGACATGTAACCGGGTTTCAATATTAATGAAATATCCATCCTTTGTCATTTCCATGTTATATGCTTCTCATATTTCTTTCATTTTTTTGGTATAATAATAACATCGCAAGTAGAGTAAAGAGCAGTGTGTGCATCCCGGGGTCGCTACAGATGGCGATCACGGTGGGACCTCCACTGATTTTTTTTTTCTACTTGGATACTAACTTATTTTTGTGTGCAAGTTTGGCCACTCTGAGCTATAGTGGCCAAAAATCAGCCGCTCCTACTGACAGCAGCCAAACAATAACTACTCTATTCTACATCATCCAAAATTCAGCCGCTCTGATCAACAATGACCAGCAGAGAAGTGCAATAGAGGGAAGAATTTTTGTCATCTGAGCGGGATTCAAGGTTGGTACCCCTTCCTGGTATTTCTCTGATTTTCTTTCTGCATTTTATTTCCAGAAATAGCAAGCATAAACATAGATTAATTAGGGAAAATGAAAGAAAAAAGAAATAAAAACTGCATTTTGCATTTCCTAGGTTTCTTTTAGATTTCCTCTAGGTGCTGCTAGGAACAGCGGACCTCTGCCTATAAGGTCCACCCTAGTCTCCAACGTGCTAGGCCATTGTGTTTTGGTTTGCTTGCATGTGGCCCAATCAGTGGCTATTTTCATCATAAAATAGGAGAGTGCATTAAAATCATATAGACTAGTTATAGATGCATTTGTCTTAAAATGAAATGTTCTTTTTAGGCATTGTAGGAAAATAGTCATGAATGCTAGTTGATGCATCACTTTCTATTTCAAAATCTAAAAAGAATCACACACATTCACACGTATCATTTTAAACATTGGGGAGTTGGATTTCATCACCAACCCCCAATTCAGTCCGGTGACGTTGGAATTCACCTCCTTCCATCGACTTGCCCCCTAGATATCCTAGAATGGAGTAAGGCACTTACTCATAGTGGTACTAGTTACTTATGTTCAAACTATCTCCCACTATTGGAACAATCATTGGTTCAGAGTGGAAGAGCTAGGCGAACCCCCCACTGGGATTTAAGCGGTGTACCCTAGTCTCTTTTTGAGAAAATCATGTTTGGCATGGGTGTTCTTGGTTCCCACTATGGATGAGTCCCCTCATTCTAAATCCAAAGCAAGAGCAAGAAAGCAAAAGCAACAACACATCTGAAACACACTAAAACAAGTTCTTAGGATACACATTTAATCCTTAAAAAGAGATAATCATATTGTTTGCTTGGTGTGTTTCTTCATTACTGGGGTAATCAACCTAACCCTAATTTTTCAAAGAAATATATGACACCCACAACCTTTTTGGAAGTCAAAAATTTTATAACAAAAATTATGGTCGGGAGACCTCCCATGGTGAGCAAGACCTTCAATCTAGAGAGGGAATCAGGTTCCATACCCACCACATCTCATTACACTGAGAGTTCAAATCAGCCCAATGAGGGGTAAGATAGAGGGAAGAGAGTTGTCGACCTTGTTGCACAATTTGAAGTAGACAAGAACCCTCGCACAAAGTTGTAGAGTCATAGACCCAACACAACAAACCGATCAAATCAGTCACATGGGTCACATGCAATTCAGAGAGAACAAAGGCTCCAAGATCAATTGGATGAGTGGGATCAAATTTATTCAAGACCGACTTCCAGAACCATAGCCATAAAATATTCTACATCTGGAAGCTCACAAAGCATGACTGCTAAATGCACCACTCAACCTGGAGATGCTTCAAAGTGACCCCATAAATCTCATACAAAGTCTGACCATAGAGACCCTTATCACCATACAGAGCACACTGAACAAGTTACCTTAGCTAGTAAGAGCAAAGAGACAATGAAAACCTCTTCGAGGAATCTACGAATCAGAACCACAAGAACAGAGTCAAAAAAACATGAGTCTTCTATGACAACACAAGCTAACCGCATGCGATGGTTGGAAAATGCATTACATAAGGAGCGAGAGCTAGTGGAAGCTCTCAAACAAGATAAACAAAGAGAAAGACTCTTGCACCAACATGAGCAATGCTTAAGAGAGCAAGCTGAGCGGCTAGCTCTTAGCAATTTACAAGCAAATAGAAATGATCATCAAAGAACTAGACGCGCTGACTCACCTAAGGAGAGGCACACTAGACAAGATAGCCCACAATGAAACCACTCACCAAACCATGAACAAAATCCAACTAGTGGAGAAAGGGCAAACATGACAAATAGGATCACAATCCCGAGTCCCCTCATAGGAGGGAGGAAAATAGAACAAATCAAATGGATAGAGAGTTACCTCCATTACCACTTCGAGTAGGCCTACAAGAGGAGGAAATCCATGCATCAAATGCATTTCAAGAGCTTGCTAAAAATATGAAAGCCTTTGAGAAACAAGAGGCAGCTGGGAACCAACCAACATTAAGCAAAATACACAACCAACCATTGTGTCCATCAGTTCCTAGCCCTGCATATCCTAAGCATTTTGAGATGCCTAGGTTGGATAAGTTTAAGGGTGAAGAGGATGCACAAGAACATGTCACCAACTTTATCAATGCATGCTTTCATCTAGAAGATAGTGATGCCCTTATCCTAAGAACCTTCATTATGACATTTTTAGGGGCTACCACCCAATGGTTCAACCAACTTCCCAAGCACAACATATCTAGTTTTGAACAACTAGTGAATGCATTCTTAAAATGTTTCTCTTTTGGTGCTAAGAAGAAGGTGAACCTCTCAGACCTGGCCAACCTAAAGTAGTATGATGATGAGCCAGTCATGGATTATGGGGATAGATGGAGAAAAATCATGGCAAAGTTATCATTTTCCATCCCGATCGAAGAGTTAATCTGAATGTTCACAAAAAGTTGTGCCAAGCATATCTCGTTACTATTGCAACTATAGAAGTATGATACATTCGAAGAAGCCTTGGCTCAAGCCAAGCTTATTGAAGATATAAAGCTCGAAGAAGGAGACCTAAAGCTCTATAGCAAGAAATAATGGAATGAGAGTACACAACATCAATCACAATAGGCCCAACCTACAGATGTCAACCAGATCATGTTAAGCATTCCAAAAATAGCACAGATCCAACAACAAGAAAACTATCAGGCTCAACCTCCTACTGTGTATTACAACCAGTGCAACAAGAATCAAGGCAGGGGCAAACAGAAACAACCCCCTCGCAATTATACACCATTGCCTGAATCCTTGGCATCAATTTTCAATCGCCTTTGCGAGGCCAAGGTTTTAAACTTGCCTAAGGAGCGCATCCTGGATCCTAATTGCCCCAAACCTAAGGGGTATAGGGAAGATCTCTATTGTGTTTACCATCGGCAAAATGGCCATGATATCCAGGATTGTGTTGCATTCAAGAATATAGTGCAGGATATGTTGGATAAGAATGAATTGCAAGACATCAACATATTCAAAAATCTTCTCCCCAATCATGGGGCCAACAAAAATCAAGTTGAGCATGTCAATGAGGTGCACATAGCCCCACCTGAGGAGGGTTTTATAGGTATGATCAATACTACAATAAGAAGCAAAAGATGCCTTGATCAGCCCAACATACCAAAAAAGTCAACTAAAGTTGATAATCTATCATAGTCCATACCAACAATAAGTTCAATGCACTTACAAAAAGACCATGTGATTGCCTTTCATAGGTAGGAGATTAAGACAATCTCTCAGGATGAACCTGATCCTCCACTCCACATCATAGTAAGAATCAATCAAATTCCGTACAAGAGAGTCTTGATTGACACTGGGTCATCCATCAACATCATCACAACTACAGCTTTGAAGTATTTAAATCTGCCACCTTCACGCATTAAGGACACAACATTTACATTAAGGGCCTTCAATGATGCTACTTCCCCAACAATTGGCACAATAATCCTACCTATACAGGTTGGGATAAATATGATACCTACATTGTGCCATATCTTGGAGGGTGAGAGGCAGTACAACATATTGCTAGGTAGACCATGGATAAGGGATATGGAATGCATACCTTCCATAGTGCACCAAAACCTAAAATTCATACATCAAGGACAAGTGTATGTGGTCCCCCATGATCTTGAGCCATTCAAGTATTACAAGAAAGTTGATGAGACACAAGAAAAAGTGCCTTCTCAAGAGTTTGTGGCAATGGTCAATAGCGAGATAGAGGACCAAGTGACTCTAAAGCAGATAAAACAAGATGTGGTGCAATCAGATGTTGCTTCCCCATTGAAGGGATCAAAACCATTGGCATTAGTCACCCCTAACTCACTTCTCATGGTGCCTCCTCAAGAACAAGAACAATTGTTCCCCCACATCAGATAGGGGGTATCAAAGCTAGTACAATGCAACACTACGAAGTGAAACAGAAACATGAACTAAGTCATAAACATGAGCATGTGGATACCACTAACAAAGTGGATCATCATGAAGCCTCCACATCAACTCAAAGGAAGGAAATGGGTGAGTTACAGTTACCTGGTGGATCTTTAGCATCTCCTTCAATAGATAGTGTTATTTCGAACCAATCACTAGAAATACACAGGGGAGCCTTATCAATATTGGAGCATATGCAAAATCACCTCTACAATATAGAGGTCCAAATGGAGAAACAAAATGAGGCATTGCACTTTATCATGAACCATCTTGAGAGACAGAAGCAACCTTTATCTAAGGTCAAATTGTCTCCTGGGCAGCCACAAGAGAAGCCTCAACAAGAGCCCCCTGAGCCAGCAAGTGACATACCTAGGGCTCAACTTGGTCCTCATACCAGGCCTAAGCATGCTAAACAATCAAAGCAACAACAACGCATTTGGACTCCTTTAAATGAGTCTATGTCAAATATTTTTCAAAAGCTATAGGAAGCTAGGGTCATCACCTTACCCGACATAAAGCCTCTATACCCAAACAGAGCTAAACCCAAGGGTTATAGGGAGGACCATTACTGTATCTACCATCGAATAAAGGGCCATGACATTTGTGATTGTCATGGATTCAAGAATGTGGTCCAAGACCTATTAGAGCGAAATGAGCTCCATCTAGATGGTTCACTCATTCCTCCCTACCCAGATAGGGGCACCTCACAAGGATCTGTGCCCCAATTAGGAGAGTTGATTTTCATCACTCTTCCTAAGAAGGTTGATTACATTGCAGTGGACAACATGTGCACTAGGGATCTTAAAGGTCAAATACCTTCCCCATCATCCACATCAAGTTCAATGAGACAAAGTGAGGGTTCTGAAGGTATCACACCTTCCTCACTTTCATTAAGTGGCACACACATTGGGGGTATTTAAGGTGTCACACCTTCCCCCCATAATATATCAAAAATTCAAAAACATTCAAATATATCAAAAATACAAACAAATCATAAAACATAAAAAATAAAAAATGAAAGGCACCAGGGGCATCTCTAAGCTGCTTGGTCAAATCTCATAAAAAAAAATGCTCCAAGGGTATCTTTATGCCGCTTGGTCAAATTCAAATTAATCAAAATGCTCCAAGGGTATCTTTAATAAATAATCAAAATGTCAAGGGTATCTTTATGTCGTTGGTCAAATTAATCAAAATGCTCCAAGGACATCTTCATGCCGCTTGGTCAACCCACAAAAAGCCCCAAAGGCATAATAAGCCCTTTGGTCAAGACATCAAAATAAGTTCAAAAACATTCATTAAATTTCAAAATCGCAAAAACAATAGAAAACCAAAAAATCACAAAAGGCCCCAAAGGCATCTTAAAGCCCTTTGGTCAAATTAAATCATGAAAGGCCCCAAAGGCATCTTAAAGCCCTTTGGTCAAATCAAATCACAAAAGGCTCCAAAGGCATCTTAAAGTCCTTTGGTCAAAAGCAAAACATAAAAGCATAAAAACAATTTAAAATCAAAAGTTCAAAACATTCAAAATAATCAAAAGATCAAAAAATTGAAAGCATCCAAAAATACAAAAACATTTGCATCTCACATTTGCATCCACATAGTTGCATTGAATTAAACATTCATATCCATTACATTTGCATATGTTATGATCACAATCTAGCAAACGATGCCACAGTTTGTATCACAAATACTCAAATCCATCTACATCCACTCATACATGTGTGTAATTGTGTTTTTCAACACAACCATTACTTGTTGCTATACATAATATACTATGGTTTTCCGGTTATTCAACCATACCTAGTGATCCTATCAACTTTTGTGGAAAGCCATATTGGTTAGTAGAGAGTAAGGTCTAGTGGTGACAAAGCTTAGCATATTTCAGGATCCCATCACTAATTACAAACACTAAATTCTAGTTGGTACAAGGGAAAGATGAAAGTTGTAAAAGTGGTTAGGTTACCTAAAGCGAAAAGGGTCTTCCTTGCTTATCCCCCTGTGCAACCGGTTCAAAAGTGTTGAGAATTGACAAAAGGACAAGCTCCGCCCTACCCAAAAATCCCTTGCTTTAATCAAAACAAGCAAAAATCCCAGAGTCAAAGCAAAGTTCAAAATCCTCAAAAGTCATACATCGACATCCAAAGTCATAGTTCAAAGTATCAAAAGGAAAAAAACAAAATAAATAGTGATTATCATCACTAAAAGAATCCCTTGCTCAAAAAAAAAAAAAAATCAGTCAAAAATAAACAGTGATTTTTATCACTAAACACGAGCAAGTATCCCAAGTCAAAAGGAAGAAAAGAAGGGAATGGAGCTTGAATCCCTGGAATTCTCAGCATTATACAAAACTGGAAGGCGATCTCCATTACAGGTTTGGTGCATAGCCAACCTGGAAATGGTGATATCCTTACGCATGATGATATGTCTAACACAATAGCTATGCATTTGTGTAGACCAATGTTTGAATGTGGATGAGCTAGCTTTAGGTAACCCAATACTGCCTAGTGGTATAGTCCAACTAAGTCCAACATAAGAATCAGATGAACACTTGAAGATCCCCGATCTTAGCAATGGGCTGAAAGAATCCCGCCTGACATCGAAGGAAATATTTGAGTTCTATCTAAATATATTCATTTGCACACACAGGGATAATGAGTATCTAGGTCCATGATGAAAACCTTACTGTTCAAAAGCCTTGATTGGTCAATACACAATTTTTGATAGGGTAACTAGAGTGGTTGAATCTCAAGAACAAACCTCAAAAATTCTTATATAGCAACAATCATATCATCCATCACATCATCCATTTTATTTATAAGATTCTATAAATTAGGGGGTATCAACAGAGTAGGCTAGATACCACATATATATTAGAAATAATATATAGACGACCACTGACTATTTTGTATCTTTTAATTTATAGAAACTTATCTAGAAAATACATACATTTCATACCATTACATCTCACATATGAATACTTAATCAATTCTTATGATAAGAGTGATTATTTAAATTCATGATTATTTTTTTACTTTCTGTGGTGTCGCCCATTGGATTGTTAAACTCATATCATATGCATTCCTTATGTTTTAAGTGATTGAAGCATACAGGTTCATTTACATCATATCAAAACCATGTAGATAATGCATTAGCACACAACACATTTACCATATCATAACAACATGAGTTAGATGCATACAATACACCAAAATTAAACATACATTCACATGTGCATCCATCATCATCATCTAGATCATACTATCTAATCATATATCTATCATCTAGCTAGTACATGTCATCAATACACTACATACATATAGCATAATCAAATCATTATCTAGGCATTGCATTCATCATTGCACCCATAACATAAAATCAAAACAAAAATATTTTCAAGCATCAACTGGGGCAATATTGGTATCATACCTCCCCTAGTCAAAAAAATCAAACAGTTAAGCAATCAATTTGCAAAGGCCCCAAAGGTATCACAAGCCCTTTGGTCAAAAACAAAATGCCCCAAAGGGGATAAGCCCTTTGGTCAAACCAAAATGCCCCAAAGGGGATAAGCCCTTTGGTCAAATAAAAATGCCCCAAAGGATGCAAGCCCTTTGGTCAAATTAACAAATGCCCCAAAGAGAATAAGCCCTTTGGTCAACTTAAAAATGCCCCAAAGGATATAAGCCCTTTGGTCAACTTAACAAATGCCCCAAAGGACATAAGCCCTTTGGTCAAAAAAATGCCCAAAGAGATAAGCCCTTTGGTCAAATAACAAATGCCCCAAAGGACATAAGCCCTTTGGTCAACTTAAAAAATGCCCCAAAGGATGCAAGCCCTTTGGTCAACTTAACAAATGCCCCAAAGAGCATAAGCCCTTTGGTCAACTTAACAAAATGCCCCAAAGGACATAAGCCCTTTGGTCAACTTAACAAATGCCCCAAAGGATGCAAGCCCTTTGGTCAAATTAATAAATGCCCCAAAGGATGTAAGCCCTTTGGTCAACTTAACAAATGTCCCAAAGGATACAAGCCCTTTGGTCAAAAACAAATGCCCCAAAGGACATAAGCCCTTTGGTCAACTTAACAAATGCCCAAAGGATATAAGCCCTTTGGTCAAATAAAAAATGCCCCAAAGAACATAAGCCCTTTGGTCAACTTAACAAATGCCCCAAAGGACATAAGCCCTTTGGTCAACTTAAAAAATCCCCAAAGGACACAAGCCCTTTGGTCAACTTAACAAATGCCCCAAAGGACATAAGCCCTTTGGTCAACTTAAAAATGCCCCAAAGGACACAAGCCCTTTGGTCAACTTAAAAAATGCCCCAAAGGACATAAGCCCTTTGGTCAACTTAAAAATGCCCCAAAGGACATAAGCCCTTTGGTCAACTTAAAAAATGCCCCAAAGGACATAAGCCCTTTGGTCAACTTAACAAATGCCCCAAAGGACATAAGCCCTTTGGTCAAATTAATAAATGCCCCAAAGGATGCAAGCCCTTTGGTCAACTTAACAAATGCCCCAAAGGACACAAGCCCTTTGGTCAACTTAACAAATTCCCCAAAGGGCATAAGCCCTTTGGTCAACTTAACAAATGCCCCAAAGGATGCAAGCCCTTTGGTCAAATTAACAAATGCCCCAAAGGACATAAGCCCTTTGGTCAACTTAACAAATGCCCCAAAGGATGCAAGTCCTTTGGTCAAAAATAAATGCCCCAAAGGACATAAGCCCTTTGGTCAAACTTAACAAATGCCCCAAATGTTGGCAATTTTGGGTACTTTGGGTACATTGCCTTTGCTCAAGTGTATAAGTTGTCATTGATGTCAAGAAGCTCTTGAAGGAATTTGATTTGATGTCAAATAATTTGTTTTGATGAAGGTTACGACATGACAGTTTCAAAGGTCTTTTGTAAACCCCAAGTTGGCAGTGTTTAAAGATTATAGGTGGATGCATTAGTTTAATGCATTTGGGTCCAGGAGGAAGTATTTATTTAAATAATTAAAAACCTTGTTAAGGTTCCCTTTAATTATTTTTAAATAAATATTAAATTATTGTTTGCAATGGGTTCTCCTAACCCATGGCGCAAATTTTAATGTGGGTGCTATGTTTTAAGATTGTGGGCGCTAGCCAAGACCTCCGCCGACGTGTTAAACTCCTCGCCGACGTCAAGAGCTTATGGTAAAAATGCATATAAATCTCCCTCGATGAAAATCAAGAATTATCCCATCTGTATTTTGAAAAGAGTTGCTCACTGTGAATTCGTGATCTACTGTTCGACTGTGTCTTCGCCGTTTTCGTGAATCCGCTGTTCATTTTTTTGTACTCGCCATTTGTCGTAAATCCGTCGTAAGGTTTTCGTCTTCGTGTTCGCGTCAGAAGAAAGGGAGGCACTGTTGTTTTATTTAATCCCTGGTGCATAAGGAACAAGGCTAACAACGTGAGGTTTAAACCTCACCGGGCGCCTTTGGCGCACCGGTAGCGGCTAGGCTATTGGCGCGCTACCCGAACGGGAGGTTCCGCATTCGAATAACGTGAAAGGGTTTTTCATCGTGAAGTGGACGCAGCGGGTGGTGTTAGAATTTGTGCACAATTTCTCCATAGCATGATTTTTGATGTTGGCCAAGGTATTTTCGAAATTAATTTTTGCTAAGTGTATTTTGCGGATGGAGGAAGTTTATTAGAGGGAAAACAACTTAGGAGTTATAAGGAGTTTAAAGCTTGTTTTATTTTGATAAAAGATTCTTTTGAAGGTGTTGTTTGAAATATCTTATTGCATTCTTATGAGAGATAAATTTTATTTTTGATAAGACTATAAGGGAGAAATAAGGTGTATAAGGGATAAATTTTTCTTGTAATGTTGAGAGTGCTTTTGGTTGATTATGGAAATGAAAGCATGATGTTTTAAGGTTAAAATTGCTTCTTGTGTGAAGTTGTGAAACCTTAAGTGGGCAGCTTTGAGATTGACATTTGCTTTCATTAAATTGGTAATAATCAAGCTATTCTTTACTTGGTTAAAGTGTTGGGCTTACTCCTTTGTTGATGATTTGAAAAGTTGTTTTGTGCTATTGTGATTTGAGTTGGTGGATGCTTTTTGTTCAAACAATATTGGAGAGAAAAGGAGTTCTACTTGTTTCCTTTTCTAGATGTTGATTGTGAAATGCTTCAAGGTTGTGTTTTGAGTTGAATGGTGTTGATTGAACCTTGTTTGATGAGCATTGTTGTTGAAGCCCTAATTGATGGTGAAAAGAACATGAGTATCATTGTTATGTGATTCTTTGCATAGTTGGCAATTGTTGGGGTTTCATGTTCTTGAAAGAAAGCATTCTATCCTATCCATTTCAGATATTGAGTTGAGTTTTCAGATTTGAGATTGAGTTTGAGCCGAGTTGATTTGAGTTGAGTTTTGAGATTGGGAGTTGAGTATAGAACATATTGAGTCTCTAACAATTCTCTTTATGCTTCTATGAGTTTGACAAATCACATTGGGTCTCTAACAATTCACCTTGTGATTTCCTACTAAGAAAGTTTTTTTTCTTGGTGAGCTTGCTGAGTTTTTGGACAGGTTTCGGTGGGGACTTGTGAGCAGTCTTGGATAGGTTCCTGGGGACTTGTGAGCAGTTTTGGATAGGTTTCGATGGGGACTTGTGAGCAGATTTGGACAGGTCCTAGCAGAGGACTTGTGAGCTGAGTTTGATAGTTCTATCATAGAACTTGAGGACAGAGGTGCACTCGGTTCTTTGAGAAGAACCCGAGGATAGATTTGGCAAGTCTTTGAGAAGGCTTGTGTGCAGAGGATTGATTTGTTCAAGCAGTTGGATAGATCCGACTGATAGAGGAAGACTTGTACTAGACCGATTGACTGTGTTTGGTACAGGTTGTTGAGCTGCTGTGGACGTGATCATAGAAGGCAGAGGTCTCTTAGGCTAAGCATTGAGGATAGGAGGTCTTCGGTGGAAAGGAGTTCCACGTGCTGGCAAGAGGTAGAGGCAGTTGATCTTCTGAGGGATCATTTCTAGAGTAGAGGGGAAGGTATCTCCTTTGAGCAGAGGCTCATAAATTCTGATTGGGGGAAGGTATCTCCTTTGGGCCGAGGCTCATAAACATTGTAATTGGGAAGGATTCCCAAAGAACTTTGAGATAACTTTTAGAGAAAAGTTTTGTGGACGTAGCCCAGCCATTTTGGGTGAACCACGTTAAAATTGGTGTCACTTTGTGGATGATATTGTGCATTGCTTTGATATTGCTTTGGGTATATTGCTTTACTATTTTGAAGTATAAAGGAAAAAGTAAAAAGAGGTCTTATACTGTTCACCCCCCCTCTCAATATAAGCTTGTGTTCTTCAATTGGTATCGTAGCCGGTGCCTTCGAAAAGTTTAACAGCTTGAAGGAAAAGCTAGTAAAGAACACAATGGATCATTCAAGTGGCAATGCAACACCTATTCTTGATGGGTCAGATTTTGGTCTTTGGAGTGCAAGGATGAAGGTTCATCTAATGGCACTTGGGAATGAGGTTTGGGAAGTGATTGAAGATGAGTACACTATTCCCGAACATGGTCCTAATACTAAAGAAGAAAGGCTCCTACATCACAACAATTCAAAAGCAATGAATGCAATCCCGAAAGGCTTACAGAAAGCGAGATCTCACCAAAGTGATTCACCGCAAGACAACTAGTGAAATGTGGAAACAGTTGAAGGTGGTTCATACAGGTGATACAAATGTCGGAAAGGCCAAGTTGAGACACTTCAAAGGTATGTTTGAACAACTCAAGATGAATAATGATGAAAATATTAGTGACTACATGCTTCGTATGGATGAGGTTGTTAACTCCATGAAAGACTTAGGTCTTGAGCTTGCTGAAAATGATGTTTGTGATAAGATTTTAAGATCTCTTCCTAATAGATTTAGTGAAAATATTTCTGCTATTGAGGAAGCTAAAGATTTGGATAAGTTGAAAAAGGATGAGCTCCATAGTATACTTGCAGCATTTGAGTTGAGAACTCAAGTGAAGGTTGATGTCAAGAAAGAGGCAACTTTCAAGGCTACCAAGAAATCCAAGGGTAAACAACTTCAAGATAGTGATGAGTCTTCTAGTAATGAAGAGGCATATTACAACAAGAAAGGCAAGTTCTCTAGAAAGCACAAAAGTATGAAAAATATAAGATGTTTCAATTGTGGAAAGTTTGGTCATTATGCTACTGATCGTATCTGTTCCCAAGAATGAAAGTGATGAAGATAAACAGGATTCTAAGAGCAAGGATTCTGAAAAGCACAAGCATCACAGGAAGAACAAAGATGAGCACAACAATCAAGGAAAGAGGTATTCTCACAAGCACAAGAAGAGTTTCTACCTAGACAAAGCAAGTAAGTGTTCTAGTAGTGATAGTGAAAGTTCTTCAAGTGATAATGAAAATGAGATGTTGTTCATATCAGAAAAAGAGGAAGAACCGAAACATAGATTCATTATCATGAAATGTCTTAGATGTGGAAACTTTGGTCACCTTGAGGATGATTGCACAAATAATGATTTGGTTTCTAGTATGTATGAGGATGCTTCAGAAAACTATAAGGAAGATGCATGTATGGTTTTTGAAAAGGGTAGCACCTCTAGTGATAAGAAATCTGAAAAAGGCTTTGATGATTCAAAAAGCAAACAAATAGAGGAAGATATAGAGGAAGGTGAAGTAGATCTTGAAGGTGAACTTATTAGTGCTCTTAGTGCTTTGAAAAAGGAAAGAAAGAAGAATGCTAGACTCAAGGATAAGTTAGATGAATGTTGTATGGAGAGAGATGATCTTATAGAAAGTCTTGACTTCTCTATAGCTAAGACACAAGAACTCAAGGATGAGTTAGAGTCTAAGGTTCTTGAGTATAGTGAGTTAGAACAGAAAATGGCTTCTTTGAAAGAGGAAACTAAAGAGTACAAGGATAAGCTTTACAGGTTTCAAGATAGCTCCAAAAAGGTTAAGTCACTCATCAAAGGTCAAAGAAAGACAACAGATAAAACAGGCCTTGGTTTTGTTAAGCCACACAAGGAACAAGTTGGAGAGTCTAGTAAGAGACTCCAAAAGGAAGAGAGTTCTGATGAGGAAAGTATTTCAAAAAAGGAGTCCTTGAATGATAGATGCACAGAAATAGAAAACAGAATTCAGAATGAGAAGAAGAAGTTTTCAGAACCTAAGAGGTCAAATAAAGGAAAGTTTCAAGGCAGATGTTTTGCTTGTCACAGGTTTGGTCACATGGCTTCACATTGCATGGCTCAAGTGAAGAAGGTAAATGACAATTTTAGAAGTGCTAGTTTCTTTCAAGGGTATTGCTACTCTTGTCAACAGTTTGGGCACAAGGCGGTTTATTGCAAGGCAAATAACAGGAACAGGTTTGATCGTAAAGTTTGGTCAAGGTTTGGTCGGAATAGGTTTGGTCAGAACCGGTGGATTCAAAGATCAGGTTTACCTCAGAGAAACAACATCGTCAAGTGTTTCAAGTGCAACAATGAAGGTCACATAATCAGACAGTGTAGAGCTGAAATTCTAGAATACAAGAACAGGAATAGTGGCATGATCAGGTCCAAGGATCAAGGCATGGACAAGAACAGGGATGAGAACAAGAACAAGAACAAGTGACAAGAACAGGAATATGGACAAAGAGTTCAAGAGAAGGCCCGACAAGGAAGTTATAGACGCCGATGATGATCAGTGCCTAATGGGAGTTTTACTCCCACCCCAGAATTAATCACCTCATCAGGAGGTGGGGGAGGGACTAAGCTAAGAGGCTCATTCTTAGTCCCGAGCCCCAAAGGTGACCCTTTGCCATTGATGACAAAGGGGGAGAGATATGAGTAAGGGGGAGAGCTTCAAAGTGAAGAGGAGAGCTTCAAGTCAGGGGGAGCAAAACTTCAAAGGAAGATTCTCAGTTATGGGCACAGTTGGTCAATTGTTAGCACAGTTGGTTTCAGTTTTGGCTCTTGAGAAGTGTTTTCAGTAAAGGTTTGCCATCAATGACAAAGGGGGAGATTGTTGGCAATTTTGGGTACTTTGGGTACATTGCCTTTGCTCAAGTGTATAAGTTGTCATTGATGTCAAGAAGCTCTTGAAGGAATTTGATTTGATGTCAAATAATTTGTTTTGATGAAGGTTACGACATGACAGTTTCAAAGGTCTTTTGTAAACCCCAAGTTGGCAGGTTTAAAGATTACAGGTGGATGCATTAGTTTAATGCATTTGGGTCCAGGAGGAAGTATTTATTTAAATAATTAAAAACCTTGTTAAGGTTCCCTTTAATTATTTTTAAATAAATATTAAATTATTGTTTGCAATGGGTTCTCCTAACCCATGGCGCAAATGTCTTAACTATGTGGGTGCTATGTTTTAAGATTGTGGGCGCTAGCCAAGACCTCCGCCGACGTGTTAAACTCCTCGCCGACGTCAAGAGCTTATGGTAAAAATGCATATAAATCTCCCTCGATGAAAATCAAGAATTATCCCATCCGCATTTTGAAAAGAGTTGCTCGTTGTGAATTCGTGATCTACTGTTCGATTTCTTCCTTGACTGTGTCTTCGCGTTTTCGTGAATCCGCTGTTCATTTTTTTGTACTCACCGTTTGTCGTAAATCCGTCGTAAGGTTTTCGTCTTCGTGTTCACGTCAAAGAAAGGGAGGCACTGTTGTTTTATTTAATCCCTGGCGTAGAAGGAACAAGGCTAACAACGTGAGGTTTAAACCTCACCGGGCGCCTTTGGCGCACCGGTAGCGGCTAGGCTATTGGCGCGCTACCCGAACGGGAGGTTCCGCATTCGAATAACGTGAAAGGGTTTTTCATCGTGAAGTGGATGCAGCGGGTGGTGTTAGAATTCGTGCGCAATTTCTCCATAGCATGATTTTTGATGTTGGCCAAGGTATTTTCGAAATTAATTTTTGCTAAGTGTATTTTGCGGATGGAGGAAGTTTATTAGAGGGAAAACAACTTAGGAGTTATAAGGAGTTTAAAGCTTGTTTTATTTTGATAAAAGATTCTTTTGAAGGTGTTGTTTGAAATATCTTATTGCATTCTTATGAGAGATAAATTTTATTTTTGATAAGACTATAAGGGAGAAATAAGGTGTATAAGGGATAAATTTTTCTTGTAATGTTGAGAGTGCTTTTGGTTGATTATGGAAATGAAAGCATGATGTTTTAAGGTTAAAATTGCTTCTTGTGTGAAGTTGTGAAACCTTAAGTGGGCAGCTTTGAGATTGACATTTGCTTTCATTAAATTGGTAATAATCAAGCTATTCTTTACTTGGTTAAAGTGTTGGGCTTACTCCTTTGTTGATGATTTGAAAAGTTGTTTTGTGCTATTGTGATTTGAGTTGGTGGATGCTTTTTGTTCAAACAATATTGGAGAGAAAAGGAGTTCTACTTGTTTCCTTTTCTGATGTTGATTGTGAAATGCTTCAAGGTTGTGTTTTGAGTTGAATGGTGTTGATTGAACCTTGTTTGATGAGCATTGTTGTTGAAGCCCTAATTGATGGTGAAAAGAACATGAGTATCATTGTTATGTGATTCTTTGCATAGTTGGCAATTGTTGGGGTTTCATGTTCTTGAAAGAAAGCATTCTATCCTATCCATTTCAGATATTGAGTTGAGTTTTCAGATTTGAGATTGAGTTTGAGCTGAGTTGATTTGAGTTGAGTTTTGAGATTGGGAGTTGAGTATAGAACATATTGAGTCTCTAACAATTCTCTTTATGCTTCTATGAGTTTGACAAATCACATTGGGTCTCTAACAATTCACCTTGTGATTTCCTACTAAGAAAGTTTTTTTTCTTGGTGAGCTTGTTGAGTTTTTGGACAGGTTCTGGTGGGGACTTGTGAGCAGCCTTGGACAGGTTCCGTGGGGACTTGTGAGTAGTTTTGGACAGGTTTTGATGGGGACTTGTGAGCAGATTTGGACAGGTCCTAGCAGAGGACTTGTGAGCTGAGTTTGATAGTTCTATCAGAGAACTTGAGGACAGAGGTGCACTGGTTCTTTGAGAAGAACCCGAGGATAGATTTGGCAAGTCTTTGAGAAGGCTTGTGTGTAGAGGATTGATTTGTTCAAGCGTTGGACAGATCTGATAGACAGAGGAAGACTTGTACTAGACCGACTGACTGTGTTTGGTACAGGTTGTCGAGCTGCTGTGGACGTGATCATAGAAGGCAGAGGTCTCTTAGGCTAAGCATTGAGGATAGGAGGTCTTCGGTGGAAAGGAGTTCCACGTGCTGGCAAGAGGTAGAGGCAGTTGATCTTCTGAGGGATCATTTCCAGAGCAGAGGGGAAGGTATCTCCTTTGAGCAGAGGCTCATAAATTCTGATTGGGGGAAGGTATCTCCTTTGGGCCGAGGCTCATAAACATTGTAATTGGGAAGGATTCCCAAAGAACTTTGAGATAACTTTTAGAGAAAAGTTTTGTGGACGTAGCTCAACCATTTTGGGTGAACCACGTTAAAATTGGTGTCACTTTGTGGATGATATTGTGCATTGCTTTGATATTGCTTTGGGTATATTGCTTTACTGTTTTGAAGTATAAAGGAAAAAGTAAAAAGAGGTCTTATACTGTTCACCCCCCCTCTCAATATAAGCTTGTGTTCTTCTCCAAAGGATGCAAGTCCTTTGGTCAAAAAAAATGCCCCAAAGGACATAATCCCTTTGGTCAAACTTAACAAATGCCCCAAAGAACGTAAGCCCTTTGGTCAACCTAACAAAATGCCCCAAAGGAATCACAAACCCTTTGGTCAAATCACCCCACAAACATAGCAGTCTACATTTTTGCTCAGCGTTGTGTTTTTCCACACAACACATCACAAAAAGGGGCACCTATAAACACCTAAAACATGTCATGTTTAGGAAACCACTCATATGAGCACATCTGAAGACCATATGTCCAATTTTTGACCTTTACAAGAGCAATCAGTGGTCCTAACCACTCAAAATGGTAGTTTTAACCCATCCAAGCTCAGTCTTTGTAAACTAGAGCAGTTGGATCCTGGTCATTCAAGATGAGAGTGGCCAAACCTTAGCCACTGCAGACGATAGTGGCAAAATCTTAGTCATTGCATACGATTGCGGCTAAGTCATAAAAAGTATTTTGTCGACAAACAAGCCTAATTAGGGGTGTAAGTGTTAGTTTGTATACAATAAACTGAGCGGGGACAAATTTGCATTCCCCTCACAACCAATTTACATGGGAGACTCAAGTCCAAAGTTGGACTTCACAAACATAGAAAAAGGATAAACTCTTCTCATGCTAACAACCAGTTTACATAGAAGACTCAAGTGATTAGTTAGAAAAGTTAAATGTCCTCCAAACATAGACAAATGACAAAAGCTTCTCATGCTAACAACCAATTTGCATAGGAGACTCAAGTGGGCAGTTAGACTTCAGTTAACTAGCCTCCAAACATAGACAAAGGACAAAAGCTTCTCATGCTAACAACCAGTTTGCATAGGAGACTCAAGTGGGTAGTTAGACTTTAGTTAACTAGCCTCCAAACATAGACAAAGGACAAAAGCTTCTCATGCTAACAACCAGTTTGCATAGGAGACTCAAGTGGGTAGTTAGAATTTAGTTAACTAGCCTCCAAACATAGAAAAAGGATAAAAGCTTCTCATGCTAACAACCAGTTTGCATAGGAGACTCAAGTGGGCAGTTATATTTTAGTTAACTGGCCTTCAAACATAGACAAAATACAAAAGCTTCTCATGCTAACATTCACTACGCATGATAAATTCATTCCTAGGGCTTGGACATAGACCTAGGGTTTCACACTATAAAAGGTGCAAGCCTGAGAGCACCAAGAGATCCATAATCATCCATCCATGAGATATATCAATTCTGAGATCGAGGGGAGATCTTTTTATCATATTAGGGAGAGAGACATTCTTTTGAGGAGATCTTTTGAGACTTGAAGAGTTCTCTTTGAGATCACATGTATGATGAAGCTCTGACGAATTGAAGAGCATAACACCTACTATTTCAACATCAGATTACAGTAGTTGACCCATAGCTTTCGAGAAAAAAGGGTAAGGTTCATTTTAGCGACCACTGTCTTGGACAATGGCCCGCAGGCTTAGCTTAGGATAGACATAGCTTCTTTTATTTTGTTTCTTTATGTTTTCACGTCATTAGCATAGATTTACATGATTTTATGGCATAGTTTTATCATATTTTTGTTACACTCTTTTATTACTAACAACCTCATTTGGGGAAGCAATTTCGGACACCTAAATGTGCGTTGTCATTTCATTGCTTGAAGGGCCACAGGTACATCGAACGAAGATTGCAACATACGAGAGCAAAAGGGATCCCTCTAGGAAATAGACCTAGAGAATGATGCATCTGTAAGACCTCATACATTTTCATGTGTAGAATCGGGAAGCTTTTATAAGTGCACCACCTCTTCGTGGAAGAGGCACTCGCCTATTTGTAATTTATAGTATCAAAATGGGTATCCCTAAGAGGGACCGACATGTAACCAAGCTTCAATATCAGTAAAGAGGTCTGTCTTTTGTTATTTCGTGTTATATGCTTTTTCATCTTGTCTTTCCATTTATCTTGGGTATCTTAAATAGCATCGCAAGTAGGGTTTAGAAAAGGGACCGGTGCATGCGTTCCCGAGGTCACTAAATTTAGAAGCACATAGTTCATATTTTATGTTGGATTAGGGTTTCTAAGAATTTTTAGAAGGTTTTAGAAGGTGTGCAAACACCCTACGATACTCGAGGGACATCCAAAAATTCCCAGGTTCATTTCAGAAGCACTCAAGGGAGTTTTATAGAGAGTTGAGGAAAAAATTTAGGCTTTCGAGTAAGTTTACAATCAAACCCTAACTTTCTGTTTTATGTATTCTAGAACTTTTATGTTTTTTTAATATTTCTAGATTAAAATGAACATCATTAATAAATCCGATAAAAATAAATCATTTTAGTTGCATTTTAGGCATTAGATTAATCATTGCATTCATTCACACATTTTTGCTTAAAGTTTCTTAATATTCTGGTGTGCTGCATTATTTTTTGCATTTGAACTATCAAGAGCATACATTAGTTTACATCCTAGGGTGTAATAACCCCAAATTACCCAACCAAAACCAACCATCACATCCATCCAATTTTTTTTAAAACTTACATACATATGAGAGTCTTTTTATATAGTTTTCCATTGAGCAAGTAGTCCCATGAGTTTCCAAGGCTATGCACCACACAAGAATCAACTTGATCAGATTTTATCCATGTGCATGGGAGTGGCCAGTGTCCCATAATGATCAAGAGGGAATTTTCCAGTCTGTTTCAACCAGAATGCACATTTCCCTTATTGTTTAACCCCACGTTAAACTAGTTCCAACCATAGGTGTCTTTCAACCTAACCTTAAGTGTGTGCCTTGTTGACTACTCATTGTTTTCCAATGAGATAATATTTTTAGGTGCAATGCTTAACCAACTAACCATACCACATATGGTTTGTTAAGGGAATCATCCAACAGATTCTCATAGGCATATTGTTGCCTACCACTATATCTCATTGACTACTACTCTTTAGATCTCTCATTTATATATTCTTTGATATGTTTATGTTCATCCTATGTTTCCACATTTTTACTTATAGAATGTAAAGATCTAATTTAGCCATTTATAAACAAAGCATCCACTTGAGAATTCAAGTAACATATTAGATCATGTAAACAACTTGTTTTTCAGAACATAAAACTTCAAAGAGATTACATTGTTCATATCCAATACAATCAGATACTTGGGAGTTACATTTTTTATACTTCCATCAATAAATCATAAACTCCTACAAGCTATTACATCATTTCTTCCACAAGAAAGCTTTTTATGTTACAACAATAGTCTCATACAGATGAATACAACATCAACTTCCTCTGATCTTCAACTCTCTTTCAGGTTCAACAAGTACTTCAGGTACTAGTTGTCTCAGTTCCACCAATACTAAGTGAATGGTTACTCGGGATCAGGACAATCCAATTTATGAACATGCATAACTAATTACACAATGCCATGCAATAGTAATCCATAGAATGCAAAATAATTTTCTAACAAACACCTTACGCATTTGTAAATAAACATGCATTCAACTCAATTCAAGAGTAGGAAATCCCATACTTTCCTAAGGATGAAACTTTTCCCATTCCTTTCATCCCATATCCCATCACACAGGAAACATGCTCTCAAATCTATACTAACTGCATCCATTGACATGGCCATGGAGAACCCCCATAAGTTCTCAAGAAATGCAACCTAGTTACCCTTTCTCCCACATTAGTTTATGCCATCATAATATTTCATTCCTCATTTTAGCATGCATGATTGCATATACATGATTCTATTTGTTCAATGCATTGTAATCACAATATTGCAAATATGCTATTCTTTTCTTCTCCTAGGTTATCAAAACTTTAAGATAAAAGCACCTAGAAATAGCATTCAAACAAACTTGTGCACAACTCAAAATCACAATATCAAAGGAGAACATTCCTTCATTCAACCCCTTAAGTGTGACCACAATCCTTAAGAGCCCTTTTTTTTTTAAGATACTGGCATCTTACTTAGTTTGTTAAAGAGCATTCATCATAACAACCAAAACCTTCTATGAATAGGTTAATCTATTTTTGCCTTGTACACATATAATCAAACCTATAATATTCTACACTATTTAGAACAAGTCAATCTAAGTTTCCACTATAGATTTAACTTCTTCATTGAGATATATAGCATTAGATTCCCTCAAACAAGTTTGATTCATAACATTATTGTACTAGGCTAGGGATATTTATAACCCCTTAAATATTTCAAGCCCTATTCAATAGGTGGATATGGTTCAGATACAAATTTTCCTTTGTTGGACTTTAACTTTTAGCTAAAGTCTAAATCTGAGTTTTTTTTTAGGATAATTATCTAATATCACTATTTAGACCCTTTTACCCTTTTATATTTATTTCAATATAAATTTAAGACCCAAAGTTGTTATCGTGAGATAACTTATTAATCCAAACCATAAATCCTAGATCTACAGTTTTTATCCATAAACCCTGTCATATTTGCCAAAATACCACTACACTTTATTTCACCTGTAGCATGAGTGGAGTGCAGTTTTCCTAGAGGGGGGGTGGAATGAGATATTTTAATATGAATTCCCACTATTTGCACTTAACTTAATCCAATCTGTATAGTTGTACGGTTCACAATAGTACAATTCCTAAAATGTACAATTGAAGACTGTACAACCCCAAAACATATAGTTGTATGGTTTGCAAATGTACAATTCCTAAATCCCAACCACTTGGCAACTATTCACCTGGAAACTCATTGATCTACCTTCAAAATGCTTAAAAATGCAATCTCAGGCCAAAACTCATCAATTATACGAATTTACAAACCCTTGTACAGTTTGGTACGCTACTTGTACGGTTTGGTGAAAACCCTTGTTCTACCCAATAACTTAATCTTGGAAAATACCCATTTGCATGTTAATCACACAAATATCATTTCCAATAATGGGTAACAACCATTAATCCTATTTTCTCTTTATTTATCTATTTCACACAATGGCATATGGATGGTTGTACATTTTCTAGGTATGCACTTCTGACATAGAACTAGAATCAACAACACCTGCAATATCACTAAAACTCCACACACAATATAATTATTGATATTGCACTTGGATTCCCACACATGCATGCACATATCTGACTAAATTGGAGATTTATATTATTCTTGTTATTGTACATAGGTAATGTATGTTACAACACAAACTGCAACATTAAATCCTTCTTCTAAATCCATGAACTGCACATGAATGGACCACCATGAATAACAAATAATTCATCAACAATCCCCAACAACACAACCATCAATAACTTTCCTACACACACCTCTTTTCTTTATTCCACATTAAAACCTTTAACCTTAACAACAAGAAAGGTTGTTACTATAACATTAACTCAATCACCAAACAAGCATACTCATCATTCATACTATAGTTGGGATCTTAACCCTAACCTGAATTTTTTGTAGACTTTCTCCGATCCAAGCTCCAAAAAGTCTTCCAATACTTCGACTTATACGTGACTCTTTTTTTTAGCAAAGCAACGAGGCGAGGAAAAACTATGGTAAATCACAAGGCCCATCTAGTTTCTGATCCGAGCAAATCCCAGAGAGCATACTCCCTAGGAACCTCTAGATTTCCAAAGCCAATTTGTGAAGAATGCGAGATTTTTGGTTTTTGATCCAACTCTATTGGAGAGCATAATCCCTGATCTCACTCCACAAAATATCGCTATCTCTTTGCCTTCCCAAATACCTCTATTTATAATGGAACTCACCCTCCCCCCATAACCATTTTTTTATTATTAAAAATTGTTGGGGATGAGCCCATCATAAATGCTATCTAGAAATTGGAGTTATCTTTGACTTTGCAACCGAGGTGGTCCAATCACAATCAAACACATACCAACTCTTCAACTAATCTTTACTTCATTGCTAAGCAACTAATTAATTAACCTAGTTAATTACAATTAACTTGTAACTAATCTAGGGATAAAATAACACTAAATTTAATGCTTCTTCAATGTTGTCCACTAATCAAGCTTAACACAAGTTAAAGATCTTGGTTAACCAAATAAACCAATCTTAGCAATTAATTTCCCAACTAACTAAGGAGACAAAGAAACATTCCAAGTAAATGCCTTAAATACCAC